>CM062811.1:1142399021-1143599021 GCA_031772625.1 Pinus tabuliformis | reverse complement strand
ATTTATGCTTCAAAAGTCCTATCCAACACATCCTGGAAAAGTCGTCAATGAACAATATAAAGTATTCTTCTCCACGAGGTGACTTTTTCCTTGATGGAACACATAAATCAATATGGACAAGTTCAAGTGGCTTACTAGCTGATCCTTCCTTTTTAGGGAAATGTGTTCTAGTTTCCTTACCAAACTGACATGATTTGCATATTGTATTGTCTGGAATACTAATGTCAGGAAGATCGCGAACAGCCTGATATTTGCATGCTTTCCTTATCTAAGGGAAGCTTGGATGCCCCAATCTTCTGTGCCATAGCCAATGTTCATCATTTTTCTTAGATAGCATTGTTGTTGTCCTCCCTTGAGTATGTATAAATTATTTGGAGCTCTTATGCCTTTGATCATTGTTTCTCCTGTATCAATCTCATGAACAATACATCCATTTGATCGAAATACTACCTGATTTCCTTGATCACACATTTGACTAACACTCAATAGACTATGCTTTAAGCCATCAACATACATAACATTCTGAGCTTTAACCTTTTCTTTTAAGAGAACAGACCCTTTACCTTTTATGGCTGCAGGGGGTCATTTCCAAATGAGACCTTCCTTTCCTTTTCTAAGGCACTATATGTCTAAAGTTTTTCTTTATCACCTGTCATATGTTTTGAGCATCCATTGTCGATGTACCACTGATTTGCCTGTCCTTCTGCATATAAGGCTATACCACATATTTCTATTTGCGGTTCTTTCTTTCTCCATGTTTTGGGACCCAATGAAGCTTGCTCCTTCCGAGATGTTTGCTGAAACTTACTCCTGCATTCAGAATCTTCATGACCAAAGTTGTTACAAATAGAGCATTCTATTTCATTTTCAAGAGCAAAAACGTTATTGTAGGTCCTCTTCATGATCCCAGTCACACTCCTTTGATTTCGTGCTTCTCTAGTCATGATGGTCTTGTAGGCAACACATTGAGCCACTTTGTGTCCAATGCTATGACATGAGAAACATTGGCCATTAAAGAAAATTTTGCGATTATCAAATCTACTGACCAGGTGATTGTAGTTTTCATTAACATTCATTCTTGAAGCAAATGGGGAATGATTTCCCTGTGGTTGGTTGTAGCTTCTGTTCATCCTTGAAGTAGATTGACCCCGATTTACCTGGTGACCCGGTTTATGCCTTTGCTGACGATTGTCAACCTGTTCACTTCTCCTTGCTACATCAAGATAACTTTTGGAGGTGGATGGGTTATATGCTTGAGATGCTTTCTTCAGTATATCCAAGACCTGTCTTTATTAGAGGAGAACGCTGCACTTTGATAATCTCATCTAAAGTTTTAGATCCTTTAGCAAATCTAAGATTAAGAGCTTTTTTTTTCTCAATATTTTTTCTAAGTCCCACAATTACACATTCTAACTTTTCATTGTGTTTTTCTCTTTCAGCAAGTTGGAATGTCAGAGTATCTATAATCATACTCTTTTCTTCTAAGAAAATTTTAAGTTTAGAAACTTCTTCATAGAGATCATCTTCATCTATAGCATCCAAGAAATCATCATCTTCAAAAGCCATCAAAAGTCTATAATCATTACCATGTTCATCTTCATCACTATTTGAAATTCCATCGTTGTCTTCATGTGTACAATATCTCTTCTTACTTACGCTTTGTTTCTATTCCATTTAACCGGTTCCTTACCTTTATCATGCTTATCTTTATGAGGACATCTGGCTACATAGTGATCGACTCTTCCACCAGCGAAGCATTTGAAAGGTAACTTACCTCTGAATCTTCCAGAACCACGTTGAAGGTTCTTGACAAAATTTGATTCTTCCTCTCCTTCTGACGTATGTTCTGACTCATTGTATTCTCCTTTTCCTGAAGCTTTGAATGTGGCTTCTCTCATGTCTGATGGACCCCCTTTTCTCATTTCGAAAGCAGTTAGGATTTCGTGCAGCTGTGACATAGTAATACTCTAAAGATTCTGGTTTTCTTCTATGGCAAAAACTTTTGATTCAAACTTAGAAGACAAGGATCTTAGAACCGTTTCAACTAAAGTAACTTCTTTTATCTCTTCACCCAAATTTTTCATGCGATTAACAATCTCATCTATACGTAGGAAATAATTAGCTACACTTCCATCATTGTGCATTTTGAGAGTTTCATATTGAATTCTAAGAGATTGTAGTTTTTCACGTTTTACCTTATCGTCTCCTTCATATCTTAGAACGATCTTGTCCCATATTTCTTTGGCGGTTTTGAGCTGCATAACCTTGACGAATTTTGATTGTGATAGACTCCCCAATAGAGTATTGACAGCCTTTGCATTTGTTTCATACTGCTTTTTACCTGCTGTATCTATAGGAGTTACTGCTGGAAATGTGTATCCTCCTTCCACGATATCCCAAACTTCTGTTCCAAGAGATTGAAGATAGGTTGTGATTCTTACCTTCCAATAGACGAAGTTGCTCCCATCAAAAATTGGTGGCCTGATGGATGCCTCTTTTTCGTAGTTGCTCATGATGATAGATCTTCCTTCAAGTGATCAAGCTTCTTCTGAAGGACCTACTCTGATACCAATTGTTGGAAATAATACTGAGAGGGGGGGGTGAATCAGTATTAGAAATTTAACAATTTTTCATTTCCATAAACAGATTGATATACGCTACTTATGTTAATTCAACCTGCGTATATACGCAACTGTGTTTAGAGAAAACCGCGTATATCTTACAGACTTATAATTTAGTTAGCTGATCTTAATCTGTGTATCAGAACCATAAAACAATAATCAAGTGCAGTGAATAGTATAGGCAGTCATGCACATGAACACAAGATATAAGGTGGAAACCCAATGTGGGTGAAAACCACCTGCTCCAATTTGTCTCTATCTTCTATTAATAAGAAACTTCTTTTTACAATATTTATGTACTAGTGTAGTCTTATACCAGTACGCAGGCTTCTACCTGCAGAAGACTACAATCTTCTCGCGTTCTCCATCTTCTCCTGGAAGGGAGCTACAACCCCCTTAGCTCTTGTACTAGCTAATGTACTAGTACGTAGGTGCTGACGTATAGAAAGCTACAACCTTCTCTTTTATTCCAGGGACCACGTTTCATAAATTTTTAGACTGGGTCCATCAATAACATCAATCAAACATTAAATATATCTGCATCAACCAATCTTCTTTGCACCAACCAAAAACTGAATCAAACAATCACTTCTCTGAATGTTGTACCCAGAATACAGTAACAGTAACCAGAAACCAATCCTGAACCTAGAACACTGCAGCAATAAACAGAAGTAGCTAAAACATATTTTATGAGACGTACGCTACTTCAATATGAAGAACCTGCATGCATACACTGCTATATTAAGGCAAACCTGCGTATACGTTGTTTTGAATTACCGAACCAGTGTGTATACGCACCTTTGTTATGCTGAACCTGCGTACAGATCTGTAAAAGATAATTTACCCTTTTCAACTATTAGACATTAGTTATACCCAGATCATCAAATTTACAGATCAAGTCATGCGCCAAATAAAAAGATCAAAATCACACCAAGATACTTCTCTTCAAGCCTAACGATCTTGACCCATCAATAGAACTTATCCTTCTTCTAGTGCTCAGGTTCCTCCTTGATTCAGATCCAGCTATGCACCATAACCCAATGAGCAGGGAAAATTTTAAGAACCCCCCCTAAATTTATAAATATAATAAATGGGCGAATCTCTCACCAGGCATGGCGAATATTTTACTCAATTATAAAATCTTGTAAGATCTTGGCGAGTCTTTCACTAAATAATAAAACTTTGTAAAGTCCTAGTGAATCTTGGCATAGGCTACATGCTGGTTTAATTCCCCCATTTAAATAGGCTACATTCCAGTTGAATACCATGGGTCAATACCATGTGCCATTTTGGTGAATACCATGGGTCAATACCATGTGCCATTTTTATTTTTATTAATTCTAATATTAGGGTTAATAATGGTTTTTTGCATTGGTATTAATAACAATCTAGTCCATGGTATTTGTCCCATAGTATTTTGGCCATAGGTTTGACCTAAATATAACCCATTTTTTGAGTGTTCGTAAATATAAGGTGACTTATGGAGTAAATATAAAAAAATGTTTTATTTGTTTACCATACCTCTCATTCATTTATATTTTTATTCATTTACCATACCTCTTTTACAAATATGGTATTTGGCCCATAGGATTCACTTAAATAAAACCTCTTTCTTGAGCCTTCATAAATAGAATGAGGGTTATGGAGTAAATATAAAAAGAGGTTTTATTTATTTACGATACGTCTAGTTTATTTATATTTTTATTTATTTACCATACCTTTTGAGTAAGTATAAAAAGACGTTTTATTTATTTACCATAACTCCACTTTACTTATATTTTTATTTGTTTACACCCTTACATGTATATAAGTGACTTATGGAGTAAATATAAAAAATGTTTTATTTATTTACCATACCTCTCATTTATTTATATTTTTATTAATTTACCATACCTCTTTTATAAATATGGTATTTGGCCCATAGGATTCACTTAAATAAAACCTATTCTTGAAAATGGGCGAATGGATTCACTTAAATAAAACCTATTCTTGAAAATGGGCGAATGGAAGGTTGTAAGTCCTAATTTCAAGGGCTAAATTTACCTTTTTTACCCTCTCCCTTAAAATAAAGTGGGTTATTTGAGGTGATTTGTAAAAATGTACTATGATACAAAATATTCGCCCACTAAAAATTTAAAACCCCTTAATTTCGCCAAAGGGCGAACATTCGCCCCTAAAATTATCCTTGCCAATGAGCAGTATTCTAGATCTTGCTCTTCATAAGATATTCAATCCTTGAGTGCCTTTGCCTAATGATCTCCTCCTCCTTTTATAGTCTTAGGCCTTATTCAATACCATGGTCCAAAACCACTTAGTTACAGTACCTGGGACGAGATACCTGGGTTCAACACTTCGGACGAGATACCATGGTCCAAAACCATAGGTCCAAATACCAAGGACCAAAAACCAAGTTTTCCAAACTGTACATGCTTTTTTGTGCATGAAAGTGTGTGTATACGCATACGCGCCTTTTGGTCTATGAATATGCGTGTATACGCGGCTTGGTCAACGGGAACCTGCGTATACCTCCTTTTCCTTTATTCTGAGAGCCTATGAGCCTGAACTGTCATTTGAGTAATTTGCCAAGTGAGTTGCCATCAAGGACAGTAAAGTGTCATAATGCTAACACATTCTTGTATTTAACTTTATTTCTTACTTCCGTTGTTTCTTCCTTTACAAAGGGCTCTATTCGTAAATTATTTAGATGAGGGTTTTACCCCTGAGGGTTTAAATCCACTTGGTTCGGTTAAAATCTTAGCTTGCATGGTGGAAACATTTTATTTCTTACTTTCAGAACTAGATTAGCCTATATTATTTTGTGCCATAGTTTCTCTGTTTAACGAGGTCTTGACCCACGCAAGGGTGGCGGTGCTTCCTCTGTGTTCTTGGAGCTTGCTGGTTGTTTGCAAACGGGTCGAAGTAAAAGGGAAAGTCCCATTTTGGGAAATCCCTGCCCGACGACTCTATTTCCTTGATATCTACAGGGAATTCTTTGTCCGCATTGCCTTACTTCCATATAGGTCAAAAACGACCTTTCATGAATGGTTTTATAATTCAGTTATATCATTCGGTTGTAATTGCGTGCTTGGAATTGTTATAACCCCAGGCTTAGCCGAGAGGGTTTTTCTTTTTCTGTCGGTCAATTCAATTCCAAATAATCTTGTCTGTCGATTGTACTCATTAGCGAAGATACTACATGTGTTTTTCTAAATTTGATTTGGATGAGTTCGTTTATTATAAAGGTTATTTTCCATAAATTGCGGCCTGTAATTGTAACAACTGTCTATTTTTTGTCATATGAAGCTTCTTATCATGCTATGGTTTCAGAAATACTCTTTCATTGATTAAATATTTAGCAATTGCTATATCGTTTATTGATAGTCACAGTAGCTAGTTATATTTAATACAACGAAAGGTTTTCCTACTGTAAAAACTCAGTATTGTATCTTTCAGTTTAGCTTTGCAAATCTCACGGTATTGTTTCTTTTTTTATAAAAGCTTCTACAGTTTCTTCTCCTTAACAATTAGAATTCAGTTAGTTTTCTTTCACCGATGCTTTCTTCTATTTACCACAATCCCCCCCATAGACCAATTTCTCTAATTTAAAGGCTACTATATACATTGTTAAATTCTTAAAGCAACATAAAGGACTCAATACTTACCTTTATACAGACTTAAATCAGTTAGTTGTGGAAGTTTCTACTTTACTTTACAGATTTATCCTCCCAACCATGAGACTTGCCTTCAAGCCAAGTCTCCCCCTGAGCTCTTGCTCACAAGACTAGTGTTTTCTTGCAAGACTTAACAGTCACAACATCCAAGCTATCTGACCATCACCAGGCTTAGCTCACTTTCTGTATGTCCTTCCAACACGACAGAATAACCTTTTTTCTCCAAGTTGTTGTACTCTTAGGTACTTTCACATTACCCTCTTGATTCTTTCTTAGAGAAATGAGAAAAGTAATTAAGGTTAGGTAACTACCTATTCCCCAACATCTTGATATAGAAGAAAGTTACAAAAATTGTTAACACACCATTTTAATGTTCATTCTCAATTAACAAAATTTGATATATAATTCAAATTTTATAAAATAATAAAAATCAAACATATACATTTTTGCAATATAATTAAATGTTGGTGTAAACCTGGATCCCTGCCCATATCAACCATGGATAGCCGAATCACATGAACTGATCCAGTGTAAAGCTGATGGTGGTGCCGAAATCAATTCCTCAGTGCTGGTGGAACTGTGGCAGATTGAAGATTTAAATAAATCATTTAATGAAAGTAATACAAACCTTTAAGTGGATTACGAGTTGTTAAATCGAGGACGAAATCTGAATTGTGATTATGTTAATGGGATAAATCTTGGTAATATATGATAACCATAGTGGATTTAAATTAATGTAATTAGGCTAAATAAATGAATAATAATAATTATGATAGAGCTTGGTAGAACATGTTACACAAAACCTTCGGATGTATCTTTGAAATGCAATCTTACGCATCCAGTGCTCTAGCCCAACAACTCCCATTTCCCATTTCAACAGGTCCCTTTTATTTTTTTTCAATCTTTAATTTGTCATTTAATAAAATTTTCCCTTTCCTATTGTGTTTTATTTTTTTGTTTTCCACTTATTATTTTTTTCATTATTTCCTATATTTTTCATATTTTTTTATTAAAATTTTCCCTCTCCTATTGTGTTTTATTTTTTTGTTTTCCACTTATTATTTTTTTCATTATTTCCTATATTTTTCAATTTTTTTTATTGTTTTCTTAATATTTGATTAGCAAAATTTATTTCATAAACAAAAAATTATAAAATAATGAAAACAATAAAAATATTAATATTTTTTTCCTTTCATTTTTTTTAAACAACTAACAATTATTTAAATAAAATTCTTTTTTTGAATTATTTTTCTTTTATTAACCATAAATATTTTATTATCTTTTTTAATTTCAATAAATTTTCTTATTTTTCTTTTATTATTTTATTCATCTTTATGTTATAATAATTTTCTTTATTTCTTTTTTTTAATTCAAATTTATTTTCTTCTCTTCATTATTTTCTTTTCTTCATGATGGACTTTAACCACCACCATCATCATCATATATATAACTTTATTGTTTTTTATAATTAATTTAATCAATATTTTTTAATATTATTAAACTAATTTATATTTTTTTATCAATTAATTTATAATTTTTTTATCAAATAATTTTTTTTTATTTACAATTAAAAATTTACTATTTTTTTATTTTAATATTTTTTAAAATCATTTTTCTTCATTTTCTTTTTCTTTATCTTTTTAATTTTAATATATTTTTTTATTTTTTTAAATTGAATAATTTTCTTTAATTTACAATTACAATTTTTTTTTTTTTTTTTATAATAAATATTAATTTAAATAAATACATTCTCAAATTAGATTATCAAATTGATAAATATAAAATTAATTTGTTATTTTTATTTTCTTGTAATTAATTAATTAGATATATATATATATATAAACATTAATCAATGCTGGTTAAATCATTAGCCATTAATTTAACACTTATTAAATCAATAAATTATTTTCTTTTAAGTCACCTAACATTTGCCATCAACCTTTATTTATTAACTTAAAAACAAATTGCTTTCATTTAAATTGAAATGGCTGGAGCTCCCTTACGCTCCCTTATATGACAGCCATTGATCCATGGATGGATCGCTCAGATGAAACATATCCTGAGCATATTCGCTCAATATTCAATCCATTTATAACCTACATCCACCAGGGAGTTGATATAGCGAATTATCAAAGTGCAACTAAACCACGGCTTCAAAATAAGGTAAAATAGTCAACCTCTAAATAGGTTTTGCAAGACAACCACCAACCATTGAGCTAATTCAAAAATGGTCCAAACTCTAAATACATTTTGCAGCCAACAACCAAACACAAAAGTTATATATAAAAAAGTTGTGATTAGTTTTTAATATAAATGTTATATATAAAAAAGTTGTGATTAGTTTTTAATATAAAAGTTATATAGAGAAAATGTGGTGATTAATTTTTAACACAAAAGTTATATATAGAAAATGTGGTGATTAATTTCTAACACAACACATTCATGTAAGAGATATAGTCACATATTTTTCCACATAAATATTATTTGTGTGTAAAATTCTCTTTTTATACTTAAGTGATATACATACACATAAATCTGTATTCTTATATATAAGCAATAATAAATTCATTTAGATATATTGTAGGTATATAAATGTGTTATTAATGTGTTATACATCATTTATACATAAGTATTTTATGTTTATATGTGTGAGGTTATGTGTAAATGCATTATTTATATGTGAAATGTATCACTTATGTGGGTGTGTGGATAATTGCATAAATTTAGTGTATCACTTATATTAAGTATGTCACATATGTGCCAGAATGAGTTGCTTATGTTTGAATGCATCACTTACGAATAGTACATTGCTTATTTATGTGTGTATCATTTATTTTATTGAATTTGTCACTTATATCTATTTTGTGTATAAACTTATCACATATATTAATGAGAACATCATTATGTATGGCATTCATCTCTACGAATTTGATGCATGAATCAACTACATAACGCTTATCTCAATAACAAGATAGATACTATTATTTTTTTCAAAAAATTAATGTATCCAAAAAATACTTACTTTATTGAATATGAAAAATACTTCATTTCACTTCATTTTCTATGATCGGAGTCAGGCTCGTGGTCCTTTAAGATGTCAAAGTTTATCATTTCGTTGTATAAAGGGAGATCGGAAATAACGTAGTCTACTATTCCTAAGATCCTATAAATCTTTATTCCATTATTAAAAATATTTATAAAATTAGTTAATATATTTCTACATCTGTTTTTTAATTAATTCATAAAAAATAATATCTATAAAAATTTATAATAACATTAATAAATTATTATATTATATAAAATAAATAATTTTTTATATATTTTTCCATTTATATTTTTATTAAAAAAATATATAAATTAAAAAAAAAAAACAAAAACAAACATTAAAAAACTTTCCAAACTTAAAAGACAAAACAAGCACTTCCATCCAAATTAACCTCAACTCAACACTGTACTAAAACATGCAAACCAATATTAAAAAAAAATAGCAGAATAATTATGGAAGAAACTCTAAATTAAAATGTATCATAATAATGAACATTTACTCCAATTTTAACACTTCGGTTGGAAAAGTGAATATCAATGTTTCTTAGTTTCGTGTTCT
Organism: Pinus tabuliformis; assembly: GCA_031772625.1. NCBI lineage: Eukaryota > Viridiplantae > Streptophyta > Pinopsida > Pinales > Pinaceae > Pinus > Pinus tabuliformis. Next base: position 1,143,589,125 of record CM062811.1, on the reverse strand, counting down.
GAGTTGTTTAATTTTCAAGAGAATAACTTATTGTTTAGTGTCAAAATTTTCAAAGGGAATATCATACTCAGTCAAAAGATAAAGAAACTCGAAATTAAAGAATATTACTTCCAATTTTACTAAAACTTCGGTAGGTAAAAAGAATATAATTATTTTTTTTTTTTTCCTTTTTGAGTTCTGGGTTTTATAATTTTAAGTGAACATCGTATTTCTTAATTTTAAGGGAATATTGTAGGTAAAAAGAATATCATTTTTTTTTTTGGCTTTTTAATTTTAAACAAACATCTTATTTTTTAATTTTAGGGAATATTGTGTTTTTTAGTTTTGATTTTTTTTAAAGGAAATATATCCTACGCAGTTTTGAGTTTTTCAAAGGATGAGAAGAGAGGTGTTTAATGTCATTATCATTATAGTGTTTTAATTTTGTTGTATTGAAAGTTTTAGGATGATAAATGTAAATTATTTTATTTGATATATTTAAAAGATTGAATATATTAATGTATTTAAAAATATAATTAAAAAAATGAAATATGTATACAGATATTTATCTAAATCATCATTTATCAAGTTTTTAGTGAGATGTAATTTTTTAAGTTTAACAATAAAAAAATTTATACATTAAGATATTGGATTTATCTAGATTGTTATTAGATCCATGATTAAAACAAATCTATATAGATATAGAAACCGATGTAAAAAAAATTAATATTGTAGTGAATCATAGTTTCAACTCTCTTAAATTCCTTTAAAGAAAAACCCTGTAGTCAATCCACAAAATATGGAAAAATACTATAAAATTTACCTATTTTTAATATATATATAAACAACATTATTCTATTATTACCCTTAACAAATTTGGGATTCTTTAACATTTTTAAATATTTTTAAATATCGTAAATTTGATGAAAAATAAGTTAATACATGAAATTATTATAAATACAAATAACACGTTTGACCTAAGTTGACTTGGAACATGTTTATGTTAATATTCAACAACATTCAACTTTGGTTTATTGTTATCCATAACAACACATTTATGTTATTTTTAATATAATTTAATAATAAAAGTGTATAATTTTGTAATATAATTTAAAGAATAAATGATATGTAATTTAAAATAAATATTATTTTATAATTTTAAATATTTATTTAAATATATAAAATAATGAAGATGTTAATAATGATTAATATTTATTGAAATTTAATTTAATTATTAAATATTAAGAGAGATAAGAAATTATTTAATTTGTTTAAATTTTTTATTTTGTTTTATGTCTGAATGATTAAGAATTGGCATTGCAACAAATATTTTCTTTTAGTGTGAGTATAATTAATTTTTTTATATATATTTTTAATATTTAAATTTAAATATGACAAAAAAATATTTTACTTAAAAAAGTAAGAATATAAAAAGTAAATATCACTATAAAATTATTAATGGTTTTAATTTCAAGTTTGTTAATTTTCTTTTTTATTTTCATAAAGAAATATTTTTAATGTTGTAATTTTTTTATTTTTTTTAGTATTTTAATTTTATTATGTCTACGCCTGTCTCCTTGAAAAAGATATTGTTGTCTAAAAATGACATTTTTCCTTTATCAAGATCGCCATCTGCACACACGGTATCAAGTGCCAGATTGTAAGCAACGTGTGTTATATATTTATCGGGTGTTTATGGCGGTTTAGAAGCCTATATAATTGTTGTTTTTAATTCTTGTTTCTCGATATACGTTTTTACTTGACCAGAAGCCATCCGTCCATCCATTGGTTCACATATGACCTTAGTGATCGAATGAAAAAGGAAATTCTTGTTTGTGGAATGATTGAAACAACAACCATATCACCAGAGATACTCCACATGTGCTTTTATTGTTGCAAGTTTTGTGTAGATGAGGTTGGTGAACAACCAGCTGTAGGTTAAATACTCACAATGCGCAATAGAAATGGCTCATTCTATGGTATGTTTTCAGCATATTTCATGCTTAAAAATGGAAATGAGTAGTTTGTATGGTTGAAATTAAGAGTTGTAGTGGTTGTTGTTGTATAGTTGCAAATATTTTTGGCAATTCGTTGGAATAACCACACAGAGAAAAACCACTAATTGAAGAGGAATCACCTTTTGAGTTGAAAAGCAGTGGTTTGTTCAAGCTTATTTTAGGAAGAGACCTTAAAGTAGCACATTCCACTCACAACTTCAGCACTACAAGGGGTTAGTAGTGGTAGGTTTTTCCAGTGATTATGAGAAGAATCACTAATCAGTTAAACAATAGTTTCTATCAGCTTATGTTGAGGGTCACTTTTTTTTTACAATTTGAGTAAGAGAAGGAAAAATAAACACAAGTGTTGAAAGGAGTATTTTAGGCAGTTTTATTCTTGGAAGTCGACACAAACAACAATTCTTTTGCCACAAAAAGTCCTCCAAACAAGCAAGTTGACATTGTTAGCAACCCTTCAACGCGTCAATTTTAGCATGTCTTTTTTTAATTTTCCCACATGCAGTTAGGTTGAATTGATATTCGATGGTGTTGGGATTCTATATAAACTTTGTGAGCAAACACATCACCCGAGTCCTCGTCATCCTTCCACCTTTGGAATTTCATAAACTGCTTCCACCAGTGCATGCTACTAGACATATGCATGTGTGTCATGTTTTTTCTGTCTAATGTAATCATGTCTATTGATTAGCATATTGAATTGATTTGACCATGTCTTGTCTCTGAATCTTGGAACCTCTTGGTTGTATAGTAGTTTAATAGTTTTGCATTGTTATGATTAGCTTTAATCATAATGTACTTATTTTGAGTTCTTATACACTTAATGTGCATGTTCTATTTATCTCATCTGTTTTCATTGACTATTGTATTCAATTTAGAAATATGATCTCAATCACTTGATTTTTACTAAGAGTTGACCCTTGCCCTTCTTTCACTTTCGAGCATTTCAACAATGAGTTTTTGTGTGTTGATCAGTCGAAGTAGTTATGAAGATTTGTTAAGTCATAAGAGAGGACACAACCCCAAGAGACATCCCTGAGGCTGGAAAAGCACCAATTTGAATAGTGAGGTATCTAGTGGTGACGGGGCTAGATTCTCTACAATTATATGGTAGGTATGTTGGTGCAAATTTGCATGTTAACAGGTACCCAAGGAAAAGCACTCAAAGAGCAACAAGAGTGGCGGCTTGGTATAGATTACACAGCCTTCCAAAAGGTTACTATTGAGAATTGCTACCTGTTGCATTGAATTGATGATCATTTCTCAAGGGAGCCAAGTGCTTTCACCAAGCTAAAGTTAGCTTCCAACTACTACCAAGTTCAAATGGAAACCTATACAGGTATAGAAGACAACATTGAAGACCAAGTTCAACCTTATGTGTGGTTTGTTATACCTTTTCCTCCAATGCTCATGCTCATGTTCCTCCAATGCTCATGCTCATGTTCCTCCGTGTGGACCATCGAGGATATATTCCTCTCACCTTTCAATAATTTTGTTGTTTTTTACTAAGATGATACTCTGGTTTTAAGTAAACTTGGTTCAACTTGTAACATGTCCAAAAAGTTGCATACCTTGTCCACTAACACAAATCATAAGCTAAAACAAACTTATTTTTAATCAAATTTTTGTTCAATATCTAGGTTTTCAATCTTTTTAGTCAATTTTTTTGTTCAATATCTAGGTTTTCATTTCCAGTATTGTGATCATTTTAGCAGTAGTTTAAGAACATATTAATTTTTGCAGAAGTTAATCAAAATTTGTTGGATTTAATATATATATATATATATATATATATATATAAGTTTTCTAGTATTTACCATTAAAAAATTATTTTTTAATTTTAATATTTTTTAAAATCATTTTTCTTCTTTTTCTTTATCTTTTTAATTTTAATATATTTTTTATTTATTTTTAATTAAATAATTTTATTTAATTTACCTTACAACTTTTTTATCTTTCTTATAATCAATATCTAATTCAATTAATTCAAATATATATATATATATATATATTCACAATTAATCATTAAATTTAATAAATCATTTAAATAATTTATTCATTTATTTAACATATTAAATTAATATATTTAATCAATACTTATTTCTCTTAAATCAAAAGATTAATTGTAATGTCCCCAGAAAAAGAAAAAGTTGTAAATATTTTATTTACCATTGTAAGAAAACAATTTGGATAATATTTTATTCTCTGTTTGGTTGAATAATATTATTAATTTTTCTCAAGTTAGAAAATGATGGAGTATTAATAGATTTTGTAACTTCTCATGAGAGAAGTTGGAAAGAGGCAGTTGCCAGAAAAGAAAACCCTAACTACCTCCCCTAACTATGAAACGCCCCAAGGAAAAAGGGGTGGGGGGAGGAAAAAGTCGTGCTATTGGGACAGATGGAAAAGGGGGAATGCTACGTCTGGTGAGGACTAAATAGCATTGGCACTAAGTGTGAAAGATTTGTTGAAGATAGTAGTCTTGCAAACAGGCTTGGGGGGAGATTTGGTCTTGAAGACGAATCTCATGGTCGGGAGGAAGACAAGCAGAGAAGAAAAGGTGATTGTGATCGTGGATTCTACTACTCAAGAAAACACTGGTAAACAGTACTTATGTCACTAATTTTGTGTTAGTTACTATTGTGTTTTGAGTAATTGTGAGTGTTGCAGGGAGAGCAAACTCCCTATTTATATGTGCCTGAAACATAGTGTCAGCAGGGTTTATAACTCACGTGGAATGGATTTCACTATATCGAAAAATTCAATACCGTAGGAATAACAAAAGAATCAACCGGGTAACACAATATAAATAATTTACTGTGTGCAAAGTGATAGATATAGTTTATTGACCAGAATAGGGAAGCACTAGCAGGTTGCCACTATTTGTAGCAATAGTGATTGTGTAAATAGTTAAGTGTTGATAAAAGCTTAGTGATAAGGTATGTTTTTACTGGTTTAAAGACTTATAAGAAAATTATGTGCAAGAAATTTAAATGTATAATGCTTAACATATGAAATCTTGTGTAATATGAGAGTAGGAAGAAACTCAACTTAGAAATTTTTTGTATTATAAGAATCTGTACAAAAAGAAAACCAGAACTTGTGTAAAATTCAAAACCTAGTGAATCTTGAACCGGAAATAATTATTGATATTGCGAGTAAGAAAATAGCACTATTATATGTATGTAGTTTCCGAAAAGCCCGAACCCGAGAACAGAGAGTGAGTACTGAACGGCTAGATGGGGTTCATTCCTAGCAGAATGGGAGGCAGATTTACAGGCAGAGATCGTATATTTGGTGACCCCGTATCTCTGTAAACCCTCCTAAATACCCATGCATAGGAATTTGAGACCCTAAGTATCGAAAGCACAATGTTTAAGCTCGTGCCTAGGTTCATAAGGCCTTGGGATTTATGACCTTCGCGGAAGTAAACCCTAAACCTTACCACTTTCAACAAAAGAAAAATTGAAACCAAAACTCAAGCGTCGTTCTATTATTCTATGAATTAAACAAGATTATTAACAATGACAGACAAATGTACTCAAGAAAAAAAACAACTTCCACAGAAAAACTGTACAGACGTATTAAAATAGCAGAGTTGCTTACCAACCGAAATTAAAGCCATGGCAGGAAGAAGGAACAATTATACAGTTATAAATTTACACAAGAAAGATCAATTCCACATTAACTTGGCAACATGAAAAACTTAATAACTTATGTATTTACCACAAAACAAACAGGAACATGTCTAGAGTGAGGAAATAAACAATATTACAGCGCAATCTCATTTAAGAAGCCATAGTCTTAAATAACCGAGACATGCTCGATTTCTAGCAAATGTCTACAACTTTCTCCACCAGATAGCTAGAAGGAAACTGGAACCTAGCACGAACATGGATACCCTTTTGAAATTCCAAGACGGAATCTAGATCTAACTACATCAAAAAGGGTAATTTTATAGACTGTAAACTTGAAAAACTGTGAAACCCTTTTTCTCTCGGGAAAAAATCCGAGCAGGAACACTGAGGAGCTTACCCAGAGAAATTTTGAGCGCCAAGCCAGGTAAAGCCTCACCATCATTGCAGCCTATGCCCCTCAACTCCACCTTCACCAAACCTGCCGAGGGTTGTAGGACAAAATTATCAGAAGACATGCCTGAAATAATATGAAACATAGAAAAAGGAAAACTTAAAAAGAATAAGAACCCTCACCTGGTAATCGGAAGGGAGTTGCAGATACCATGGATAGGTGATTGCTCGGCTGCATCTGAGGTATGTCGACAACATGGAGTTCGAAGGTTGTTGGCAGAGCCATCTACGAGAGGAGGAAGAAAACAGAGCATGGCGCCAAGGGAATGAGAAGCAAATGACCCACATAACTCAGCAAACCAAACCTGATAGCCTTCTATAGGATTCCCAGCCATGGGATAGCAAACCCAAAATCACAACCATTGATGTGGTGAAGAATCCCGAGGAGGTCTAGAGCCGCTGCAATGTCATTTAATTCGACATGGCAGCAAGTTAAATGCAATACATACAGTGGGTAATCAGCTCGAGGTGTGAGCTGAGGTGTCCTGTGTGGGAATGTGACAACTTCAACAAACCACAGTGGTCTCTCAGCGGAGTAAACTGAATTAACTTAGTAGTACAACGTCATAAATTCATTGAACCATGTATTTTATGATAAACCAATAGCATTAGCGTTGACATAGTTAGGGTAGCATTATTATTATGTGTAAGTGTTTTTTTATTAGCTTGGTAAGTTTATTGTGTATGTTTATTACTTTTGAATTAGAGATATGACATGTGGTATCAGAGCCAGGTTACAAAACTGTGACCTCTGGCAAATGAACTGTGAAAATTAGTTACTATTTATTTTGGATTTCTAACTATTGAATGATTTATGTATCTGTTAAGTATTAAGGAATAGGACAATAGAAATTTATAGGAAGAACAGACAATGTCCCACTCAAGAAAATGGTTGGCTTAGGACCTGCAACATTTCTTGAAAATAACCCTGAAATATGGGTGCAGTTAGGAGAGGAGGCTCGTAGCACAAATCTTGCAATACTGGAAACAATACAGGAACTAAAGAGTGAGATGGCCCACTTACAGGAGGACAATGCCAGATTAACCTTGGAACAAGAAAAAATTATGAAGAGCCTGTCGGATAAGCAGAATCAGCGACAGACAATTCCCAGCCCTGAACAGGAACGTAGGTATGAAGAACAGGGTTATCACACGGAGCATGAGGGAACAGTAGGTGGAGAAGAGAATCAGGAAGAGAAGTTGGATAATGCCTCTGAGCACCCAACATCAAAGAGGCAGCAGATAGAATTGCAAGGGGAGTTTCGGAAAATTAAACCGCCACTCTTTGATGGAGAGTTGGAAGAAGCAGCCGAAGCCTGGCTTATAAACATGAACAAATATTTTCAATTGTATGAGTACGATCACAATCTGAAAGCTCGGTTGGCTATCTTCCAACTGCAAGGGAAGGCCACCTTGTGGTGGGAGGAGGTCAAGATTGTATGAGGGGTGAGCGAACAAAATATAACTTGGGAGAAGTTCCAAAAATACTTCAAGGAGAGATATTTAACGGAACGATTCTATGATGAGAAAGCAAGAGAATTTCACGACCTGCGGCTTGGACAGCAAACCATGGATGAGTTTATCACCCGATTTACCTCTTTGCTCCGATATGTACCCTACATACAAGAGGAAAAGGCTAAGGTACAACGTTTCGTCAGCAGTTTACCACTGGCAATGAGGGAGCAAATTGAGTTCGATAACCCAAAAACTATGGATGAAGTTATATGGAAGGCCAGGATATGCTACCAGCAAAGCAAGCAGAAGGGTGAAATTTTGGGTAAAAAGTGGGTTGATAAGAAAGGCAATAAGATTGCTATGGGCAATAAGGGAAATCGGGGCAGCACTAGCAAAGGTTTTTCCAAGGGGCAAAACAACAGAAATCTGCCTAAAAACCAGTTCAGAATTAAGCCACCATCTGAATCGAGAATTAGCAAGCAAACTAGTAGACTTGATAACAAAGGAACAGCAAGACCCCGAATACAATGTTGGGGATGTGGGGGGCCACATTACGTTAAAAATTGTCCTCATCGTAAAGGTATCGATCAGGTTTCACAAATTCATGAGGCATCAACAGTAGGCAATGTGGCCCGGAGCATTCCAAAAATTAATGCTGCTCTCGAAGACCATCAGGCGAAATATCATCCGACTATGGTGGAGTTTGAAGGTAATATTTTTAATCACATTGTATCTATTTTAATTGATCCTGGAGCTACATTAAGTTATGTTAGTCCTAAGGTTGTGGAACAATGTAAATTACAGTCTGTTAAATTTAAAATCCCTTGGCTAGTACAGTTGGCTACAGGGGAAAAGAGACGAGTGTTGTCCAAGGTCAATAACTGCCCTCTAGAAATAGCAGGTCAGCCTTTGATGGCAGACCTAAACATACTTCCCCTTGGTTCATATGACGTGTTGATTGGCATGGACTGGTTGGAAAAACGTTGGTCCATTATAAACTGTAAAACAAAAACCATCTGCTACAAGGATGAGCTAGGAGAAATGCAGGAGATGCAAGGCATTCCGAGGCCCGTGCAGGTTCAGCCAATAACCGCTTCCCAGCTGGCAAAGTGTATCAGGAAAGGGTGTCAGGTTTATGCTATTCAGGTTGGGTATGCCAACTCAAAGGACAAGACAACCACCTTGGATAGTATTCTTGTTGTTCAAGAATTTGCAGATGTATTTTCGGAAGAGATACCAGGGCTGCCACCTAAGAGAGACATAGATTTCACTATTGATTTGATGCCAGGAGCAGCTCCGGTGTCCCGAGCCCCTTATCGTATGAGTATACTAGAACTTACAGAACTAAAAATGCAATTGCAGGAATTGTTGGATAAAAATTACATCTGCCCCAGTGTGTCGCCTTGGTGAGCTCCCATGCTATTTGTCAAAAAAAAGGATGGAACCCTTCGAATGTGCATGGACTATCATTAGTTGAATAAGTTAACAGTTAAGAACAGGTACCTGTTACCTCGGATTGATGAATTATTTGATCAAGTAAAGGGGGAAACTATATTTTCAAAGATTGATTTGTGATCGAGATATCACCAGATTAGAATCAGAGAGGAGGATATAGCCAAAACTGCTTTTAGGACTCGCTATGGTCACTATGAGTTTGTGGTATTACCTTTTGGATTAACCAATGCTCCTGCGACCTTTATGTGTTTGATGAATAACATATTTCATCAGTATTTAGATAAATTTGTATTAATATTTATTGACGATATACTGATATATTCCTGGAATGTTGAGGAGCACAAAGAACATCTTAGATTGGTGATGCAAACCCTCCGGGAACATCAACTATATGCCAAATACAAAAAGTGTGATTTCTTCAAGGAGAAAATTCAGTACTTAGGACATATAATTACTAAGGATGGAATCGCAGTGGATCCCGAAAAGATAAGAACCATAATGGAATGGCCAGTACCAAAGGACGTAGCGGATATAAGATCTTTTATGGGATTAGCAGGTTACTACAGACGGTTCTTGGAAGGATTCTCTAGGGTGGCCTACCCCATCACCTCCCTACAAAAGAAAGGGAAAACCTTTAAATGGACTGCAGAATGCCAAAAAAGTTTTGAACAGCTCAAGCATCTGCTCACCACAGCGCCTATATTAAGCATAGCAGATCCAGCTAAGGACTGTGTGGTGTGTACAGATGCGAGTAAGGAAGGGGTAGGAGGGGTACTAATGCAAGAAGGTAAGGTAATCGCCTATGAGTCAAGGAAATTAAAGGAGCATGAGCAGAAATATTCCGCATATGATCTGGAGCTGGCAGCCGTTATTCATGCCTTAAAGATGTGGCGTCACTACCTGATGGGAAAAAAAATTCTGTTAATGACAGACCATCACAACTTGACTAGTTATTTCAGTCAGCCTACCTTAAATGCTAGACAGGCATGGTGGGTAGATTTCCTAAGTGGTTTTGATTTCGAGATTAAGCATCTGAAAGGGAAAGAGAACTGGGTAGCAGATGCTTTAAGTCGAAAGGTACATTGTATTTATGAAATTTCTTGCAGCGAGGTGCGGACTACCTTCGATGAAATGATTAAAAAGGAAGCTGAACAAGATTCAAAATATCAGCAAATAGGACAACAAGTTCAAAATCCAACCAATAAAGAAAATCAGCAAGGATACACTATGGATGTTGTTGGCTTGCTGAAATATAAAAACAGGCTGTATGTGCCCAACCAAAATGACATTAAAAACTTGATTTTAGATGAATTTCATAGAATACCTTATGCTAGACACCTGGGGTATCAAAAGTTGATTACCGCACTCCGGAAGGAGTACTATTGGCTGGGTATGAAGAAAGATGTAGCAGAATATTTGACACGTTGCCTGAAATGTCAACAAGTTAAAGTGAAACATCAGCACCCTGCTGGATTATTGCATCCACTACCAATTCCGGAGTGGAAATGGGAAACCATCTCTATGGATTTCATAAAGGTTTACCAAGGAAAATTTTAAGGATGGAAAATTTTCTTGAAGTTTAAAACATTGGCGAATCTCACTAATCCCTAATATGCAAATTATAAATGTTTATTGATATGTTTGTAAAATTAATCAAATTTATAATTATTTTATATATAGTCTCTCTATAATGTTGGCGATTTTTAAGGTAAAATAATTTTATATTCTAAAATTTGGGCGAATCGTCTTTTATAAAATTGGAAATTGGCGAATCTTTTTTGTGGAAAAATCATGGAAAATTAGCCCACTGGGCGAACATTAGCCCCTAAAATTTTCCATGAGGTTTACCCAAGTCAAAAAGAGACAACGATTCCATTATGGCGGTAGTCAGCAAATTAAGTGTTAAGAAATTTACTACATAACATAAATAATTACTAAGATGAATAAATATAAAAATAGCCAGCAACAACCATAAACACATAAACACACATGTTTATCCGGGAAAACCCCAAATCTGGGGAAAAACCCAATCATAATGAAATTTCATTATCCTTGGCCAAAACCCTCGCCAATCCGGCCAAGTGAGCCTTCACCGCTCACCTCCAGGCCTTGCATTACAATGAAGTCCTTCCAACCTTTTATAGGCTCCATTACATATAATACCACGGGCAGAATACCATGGGTGCACAATACCATGTGCCCCAAAACCATCACTGTTTAACTTGGTCAACTTTTGACTCTACCCCGAGTCAAGTTTACCTAACATTAAGCAAATTAGCTCATTTTATACCAGTACAATCCACTTATAGAGCTGTGCAAATTGCCCATATTTTTATGCAAAACATTTTCAGGCTGCATGGGTTACCAAAAACCATAATTTCTGACCGTGATGTGAAATTTACCTCAGCCTTTTGGAAAACTCTGTTTGAAGGATTAGGGACTCAATTAAACTTTAGTACTGCCTATCATCCCCAAATAGACGGACAAACTGAACGGTGAATCAGGTAGTAGAAGATATGTTGAGGTCATATGTCATGCAACAACCCTCTAAGTGGGAGGACTATCTGCATTTGGTCGAATTTGCATATAACAACGGTTATCACACCTTCTTGCAGATGAGCCCGTTTGAAGTGTTGTACGGTCGAAAATGCCGCACACCCTCCAGCTGGGGGGGACCAGAGGACAAAATAATGTTGGGGCCTGAAATGTTAAAGGAGATGGAGGAAATGGTTAAGAAGGTATGATCCAACTTGAAGGCAGCCCAAGACAGGCAAAAGAATTTTGCTGAAAAGAAGAGAAATTTTAAAGAGTATCAAGTGGGAGATCATGTGTATGTGAGAATTCGAGCAAAAAGGAGTACCTTACAATGGAGTGGGTGTACCAAGCTGGCACCTCAGTTTTGTGGACCATTTCAAATTTTAGCAAGGGTTGGGCCAGTGGCATACCAGCTCACCCTACCAAGCCATATTCGGGTCCACAATGTCTTCCATGTGTCAGTATTAAAAAGATATGTTTATGATCCTAAGCACATAGTCAGTTAGCAAGATGTATAGGTAAAGGGGAAACAAAACAAAAAAAATCTTAAGTAGACCAATTAATAGTGATGTTTAAGGCAAAATTGTTTTCAATTCTGTTGTTTCAAGTTGAATCGGAAGGAGAATTCTTGGTCGAACCGCTGAGTATACTTGAGCGGAGAGAGGTAATGCTGCGGAAATGAGCCATCACCTAGGTTAAAGTGCAATTGCAGCACTTTGGGCTGGATGAGGACACCTGGGAAGATGAACAATTCATGAAAGACGCTTATCCAAAGCTGTTTTAGGATGAAAAACATCGGGACGATGTTTGATTTCAGGGGGGAAGATGTAATGTTCCCAGAAAAAAAAAAAACTATAAATATTTTATTTACCGCTATAAGAAAACAAATTGGATAATATTTTTATTCGTTGTTTGATAGAATAATGTTATTAGTTTTTCTGAAGTTAGAAAATGATTGAGTATTAACAGATTTTGTAACTTGTCATGAGAGAAGTTGGAAAGAGGTAGTTGCCAAAAAATAAAACCCTAACTTCCTCCCCTAACTGTGAAATGCCCCCCAAGGAAAAAGGGGTGGGGGGAGGAAAAAACCGTGCTGTTGGGACAATCAGAAAAGAGGGAACGCTACATCTGGTAAGGACCATATAGCATTGGCACTAAGTGCGAAAGATTTGTTGAAGACAGTAGTCTTGCAAATAGGCTTGGGGGGAGATTTGGTCTTGAATACGAATCTAATGGTCAGGAGGAAGACAATTAGAGAAGAAAAGGTGACTATGATCGTGGATTCTACTGCTCAGGAAAACACTGGTAAGCAGTACTTATGTCACTAGTTCTGTGTTAGTTACTATTGTGTTTTGAGTAATTGTGAGTGTTGTAGGGAGAGCAAGCTCTCTATTTATATGTGCCTGAAACATAGTGTCAGCAGGGTTTATAATTCACGTGGAATGGATTCCACTATATCTAAAAATTCAATACCGTAGGAAAAACAAAAGAATCAACCAGGTAATACAGTTTAAATAATTTACTATGTGCAAAGTGATAGATACATTCTATTGACCAGAATAGGGAAGCATTGGCAGGCTGCCACTATCTGTAGCAATAATGACTGTGTAAATAGTTAAGTGTTGATAAAAGCTTAGTGATGAGGTATGTTTTTACTAGTTTAAAGACTTATAAGAAAATTCTGTGCAAGAAATTCAAATGTATAATGCTTAACATATGAAATACTGTGTAATATGAGAGCGGGAAGAAACTCAACTTAGAATTTTTTTGTATTATAAGAATCTGTACGAAAAGAAAACCAGAACTTGTGTAAAAGTCAGAACCTAGTGAATCTTGAACCGGAAGTAATTACTGATATTGCGAGTAAACAAATAGCACTATTATATGTATGTAGTTTCCGACAAGCCCGAACTCGAGAACAGAGAGTGAGTACTGAATGATCAGACAGGGTTCATTCCTAGCCAAATGGGAGGCGGATTTACAGGCAGAGACCATAGATTTGGTAACCATGTATCTCTGTAAACCCTCCTGAATACCCATGCATAGGAATTTGAGATCCTGAGCATTGAAAGAACAATGTTTAAGCTCGTGCCTAGGTTCATAAGGCCTCAGGATTTATGACCTTGGCGGAAGTAAACCCTAAACCTTACCACTTTCAGCAAAAGAAAAATTGAAACCAAAAATCAAGTGTCATTGTGCTATTCTATGAATGAAACACGATTATTAACAATGACGGACAAATGCGCTTAGGAAAAAAACCAGCTTCCACAGAAAAACTGTACAAACGTATTAAAATAGCATAGTTGCTTACCAACCGAAATTAAAGCCATGGAAAGAAGAAGTAACAATTATATAGTTATAAATTTACACAAAAAAGATAAATTCTGCATTAACTAGGGCAACATGACAAACTTAATAACTTTTGTATTTACCACAAAACAAATAGGAACATGCCTAGAGCCAGGAAATAAACAATATTATAGCGCAGTCTCATTTAAAAAGCCAGTCTTAAATAACCGAGACAGGCTCGATTTCTAGCAAATGTTTATAACTTTCTCCACCAGATAGCTAGAAGGAAACTGAAGCCTAGCACGAACATGGATACCCTTTTTGAATTCCAGGATGGAATCTAGATCTAACTACATCAAAAAGGGTAATTCTATAGACTATAAACTTGAAAAACCGTGAAACCCTTTTTCTCTCTGGCGAAAATCCGGGCAAGAACACCGAGGAGCTTACCCGAAGAACTTCTGAGCGCCAAGCCAGGTAAAGACTCACCATCGTTGTAGCCTGTGCCCCTCAACTCTACCTTCACCAAACCTGCCGAGGGTTGCAGGACAAAACTATCAGAAGACATGCCTGAAATAATATGAAACATAGAAAAAGGAAAACTTAAAAAAAATAGGAACCCTCACCTGGTAATCGGAAGGGAGTTGCAGATACCATGGATAGGTGATTCCTCTGCTGCATCTGAGGTATGTCGATAGCATGGAATTCGAAGGTTGTTGGCAGAGCCATCTGTGAGAGGAGGAAGAAAATAGAGCATGGCGCCACAGGAATGAGAAGCAAATGACCCGCATAACTTAACAAACCAAACTTGATAGCCTTTTGGAGGATTCCTAGCCGTGGGATAGCAAACCCAAAATCACAATTGTTGATGCAGTGAAGAATCCTGAGGAGGTCTGGAGTCGCTGCAATGTCATTTAATTCGACATGGCAGCAAGTTAAATGCAATACATATGGTGGGTAATAAGCTCGAGGTGCAAGCTGAGGTGTCCTGTGTGGGAATGTGACAACTTCAACAAACCGACAGTGGTCTGTCAGCGGAGTAAACTGAGTTAACTTAGCAGTACAACATCATAAATTCATTGAACCTGTGTATTGTATGATAAACCAATAGCATTAGCATTGACATAGTTAGGGTAGCATTATTATTATGTGTAAGTTTTTTTTTTTATTAGCTTGGTAAGTTTATTGGGTATGTTTATTACTTTTGAATTGGAGATATGACATTAATCAATACTTATTAAATCAACACTTATTAAATCACTAAATTATTTCTTTTAAGTCGCCCAACCTTTGGCATCACTTTATTTATTAACTTTAAATTTTGTTTCACTTTCATTAAAATTGGAACTGCTGGAAGCATATCCTGACCTAAATTATTTTTTTTAAGTCACTTGATATTTGGCAACTGAATTTTATTTATTAATTTTAAATTTTGTTTCACTTTCATCGAAATTACAAGTTTGATGGGTAACTTCCCATAATAGAAGTGTCCTAAAAGTTTTTCAAAGTACTGAATCTATACAGCCAGAAAACTATAATTTAAATAATACAAATCAAAATTTCATCACAAATTTTTCCACATTCCAACACCGAAAACTCCAAAAAAATCGCATTAAAATCAACTCCTATCTTAAATACTCACACTAAATATATATTCAGCATATTCACTCAATATCCTATCCTGAGTACTCAAACTAAATATATATTGAGCATATTCACTCCATATCCTATCCTAGTACTCAAACGAAATAGATATTGAACATATTCACTCAATATTCAATCTGGCTCGTCCATTTAAATAAAAAAAATCGTCCATTCAAATTGCAACGGAACCGCCGCTTCAAAATCAGATAAAATGGTCAAACTCTAAATACGTTTGGCAAGCCAACCATCAAACATTGAGCGATACGTTTTGCACCCAACCACCGACCATCGAGCCAATTGACCATGAAATCCAAATCTCTAATGCCCACCACTCACTGTCATATCATAAGGTAGAGCAATTTCTCTCTCGTACTTTTCGAAAAATAGTAGTGTAGCAGCTTCATGAAAGTCCAACGCAAGAAAATAGCATTGCCTGCTGACGCGTACTGTAATTTCTTTTGTTTCATTCTCTTCCGTGTACGGCAGATATTTGGATATGAGATTTGAGCAGAGACGCTCTGTGTTTTGTAAAATAATTAATGCTCCACAGTTGGAAACAATATTATATTGCCTGCCTGCTATTTTCTTGCTTTGGACTTTCATGAAGCTGCTACAGTACTATTTTTCGAAAAGTACGAGAGAGAAATTGCTCTACCTTATGATATGACAGCGAGTGGTGGGCATTAGAGATTTGGATTCCATGGTCAATTGGTTCAATGGTCGGTTGTTGGGTGCAAAACGTATTTCTCAATGTTTGGTGGTTGGCTTGCCAAACGTATTTAGTGTTTGACCATTTTATCTGATTTTGAAGCGGGGGTTCCGTTGCAATTTGAAAATTCGCCGATAGAGTATATATATCAACTTTCTGGTGGATGTAGGTTGAAAATTCGTCGATAGGAGTATATATATATATATAAATGGACCAGCCAGATTGAATATTGAGTGAATATGTTTCATATATACTTTGTTTGAGTACTCACGATAGGATATTGAGTGAGTATGTTCAATATATACTTGGTTTGAGTATTTAAAATAGGAGTTGGTTTTAGTGTGATTTTTTGGAGTTTCCAGATTTCTTTGAAAAATTTATGGTGAAATTTTGATTTGTTAAGGTATTTAGACTTTTGTGATCCATAATATTGTTAGATAATCTTCGGCATAATCATATAAGCAATCTTGTGTCGACGCGTTTCGAACCAACCAGTGTGGTTCATCATCAGGACAAGTTGAGGAACCAATCTGGCTTAGCGTGATTAAATATCGTGTGCAGAGACTCCAACAGTTATAATGCTAAGGGCTATTTTTTGACCGAATGATCTTGGTCAAACCCCTAACTTCATTAAATAATATTTCTCGGAATGGTAATCTAAAATAAATAGGTATAATATTAATATTATCCAATTATCAAATTTAGATGGTCAATTAATCTATATTTAATTCTATAAAATACAAGTATAAATCTATATTTCATTAAGATGGTCATTATATTTCATACCATATATTAATTAATCTCTATTTAATCATTATAAAATACAAGTAAAGGTAATAATTATTATTTATAGAATATAGTTATGTTAGGTAACTGTGTAATAATTAATCCATATTATAAAATACAAGTATTAATCCCTATTTTATTTTGATGGTCCTTAATCCCATACTATATATTAATTAATCTATAATTAATTATTAAAAAATACAAGTAGAGGTAATCAATCATTTTTACTTTTAGAATCTAGTTATACTAGGTAATAGTGTAATAACTATTTAATGGTCTTAGGTAATATATCATATATAATATTTAAATATATTGGTCCAATAAAATAATAGGTTATATATATTTTTACTATATATTAATTAATCTATAATTAATTATTAAAAAATACAAGTAGAGGTAATCAATCATTTTTACTTTTAGAATCTAGTTATACTAGGTAATAGTGTAATAACTATTTAATGGTCTTAGGTAATATATCATATATAATATTTAAATATATTGGTCCAATAAAATAATAGGTTATATATATTTATCACATAATCAAATTTTTTAATAATTAATAAATCAAATTAGAATGTAAAACCATTAATCTTCCTAGAATTTAGTTATAATAGGTAAAACCAAAATAACCAAGTCTTGTTAATAATAGTATAACTAATAATATTGTTATATCATCAATTAGGTCTTTATTTATTATAAATTACCTTAGGTCAATATATTATAACCTATAAGAGCTTACCCTAATTTATGGTTGATAGTTTACTACTATACTAATAATATGGTATATCATAATATATCTTAAGGTCAAATATCTAATACCTAATTATTCATTACAAATTTTTAATAATGTTATTAATATTTATAAGGTTGACAAAGGGTTTTTTAGATAATAGTTTAAAGGGAAAAAACCAAATCTAGGGTTAATGAAGCCAAAATCTATGCCCAATAGTATCATACATAAGTAGGTTAATACAGTAATGGCCCGAAACTAATAATAAAGACTCAAACCACCAAATAATGGGAAAAAAACTGCCAAAGGAAAAAATATTTTTTGGAGGGGGAAGATAGAAACCCTCAGACCTAACAAAAAACGGGTGAGGGGGCTAGGAAGACAAGGCTGGGACCCAGCAACTGCTAATCTTCCAGCCATCATCCCTATTAAGGTTGTTCGGCCTTTTCTCAATCTCCAGGGCCTCTCTAAATTTCCGATGGTGAAACTGCGCAATTTTGGCAATGACTTGAGCCTCCTCTATACATACATGATGCATCGTCTTTCCCGCATGCTCAGCCAGGGCTGAGGACTTGGTCCTTCCATGCCTTAAGTCAGCCGAATGCTCGCTAATCCGCTGATTAATAGAGCGACCAGTCTCACCAATATAAGGGGTCCCACAGGAACAGGGAATGACATAGACACCCTTCATGTCCTTAGGGTCAATCGGGTCTTTCACAGACCTGAGGGATCCACGGATAGTATTGAGAGGTCTAAAGGTTGCGAGCACATTATACTTCCTCAGAATCCTTGCAATCCTGTCCGTGGTTCCTTGGATGTACGGAAGGTTCACACCCATGGTATGATCATTGGGAACCTTCCGGATCGAAGGCTCCTTCTTGGCCCTGAGGAAGGCTTTATGACCTAAGTGCCTATCGTAACCATTCTTCTCGAAGACTTCTAGGAGGTGAGCCTTTTCCGCTTCCAGGCTCTCCTCATCCGAAATTCTAACGGCACGGGTGGCAAGCATGCTAAGGACCCCTAACTTCTGAGCCGGGAAATGGTGTGAAGAAGCATGCAAATATTGCTCAGTATGCGTCTTCTTTCTATACACCTGATGAGAAAAGGAACCATCCACCTTTTTCGAGATGAGAACATCCAAGAACGGAAGACAACCATTCTCTTCTTTTTCCATCGTGAATTTAATGGCGGCGGATTGGTTATTAAGGTGACCGAAGAAACGATCCAGCTCGTCAGGACCATGAGACCAGACAACACCAGTGTCATCAACGAATCTCCTCCAAAGCTTTGGTAAGAGACGAGAGGAGGCCAAAGCCCTAGACTCAAAATCTTCCATGAAGAGATTTGCGACGATAGGGGACAGGGGGGAGCCCATGGCAACTCCGCAAGTATGCTCATAGAATTCACCCTCGAAGCTGAAAAAGGTAGAGGTAAGGCAAAGTTCAACTAACTTGGCCGTATCAGGGTCAGTTAGCTTATTAATAACTTTCATGGCCTCTTTGATAGGAATACAGGTATAAAGAGAGACCACGTCAAAACTAACCAAAATGTCCTCGGTTCAAGATTGATATTCTTAAGATCCTTAATAAAAGCAGCCGAGTCTTTGACAAAGGACTCAGTCTGCCCGACCAAGGGTCTCAACTTTGCAGCGAGGAACTTGCCAGGAGGTAGGTCGGACCACCGATGGTATTGACAATGGGTCTCAGGGGGACCCCATCCTTATGGATTTTAGGAAGACCATAAATCCTAGGAGTGATGGGGTTACCCTCAATAAGTTTCTGGGCTAGAGGAATCGTGGAATTGCACGATTTGATTGCAAGAGCAACTGCTCTGGAAACTTTCTTGAGGGGATTCTTCGACAGCTTCTTATAACTCCCACTATTACAGAGATGGTCCAGCATCTTATTTCTGTAATCCTTTTTATCCATAATAACAGCAGCCCCACCTTTATCAGCTTTTAAGACCACGACGTCAGGATTACCGTTCAAGCTCTTCAGAGCCTCGAACTCGGCCTTGCTGATATTGCTACGGGGAGGCTTAGCCCTCCTCAGGGTAACGGCACAATCCTGCCTAATCGTGTCTTTAATCTTATCAGGAAGGTTTTTAATGCCAAATTCCACATCGCAAATGATGTCTTCAACCGGGATCTTCCTGGGGGCTAAGGCAAAATTCAGACCTTTCCCTAAGAGACTAAAAACTGCAGGCGGGAAGGAAAAACTTGCAGAGACTCCTCGGTTATTCCTAACTTTGCCCGGATTAAACATAATCTCAATGTTCCTAAAAATCATGGCGTTTTTCTGAAGGCTAGTTTAGGGTTGATCAGGTCTGAAATTAGCAGAGTAAGGAGGGATCTGGATCTTCGATCCAGACTTCTTATGGAGGCTCATTTGGAGCTGGCGAATATTTTTCCTGCTTCTCTCTGGTCCAGGATTGATGGCTGTTCGGCATTAAAATCCATGAGATTGGAAGAGTCCCTGAAGCTCAGACAGTCCGCGAAGTATAATAGACTTTCCGGCTGTGCGATTCAGGAGTCTTGTCCTTTCGATGTTCGAAGTTCAGGCAGTCGTGTCTCGTTTAATCAGGTCTCCTCCCTGAGGGCTTGGGTTTTAAACGGCCCTTCGTCTGTCGGTTTGGATCCGCCAACCGATGGCTCTGGTTTAGTGAGGGTTAGCGATGGTGTAAGTAGAGGCGCGGTGTCGAGCAATGAAGCTGGCTGCGGTAGCCGTGGGCCGGTATGTCTGGTCAACGAAGCCGTGGATTCAATTGTTCGCTCTCCATCCTGCTCGCAGCAGTCAGTTGGAGTTTCGGCTGGATCGGTGATTGAGGAATTGCACGAAGGTATGGTTCCGGGTAGCTTTGATATTACTGGGTCTTTGGATGTTGATCTGCGTAGAGGCTCTGATGAGCTTGCAAGCCCGGAGAGGTCAGCCCGATGTGATCCGGCCGTTTGTAAGCTGAAGTCAGAGGTTCCCTTTGGGTCTGTCCAGCAGTTCAATGGAACGCTGTCAGATGAGGTTGCTGTGGAGTTGCACGTAGGTGCTGTTCCGGGTGGCCGTGATATTATTGGATCAATGGCTGTCGATCTGGGCAAGGGTTTTGATGAGCTGGCAGGCGCGGAGAGGTCAGCCCGGTCGAATAGGCGTGGCGTGCGGAGTGTTCCAGCCGTCTGTGAGATGGAGTCGAGGGTTCCCTTTTCGGCTGTCCAGCAGAACATCTCCGTGGTTAATGGAGCTGTGGTTAATAAATCCGTAAGTAGCTCTCTTCGTAGTATAGACCCATTATCGGGCTTGGTTGGTGGCGTTATGGATAATATGAATAGCGAGAAAAATTTTCATAATAATAACGTAGACCATTGGGATGATATGATTAGAACGTTAGCTTATAATATTGACGATGGTATTCATAAATACGATTCTATTAAAGTTAGTAATATGAATATTAGTAGTCTTGATAATATTGGTAGCGTTATTGATAATATGGATAGCGAGAAAAATTTTCATAATAATAACATAAACAATGGTGAGGATAAGAATAGACCGTTAACCTATATAAGTAACAATGGTATTCATAAGTATGATTCTATTAAAGTCTATAATAAGAGTAGTAGTAGGCGTGGTAATAAAATTGGGATTGATAGCCGGTTTGGTAATTTTGATAGTAAGGGTGTGTCGGTTTGGAATTCGGGTTCCCGACCGCAGGGTAATAAGGTGGTAAATCTTTCAAGTTTTTCCTTCCCGCCTGCAGTTTTTAGTCTCTTAGGGAAAGGTCTGAATTTTGCCTTAGCCCCCAGGAAGATCCCGGTTGAAGACATCATTTGCGATGTGGAATTTGGCATTAAAAACCTTCCTGATAAGATTAAAGACACGATTAGGGAGGATTGTGCCGTTACCCTGAGGAGGGCTAAGCCTCCCCGTAGCAATATCAGCAAGGCCGAGTTCGAGGCTCTGAAGAGCTTGAACGGTAATCCTGACGTCGTGGTCTTAAAAGCTGATAAAGGTGGGGCTGCTGTTATTATGGATAAGAAGGATTACAGAAATAAGATGCTGGACCATCTCTGTAATAGTGGGAGTTATAAGAAGCTGTCGAAGAATCCCCTCAAGAAAGTTTCCAGAGCAGTTGCTCTTGCAATCAAATCGTGCAATTCCACGATTCCTCTAGCCCAGAAACTTATTGAGGGTAACCCCATCACTCCTAGGATTTATGGTCTTCCTAAAATCCATAAGGATGGGGTCCCCCTGAGACCCATTGTCAATACCATCGGTGGTCCGACCTACCTCCTGGCCAAGTTCCTCGCTGCAAAGTTGAGACCCTTGGTCGGGCAGACTGAGTCCTTTGTCAAAGACTCGGCTGCTTTTATTAAGGATCTTAAGAATATCAATCTTGAACCCGAGGACATTTTGGTTAGTTTTGACGTGGTCTCTCTTTATACCTGTATTCCTATCAATGAGGCCATGAAAGTTATTAATAAGCTAACTGACCCTGATACGGCCAAGTTAGTTGAACTTTGCCTTACCTCTACCTTTTTCAGCTTCGAGGGTGAATTCTATGAGCAGACTTGTGGAGTTGCCATGGGCTCCCCCCTGTCCCCTGTCGTCGCAAATCTCTTCATGGAAGATTTTGAGTCTAGGGCTTTGGCCTCCTCTCGTCTCTTACCAAAGCTTTGGAGGAGATTCGTTGATGACACTGGTGTTGTCTGGTCTCATGGTCCTGACGAGCTGGATCGTTTCTTCGGTCACCTTAATAACCAATCCGCCGCCATTAAATTCACGATGGAAAAAGAAGAGAATGGTTGTCTTCCGTTCTTGGATGTTCTCATCTCGAAAAAGGTGGATGGTTCCTTTTCTCATCAGGTGTATAGAAAGAAGACGCATACTGAGCAATATTTGCATGCTTCTTCACACCATTTCCCGGCTCAGAAGTTAGGGGTCCTTAGCACGCTTGCCACCCGTGCCGTTAGAATTTCGGATGAGGAGAGCCTGGAAGCGGAAAAGGCTCACCTCCTAGAAGTCTTCGAGAAGAATGGTTACAATAGGCACTTAGGTCATAAAGCCTTCCTCAGGGCCAAGAAGGAGCCTTCGATCCGGAAGGTTCCCAATGATCATACCATGGGTGTGAACCTTCCGTACATCCAAGGAACCACGGACAGGATTGCAAGGATTCTGAGGAAGTATAATGTGCCCGCAACCTTTAGACCTCTCAATACTATCCGTGGATCCCTCAGGTCTGTGAAAGACCCGATTGACCCTAAGGACATGAAGGGTGTCTATGTCATTCCCTGTTCCTGTGGGACCCCTTATATTGGTGAGACTGGTCGCTATATTAATCAGCGGATTAGTGAGCATTCGGCTGACTTAAGGCATGGAAGGACCAAGTCCTCAGCCCTGGCTGAGCATGCGGGAAAGACGATGCATCATGTATGTATAGAGGAGGCTCAAGTCATTGCCAAAATTGCGCAGTTTCACCATCGTAAATTTAGAGAGGCCCTGGAGATTGAGAAAAGGCCGAACAACCTTAATAGGGATGATGGCTGGAAGATTAGCAGTTGCTGGGTCCCAGCCTTGTCTTCCTAGCCCCCTCACCCGTTTTTTGTTAGGTCTGAGGGTTTCTATCTTCCCCCTCCAAAAAATATTTTTTCCTTTGGCAGTTTTTTTCCCATTATTTGGTGGTTTGAGTCTTTATTATTAGTTTCGGGCCATTACTGTATTAACCTACTTATGTATGATACTATTGGGCATAGATTTTGGCTTCATTAACCCTAGATTTGGTTTTTTCCCTTTAAACTATTATCTAAAAAACCCTTTGTCAACCTTATAAATATTAATAACATTATTAAAAATTTGTAATGAATAATTAGGTATTAGATATTTGACCTTAAGATATATTATGATATACCATATTATTAGTATAGTAGTAAACTATCAACCATAAATTAGGGTAAGCTCTTATAGGTTATAATATATTGACCTAAGGTCTGGGTTAATTTATAATAAATAAAGACCTAATTGATGATATAACAATATTATTAGTTATACTATTATTAACAAGACTTGGTTATTTTGGTTTTACCTATTATAACTAAATTCTAGGAAGATTAATGGTTTTACATTCTAATTTGATTTATTAATTATTAAAAAATTTGATTATGTGATAAATATATATAACCTATTATTTTATTGGACCAATATATTTAAATATTATATATGATATATTACCTAAGACCATTAAATAGTTATTACACTATTACCTAGTATAACTAGATTCTAAAAGTAAAAATGATTGATTACCTCTACTTGTATTTTTTAATAATTAATTATAGATTAATTAATATATAGTATGGGATTAAGGACCATCAAAATAAAATAGGGATTAATACTTGTATTTTATAATATGGATTAATTATTACACAGTTACCTAACATAACTATATTCTATAAATAATAATTATTACCTTTACTTGTATTTTATAATGATTAAATAGAGATTAATTAATATATGGTATGAAATATAATGACCATCTTAATGAAATATAGATTTATACTTGTATTTTATAGAATTAAATATAGATTAATTGACCATCTAAATTTGATAATTGGATAATATTAATATTATACCTATTTATTTTAGATTACCATTCCGAGAAATATTATTTAATGAAGTTAGGGGTTTGACCAAGATCATTCGGTCAAAAAATAGCCGTTAGCATTATAACTGTTGGAGTCTCTGCACACGCTATTTAATCACGCTAAGCCAGATTGGTTCCTCAACTTGTCCTGATGATGAACCACACTGGTTGGTTCGAAACGCGTCGACACAAGATTGCTTATGTGATTATACCGAAGATTATCTAACAATTTTGATTTGTGTTATTTAAATTAGTTTTCTTACTCTATATATAGATTCAGCGCCCTGAAAAACCCCTCGGGCATTTCTATTGTGCGAGGTTACCCATTAAACTTGTGATTTCAATAAATTCAAAAAGAATTTCAAACTAGCTAAAGATATGCTTCTAGCAATTCCAATTTTAATGAAAGTGAATCAAAATTTAAAATTAATAGATAAAATTCGGATGCAAAATATTGGGTGACTTAAAAGAAAATAATTTAGCTCACGATATGCTTCCACCAGTTCCAATTTTAATGAAAGTGAAACAAAATTTAAAGTTAATAGATAAAAGTATTGATTAAATATATTAATTTAATTAAATGATTTATTGAATTTAATGATTAATTATGAATATATATATTTGAATTAACTGAATTAGATATTGACTATAAGAATGATAAAAAAAATTGTAATTCTATATTTATCTATTTGATAATCTAATTTGAGAATGTATTTATTTAAATTATTTGAATTAATTATTAAATAAAAAAATAAAAAAAGTGTAAAGTAAATTAAAGAAAATTATTTAATTAAAAAATATATATTAAAATTAAAAACATAAAGAAAAAGAGAAAGAAGAAAAATGATTTAAAAAATATTAAAATTAAAAAATAGTAAATTTTTAATGGTAAATAATAGAAAACAATTATATATATATATATATATATATATATATATATATATATATTAAATTCAAGAAATTTTGACTAACTTCTACATAAATTAATATGTTGTTAAACTACCACTGACATGATCACAATATTTGGAATGAAAACTTAGATATTGAACAAAAATTTGACAAGAAATAAGTTTGTTTTAGCCTACAATTTGTGTTGGTGGACAAGGTATGCAACCTTTTGGACATGTTATCATCTAAGTAAACAACAACAAATTACCGAAAGGTGAGAGGAATATATCCTCAATGGTCCACATGAAGGAACATGAGCATTGGTAAGGCTGGAAGGTATAAGAAGCCACACATAAGGCTAAACTTGGTCTTCAATGTTGTCTTCTATCCCTGTATAGGTTTCCATTTGAACTTGGTAGTAGTTGGAAGCTAACTTTAGCTTAGTAAAAGCACTTCGCTCCCTTGAGCAATAATCGTCAATTCAATGCAGAGGGTAGCAATTCTGAATAGTGACCTTGTGGAGGGCCTTTTAATTTATACCAAGCGACCACTCTTGTTGCTCTTTGAGTGCTTTTTCTTGGGTACGCGTTGGCATGCAAATTTGCACCAACATACCTGTTATCACCCCAAGAAACTCACCTAGGTTGTATATCAGTGATGCTCAGGAACATTAAAAATTCAACAGTTTTGTTGGATAAAATGATGGATAAATGGAAGATGTGCAACACCTTTAAGCCAGATAACCACTCCTACTATGATCTACCCCAGACATGGGTGAAGACCCCCAAACTACAAAGCTTTCAACCACCAACTACTCACAGCTTAAAGTAAAAATGATGATGGAGAAGACTAATTGCACCAGCAGATGCACAAGGCTCTGTGATGGCCAGTTGCAACCAGTTAGAAGGTCTGCAAGACTACTATTCCATATACAGAGAGGATGACAGCTCTCTGGTATTAGAACAACAACAACCTGCAAGAAATTTTCAATGAACCACTAAATTTTAACATAGAGGTGGGATGACAGCCCCTCAAATGCCAAATATTCACAGCACATCAACTAAATGCAAAGCAGGCAGAGCCTAGAACATAGAAGAAGTGAAAAGCGAGCAGGTGATAGCAAAAGAAGCTTGTATTAGTGGAAATCAAGACCAAAAGCTACAGGTCTCATGGTATTTACAGTCTCTAGAAGTTAAAAGGCTACAATAAGCTCTCATTCATCAAACACTCATCAATCCCATTACATCTGTTTTTTCAGTATATATGGTGTCTCATTACACAATCTCTCTGTTAGCTATGCGTGGAGGAGCCCATAAATGGTCACCAACCACATTTACATTCAGAAATGGGCCTCTGTTGTAAATGGATTTGACTCCTTCTAGTGCTTTGCAGTCCTCCTTTGAGCAGGTGGCGTGAAATACCAATGGAACCATAACCATTGAATGCTCTGAACTCCCCAGCAGTGTCCTGCTTCTTCCTCGGCCATACTGTTGATTAATTTCTACTGTTGATCATTAAAAATGACTCCATTATGACTGTGCTGCTTTAAAACAGTGAAACGCTGCCCAAATTGTTCCTTCCCGCCTATCACTGCTTTAATTTTGACCTCCAAAAGGTTCAGGCATGGTTTATTCAACTATCGGGTCCGCCTTTCGGGTTGCAATTCATATTTAAACAGACCCATCCTTTGTTTTTTAATATTTGCAAAATACACACAAAACTGCTGCAAAACCATGAAAAATGGCTTTGGCGGACTTGAATCATATATATATTTTGTTTCTGAACCCTTTCGGATCCGAAACCCATCGCAATCGCACCTGCCCAGGCATTCCTTTGTATTTCCTTATATTTCCTTTAACAAAGAAAATGCGCCCAAAACCAATGAAATTGGCTTCAGCGCGGACTTGAAATTTTAATAAAAACCATTTATAGTCCCATCGGGTCCGACCTTCGTCGCTATCGGCACCCACCAGGCCTCCTTTGTATTTTCTTTATACAAAGAAAATACACAAAAAACATTAAAAACGCGAAGGGCGCGGACCTGAAAAATTATGAAATGGAGTGTTGTATTGCTATCGGGTCCGGCCCATCGCATCGCAACATACATATGTTAAAGCCCCGCCCCTTTGTTATCGCCGATAGCGATACGCCGATAGCGATATCGGCGATCGCTCATCGCACAATAATAAATCCCTTTTGTAAGTCCTCCATTGCGATACGCCGATAGCGATATCGACGATCGCTCATCGATGATGTCTCATGTCACTGCCGCTGCCTCCCCTGACTTGCGATATGCCGACGCGATCTAGACCGTTGATCGGCCAGATCCAACGACTGAGATTAATGCGGATCCTTAAGCCTGTAATTTTGATTTTTACATGGTTTTTGGGGTATTTTCGCCTCCCGATAGTGTATTTCTGCCCTCCAAAGGGGTTTCCTCTTGCAATTTTTTCGAACGGTGGAAGGCTTTTAGCCAAAATTTGAGGATTTCAACAGCATCCATGGATCCTTTGGCATGATTATAAGTGTATTTGCAGCCTTTGAGAGTGTTTTGAATCCATTTTTCATCCTTTTGCATAGCAAAGCTAACACTGGCTCCTTCTGGGGATGAGATCCTCCCTGTGAGGTCTCAAGAACCTACATATCAATGCCTTTCCAGCAACAAACAAATTAGCCAAAATTCCTAGTGTTCCATTGGGCATGGAGTCTACTCCAGCTATACTAAAAACTGATAAAAGCACAATATTTACAGCTTTTCAGGCCAAAATACCTTAAATCACATAGTTTTTTAAGAACCGCCCATTAACTGGGCCATCAAAAATTGGTTCTTCTCCCATACTTTCCAGTATGAAGGTATTGTTCCCTTGAATCCGTGAAATGATGAAAGATCCTGTCCAGAGAGCATCAAACTTCCCATGATTGCCTTTCTTTTCTTTAAATGCATCCCATTTTAGAACCAGATCCCCAACCTGCAAATTATTTCTTTTTTCCTTCTTGTCAAAGACTTCCTTGATCCTTTGCTAATGTGCTGTAGCTTTTTCAATCAACTGCTCTCTGATCTGATACAATTATGTTAAATCAGTGATCCTATTGGCCATATCATCTTCTTCATTCTGCGCTGTTTGGAGCAACTTTGCCACAGGGAGGGTAAGTTGAATTGGAAAAATAGCATCAGTACCATATACCATCTTGAAGGGAGAACTGCCTGTAGATTTCTTGATGGTCACCCTGTCCGCCCAAAGTGCATATTTGAGCTTGGCATCCCAATTCTTCTTATTTTCCTCTAACAGCTTCTTGATTATCCTGATCAGACTTTTATTAGAGGATTCTGCTAGACCATTCCCTTGGGGGTAATAGGAGGTGGAATGAACAAGTTTAATGCCCATTGAATCACACATTTCCACCAACTCCTTTGCCCTGAAGGCTACTGCATTATCTGTTATAGGCTTATGTGGGAAATCAAATCTGCTGAAAATGTTTTCTGATAAGGATTTCATGACCACATTATGATCAGCCTTCCTTGTTGGGATTGCTTCAATCCATTTTGTAAAATAATCAGCTGCAACTAATATCCACCTGTGCTGGCCACTGGAGTGTGGGTTGATTTCACCAATGAAATCCAAGCCCCACTGCTGAAAAGGTCCCTTTGTAATTATTGGTTTTAATGGCAGGGATTTTAATTGCTGCTTACCTTCAAATCTTTGGCACTTGTCACAAGATTTAACAAAAATAAATGCATCAGAAAATAAAGAGGGTCAATAGTACCTAGCTCTAAGAATCTTATGGGCTGTGGTTTTCCAGTAATGATGTCCTCCACACATGCTGTCATGGAATTGTTGCATAACCTCTATTGACTATTCTTTGTCTAGGCATCTTAAAAGTACTCCTGATGGATCCCTCCAGTAGAGCAAGCCATCATTGATGCAATATTTTGTTGCCTTGAGCTTTAAAGTTCTTGTTTGACTTTGAGAGAAATCTGAAGGGAATTCAAGCCTTAGAAGGAAATTGATTATTACATCATACCAGCTACATGAAGCTAGGCTTTCGGCCACCGACTGCTTATCCTCCGATTCAGCTATTTCATGCTCTTCTATTTGACCATTTTCTGCTACATTGAACAAGAAATCAATGTCCAAAGACCTGCAATTGTCTTCAGCCAACAGTTTAGCAAGCCCCTGACCTCTTACTAGCTTGGTGGGCTTCAGCTCTATGTTGAATTCTATCATTTTTGCAATCCATTTCGCTCTTTTTCCATCAGCATCAGGCTGCGTTAAGACATCCTTTCTTGCAGCAGAAGGCACATATGCAACTATTTTGGAATGCAAGATGTACACTCTGAAAGCTTTCAAAGATTTGATAAGAGCATAAGCTTGCTTTTCAATAATATCATACCTTAGTTCAGCATCCCTCAGATTCTTGCTGAAAAAGGCCACTGGATGCTCTTGACCTGCTTCATCTTGCTGCAACAGGACAGTTGCAATGGTATCCTTAGAGGCGAATGAAAATAGGTGAAAATCCTTGTTATAGTCAGGGCTTATTAAAGTAGGAGCCTTCACAATAGCCATTTTAATGGACTCAAAAGATTTTCTGGCCGCATCAGTCCACTTTACCTCTGCTCCCTTTTTTAACATGGAGGTTATGTGCTTAACCAGCTCAACAAAATTAGGAATGAACCTCCTTATAAAGTTAATTTTGTCAAGAAAAGATTGTATGCCTTTCTTTGATCTTGGGAGAGCCAAGGCCTGAATCGCTTTGACTCTTTCTGGATCAATTTGAACACCTGCAACAAAAACTACATGCCCCAACAGTTTGCCTTCTTCCAAAGCAAATTTGGATTTTTTGGGATTGAGTGAAATTCCAAATTTCTTGCACTTTAAAAACACCTTTTTAAATGCTGTAGATGATCATGATGGCTGCCAGAATAAACAGTTATGTCATCAAGATATATTAGCACGAATTTATCCTTTTCACCCACAAAAGAAATATCCATAGCACGCTGAAAGGTGGCTCCAGCATTCATCAACCCAAATGGCATTTTGGCATACATGAACGTTCCCCAAGGAGTGGTAAATGTTGTCTTCTCTTGACCATCTGGATGCACAGCGATTTGATTAAAGCCTGAAAATCCATCTATAAAAGACATTACTTTGGCACCTGAGACTTGCTGCAACAAATGCTCCATTTTTGGCAGGGGATAATTATCCTTTTTAGAGCATTTATTTAGATTCCTGAAATCAACGCACAGTCTGATTTCTCCATTCTTCTTCCTCACAACAACTAAATTTGCCACCCATTTGGAATATCTAAGAGGCAGTATAATCTTAGTAGCCAGCAACTTTTTAATTTCTTTCTCAACCAGAGGAAGGAGCATAGGATTCATTGGTCTTAGCTTCTTTTTGAAAGGAATAGTGTCTTTCTCAAGCGGAATTTTATGCTGAATTATATTACTGTCATATGTTTTCAGATCACTGTACTCCCAAGCAAACACATCAGCAAATTGCCTCATTAACTTGCAGTATTCGGCATTCTGATCAGCAGATAGATTAGTGGACAAATTTATGAATTTGGGCTAACCTGGACCTCCTATATCATGTTTGCAAACTACAGATTGATATTCTGTTTGGGCAGCTTTGTAAGGCACATCATTGTGATCAAACAATCTCTCAAGAGGAATTAGACCCTTAGGGATATGGTTACTAGGAAGCTGGACTATGCTATTCTTGCCAATCTTATTCCTAAGCTGGGACTTGGGATCTTCTAACAAAGCATCATTATTTTGGTCAATTTGAATTTCAGAGAATTCATCAATGACTTGAAGGAACCTATTTAACTCATCATCATCATCAAAAACCTTCCAATGGTGGACATTATCAGGCAAGGAGGGTCTATACTTCATTTGTACCTCATAAATTAGTTTGGGAGGCGATGGAGGGATGAACAAACTAGTTGAAACAGCAAGGGAATCAGCAAGCTGATTTTGGGCTTTAGGAATATATGAAATGCAAAAAAAATCAAAGAACTCTTTGACTCTCTGTTGTGGGGAAAAGTATCCGATGCGGATGACCCTATCCCTACTCTAAAGGTGACAGTCTTTAGCAACAACTGAAAGTAAAGTTTTGATGATTTCCTTTATGAAAGTACAGAGAGAATGAAGAAAGATTAACCAACCTGGTGTCTTTCGCTTAGTCGATCCTTGTCCTCTCTCTTTGTCTCTTGTTCCCAGCTCTTTGCTCTCTTTGCCGGTCCAGCTACACACAGATCCTGCACAAAACAAGAGAGCAAACTACAAGATACATGTACTCATAACTGAAGCATGGATTAGGATGAATCAAATATACATGTAAATACAATACATCAATGCAATACAAGTATATAGGAGAACATGCAAAACTTTATTGATAGAAGTAACAGGGTTCTGAGAAGGTTACAACCAATGATGGCTCCAATCCAGCAGCACCTCCCCAGCAGCAAGAACTCTCCTCTTCACCTCTAGTAAAACAATCACCCAATAGCTCTAACTGTAAACCAACAACACCTCCTTGCTTTACACAAAATTCCAGCCTCCTTAGACCTCATAGAAGAGCTCTATATATAGGAGAGAAGAAGAGAGGATGAGTCAGCTTGAGGCTGGCATAGAGCTGACTAGTGTCCTCTCCCTCTTCATTTAAACTTCAGTCCTTGAGTCCACTTGGAGATCCTTGCTTACACATGGTGATCAAGTACCTCTTACTCATCACAGGGCGAATCTCATGAACCAAGTGTCAGTTTGGAAGCTTCCTGGGCAGTTGACACCTTGCAGAATGACTGTGCCACTTGGCCAATCTCGCCCAGCGCAGGTAGCCTTCATTAAATTTGATTTCCAGCGCAGGTACAAGGAGGGACAGTTGCATTCCAGCGCAGAAACTCAGTGGAGCAGCTAACATGATCCAAAATAAGCCTGTTTTGAAGTGTTTTCAGGTGGAGAACTGATTGGAAATGCTGTTGTTTGATGACCTTGTTCTTTTAGGGGTAAGAACAACATGTTTAGGGACTGAGGATCCCTGTGATTATTGACATTTCATGCTCCATGATGCGAGGCACAAAAATGTCTATAACAGTTGCCCCCTAAAGTATGAGGCCGTTTATCGGGTGAAATGCTTTATCTAGAGGGTCCGAAGTTCATTCCAGTGCTGAGGAGGCGCCCTGTAATACAATACAATACAATACATTATTTTTCATTCAGTTTTCATGATCTAGCTGAGGCGGGCATTCCCATGCTCAGCTTTTATAAATACATTTTGGTACATATGACAGACGATCGTCTGAAGGTAGACTGATAATTTTCTGCTGAAATTATCATCCTTTGAATAGGATGATCATCTGTTGTATTGATGTACGTGACAAATGCTTTTATATTTCCTGAATATATATCGCAGCCCGGATGGATGAAACTAGATCCGGGGTCTTCAAACTCGTTCGATCTTCACTCTAAGTAAAAGTCGATCCATGTGAGAATTGCGCTGAAGTTGAACATGGAAAGACATCGCTTGATTACCGGTCAATAATGAAAACCGTTAACAAGCGCGAGAGGAATCACCAATAATGACGATGACCCTCAAGGTACTGCAGTACAATTCACGTGGCGTGAATAAAGGACTTGGCGTCGAACGCCACGCAAAATCTTCTGGTCGAAGGTCATTGATGTATACCTGTCGCCGGAAGTGAGAAACTTGCCATTGAGGCATGCAAGCTTCAAAGTACTGATGGGGGTGTTCCTAGATCAACTTCTTGGATAATGAGCTAAAGTCGACAAGAAGCGATCCGTCAAAGGAGGGCCTTAATGAATCCCACATCAATGACACGGAACGGAGCTAATGACTTTAGTGGAGGTGAAAACAAACTGTGACATATGATTCAGGGTGGCGATCATGAATGGATGAAGGATAATGTATGGCAGTGGATGGGACACGGTTGACACTTTCAGAATGACCCCTCTTGAACATATAACGACACTGATGCGATGGATCGGTAGCATTACCCCAAATGTGGATGGTTTGGCGAGGACCATGGTGATGAGACCGGTGAATGAGACAACCCAACCCGATGTGATACGGAGGAAAAGTGTCATGTTCAAGAGTGACTTGCTACCATTAAACTTTGATGTTCTCCCAATTTTTCCCCAGTCATTTCTGACCAGTACCTCTTTATTTTTGTCAAGCTTGAGGAGGATAACATATGCTTGTTCTATAACCTGCCCTTCGGGCAAGCCCATCGCTATGATTTAACGAGCCTAGCGATAGGGAAACTCGTTCTCGTCTAAAGACAAGTTTGTCGCTATTTAATCATTTTAACGAGTCTAACGACAAGGAAAACCCGGTCCTTTTCATTTTTAGAGAGTCTGAAAAGGTACAGAAAGTCAACTCCATGATTCCTTTTTCGTCAGCAAATCCCTTAAGTCCGAAAAAGTATAAAACAATACAGAAGGGATGGCTGTTCGGTACTTTTAACGAGCCGAACAAGACAAGCGCTCGATCCTTTTGTGCAATAATCCCTCAGGTCCAAAAAGATTAAAATTTAGAGGAGGGATAGCGTTCCGGTCATTTAACGAGCTGGAAGGCCAAAACTCGGCAAACTTTTCATATTTTACGAGTCAGTGAAAAGAGCTGAAAGAAGACTCGTCTTTTGAGGAACGAGTGATAAACAGGGATAGCTACAGATTCCAGGTACAGGTTGGAATTTTCCAATCACGGCAGTGTTACGAGGATGGCTAGGTGGAATCACTCTTCGCAGCTGTTTCTCAAAAGAGGTAAACACACAAATGGAAGTGAATGATCGGCCAAATGAACGGTGGAGGTGATGGATGACAACACGATCAAGGCTCTTATGGCTGATGAATTTGCGATCTCAAGAGGTTATTTACCGGTTCATTTTTTCCATGAGCTTGAACTCTGGGGGAAACTTTTGCTCACACTTTTCTATTTTTTAACGAGCATAGATTCAGTCATAAAACTGCTCGAATTTTGCGTTTATTTTTTAACGAGCATGAACTATATGCTAAAACTGCTCGATATACCAGTCATAAAAAGAACGCCTCCCGTAAGGACCAATTTTTATAGAGCTTATGCCTTACCACAGCTATGCTCACTTTTGGCAAATTTTACTTTTGCCACACAGGCTTCTTTCATGCAAGTTTGGAAACGGCTAATCTTAAAACCAGATAAATAACCGCCCCTAGCTTGCACTCCAGAAGGTTTGCATGCCCCCAGGTATAGGATAGAATTTCGAGGCTGCCCCTCCTCTCCCCTACCTCTGCTTTTCTTTGGGTGTTCACAATTACTTGTCATCTTGCCAATCTAATGTTAACGATACTTGTCTTCTTGTTATTCTAAGGGGTCTTACGCAGTACTCAGGCTTCCCGTCGGCCCACTTTTAACAAACAGCTATTTGTGACAATAGAAGAACACCACTCAAAGATAAAACATTGGTATTATTGAGGGAGGCTTGCTTCTTTCTTATTATCCGAAGAGGGTTCTATTTGCTGCCGCAAATCAATCTCTTTCTTCGGCGATGTCTAACGTTGGGTTACTAAAGATGGTGACCACCCGTTGTAGCAATAGAATCTCTTTGAAGGCTGCCCCTGCTTATCCTTCAAAACATTTGTTTTAATGGGCGAGGCTTGAATTCAAAGACGGTTACTACTTGTTACCGCAAACGGTCTTCATCTTCGGTGTCCCTATTACCTAGACAAGGGGAGCGAGAAGCCAATTATCTCACTCACATAACTTTGACAAAAGAATATTATTCCAGAACAACCCCACTTCCTTCCACGGACGGGGTACGGACTAGTCATATTCTTTTGCGGAAATTCTTCCTTATACCCGGGGTTTCTTCTGCCCGAAGCAGACCAGGGTGCATGCCCCCTGGGTTCCAGTCTTTCTTTCCGAATCACTCGCACTCATCGGGAAGAAGGACTGGGGGTGGAGGCGAATCTTGAGTGAACAGACCATTTAGGAATGGTATTTGACTATTTGCGATGCGAGATCCCGGAAACGAAAGTTGGTCTACGA
Organism: Pinus tabuliformis; assembly: GCA_031772625.1. NCBI lineage: Eukaryota > Viridiplantae > Streptophyta > Pinopsida > Pinales > Pinaceae > Pinus > Pinus tabuliformis. The sequence goes on along the minus strand of CM062811.1, from coordinate 1,143,553,885 downwards.
GCTTGACCACCCTTCCTTCGTGTGGAAAACACATTACTCTAAAGAGTGAGGAGACTATCGCTCCCATGCAATAAATATAGTCCCGCCCAAGGAGTAGGTTATAATCCAAAGGTCCTTGGACGACCATCACGTTCATCTCGACGGTCTTCCCTTTCAATGTAACAGGTACATTGGGGAGGATCCCTAATGGTCGACTGGTTCCTTTATCAAAACCTGAGAGATTTCTCAACTCAGGTAAAAGCGCTGGGGAACCCAGTGCTTTCCAAGCAACAGAGGAAAGGATACTCACAGACGCCCCTTCATCAATGATAGTACCAGCCATGATCATTCTATAGATCTGGACAATGATTCTGAATGGTACACTGGCTGGTAACCGGGGTCCGCCTAGTTGATTCCAATCAAAGGATACAACCAGGTTGCTTGGTGGTGGGACCGAATATACGGCCGGATATGACTCTGATGATGTTCCTTCCTGCGATAAAGGAATGGGCGCATTGCCCTGACGCTCATCGGAGTCGGTGCTGATGAAAAGAACCTGGATGGTGTCATCCTTATTCTCTTCAGTGAGGGTGTCGCATGAAGACGACTCTTCGGCGACGGTGTCATTTGAAGACGGGTCTTCAATGACGGAGTCATTGGACGATAGAACCTCTGAAGGAAGAACCGGGTCAACTGCCGTTTCGACCTTTAGACTTTCGTCTGGTCTGGATTCAGTAGGTTCATTCTCAATGACCGACACTTCAGCTGACCACTTGAGCGGGCCAGCTGGATTTTCAACTATCGAGGGATTAGGCACGAGTTTTTGGTATCCAGGAGGAAGTCGCAACGGTGATACCGGACGATCTTCCAAAACTCTCTTTGCCTCATCTAAGAATGGACATTTGTGGATGGCATGATTGCCTTCACACAATAGACAAGGTGATCTTGGTCCCCTTCTTCGTCCTCACTCTCGTTAGTTGACGGATTGCAATCAACATGACAACCAGAGGTTGATGCTACCGGATTGTGCAACCTCGGGGACCAGTCCCTTAGTATCCGGGGAATACAAGGACAATCACGATGGAAGTGGGTCCCTTTGCAAATGACACATGGCGATTTAGGCCCGGTCGGTGCAGTGCGTGGGTTTTTGTCAGCTTTCTTCTGCTTGCCCCCAGTCGCCTTCGCCAGAGGCTCCTTCTGCTTCTTTTCTCTCTTCTTCTTTTCCTTCTTCTCCTTGGGAGGCTGACTTTTGCCGGCTCTACCTTGCGAAGATGAAGGATCAGAGGAAGTATCATAAGAAGTGGAAGGCTGGTGGGTAGTTCTAGATTGTTCTGACTGTTGATTCGACTGCTCAGGATTAGTGGCGATCTGGACTACATTAGTTGAAAAGAGCCATACAGGGAGGCCGATTGTCAATCCTGGAAGTGACAATGTAGCCATATGAGGCGCACCAACATCTCCCCAAGAGGAGAAGGGATTTGGACTTCCGCCAAGGTTACTTCCTTGGTTGGTGGGCTCCATACTTTTCAACTGAAAGATCAACGTGGGAATAATAGGTGATTATGTTCCGCTTAAAATAAATTTTATTAACGACGCTTTTAGACACAAACTTGCTTTTTCATGTTTTAAGAGTCGAGAAAAAGCTAAAGATGACTCTAGTCGCCTTCGATGTTTTAACGAGCCCGAAGTGACAAATGCTCGGTTGGACTTTTTCAGTTATAGAGTTTGAAAAAGGCCAAAAGAAACTTCTCTGGAGATCTAGGCAGAGGGTGTGCCAAACCTTTCGCGAAACCACAGAATACGTTTTACGGTACGGGTGGTCGATCTTCGTGAATGCTGTGTTCACTGCATCGCGATCAGTAGGGCGGCCGACACGGTTTCCTAAGGATAAAGGATAAAAACCTATAGGGGTCTCCCAATATACGCGACGGTACGCGGGAGCTCAAGTCCGTGTTAGTGCCACCGACTCTCAGGAGGAATCACCCACCTTCGTAGAGATCGACAGTCACTATGTTTAACGACGCCGGAACACGTCTCTACCTAGACCTCTAGATGTTTGCGTTAAATTCCAAAGCGTTGTTATGTAAATTGAGTTTATTTTAATGTTGATCTTTCTTAACAGTTTGCCTTTCAGGTTCGCCACGAGATGTATATATACAACTTCCTATATGCAATCTAAGAATGAGAAGCAAATCTTTTCAATCTTTCAACTTTGAAAACCTTAATCTACTTGAGGGAAAAGAAAGACACAACTTTTTCCACAGATCAAAGAACACACACTAAAATGCACATCTTCCTAAATCGTCAAGCATACAGTCAAATGCAAAATGCACAATGCATGTATTTCTTTTCGTTATCCTTAATGTTGATGTAGACAAAAGGAAATTGTTGTGTAATTTTCGAATTCAATTTGAAGCGTAAACAAACAAGTTTCGTCTAAATGAAAAGACACCTTACAGGTACTTGTTTCAACACTAAAAATATATGAATTCAAACCATAAGATGGAAAACAAACAAACTCAAACAGCCATGAACAGTAATAAAACTAGCTCTTAAGATCACAAAGACACTTTTACAGTTCAGGATCTAAGAGGCCACAGCTATACTGGTTTGCTTTTCACAATGGGAAACTGTAACTGAAACAAGAAATACTGAAAGAACAATCACAGTTTCATCACACAACTGAGGTGGATTAATGTCAAGGAAAGTTGGTTACAGCAAGTACAATGACCAGCAATCAGCAGCAAAAAATCAGTGAAAACAGGGCTAAGACACAGTGGAAAACCTCTGGAAGACACTGGCTAACAGGTCCAGCGCAGGCTCTGGTCTGTCAAATTGACTTCCAGCGCAGTTCCCGAAGGGAGTACCTGCGCTGTAATGCAGACTGCCTGTGGACAGCCTGCTTTGGGACACGAGAGTTGCGTTTACAAGGATTTTCGGGTCATAAAAATCTCAAAAATGCACTGTTTTTGCTGAAATAAAAAGCTATAGGTCAAGTACAGGCTAAGGGATGATCAAGAGGATGAAAAGCTATCACAAAGAGTACAAGATTCTTTTGTAGATCAGCTCTTCAAATCATGAATCTGCTAAAAAATGAGCAAGAGTAGCAGCCCTTCTACTTCGCTTTTGATATAGTCAAAAGCTTTTCGATTCGATACTCTTTGGTTCAGGAAATGAATAGCAAAGATACTACAAACACCAACAAGATACTAGGCTCCCCAGCGGAGTCGCCAGTTTGTTGTGGGGAAAAGTATCCGATGCGGATGACCCTATCCCTACTCTAAAGGTGACAGTCTTTAGCAACAACTGAAAGTAAAGTTTTGATGATTTCCTTTATGAAAGTACAGAGAGAATGAAGAAAGATTAACCAACCTGGTGTCTTTCGCTTAGTCGATCCTTGTCCTCTCTCTTTGTCTCTTGTTCCCAGCTCTTTGCTCTCTTTGCCGGTCCAGCTACACACAGATCCTGCACAAAACAAGAGAGCAAACTACAAGATACATGTACTCATAACTGAAGCATGGATTAGGATGAATCAAATATACATGTAAATACAATACATCAATGCAATACAAGTATATAGGAGAACATGCAAAACTTTATTGATAGAAGTAACAGGGTTCTGAGAAGGTTACAACCAATGATGGCTCCAATCCAGCAGCACCTCCCCAGCAGCAAGAACTCTCCTCTTCACCTCTAGTAAAACAATCACCCAATAGCTCTAACTGTAAACCAACAGCACCTCCTTGCTTTACACAAAATTCCAGCCTCCTTAGACCTCATAGAAGAGCTCTATATATAGGAGAGAAGAAGAGAGGATGAGTCAGCTTGAGGCTGGCATAGAGCTGACTAGTGTCCTCTCCCTCTTCAGTTAAACTTCAGTCCTTGAGTCCACTTGGAGATCCTTGCTTACACATGGTGATCAAGTACCTCTTACTCATCACAAGGTGAATCTCATGAACCAAGTGTCAGTTTGGAAGCTTCCTGGGCAGTTGACACCTTGCAGAATGACTGTGCCACTTGGCCAAGCTCGCCCAGCGCAGGTAGCCTTCATTAAATTTGACTTCCAGCGCAGGTACAAGGAGGGACAGTTGCATTCCAGCGCAGAAACTCAGTGGAGCAGCTGACATGATCCAAAATAAGCCTGTTTTGAAGTGTTTTCAGGTGGAGAACTAATTGGAAATGCTGTTGTTTGATGACCTTGTTCTTTTAGGGGTAAGAACAACATGTTTAGGGACTGAGGATCCCTGTGATTATTGACATTTCATGCTCCATGATGCGAGGCACAAAAATGTCTATAACACTCTCCATACCTCATCTCTGTAAGCTCTCAGCCTTGGATGCTTTGCTTGGAATGTTTTATTTACTTGCTGAATTATCAGATCAGCATCTCCAAACACCTTCAGATTTTTTATTCCTCTATCTTTGGCTGCATGAAGGCCTAACAACACTGCTTCATATTCTGCTATGTTGTTTTTCACTTGAAAAACCAGCTTTAGAGACAATTGAATTGTTTCTTGTTGTGGAGATACTATCACCACCCCTACTCCTGCAGTCTCCTTGGTACATGCTCCATCAAAGAACATCTCCCAAATCTGTCCTCCTCTATCATGCTCGGCCTGGTCTGTTGGTTTCCTGATTTGCAATGCAGCCTTCTGAACTTCTTCTATTTGGATGGTTTGTAGGATTCTTCTCATCACTAATGATATATGCCAGCCTTGCTTCTCTATATAATCTCCTGCTTTCTCCTCCAAACACCGGGACAGTTGCATAAGATAGATCACTTTGTAATGTCCCACCTAGTTTCTTGATCCATCCTCTAGACAACAGCATACCAAACTTCGAAGGGACATCGGCCACCACTATATCCATCATCATACTCTTCATAGGCAGCTGGGTTAAGGTAATGGCCAGATCCTTAATTAAGCCAAGTCATTTCACCTTCCTTGAATCAAAAGAAAACAAATCATGATAGGGTCTAGTGATATCAAGGCCTAACTCTTCCATGACTGTTTTAGGCATTAGATTGTGGCTGGAACCTGTGTCTAGTAGGCAATTGTGGAGGATTTTATCATGGGTAGTTAATGAAACATAGAAAGATGGGGAATTATTATCAGCAGGTTCAACCATGGGACTGAGCACAATAGCAGGCTTATCATCTTGCAAATTGACAGAGTCAATGGAGGTTTGTTTAGACTGTAGCTCAAGAGCTTCAAGGATGGGTTTTCTAAACAATTCACTCTTGACCAACTCAGCCAGAGGCACAACAACTTTCAATTTCTGAAATTCTAACTCAAAACTGAAAGAAGAGAATGATTTATCAGCAGTTTTTACCTCTTGAACTGGAGCTTTGAGGGTGACCGGATTAGCTGCTGGTCTTCTTAGCCTGGTATTCTGTGGAGCTGTTTGGGCAACAGCTTCTTGTGCAACACTCTCTTTGGCATTCTTTGCATTGGATCTTAGATTATATTTTCGCTGCTGCTCACCTGATTGTAGAACAGCACCACTGTCCCACCCTTGCTTGTTTTGCTCTTGCAGCAATGACTCTTCATATTCAGCCAATGTTAAAAATACAGCGCTGCCTTTGTCTTCCATGCAGTGAATTTCATCCTCCTCTTCTTCAAATTGTTCCCCTTCCATGACTGCATTTTGAAAAGGAGCTTTAACCTTATGATCTTCTTTGGCTTGTTCACCTCTTTGCATGATTTGTAGCTGATCATTTGCTTTTCTGAATGGGTTTGGATTTCTTGGAGCAAATGTGTTTTGCTGCCTTGTTTTGCCTGAAGCCTGCTCTACTTTTAGCTTTGAAACTTCAGCAGCCAATGACTCTATCATCTTCGTCATTTTGTCTAATTTAGGCTCTGAAGTTGAAACATGGGAAGAAGAAGCCTCCCCTCTCAGCTTTCTTCTATCAATTTGACTTTTCAACTTCTCTGCTGCCATAATATTGGATTCCACCTCTAGGGCTGCTTCTTGCATATCATTCAAAGTAGCACATCTTCTTTCTCTCAACAGTAAGTAGAAATCAGGGTCAAAAGCATTAGCGTATGTGAGCTTGGCGGTGGTGGGGGTAGGCTTTACCTCAGCTGGTATTTTACTATACATCTTATTAAATCTCTTATTGAAGTCATGCAAAGACTCACCCTTTTCTCTTTTCAAGTTTCCAAACTCAGTATGATAATATAACAAGTCCTTCTTATCTCCCCATTGCTTCAAAAATGCATCATCTAATGCTTCAATGTCTGTTATAGATCTTTGGGGTAATTCTCTAAACCATTTCCTAGCCTCTCTGTCAAGGCTCTGGACCAAAACTCTCATCCATACATCATTGTGATTTATATCTAAATTATCAGCATAACTGTAAAAGGCTTCAAGATGTTCTTCTGCTGTTACTCCCTCTATTCCAGTAAATTTAGGCATATATTTTTGATATTCTCCCAAAGGCATAGGATTTAGAGGCACAGGCAATACCAAAGGTCCATATCTAGCGGCAACGATCCTCTTAATCCTAGTAGGTGCTTGCTGTCTTGCCATATTTGAAATAAATGGAGGACTACTAACAGATGGATCAGTAGGAGATAATGCGATGGATGGCAGCGATATTGGGATATTTTGGACAATATGGGAAGCTTTCTTTGGACTGAGATTCAAAGTGGAACTAACTGCACAAGGGGCTGAACTAATCTCTGAAGGAATTTCTTTATTAACAGCGCTAGGCTCCGAGACTTCAAGCTGTGATTCTTCAGTTATGAACTCATTTTTCAGAGATAAATCAGAGTTTTTAGGCTTACCTGATCCTGATGCCCCTTTCTTTGATGATTTCTTCGATTTAACAACTCTCTCAGGGTCAAGCAATGGTTCAGCTGGAGACTTATGTGGATTTTTTCTAGTATGCCTCACAAACTAAGCCATAACTTCAAAATGTAGTCGCCAAAGGATGGTCTTCCACCAATGGAGTCGCCAGACAGAAGATTACAACCAATACTGTGTTCAAAACTTTGTCTGTCATCAAATCTTGAAACTATGTCGTTCTCCTAGGGAAGCTTGAGCTCCGATTCTCCTCTCCCCGACAACGGCGCCAATTAATGTTATCACCCCAAGAAACTCACCTAGGTTGTATATCAGTGATGCTCAGGAACATTAAAAATTCAACAATTTTGTTGGATAAAATGATGGATAAATGGAAGATGTGCAGCACCTTTAAGCCTGATAACCACTCCTACTATGATTTACCCTAGACATGGGTGAAGACCCCCAAACTACAAGGCTTTCAACCACCAACTACTCACAACTTAAAGTAAAAGTGATGATGGAGAAGACTGATTGCACCAACAGATGCACAAGGCTCTGTGATGGCCAACTGCAACCAGTTAGAAGGTCTGCAAGACTACTATTCCATATACAGCGACGATGATAACTCTCTGGTATTAGAACAACAGCAACCTGCAAGCAATTTTCAATGAACCACTAAATTTTAACATAGAGGTGGGATGAAAGCCCCTCAAATGCCAAATATTCATAGCACATCAACTAAATGCAAAGCAGGCAGAGCCTAGACCATAGAAGAAGTGAAAAGTGAGCAGGCGATAGTAAAAGAAGCTTGTATTAGTGGAAATCAATACCAAAAGCTACAGGTCTCATGGTATTTACAGTCTCCAGAAGTTAAAAGGCTACAATAAGCTCTCATTCATCAAACACTCATCAATCCCATTACATATATTCTTTCAGTATATATGGTGTCTCATTACACAATCTCTCTGTTAGCTATGCGTGGAGGAGCCCATAAATGGTCACCAACCACATTTACATTCAGAAATGGGCCTCTGATACAAATCTGGCTGTGTTGTAAATGGATTTGACTCCTTCTAGTGCTCTGCAGTCCTCCTTTGAGCTGGTGGCATGAAATACCAATGGAACCATAACCATTGAATGCTCTGAACTCCCCAGCGGTGTCCTGCTTCCTCCTCGGCCATACTGCTGATCATTAAAAACGACTCCATTATGACTGTGCTACTTTAAAACAGTGAAAAGCTGCCCAAACTGTTCCTTCCCGCCCATCACTGCTTTAATTTTGACCTCCAAAAGGTTCAGGCATGGTTTATTCAACTATCGGGTCTGCCTTTCAGGTCGCAATTCATATTTAAACAGGCCCATCCTTTGTTTTCTAATATTTGCAAAATACACACAAAACTGCTGCAAAACCATGAAAAATGGCTTTGGTGGACTTGAATCATATATATATATATTTTGTTTCTGAACCCTTTCGGATCCGAAACCCATCGCAATCGCACCTGCCCAGGCATTCCTTTGTATTTCCTTATATTTCCTTCAACAAAGAAAATGCGCCCAAAACCAATGAAATTGGCTTCAGTGCAGACTTGAAATTTTAATAAAAACCATTTATAGTCCCATCGGGTCCGACCTTCGTCACTATCGGCACCCACCAGGCCTCCTTTGTATTTTCTTTATACAAAAGAAATACACAAAAAATATTAAAAATGCGAAGGGCGCGGACCTAAAAAATTATGAAATGGAGTGCTGTATTGCTATCGGGTCCGGCCCATCGCATCACAACATACATATGTTAAAGCCCCACCCCTTTGTTATCGCCGATAGCGATATCGGCGATCGCTCATCGCACAATAATAAAGCCCTTTTGTAAGTCCTCCATTGCGATACGCCGATAGCGATATCGGCGATCGCTCATCGGCGATGTCTCATGTCGCTGCCGCTGCCTCCCCCGACTTGCGATATGCCGACGCGATCTGGACCGTTGATCGGCCAGATCCAATGGCTGAGATTAATGCGGATCCTTAAGCCTGTAATTTTGATTTTTACATGGTTTTTGGGGTATTTTCGCCTCCCGATAGTGTATTTCTGCCCTCCAAAGGGCTTTCCTCTTGCAATTTTTTTGATCGGTGGAAGGCTTTTAGCCAAAATTTGAGGATTTCAACAGCATCCATGGATCCTTTGGCATGATTATAAGTGTATTTGCAGCCTTTGAGAGCGTTTTGAATCCATTTTTGATCCTTTTGCATAGAAAAGCTAACAATACCTGCTATATAATTGTAGAGAAGCTAGCCCTGTCACCACTAGATACCTCACTATTCAAATTGGTGCTTTTCCAGCCTGAGGGGATGTGTCTTGGGGTTGTATGCTCTCATATGACTAACAAATCTTCATAGCTAGTTTTACTGATCAACACACAAAAACTCATTGTTGAAATGTGCGAAAGAGAACAAAGAGTAAGAGTCAACTCTTAGTAAAACTCAAGTGATTGAGATCATATGTCTAAACTGAATACAATAGTCAATGAAAACATACGAGACAAGTAAAACATGCACCTTAAGTATATAAGAATTTAAAATAAGTACATTATGATTAAAGCTAATCATAACAATGCAAAACTATTAAACTACTATACAACCAAGAGGTTCCAAGATTTAGAGACAAGAGATGGCCAAATCAATTCAATATGTTAATCAATAGACATGATTACATTAGAGGGACAAAACATGACACACAGGCATAGGTCTAGTAGCATGCAGTGGTGGAAGCACTTTACAAAATTCCAAAGGTGGAAGGATGATGAAGACTCGGGTGATGTGTTACTGTTTGCTCACAAATTTTTGTCTATCCCCCACTACACTTTCAATACAACATATATAGAATCCTAACACCATTGAATATCAATTCAACCTAACTGCATGTGGGAAAATTAAAAAAAACATTCTAAAATTGACGCGTTGAAGGGTTGCCAACAATGTCAACTTGTTTGTTTGGAGGAGTTTTTGTGGCAAAAGAATTGTTGTTTATGTCGACTTCCAAGAACAAAAATTCCTAAAATACTCCTCTTCAACACTTGTGTTTATTTATTCTTTTATTCAAATTGTCAAAACAAAGTGACCCTCAACACTGAGCTAATAACTGATTAGTGATTCTTCTCAAAATCACTGGAAAAACCTACCACTGCTAACCCCTTGCAGTGCTGAAGTTGTGAGTGGAATGTGCTACTTTAAGGTCTCTTCCTAAAATAATCTTGAACAAACTACTGCTTTCTAACTCAAAGGTTGATTATTCTTCAATTAGTGTTTTGTCTCTGTGTGGTTATTCCAACAAATTGCCAAAAATATTTACAACTTTGCAACAACAACCACTACAACTCTTAATTTCAGCGATACAAACTACTCATTTCTATTTTTAAGCATGAAATATGCTGAAAACATACCATAGAATGAGCCATTTCTATTGTCTATTGTGAGTCTTTAATGAGTCATTGTTCACCAACCTCATCTACACAAAACTATTGCACATGTGGAATATCTCTGGTGATATGGTTGTTGTTTCAATCATTCCACAAACCAGAATTTCCTTTTTCTTTCGATTAGTAAGGTCATCCTTTTTCTTTCGATTAGTAAGGTCATATGTGAACCAATGGATGGATTGATGGCTTTTGGTCAAGTAAAAATGTATATCTAGAAACAAGAATTAAAAACAACAATTATATAGGCTTCTAAATCCCCATAAACACCCGAGGCACTTGATACCCTGTGTGCTGATGGCGATCTTGATAAAGGAAAAATCTCATTTTTAGACAACAAGACCATTTTGAAGAAAGAGATGCCTATCCACATAATAAAATTAAAATACTATATAAAAAAAAGATTACAACATTAAAAGTATTACTTTATGAAAAAAATAAAAAAATTAACAAGGTTGAAATTATTTAATTTTTATATTCTTACTTTTCAAAGTAAAATAATTCTTTGTCATATTTAAATTTAAATATTAAAAATATAAAAAAAAAAAATTACACTAACACTAAAACATAATTTGAAAATATTTGTTACAATACCAATTCCTAATCATTAAAACATAAAACAAAATAAAAAATTCAAGCAAATCAAATAATTTCTTATCTCTCTTAATATTTAATAATTAAATTTAATTTCAATAAATATTAATCATTATTAGCATTTTCATTATTTTATATATTTAAATTAATATTTAAAATTATAAAATAATATTTATTTTAAATTAAATATCATTTATTCTTTACATTATATTACAAAATTATACACCTTTATTATTAAATTATATTAAAAATAACATAAATGTGTAATTATGGATAACAATAAAACAAAGTTGAATGTTGATTGATATTAACATAAACATGTTCCAAGTCAACTTATGTCAAGCGTGTTAGTTGTATTTATAATAATTTTATGTATTAGCTTATTTTTCATCAAAGTTATGATATTTAAAAATGTTAAAGAATCTTAAATTTATTTCATCACAATATTAACTTTTTTTACATCTGATTTTATATCTATATGGATTCATTTTAATCATGAATCTAATAACATTTAGATAAATCAAATATCTTAATGTACAAAATTTTTTATAGTGTCAAATTTAAAAAAATGACATCTCACTAGAAACTTGATAAATGATGATTTAGATCAATATCTCTATAGATATTTCATTTTTTAAATTCTATTTTTAAATACATTAATATATTCAATCCTTTAAATATATCAAATAAAATAATTTAAATTTATCATCTTAAAATTTTCAACACAACAAAATTAAAGACACTATGACGAAAGTGACCTTAAACACCTTTCTTCTCATCCTTTGAAAAACTCAAAATTGAGTACGATATATTTCCTTAAAAAAAATCAAAACTAAAAAATGCAATATTCCCTTAAAATTAAAAAATACGATGTTCGCTTAAAATTAAAAAACCCAGAACTCAAAACTCTCTTCTCATCCTTTGAAAAACTCAAAATTGAGTAAGATATATTTCCTTTAAAAAAATCAAAACTAAAAAACACAATATTCCCTTAAAATTAAAAAATGCGATGTTCGCTTAAAATTAAAAAACACAGAACTCAAAACGGAAAAAATAAATTTGATATTCTTTTTACCTACAATATTCCCTTAAAATTAAGAAATATGATATTTACTTAAAATTATAAAACCCAGAACAAAAAAATAATAAATTATATATATATAAAAATAATAAATTATATCTATATATATATATATATATATATATATATATATATATATATATATTGGAAGTAATATTCACTACTATAATAAACTTTAATTTCGAGTTTCTTCATCTTTTGACTGAGTATGATATCCCCTTTGAAAATTTTGACACGAAACAATAAATTATTCCCTTGAAAATTAAACAACTCAGAACTCGAAACTAAGAAATTTTGATATTCTCTTTTCCTACCGAAGTGTTAAAATTGGAGTAAATGTTCATTATTATAATACATTTTAATTTAGAGTTTCTTCATAATTATTTTGCTATTTTTTTTAATATTGGTTTGCATTCTGTTAGTACAGTGTTCAGTTGAGGTTAATTTGGATGTAAGTGCATGTTTTGTCCTTTAAATTTGGAAAGTTTTTTAATGTTTTGTATTTTATTTTAATTTAATTTATATATTTTTTAATAAAAATAAAATTGAAAAATATATATTAAAAATTTATTTATTTTATATATTATAATAATTTATTAGTGTTATTATAAATTTTTATATACATTAATTTTTTAATGAATTAATTGAAAAGCAGATGTAAAAATATTTCAACTAATTATATATATATTTTTAATAATAGAATAAAAATTCATAGGATCTTATATGTAATAATGATGTTCTTATTAGCATATGTGATAAGTTCATACACAAAATAGATAAGTGATATATTCAATAAAATAAATGATACACACATAAGTAAGCAATGTACTATTCATAAGTGACACATTCAAACATAAGCAACTCATTCTAGCACATATGTGACATACTTAATATAAGTGATGCACTTAATTTATGCAATTACACCCACATAAGTGATACATTTCACATATAAGCCAGGCAACACATAAGTCACATATTCACACAAGTAATCAATACAGCTACACATAAACATTACTTACAACACATAAGTCACATATTCACACAAGTAATCATTACACGCACACATAAACATCACTTTCACTCAGTTATCCCATACACATGATCCATTTACACCTCCACAATACGCTCTCACATACAAATAATGCATTTACACATAAGCTCACACATATAAACATAAAATACTTATGTATGAATGATGTATAACACATTTATATACCTACAATATATGTAAATGAATTTATTATTGCTTATATATAAGAATACATATTTATGTGTATGTATATCATGTAAGTGTAAAAGAAGAATTTTACACACAAACAATATTTATGTGGAAAAATATGTCACTATATCTCTTACATGAATGTGTTAGTGTAAAAAATTAATCACCACATTTTTTATATATAATTTTTGTGTTAAAAATAAATCACCACATTTTTTATATATAACTTTTATATTAAAAATTAATCACCACTTTTTTATATCTAACTTTTGTGTATGTGAATGCAACTCTTATCTATATAGCATTTTGATTTGTTTATTGTCTAAGGGTTAAATTTTCAAAAAAATCACAATAAAAGCAAGTCGAAAAGTAAAAAAGAGATTGCTCTATCTTATAACATGAGAGTGAGCGTTGGACATTGGAGATTTAGATTCCATGGTCAATTGGCTCAATGGGGGGTTGTTGGCTGCAAAACGTATTTAGAGTTGGACCATTTTTGAATTAGCTCAATGGTTGGTGGTTGGCTTGCCAAACCTATTTAGAGGTTGACTATTTTAGCTTATTTTGAAGCCGTGGTTTAGTTGCACTTTGATAATTCGCTATATCAACTCCCTGGTGGATGTAGGTTATAAATGGATTGAATATTGAGCGAATATGCTCAGGATATGTTTCATCTTAGCTATCCAGCAATGGATCAATGGCTGTCATATAAGGGAGCGTAAGGGAGCTCAGGTTGTTGGCAAATGTCGGGTGACTTAAAAGAAAATAACTTATTGATTTAATAAGTGTCAATGGCTAATGATTTAACCAGTATTGATTAATGTTTTGGTTTTTTATATAGATATATAAATAAAAATAAAAAAATTGTAATTTAATATTTATTAATTTGATAATCTAATTTGAGAATGTATTTATTTAAATTATTTGAATTAATATTTATTATAAATAAATAAATAAAAATAATTGTAATTGTAAATTAAAGAAAATTATTAATTTAAAATAAATTAAAATTAAAAAGATAAAGAAAAAGAAAATGAAGAAAAATGATTTTAAAGAATATTAAAATAAAAAAATTGTAAATTTTTAATTGTAAATAAAAGAAAATTATGTGATAAAAAATTTATAAATTAACTGATAAAAAAATAAATTAGTTTAATAATATTAAAAAATGTTGATTAAATTAATTATAAAAAACAATGAAGTTATATATATGATGATGATGGTGGTTGTTAAAGTCCATCATGAAGAAAGGAAAATGATGAAGAGAAGAAAATAAATTTGAATCCAAAAAAAGAAATAAAGAAAATTATTATAAGATAAAGATGAATAAGATAATAAAAGAAAAATAAAGAAAATTTATTGAAATTAAAAAAGATAATAAAATATTTATGGTTAATAAAAAAAAAAAATTCAAAAAAAGAATTATTTAAATAATTATTAATTCTTCAGAAAAATTTAAAAGAAAAAAATATTAATATTTTTATTGTTTTCATTATTTTATAATATTTTGTTTGTGAAATAAATTTTGCTAATCAAATATTAAGAAAACAATTAAAAAAATGAAAAATATAAGGAATAATGAAAAAAATTAATAAGCGGAAAACAAAAAAATGAAACACAATAAGAGAGGGCAAATTTTATTAAATGACAAATTAAAGATTGAAAACAAATAAAAGGGACCGGTTGAAATGGGAAATGGGAGTGGGGCTAGAGCACTGGACGTGTAAGATTGCATTTCGAAGATACATCCGAAGGTTTTATGTAACATGTTCTACCAACCTCTATCATAATAATTATTATTTATTTATTTATTTAGCCTTATTACATGAATATAAATCCACTATCGTTATCATATATTACCAAGATTTATTCTATTAACATAATCACAATTCAGATTTCGTCCTCGATTTAACAACTCATAATCCACTTAAAGGTTTGTATTAATTTCATTAAATGATTTATTTAAATCTTCGATCTGCCATACTTCCACCAGCACCGAGGAATTGATTTTGGCACCACCATCGGCTTTACACTGGACCAGTTCATGTGATTCGGCTTTCCATGGTTGATATGGGCAGGGATCCAGGTCTACACCAACATTTAATTATATTGCAAAAATGTATATGTTTGATTTTTATTATTTTATAACATTTGAATTATATATCAAATTTTGTTAATTGAGAATGAACATTAAAATGGAGTGTTAACAATTTTTGTAACTTTATTTCATATCAAGATGTTGGGGAATAGGTAGTTACCTAACCTAAGAGTACAAGTACTTAAGGGTAATGTGAAAGTACCTGAGAGTACAACAACTTGGAGAAGAAAGGTTATTCTGTCGTGTTGGAAGGACATACAGAAAGTGAGTTAAGCCTGGTGATGATCAGATAGCTTGGATGTTGTGACTGTTAAGTCTTGTGAGCAAGAGCTCAGGGGGAGTCTCATGGCTGGGAGGATAAATCTGTAAAGTAAAGTAGAGACTTTCACAACTAACTGATTTAAGCCTGTATAAAGGTAAGTACTAAGTCCTTTATGTTGCTTTAAGCATTTAACAATGTATATAGTAGCCTTTAAATTAGAGAAATTGGTCTATGGGGGGGATTGTGGTAAATACAGAAAAGCATCGGTGAAAGAAAACTAACTGAATTCTAATTGTTAAGGAGAAGAAACTATAGAAGCTTTTATACAGAAAGAAACAGTACCGTGAGATTTGCAAAGCTAAACTGAAAGATACAATACTGAGATTTTACAGTAGGAAAACCTTTCATTGTATTAAATATAACTAGCTACTGTGACTATCAATAAACGATATAGAAATTGCTAAATATTTAATCAATGAAAGAGTATTTCTGAAACCATACCACGATAAAAAACTTCATATGACAAAAAATAGACAGTTGTTACAATTACAGGCCACGATTTATGGAAAATAACCTTTATAATAAACGAACTCATCCAAATCAAATTTCGAAAAACACATGTAGTATCTTCGCTAATGAGCACAATCGACAGACAAGATTATTTGGAATTGAATTGATCGACAAAAAAATAAAAACCCTCTCGGCTAAGCCTGGGGTTATAACAATTCCAAGCACGCAATTACAACCGAATGATATAACTGAATTATAAAACCATTCATGAAAGGTCGTTTTTGACCTGTATGGAAGTACGGCAATGCGGCCAAATAATTCCAAATATATATCAAGGAAATAGAGTCGTCGGGCAGGGATTTCCCAAAATGGGACTTTCCCTTTTACTTCGACCCGTTTGCAAACAACCAGCAAGCTCCAAGAACACAGAGGAAACACCGCCACCCTTGCGTGGGTTAAGACCTCGTTAAACAGAGAAACTATGGCACAAAATAATATAGGCTAATCTAGTTCTGAAAGTAAGAAATAAAATGTTTCCACCGTGCAAGCTAAGATTTTAACCGAACCAAGTGGATTTAAACCCTCAGGGGTAAAACCCTCATCAAAATAATTTACGAACAGAGCCCTTCGTAAAGGAAGAAACAACAGAAGTAAGAAATAAAGTTAAATACAAGACTGTGTTGGCATTATGACACTTTATTGTCCTTGATGGCAACTCACTTGGCAAATTACTCAAATGACAGTTCAGGCTCATAGGCTCTCAGAATAAAGGAAAAGGAGGTATACGCAGGTACCCGTTGACCAAGCCGCGTATACAAACAGATTCACAGACCAAAAGGCACGTATGCATATACACGCACTTTCATGCACAGAAAAACATGTACAGTTTGGAAAACTTGGTTTTTAGTCCTTGGTATTTGGACCTATGGTTTTGGACCATGGTATCTCATCCGAAGTGTTGAACCTAGGTATCTGGACCTAGGTACTAGTTCTAAGTGGTTTTGGACCATGGTATTGAATAAGGCCTAAGACTATAAAAGGAGGAGAAGGCAAAGGCACTCAAGGATTGAATATCTTATGAAGAGCAAGATCTAGAATACTGCTCATTGGCTTATGGTGCATAGCTAGATCTGAATCAAGGAGGAACCTGAGCACTAGAAGAAGGATAAGTTCTATTGATGGGTCAAGATCTTAAGGCTTGAAGAGAAGTATCTTGGTGTGATTTTGATCTTTTTATTTAGCGCGTGACTTGATCTGTAAATTTGATGATCTGGGTACAACTGATGTCTGAATAGTTGAAAAGGGTAAATTATCTTTTACAGATTTTATACGCAGGTTCAGCATAACAAAGGCGTGTATACACACTGGTTCGGTAATTCAAAACAATGTATATGCAGGTTTGCCTTAATATAGCAACATATGCATGCAGGTTGTTCATATTGAAGTAGCGTACGTCTCATAAAATATGTTTTAGCTACTTCTGTGATCCGGATTTAAGCAGGAATGCAATAGATTACAGAGATAACCATAAATACAGAGATGTGATAACCATAAAAGCAGAGATGCAGCGGAAATAATACTTCATTTCATTAATGGAAAATACTGAAATATGCTTACAACCAGAAATGGAAATAAACCAGCTAGGGCGATGGTAGCTTATCTCTGAGAAGAGATGTGGTGGCTACATGCCTCTGAACTGTTCTAAAACTGTATTACAATGAGGCTCGAAGGCCTATTTATTGTTGAGAAACAATGGAAAACCCTTCACATCCCGAAATCTAACCCTAGAAGATGAAACGCCAAATTGTGGGCCCCGTTTGGGTAAATTGGTACATCAATTTCCCGGGGTCGTAACTTTGGCATACGATCTCCGTTTGACGCGTACGATAGCTCGTTAGAAAGATCTATCCGAGTACTACCACTTTGGGAGGCAACATGGGTCCATGGACCCATGTTGCCCCAGATTCCCAAAAAAACGTCGTTTAGGGCCTAAAAATGGCTCCGGAAGTTCAGGACCCGAAAAACTGCTAAAAATAGTAAACTATGCTACAATTTAGGAAACTGAAAAAGCTGAAAGAGACAGTTGTGGGGGTCCAAATGGGATAGGTGGGTGGCCACCAACATCCACCTGGATCATTCTGTTTATTGCTACAATGTTCTAGGTTCAGGATTGGTTTCTGGTTAGTGTTACTGTATTCTGGGTACAACATTCAGAGAAGTGATTGTTTGATTCAGTTTTTGGTTGGTGCAAAGAAGATTGGTTGATGCAGATATATTTAATGTTTGATTGATGTTATTGATGGACCCAATTTGAAAATTTATGAAACGTGGTCCCTAGAAGAAAAGAGAAGGTTGTAGCTTTTTGTACGTCAGCACCTACGTACTAGTACATTGGCTAGTACAAGAGCTAAGGGGGTTGTAGCTCCCTTCTAGGAGAAGATGGAGAACGAGAGAAGGTTGTAGTCTTCTGCAGGTAGAAGCTTGAGTACTGGTATAAGACTACACTAGTACAGAAATATTGTAAAAAGAAGTTTCTTATTAAAAGAAGATAGAGACAAATTGCAGCAGGTGGTTTTCACCCACATTGGGTTTCCACCTTATATCTTGTGTTCATGTGCATCATTGCCTGTACTGTTCACTGCACTTGATTATTGTTTTATGGTTCCGATACATAGATTAAGATGAGCTAACTAAATTATAAGTCTGTAAGATATACGCGGTTTTCTCTAAACACAGTTGCGTATATACGCAGGTTGAATTAACAGAAGTAACATATATCAATCTGTTTATGGAAATGAAAAATTGTTAAATTTCTAATACTGATTCACCCCCCCTCTCAGTATTATTTCCAACAATTGGTATCAGAGCAGGTCCTTCAGAAGAAGTTTGATCGCTTGAAGGAAGATCTATCATCATGAGAAACTACAAAAAAGAGGCATCCATCAGGGCACCAATTTTTTATGGGAGCAACTTCGTCTATTGGAAGGTAAGAATCACAGCCTATCTTCAATCTCTTGGAACAGAAGTTTGGGATATCGTGGAAGGAGGATACATATTTCCAGCAGTAACTCCTATAGATACGGTAGGTAAAAAGCAGTATGAAACAAATGAAAAGGCTGTCAATACTCTATTGGGGAGTGTATCACAATCAAAATTCGTCAAGGTTATGCAGCTCAAAACCACCAAAGAAATCTATGAAGGAGACAATCAGGTAAAACATGCAAAACTACAATCTCTTAGAATTCAATATGAAACTCTCAAAATGCACATTGATGGAAGTGTAGCTAATTATTTCCTACGTATAGATGAGATTGTTAAAAATTTGGGTGAAGAGATAAAAGAAGTTACTTTAGTTGAAAAGGTTCTAAGATCCTTGTCTTCTAAGTTTGAATCAAAAGTTTCTGCCATAGAAGAAAAGCAGAATCTTCAGAGTATTACTATGTCACAGCTGCACAGAATCCTAACTGCTTTCGAAATGAGAAAAGGGGGTCCATCAGACATGAGAGAAGCCACATTCAAAGCTTCAGGAAAAGGAGAATACAATGAGTCAGAACATACGTCAAAAGGAGAGGAAGAATCAAATTTTGTCAAGAACCTTCAACAGGGTTCTGGAAGATTCAGAGGTAAGTTACCTTTCAAATGCTTTGCTTGTGGAAGAATCGGTCACTATGTAGCCAGATGTCCTCATAAAGGTAAGCATGATAAAGGTAAGGAAGCGGTTAAATGGAATAGAAAACAGAGCGTAAGTAAGAAGAGCTATTATACACATGAAGACAACGATGGACTTTCAAATAGTGATGAAGATGAACATGGTAATGATTATAGACTTTTGATGGCTTTTGAAGATGATGATTTCTTGGATGCTATAGATGAAGATGATCTCTATGAAGAAATTTCTAAACTTAAAATTTGTTTAGAAGAAAAGAGTATGATTATAGATATTCTAACATTCCAAGTCGCTGAAAGAGAAAAACACAATGAAAAGTTAGAATGTGAAATTGTGGGACTTAGAAAAGATATTGAGAAAACAAAAGCTCTTAATCTTAGATTTGCTAAAGGATCTGAAACTTTAGATGAGATTATCAAAGTGTAGCGTTCTCCTCTAATAAAGACAGGTATTGGATATACTGAAGAAAGCATCTCAAGCACAGAACCCATCCACCTCCAAAAGTTATCTTGATGCAGCAAGGAGAAGCGAACAGGTTGACAATCGTCAGCAAAGGCATAGAGCGGATTACCAGGTAAATCGGGGTCAATCTACTTCAAGGATGAACAAAAGCTACAACCAACCACATGGAAATCATTCCCCATTTGCTTCAAGAATGAATGTCAATGAAAACTACAATCACCTGGTCAGTAGATTTGATAATCACAGGATTTTATTTAATGGCCAATATTTCTCATGTCATAACTTTGGACACAAAGCGGCTCAATGTGTTGCCTACAATACCATCATGACTAGAGAAGCACAAAACCAAAGGAGTGTGACTGGGATCATGAAGAGGACCTACAATAACTTTTATGCTCTTGAAAATGAAATAGAATGCTCTATTTGTAACAACTTTGGTCATGAATATTCTGAATGCAGGAGTAAGTTTCGGCAAACATCTCGGAAGGAACAAGCTTCATTAGGTCCCAAAACATGGAGAAAGAAAGAACCGCAAATAGAAATATGTGGTATAGCCTTATATGCAGAAGGACAGGAAAATCAGTAGTACATCGACAGTGGATGCTTAAAACATATGACAGGTGATAAATAAAAACTTCAGTCATATAGTGCCTTAGAAAAGGAAAGGAAGGTCTCATTTGGAAATGACACCCTTGCAGCCATAAAAGGTAAAGGGTCTATTCTCTTAAAAGAAAAGGTCAAAGCTGGGAATGTTATGTATGTTGATGGCTTAAAGCATAATATATTGAGTGTTAGTCAAATGTGTGATCAAGGAAATGAGGTAGTATTTCGATCAAATGGATGTATTGTTCGCGAGCTTGATACAGGAGAAACAATGATCAAAGGCATAAGAACTCCAAATAATTTATACATACTCAAGGGAGGACAACAACAATGCTATCTAAGAAAAAATGATGAACATTGGCTATGGCACAGAAGATTGGGGCATCTAAGCTTCCCTCAGATAAGGAAAGCATGCAAATATCAGGCTGTTCGCAATCTTCCTGACATCAGAATTCCAGACAATACAATATGCAAATCATGTCAATTTGGTAAGCAAACCAGAACACATTTCCCTGAAAAGGAAGGATCAGTTAGTAAGCCACTTGAACTTGTCCATACTGATTTATGTGGTCCATCAAGGAAAAATTCACCTCGTGGAGAAGAATACTTTATATTGTTCATTGACGACTTTTCCAGGATGTGTTGGATAGGACTTTTGAAGCATAAATAGGAAGATTTTGAAAATTTCAAAGCTTTCAAAGCCTTGGTTGAAAATGAATCAGATCTCAAAATCAAATGCCTCAGGTGTGATTGAGTAGGGGAATTTATCTCGGATGATTTTTTTCAACTTTTGTGAAGAACATGGAATAAGAAGGGAATTATCTACTGCAAGGACTCCTCAGCAAAATGGTGTGGTGGAAAGGATGAACAAAACAGTTCAACAAATGGCTCATGCTATGCTTGATGAGTCTAGAACTCCCGCAACCTTCTGGGGTGAAGCTGCATTTGCTGTCATTACTATTCTCAACAAAACAAACGTACGGGTAAATAGCACTCAAACTCCTCATGAAATTTGGTATGGTAAGACTCCTACTGTAAAATACTTCAAAGTTTTTGGAAGCAAATGTTACATTAAAAGGACTGATGAAAAGCTTGGCAAGTTTGGACCTAGAGCAGATGAAGGCATTCTCCTTGGTTACTCTTCTCGAAGTAAA
This sequence comes from Pinus tabuliformis, assembly GCA_031772625.1. Classification (NCBI taxonomy): domain Eukaryota; kingdom Viridiplantae; phylum Streptophyta; class Pinopsida; order Pinales; family Pinaceae; genus Pinus; species Pinus tabuliformis. Next base: position 1,143,531,998 of record CM062811.1, on the reverse strand, counting down.
GGATATAAGTGTTACAATAAAAGACTTGGTAAAATTGTTGAAAGTATTGATGTGGTGATTGATGAAGTAGGCAACAATCCAAAACAAATAAAAACCGAAGATTTTGAAGATGATGAGGACTATCCTTCAACATCAAATCAGACTAATGTTGAAGAAGAAACTTATGAGGCACCAGAAGAATATATAAGGGTAGAAGAAAAGACTCCATCCAGGTATGTCCAAAAGAACCATCCAGAGACTCAAATTTTGTGGCAGAAAGAGGTAGGTGTACAAACAAGAAGAACTATTACAAAAGCTTCAAGCTATCTAGCATTGCTCTCCTCCATTGAACCACGAAATATAAGTGAAGCATGCAAAGATGAATGATGGGTCAAGGCCATGAATGAAGAACTTGAGCAGATTGAAAAGAATAACACTTGCGAATTGGTTCCTAGATAAGAATGTCATAGGGGCCAAATGGATATTCAAAAACAAGTTGAATGAAAATGGAGATGTTATTAGAAACAAGGCTAGAATTGTTTGTAAAGGGTATGCTCAACAAGAAGGTATAGACTTTGAAGAAACTTTTGCACTGGTTGCCAGACTTGAAGCCATAAGAATGTTCCTTGCTCTTTCTAGCTTTCAGAAGTTCAAAGTATATCAAATGGATGTGAAATCTGCCTTTCTAAATGGAGACTTAGAAGAAGAAGTGTATATTGAGCAACCAGATGGATTTATCCTTGGAAATGATCCAAAACTTGTATGCAGACTCAGAAAGGCTCTCTATGGTCTTAAATAGGCTCCAAGGGCTTGGTATTATCATCTGGACAAATACCTCCATCAATAAGGTTTTTCAAAAGGATCAATAGATAGCAATCTATATATAAAAATTGACAATGATAAATTACTAATACTTGTTGTGTATGTTGATGATATCATCTTTGGTAGCAATGAAGAAGCCATGAGTCAAAACTTTTCTTTGGTGATGCAGAAAGAATTTGAAATGTCCCTACTTGGTGAGCTCACATATTTTCTTGGTTTACAAGTCGAACAAAACAAAGACGATATCTTTCTATCACAAGCCAAGTACCTCAAGCAGATCTTGAAGAAATATGGCATGGAAGATTCGAAACCAGTATGTAACCCTATGGTAAATGGATGCAGCCTCAGCGCAAATGATGAATCAACAATAGTACATCAACCAACCTATAGATCCATGATTGGTAGTATGCTCTATCTAACAGGTACCCGACCAGACATCATGCATGTAGTTGGAATAATTGGAAGATTTCAGGCAAGTCCAAAGGAAGCACATTTTCAAGCAGTCAAAAGGATTTTAAAATGTCTTCAAGGAACTCAAAACTATGGCTTATGGTATCCTAGAGATAAATATCTCACACTTCATGCATATACAGATGCAGATTGGGCAGGAAGCGTGGATGACAGAAAAAGCACTCGTGGTGGTGCATTCTTTATGGGTTCTAGATTAGTGTCTTGGTTCAGCAAGAAACAAAATTCAATTGCATTATCTACAACTGAAGTAGAATATGTGGCTGTTGCATCTTGCTGCACACAACTCCTTTGGATGATGCAAACATTGCAAGACATTCAAATCACTTGTACTCCACCCATCTCCATTCTATGTGATAATACAAGTGCAATCAACATTTCAAAGAATCTTGTCATGCATTCCAAGACCAAGCACATACCTATCAAATATCATTTTCTTCGGGAACAAGTGCTTGAACAAAAAGTCAAATTGGAGTATGTTCCCTCCAAGGAACATGTTGCTGATATATTCACCAAACCACTGCCCAGGGAGACATTTGAATACCTCAGACAAAATCTGGGAGTAGTTGATGCATCATCTTGCTGTTGACACTTATCTGTTTCAGAGAAAAGTGGTTGTACGCAAGTTTCATGAAGATCATCTACGTACATATGTTGGTTTCTGTAGAAATAGTGGTGTATATGTTAGTTTGAAGAAAAATAATGGGCCAGACTCAGGGTGAAAAGAGTCTGATATGAGTCTGATAGAGACCATCTAGCACAGGTTCAGGGGGAGTATATACTTCTAATAATGCATTGTTGGCATTATCTTAGAATATCTTGGTACAACTTCATAATTGTTTTTTATTTAGGTGGAACAGGTGCAGAGGGAGATCATGGTTGATGGTCCGAATGGTGATTGACAGATGTTGCTAATAATAGTTGCTAATATTGTCTTAGATATTAGGTCTCTATGTCATGTATTTCTTTTAGTATCAAGGTCATGTAACGACCTATTTTGTTTCCCCACTATGCCTGGGATGGATGATGTAATGTTCTTGTTTTATCATGTATAAACTTTTGTTTTATCCCCACTTGGTTGGGTGGATGAGTTAATTTTGGTATGTCCCCACTTGGTTGGGAGATGGATGTATGTATGAGTCTTTGGTGATAGCAAGGTCATCTATGATGTATAGAGTCATGTTCTTTCTTGTAGAAATCTTTTTGCAGACCTTGCCTAAAGTCAGGGGGAGCATGGGCAGCATAGCAGAGCAGAGATTTCAACATGTACTCAGGGGGAGCATAACCCTTTTCCCTTGATGACAAAGGAGGAGAGTTATTTTGGGTTTCCATCAAGTCCAAAGGGGGAGATTGTTGCCATTATGACACAATATTGTCCTTGATGGCAACTCACTTGGCAAATTACTCAGATGAAAGTTCAGGCTCATAGGCTCTCAAAATAAAGGAAAGGGAGGTATACAAAGGTTCCCGTTGACCAAGCCACATATACACACAGATTCACAGAACAAAAGGCGTGTATGCGTATACACGCACTTTCATGCACAGAAAAGTGCGTACAGTTTGGAAAACTTGGTTTTTGGTCCTTGGTATTTGGACCTATGGTTTTGGACCATGGTATCTCGTCCGAAGTGTTGAACCTAGGTATTTGGACCCAGGTATTGGTTCTAAGTGGTTTTGGACCATGGTATTGAGTAAGGCCTAAGACTATAAAAGGAGGAGGAGATCATTAGGCAAAGGCACTCAAGGATTGAATATCTTATGAAGAGCAAGATCTAGAATATTGCTCATTGGGTTATGGTGCATAGCTGGATCTGAATCAAGGAGGAACCTGAGTGCTAGAAGAAGGATAAGTTCTATTGATGGGTCAAGATCTTAAGGCTTGAAGAGAAGTATCTTGGTGTGATTTTGATCTTTTTATTTGGTGCATGACTTGATCTGTAAATCTGATGATTTGGGTATAACTGATGTCTGAATAGTTGAAAAGGGTAAATTATCTTTTACAGATCTGTACGCAAGTTTAGCATAGCAAAGGCACGTATACACGCTGGTTCGGTAATTCAAAACAACGTATACGCAGGTTTGCCTTAATATAGCAACGTATGCATGCAAGTTCTTCATATTGAAGTAGCGTACGTCTCATAAAATATGTTTTAGCTACTTCTATTTATTGCTGCAATGTTCTGGGTTCAGGATTGGTTTCTGGTTACTGTTACTGTATTCTAGCTACAACATTCAGAGAAGTGATTGTTTGATTCAGTTTTTGGTTGGTGCAAAGAAGATTGGTTGATGCAGATATATTTAATGTTTGATTGATGTTATTGATGGATCCAGTCTGAAAATTTATGAAACATGGTCCCTGGAAGAAAAGAGAAGGTTGTAGCCTTCTGTAGGTCAACACCTACGTACTAGTACATCAACTAGTACAAGAGCTAAGGGGGTTGTAGCTCCCTTCCAGGAGAAGCTGGAGAATGAGAGAAGGTTGTAGCCTTCTATAGGTAGAAGCCTGCGTACTGGTATAAGACTACACCAATACAGAAATATTGTAAAAAGAAGTTTCTTATTAAAAGAAGATAGAGACAAATTGTAGCAGGTGGTTTTCACCCACATTGGGTTTCCACCTTATATCTTCTGTTCATGTGTGCGATTACATGTACTGTTTACTGCACTTGATTACTGTTTTATGGTTATGATACACAAATTAAGATTAGCTAACTAAATTAAAAGTCTGTCAGATATACGCGGTTTTCTCTAAACATAGTTGCATATATACACAGGTTGAATTAATAGAAGTAGCGTATATCAATCTGGTTATGGAAATGAAAAATTGTTAAATTTCTAATACTGATTCACACCCCCCCCCCCCCCCCCTCTCTCAGTATTATTTCCAACAGACTGAACAATTGACTACGAGCAATCAGACCAAACAAGCTCAAAACTAGAGATGAAAGAACATAATTATTGCATACTTGCTCAAAATTTAAATACATTTATATAACTAGAAAAATCAAGGAAAACCCTCTGTACTTTGAAATTACAGTAATCTTTACATGAGAGGCGAACCTCAATTTGGGAAACGACTTCATAATTACACTTGAAGTCTAGTAGCATTTAATGCTCATGTAGAACCAAAACAAACTAAAGCACAATCCTCTCTAGATTATAACATTCAGAAAGAAAGTTGACTTTTGCCAGGACCCTTAGTGACAAAAAAGGGCATGCGCATACCCGGAACCACTGCACAGAGTAGGGTATAACACCATGACAGTACATCGGAGGCGGTGCCTCTCTTCATAGCTCGGAGCACCAGAGGACATCTGAAGGCACCTGTAACCAAAATCATAAACACAATATCTTAGAAACTGTGAATAAGGATACAAAACCAATGATAATACATTGCAGTCAAATAACATAGGGGTACCTGTGAGGGACGCACTGCGAACCAGGTTCTCTGCTAGAATCGAGCCAGGGGGTCAGCCTCCAGTTGCAAAGGAGTGACTCGAGGAAGCCTGTAAGGGTTTCACAAGACAAGCCTGACCGCTTAAGGCCACCACCGAACAATGGCACACCAAAAATTAAACAAACGAAATCATAGTCTCACCCCCTAGCTTAACCCAAGTTGCATAGAGGAGTTTCCATCGTCAAATGCATTCGATCCAGCTTGACTGTTGATGAAGCGAGGATGCCGAGGAGGTACGACCAACTGGCAAGCGGATAGCAGATATAATGAGGACTTCTCCTGCCAAGGCTAGGGAGTACCAAATAATTAAAGTTAGAATTAATGAAAACTCTGTCAGTTTATAAATTTCAGGTATATGAAGTATAGAGATAATCAAATGTCAAATAATGTGACAGATATGGTAATTCAGACCATAATTCTTAAGGATTATAACATTTGGAATGTTTCTCGTAATTTATATATAAAGTGCATTTGAATATATAATGTTGGAATGATTTCTCGTATTTTATATGTAAATTGCATTTGAATATATGTAACTTTATTGGATCCGTACATTTATAGGATTTACTATAGATCTGTGTAGTTAAAGTGATTTTTTTCTAAGTGGACATGTGAGAGTATGACATGCAATCTGGCCTTACCATCAACCTGCACGATCACCTCGAATTCCACATGAGAGTTTCGATCAATGGTGGTTTGGAGGGCAAGGGATCAGACGAAGGGGATTGCTTCATACCTGAGGAGGTAACTACTCGAACCCCAGGTTTTGTGTGTTGTTTCTCATTTCCTATCAAGAAACTCTGCGCTCCACAACCCTGGCTCATCTATTTGGTGAATTTTACGTCCTCCTTTCAATGCAAGTATGGTTGTACCCACAATTGTCAGGCTAGATGGTTTCCTAGATTTTGCTCTTAACTATTTTGTTTGGATTTAAATAAATAATTACTGAGCGTAATCCCCATGAATATTGGCTGTTTGAAGTCCAACCCAAATGTTTATCCCTCTGTTGTTTCTTCCATCATCAAGGGTGCCGGATCTCCACTTGACTACCAGCAGTCATCATTCTTCAGAATTTCGCGAGGGTTGATGTCATTTCACTTGTGGTAAGAATTTTAAGTTCGGTTATTCTCTTTCTCCAGTTAATGCTTTCACTATTCATTATTTTCATATTTATAGAACCACAACACTCTAACATTAACCACACTCCTCTATCTTGCAAGTTGTTCTTCACAGGTCAGCCTACTACCTACTAACCCTCATTGGTAAGAATTTGTATTAAAAGGTAGTTCTCATGTTTGGAATTTCTAGCGGGTTTTTCCAACACTGCCCCACTGCTACTTATGGGTTCTGTCTTTGCAAGGGAGAGCTTCAAACTTTTACCACCGATGGTCTCCGGGGAACAACCATGATAGTCAAGTCCCTTCTCTGCTACAATCATAAAACATGTCATTTCTAAGTTATCGCTAACCCTGGTTCAATTCCCACCAGATTAAGCCATGGTTGTTAGAGTTCTATTGTTGTTTATTATGGGTCAAGCTAAGGGTTTCGATTTAGATTGTACAAGCCGACATTTAGCCCTAGATAAATGTATAACTTCTTTTTTCTTAAGTTAATACTGCAGGCCGAGCACAACCCTAGTGTTTCCTTGCTCAATAGAGCTTTCCTAGGGTTCTATGACATTATTATTTTGGTATTGTCACGGTGGTTTTAGGTTACCACTTTTAACCAGACATATGCAATTTTAAGCATATGGGTTGTATATATATGACTTATATGAAGTATCCAGGCGAGCTCTAGCAAAGTACACTCCTTTTCACTGTTTACATTAACTCAATCAAAGAATTTGTTGTTTCCAAAATTATGTTTGACAGATTAATGGAATTGCGACTCGATAATTTTTTTTTCCTTTTTACATAAGATGGAAAAATGCTCAGTTGATAGCTTTTTTTTTCCTTTTTACATAAGATGGAAAAATGCTCAGTTGATAGCTTTGTACAATAATCTTCCTTTTTCCCATTCTCTAAAAGCTTGGAAATGCCCCAATTTTGTGACTGCGTTTATTTAATTATGTCCCAACTCTAAAATTGCTACAATCTCCACAAGATTTAGGGCCTTTTCCTCCTCTCCAAATTCACCAAAGCTCATTTTGCAAATGAATTAAATTGGAGGGAAAACGACCTTTTATAGGAAAACCCCCAGTTTTTCTTTCGAGCATTGCGATCAAATCCTAGCTCGTTTTGATGAACCATCGGCACCGTTGGAGAGATCTCATTGAGAACTATAATTGTCTCTCTTCGTTTTTGATGATTTGACACTTCAATGGTAAGCCATTTTTCCAAGAAGGGTCACTTAATTGCCTCTCAAAGTCGAATTTCTTCATATGTGACACTTGTACTTTGGGGACCATCTTCCCTTAGCGCTTATCATATCATGTGTCAATTTTCATCAAGAGAAACCATCACTTTCTCATGTTTTCATGGTCCCCACTAGGCCTATTCTATGTGGCAGCATCATCAAGTCACCCTTGTTCAGAGCATCCGCGATGAGTCACCTTTGCATCCATGGAGTCTATTTCACATCACATTGTATCATGTCACAACACTCCATCCATCTTTGCAAATCATTCATCTCGTGTTGCCCATTTTGGCCTTCAGTCATACTATGCACCATCCCCCAGAGTCTAGTCAGTCGCTACTAGGTCAACCATGCAGTTCATGCTTTGATAAGGGAATTCGTATGTTTGTCCCTCAGTCCCATTTTCCCCATTTTCCCTCGTGTCAGTCCATCATTCACATCACTATTTTCCCTCATGCCTTAGCTGAGGATCCTCATTGCCTCACCTATGGCAGGCCTTATTTTGTCGACATCGACACATCTACTCCAGAAGAACGGCCTAGAGGGCAATGTATCTTGGTTCGCTTCCACTCTTGTTTGGTGCCTTAGATCAAGCAAAGGGAATCATCATTACCCTTTGACTTCATTGTTTCATGCTCGTGATTCATACAACTTATGGTCCAGTGATGCAACAAATTGTACCATTGATTCCCTAGTGTGTGAGAGATGTTTTAGACCTCATGACGTGGTGGCCCTTCAGGTATCCCTCCACATGCACGAATGACTTCATATTATGCTACAGCCTTAGATGTAGTGATGCATATTTGATGGGTTCGATTCTTGCCGCTTGCAGCACTCATAGAATGCATGTATCCTTCAGCTGATCCATTCAGTTTTGCAGAGTCCTTTCCTATTCAGCGGGGATTCTTTGGTTGTTATGCCCTTTCTCCCACCAATTTTTTGAGGGAAGGGCAATTTTGTCTTATCTACTTAGATGTTATTGTATTCAGTCTTGGCTCATGTTTTTCCAAGCACATTATGTATATGAGATCCATTATATTACTTCCTGGCTCATTTATGCCAGCATGTCATGTACCATTCAGTATGTACTTTAGTGCTCAGTTTCATTTTTTTGGGCGCACCATTATTATTTGTACTCAGTTATCTCGACAGGTATGGGTATGCATCCCCCAACTCATTTGATACCAGGTACCATAGCATAAAAGGAGACTTACATCAGTTAGTTAGTCTTGCTCCCTCACTCACTATCTTCTTTCGATTCAGCTCCATTGGTCTCTCTCTCTCTCTCTCCGACTCCCCTTCGGTGTTTAGTTAATGTGTCCTTACAACGTACTTTGGTCATACATTTTTCTCCTAACACTCGTACGTTGGGGGGCAATCTATTATCACCAAAAAATGATCATCTATCCATAACCTACTAGACAAACCGAAGTACACCATGTAGGGCCAATTTTACCATAGTAAAATTGCTCTCACTATAAGAAACTACTTAATAAACCACATTTGTTAACTTATCTCTAGTTAAACCCATGAAGGATAACCAAATAAACAATTATTTATTTAATTATCTTTTAGGAATAATTAGTTAAACCATTGTTTAACTAATATTTCTTGTCATATTTGACCCAATCATAAGAAATAATTAGATAAATCATTATTTTTCTTATTTCTCTCTAGGACTAATTAATTAATCATTATTTAGTTATTATTCCTTGTCAAGTTTGACTAAATCCTCTAGGAATACTTAAACAAGTGATTATTTGTTTATTATTCCATAACCACATTCCTTGAGATGATAAATAAATCATTTATTCATTTATTATTTTTTAATAAAATTATTTAACCAATTTAAATACTTTTCTCTCCAATCAAATATAATAAAATATTCCAAACAGTTAATTCTAAAATTTGGTTAATAATATTTTATTATTTTCCATTATTCGAGAATAACCTAATATTTTGTTATAAATTGGAGGGTTTTACATCCATTCTTCACTTTCGATTATTTTCATTGTTGTACTCATTGTTGCAGCTCTTATTATTATCACTATAGCTTGCCATTTGCTTTTTCCATTTTGAGTTCCTGTTGAGCTCAAACATTTTTTGTTGGGTTTAAACATTGTAGAGAGGAGAAACTCTATAGAGCTAAAGACATTAAGGATAGCCAAGAACACATCCCATAGAGGGGGATTGGTAACATCATTTGTTCCCTTCACAGGAGTCACATAATAGAATTTATTCTTTATATCTAGTTTCCATTGAGCTATTGGAGTTATTTGTGTTGAATTCCTTATTTTATCTTGTTGTTTAACTATTTCTTTTCCATAGATCAGGACTTTGGCAGGTTTTGTTTCTATCATTTGCTGCAGGTCCACACTATTTTACAACCATTTTTACTGTTGAGGTTGTTTGTCATCCACAGTCTAAAGTGGTTTCATTTCGTACACCCTCTATAAGAACACCATACAAAAAATAGGGTTCAAGATGGTGACATCAACCATGGGGGGATGATTCACCATTTTTGGAGTAAAATAGTAAAAAGATTAAAAAATAATTAAATAATAAAACTACTTTTTCAACTTGTATTTTCAACTTATCTCCCTAAGGTTTTACTCAAATTTTGAGTAGGAGTAGTCGTTGGATGAAAAAATTAATTCCTCATCCAAGGAGTACCCATGTTGCATATCTTCGATAGACCCTGCTACACGAAAAATGGGCAATACATGAAAAAATGTGAGTAACAACAAGCAACTTGCCTCATTTATTAGTAACATTCAGGCATTGTATGCATGGATATACAATATCTTGGATTCCTTCGTAAAGACCCACAAGAGCCCATCGATCGACTTACTCAATGAAGCCAAACAAAGGAACCGGGTCAAAAAGGAGGTAGAGGAATACTTGGAGAAACTAAGATAGATTGCCACCAAGGAGGACTTGGAGGTGAATAGACAGAACATGCACAACTATATTGGTGGTCATGTCCAAGTATGGAAAATGTTGATCATGCTTCGAAGGGAAGTAGAAACTTGTTCCAAAATATTCTACCTAGATGTGTCATGCGGAAAGAGTCAATTTTGCGGACAAAACCGACCTCCCTAGAAGCTAAGGCTTTCTAGTGACAAACAAGACAAGTAAACACTACCTTTCTCTAATTATGCATTTAGAATACAAGTAGTCAGATGTTTGTAACATATCTTTAGTCCAACGCTTTGTAGTAGTCCAACCTCGCCGATCCGGATGAGCTCCTCCTTCTCTTCGAAACCTGCATTCACTAACAAGCCAAAAGATTACATAGCACCTGAATAACTTATAAAATAACACATATTCATCATACAGACCAAGGAGTATATGAAACAAATCATGAATAACAACTTGTTGAGAAAAATGAGTTTATTTGCATTAAGTGGAAACAAAAGAAACCATTACAACCTGAGCCTTGGTGTTGTGCAGGTTCCTCCCAGGGTCCAGCAAGAGTTTTCCTTTACTTTGATCAGCTCACCCACTTCCAAATGAAGCTAAGAAAGGATGGGAATCTCTCCTCTCAAGCTCTATAAGGGAGTCCTAATCTCAGCAGCATCTACCCTTAGGAATGTTCAGCTTTCAACCTCCCCTCCCTCTGGCCCAATGCATGTATTTATAGTGCTGTGGAGGAAGTTAATCAGGTCCACCATGAATGGGATAAGCCCCTCTTTCAATGGGATAGCTCCCCTCTTCATGGGATAAGTTCCTCTTACATAGGGATGCATGAACCATCTGGAGGCGCCCAATCCACGTCAAACCATCTTCTAGAATGCTCTAGAAATGACCACAAGTAACTTTTTTGAAGTGAAACTTGCGCCTTTTGACCTTTACAGGAGTACGCACCCAGACCTTTACATACAGAGCGTACAAGTACGCAGGTTTTATGAACTTGGGGTGCGTACACGCAGGTGAGGCCAGGAGAAACTGCGTAACCAGAGTTAATTGACTTTTGAAGGACTTTCTCTCTTTCTTGGAGTTTGACATGAGGAGCAGAGGTATGAGACTTGCCAAGGAGGATAGTATGACAGTTGATAGAGCCATACTAACTGCAGATAGTCATGGTGACAAATTTTAGTGTAACAGATTGCCCCCTAAAGTGCGAAGCCTGAAGTAGATTTAGGGTTTCATATCATCTAGGAAGGGTGAAGTACTTTATCATTTCAAGGATTATCTTGTGGAGAGCCCGGTTGGAACCTGCAAGTATTCAACACAAAATACATGTATGAGATCATATCATCGCTGAGGTAGGCATTCCCATACTCAGATCAAAAACTTTAACTAGCAAACTAACTACTGCTCTGATACAGGAATGATTTCGCAGTACATCATAATCATAGACTCATGTAGACACAGTATGGACGCAACCATCTGTTTATAGTTAGTCTACTTATACAATGAATACAAAACTCCTCGCAGCCTGGATGGTGGAAACTAGATCCAGGGTCTTCATTTCTACTTCCCGAAATAGTACGATTCTATCCATGCGAATAAATGAGTTGATGTCGAGCATGGTAGAAACCACTTGATTACCAGTCAATGATGTAAACTGTTAACAAGTGTGAGAGAAACCACCAGTGATGTCAATGGTTCTCAAAGTACCCAGTACAATCCATGAGATGTGAATGAATGTGTTGATGTCGAACATGTCACGGAATCCTTCGATCGAAAGTCAATGATGTAAACTGTCGTCGAAGGCGAGAAATCTACCATTGATGCATGCGGATCTCAAGGTACTGACGATTCCTAGATCATCTTTCTAGAATAATGTGCTGATGTTGATAGAAAGCGATCCGTCATAGGTAAGCCCACGACACGAAATCATAAATCAAGTTGAAGAAATGTAGCTGTAAGGACTGACTCAGGGATGGTCAAGATGGATGACAGGTATTTTGCAGATGAATGGCTTATTTGTAGTGACCTCTTGAACACATAACGACACAACAGATGGCTTGGTAACATTTGACCCAAAGTTAATACCCGGCTGAAGACTTTCAATGTGGTTTAATCAACTGCGAGGCAAAGGATTTCCCAACCCAGGTGAATGAAAAGTGTCGTGTTCAAGAGTGGTGATAAGGTTTCTTCTGAGACAAAGGATAACAAATAGGCTCATTTTTCTCTCTTTTCCCCCACCATTTCAGGCAAGTACCTCTTTATTTTTTACAAGCTTGAGGAGGATAACATATGCTTGATTATAAGCTCATCCTTCGGATGAGTCCAACTTAGTTTAGATTCGAACCCTAAGAAGGAGTGGTTCGTTCCTGTTTGTAATCGAACAGGTCCTTTACTATGAAATTTTAACGAGTCCAGTATAGGAGAAACTCGGCGTTTTTCAATTTTAGAGAGTCTGAAAAAAATTAAGAAGACTCCAGGGTTGAACTTTTTCGTAAATTTGTGTCTCCCAAGCCGGAAAAAGTATAAAATAATACTTGAGAGAACCGCTCGGTTTTTTACGACCAAGGAGTACTTTCATAGTTAGTGTCTTTGACCTGAAAAGTAAAAAGCGATCAAGGACACGTCGTTTTATTTTCAGTATCGAGTTTGAAACGACAAAAACCCGACAATATTTTCCTATTTTTACGGTCAGAAAAGGGCTATAAGGGGACCGTCTTTTAATTCCGTTTTAACGAGTGTAAAAGAAACACTCGGCGATCTTTTCATGTTTTAGGAGTCAGAAAAGGGCTTAAAAGATGACTCTGATGTTTTTGTTTATGAAAAATGACAATTTTCCCTGAAACTCCTTTTATCCTGCACAAAAACCAACACATTACTCATACCTGTTTAATATAGATAAAAATACTTTGCAAAATACCTTTTCATGGTGGAAAATAAACAAATTTAACATTCATTTACTCAAAAAACCTATAAAAAGGGGTTTTACCATTTCATTTTTACCATTTCACTGTTGAGGAGAGAAAAAGGGCTTTTGGTAAGAAACTTCCGTGGTCATTGCGGAGAATCCGACCGTCGAAACCGAACGCCGTCTCATCAGGTATTCTACAACATCCTCCCTTGCATTTCCATCCGTTTAGAATTTGTTTTTAAGTTTTGGTTTCATTTTTTGGAAGGCTTGGGGTTTCAAAGGCCACTTTTCGGGGTACGCAAGTGCCCCAAAGGTGACCTGCGTACCCCGACATTTTCTCAGTTGGGAAAATGTCGGGTGTACGCAGCTTGCCTTAAGACAGCCCGCGTACACACGCTCTGTTTCTAAAGGCGGGCTGCATACACCGCGGAGTGGGTTTTTGAATCCCAATTTCTCCAAAATGAACCAAAATCTTTCAATTTTGTTGACTCTAACAGATGTTTTATGGTGTGTAGATTGCCCACCATGCTTGATTGGCGCGAAAGAGAGCACAAAGATGTCGATTTGGCCGCAATTAATCATCAACCTTCCATTGATGCTTTAAAGGCATGCGACCTTTACAAATACTGGGCCATACCTAGCATGAGGGCCCAGGTAAGATTTCTAGAGTGGCTGGTCGAAAGGTGGAACGTCCAGGATCAGTGCTTTTACATTGGAGGGCACCAGCTCGAAATAGAGCCCTCTGACATTTACTTTCTCACTGGTTTGCCCAAGAGGGGCGAACAATTGACTCTGTCCGGGACTAGGCCGGGTGGCCAGTCCATCGCTAGTCTCCATCTAGAGTGGTGCAATAATCAGAACCAGGAGAGAGGGATAAAAATCAAAAAGATATCTCGACCTGAACTTATGGTAATTTCCTTTACAATTACCAGACTCTGCGGCGCAGCCGTTTTGCACATTGCCACCGGGTCCCAAATGCGGATGGCGATTGACTGCTATCAGGGCACCATTTTCAACTGGTGCAATGCCGTGTTGGCTAATTTAAAGGGCCAACTGACTAGGGCAAAAAATGGGCAACTGAAGAATTTTGCTTATGGGCCTTTAGTTGTGAGTTTTTCTCTAAAGAGGGTTCCGATGTTGATCCTGCAGCAGCTCACTGTTGAGGTTGGGCTTCCCCGAGAGCCTAAGTTGATGCGATGGGTTGCGGTGATGGCCCGTCATCCTGACGATGGCACTGAGGTTGTTTGATTTAGACCGGAGTATTTTCATTGGTTAGAGGACTAGGTCTTCTCGATTCAGGATTTTCCTTATGCTGGAGTCGATTTTTGTGGCGACCCGGACATGATTCTTCCACCAGGAGAATAGTGGGATGACACAGGTACTTTATTTTTCACAAGTGTTTTTAAAATTATCTATTTTTTTGTTTTTATATCGTCTCAAAACTGACAGTGACAATTTTCAAAATGCAGATGCAGGCCCACGGCGTCCAGCCAATCTCCGGCCTTTCGAGAGGAGACAACCAGTTGCACCGACACCAGTCCCATAGAATGAGGCTACAGAGACCTTAGCTGAGTTGGAGCAAGACCTAGAGCATCTGACGGCAGATATACCAGAGACTACTATAGATGATATTCCTATCAGGCTTCAGCGCTATGTAGTCGGAGTTCCAGGACCTTTTAGGAGGTTCTTATGTAGGGTAGCCCGTGTAGTGGTGTCGTATAGAGATCATCACCAGTGATTGGTTGATCGTTTTTGTAGACACATGTGACATTTTGGTTTTTTGTACTTATCATTTTTGCCGATCATAAGGTGTTTCGCAACCTATGATCGAAGACGATGTATTTTTGACACACTCCTATCTATATATATATCATTATTACCGGCTTATCTTGTTAAACATGTGTGATTAAATGTTTTTAAATTTACATGTATGATTATTGCAAATGTATGTCTAACATTCGAGAAGCAATTGCATCTACTAATGTATTTAAAGACCTTGGAATATGTTGATATTCAATATAATCAAACTCACGTTCCAAGAGACGCACTCTAAAAAATAACCTTAATAACACTGGATTTCTAATGGCATAAACTCTATTAAGCTGTAATACAACGAGCTCAGAATCTAACCTCACTATCAAACTCCGAATCCCAAATGAAATAGATTCAGACAATAGCTCAATCACTGCACTGTATTCTGCAATGTTGTTTGTTGTTTGACCGAGGCTCACCCCATGCATAGAAATTAACTCGTTAGAGGGCGAATAAATAACCCAAGCTGCGGAAGAGATATTCCGTGTATTACGACAAGCACCATCAGTGAATCCAATGTACGTTTGGAGAGGCATTGACATCTGCAAACATCAAGGGTAAAACCAAGATAAGCAGAATAACGACGAAAAACACACTTTCTAAGCTAAGCACACTGTCTAAACTAACAAACACACTAGCTAGAAAGAAAAATTAACCTAACTAACTTAACTAAAATCTTCACACCCATCATTTAAGCATAGTACCTCTTTAGGTAAAGTCCATTTCTGGGTTTACCCAAAGAGTCCCCGTCAAAGTCAACCAGCTCATAAGCCCCTTTTACTAACTTTCGCTTAACAATGTAGGGCCCATGCCACATAGGAACGAATTTTCCAGCACCTAATTTATCATTAGCTTGATCATACAATAGCACTAGGTCTCCTTCCGAAAAATTTCGAGAGGTCACATTTCGATCATACTGAGCTTTCATTCGTTTTGCATGAGTCTCGATTGCTAGTGCAGCATCGCGTCGAGTCTCATCTAATTGAGCTAAGTATAATAAACGCTTCTCCTCTTCGGAAGTAGCTGGAAGTAATTCGACATCCATTTGAAGTGATGGGATTTCGCATTCAATGGGCAACACAGCTTCCAAACCATAAACTAGTTGGAAAGGAGTGAACCCTGTTGATGTTTTCACTGAGGTTCGGTATGCCCAAAGCGCGGAAAATAACATGTTGTGCCAATTCAACCGATGAATCCCAATGATTCGTCGGATCATGATAACCAAAACTTTGTTGATGGACTCAACCAGACCGTTGGCTTGTGGATAATAAGGAGTTGAGCTATCGTGACGCAAACCAAGCTGGCCTGTCAGTTCTGTCATCATAATGTTTCGAAAATGGCGCCCATGGTCAGTGATTATCGCTTGTGGGACACCAAACCTAGCAATAATGTGATTGAATACGAAAATTGCAGTTGTCTTGCCGTCTGCCTCGAATGTAGGCATCGCCTCGGCCCACTTAGTAAAATAATCAACCGCAAGGATGATATACGCATGCCCCCTAGCCGAGTGAGGGTTACATGTAATAAAGTCGATACCCCATTTGGCAAAAGGACCAACGGCAATTATAGGGTGGAGAGGAGCTGGTGGTGCGCGCATCTTGCGATCAAACACTTGACAGGTGTGGCACTTTCGGACCGCAATGATACAATCTTTAAACATGGACGGCCAGAAGTAGCCAGCACGCAACACCTTCTGAGCTGTGGCATACCCAGACATATGACCGCCACACGCCCCAGAGTAACATTCATTCAAAACCATTTCTGCCTCTTCGTGAGTTAAGCAACGTCGGAAAACCAAGTCTGCCCCACGGCGATAAAGAGTATCTCCAATAATTTTGTACTGTTGGGACTAGAATCGAATTTTTCGACGTTCCGAATTTGAAGCTTCGGGCCGAAAGGATTGGGTTTGGAGATAGACGATTATATCCCCATACCACGGATCTAAAGTGCTGATGAGAAAAAAAGATTCGTCTGCAATGGGTTCCTCTGCCACAGTTTCCGTGTCAGCACGCGGGAAGTCACACATCAACTCTGCAAAAACTAAAGATTTCTTAGACTTAGATTTTTCAAATTCTAAGTCGAACTCTTGCAGGATAACGATCCATTTAGAGTACTTGCCCCCTAGCAATTGTTTAGTCAAAATGTAGATCATAGGGTTGCAATCCGAAATGACTGTAGTTTTACGGAGAAGAATGTAATGACAAAAACGTTGGATAGCCTGAACGGCTGCCAGGGCCAATTTCTCCACATGCAAATATTTTAGCTCAGTGGGATTTAACGTCCTACTAAGATAATATATCACATGTTCCGTTGCGAATTCGTCTTCCTGAACTAACACCATTCCAATAGTGGAATGAGAGGCGGCGAGGTACAAAAAGTAATCTTGGTTGTAGTTGGGAGGAAGCAACAACAGTGCATGGGTCAACGCATTTTTAAGTGCATCAAAAGATTGCTGAGCTATCTCATCCCAAGAGAATTGAGCGTTCTGTTTCAACAACCGTGTAAAACCTTTTGTAACCTCGGTGTAGTTAGGAATGAATCGGCGTAAAAAGTTTGCTTTCCCCTGGAAACTTTGGAGTTGGCGAAGACTCCAAGGAGGAGGCAATTTGATGATAGCTTCGACCTTCGAGGGATCGACGCGAATGCTAGCTTTTGAAACTACAAATCCCAACAATCGTCCCACTTCTATGCAGAAGACACATTTGTGTGGGTTCAAATGTATACGATAATGCCTTCACCTCATGAAGATTGCTCGTAAATGGACAAGGTGATCAGCTCGATGTAATGAATGAGCGGGCAAATCATCGAGATACGGTTGCACAATGTGTTTGATGTCATGCAACGCATAAGACATCGCCCTTTGAAAAGTGGCTCCGGCATTCTTAAGCCCAAAAGGTAATTTGCAATAAGCAAATGTCCCCCATGGACAAATGAAAGTCGTTTTTGGTTGATCGGCAGGTAGAATATTGATTTGATTGTAACCGGAAAAACCGTCCATAAAGGAAAATATTTCACTGCAGGCACAATCATCAATTATTTGATCGATATAGGGTGTTGGATAGTTGTCCTTGGGACAAGCATGATTGATATCCCTATAGTCGATACATATTCTTATTGTTCCTTGTTTTTTGTTAACCGGAACAATATTCGATACCCAATCCGTTAAGGGGATCAGATAAATGAAACCTGCTTTCAACAGCTTCTCGACTTCTGCTTTAATTGCAGTCGCTTTTCGAGGGTGAATCTGACGCAAACGTTGCCGAACGGGTTTAGCGTCCGGGTAAGTCTTAATCTCATGGACAACAATTCCGGGATCAATTCCTAGCATTTCCTCATAAGACCAGGCAAACACGTCGCAGAATTCTTGAAATAGGGCCTTGTATGTCTGAGTTTCGTCATCTGAACACGAGGCACCTATATGAATGTTTTCAATGATTCCGAGCTTGACTGAAATGTCAATGGGAACAGTGCGAGATATGTTCCCCAAATTCAGCTCTGAATCAGGATGTTTCATTGGATTCCGAGCTTCCTTGACATATTCAGCTGTAAAAACTGATGAGAAATCGTTTTCAAAGCGATCATCCTCAAGTAAAAACGAAGATCTATGATGGAGATCTTCCCATGGTAAATCGTCTACACACAGGACTTCACAAAGTTGTTCGTCAGATGACACAACTTTGGGAAACACTATTAACTCCGAGGTTGAAGTGAAAAGTGATTCCTCACGGACCACATTCATTTGGTTGATTTTGGTTGAATGCAGGTCGGTAAAAGACTGCACGGCTTCGTAAGCAATTTCATACGGACTCAAAGGCATAGCATCACCAAATGAGTCTATTTCAGATTCGGAAGGAACGATCCAAGGATCGTCGTAAGCAATGGTATCTGATGTAATCATGTGAATGGATGCGAACGATGACACGACGTTGATTGGAGGAAAAGGAAAAGTTCCTAGTAAACCGGCATCTTTAACTAATCCTACACCAACATCCTTATAAGGGATAGTCGTTTTACCGACATGCTGGATACTTTCTGAAGAGGCTGGGTTAGATGAAAAGTAAGCCAGCTGGTCTATGGTCACGATCTTGCCATTATGTGGAAATTTTATTACTCTGAAGACCAATGAGACGACTGTTATCATAGCGTAAGACCAACTTCGACCCAAGAGAAGGTTGTAGTCTAGAGGGGTATCAACCACCTCCACATCCAGACTAACGGTTTTTCCTTCAACCCCTATAGGCAAATCCTGTAGAATGCCAAACGGATGGAACCCACGGCCATCAAAGGCCTTAAGAATTGTCGGGGATTGATTTAGTGAAGGAGAACCAAGCGATCTCCAACACTGTATCGACATAATACACGTGGAAGCTCCCTCATCAATTACAGTCCGATGAATAGGCCTGTTTTCTACTATCACTAGAATCTGGAAAGCCATCTGATGAGGTAAACGCGGTGTACTATTTTCTAGATCAAAGATTATTAGGTTCGGGTCCTGAACGTCAACAGCTCCTATAAACGACAAAAGTAATTTTCGTTGTGCTGGGCATGATTGCAGCACTTCTAAAGCCGACATTGCTGAGGGTGAAACAGCTAAATCCTCAACAATGTTGTAATTCTGGGCCGCTCTCGCATTTGGATTGAAAGCAGACCTTCGAAGTACACCCTTGGCGGGCGGTTTAATTACTAATTCAGGGTTAGGTTTCTCGATCTGTAGTGGATCAGAACCGGGAGCTGAGGTTGATGGATTTGGCTGAGAAGATTCTGCTTCTTTCGATCCATCAATAGGACTTTTACTACCATAATCGTGTGACCGAGTCGCAATCCTTACATGAGACATCATCAATATGGGTTCTTCAACGGCACTCGAGGAAGAACCTATCATTTTTCTATCTTTCGGAAATGGGTCCTTCAAGACAGCAGGAATTTGGGAACCCTTGACGAGTTTTGCAACCTCGGCCCGATGAGGGCAATCTCTTGTAAAATGATCTTGTTCACAAATAAGACAAGGATAACGGGGCTTGCGCTTTTCGTCATTGGTTTCCGAATTTTCTGTTTTCTCCTTTGGAGTTTTGTCTGCTTTATTCTTCTTCTTGCCTTTCTTCTTCCCACCATTTTTTGATTTAGCCATAGATGACTCTACAGCGTGAATATCAGCAGAAACTTCAGCAGAAGATTCTCCTGTCGGGGAGTCTGGTAAGGTGATAATGGGCGAAGAATTCTTTGAAGACTTCTTCTTGCTTTTAGTATTGACCGTACCAATCATTCCATCAACAGCATGAGATCCCGAAGGAGCAGCAGCAATTTGATTTGACTTTGGAAGATCTGGGATCTTTTCGTGTAACGTACCCGACTGAGTATAAACTAAGTCAAGGTACTGTGCTTGAGCAATCACTTGCTCTTCAGTAACTACTCCGGCCTTAGCTACGTCTTCAGTAATCTTTGGTAATAATCATTTAACAAACCATTCAGCTAAGATTTGGTCTGGGATAAAAACTTTCACTAATCGCCTTCGACGTCTCCATTCATGAATATGATTGCCAGTATGGTCGCCATTTTGTCATGTGGAAAGAGTCAATTTTGCGGACAAAACCGACCTCCCTAGAAGCTAAGGCTTTCTAGTGACAAACAAGACAAGTAAACACTACCTTTCTCTAAATATGCATTTAGAATACAAGTAATCAGATGTTTGTAACATACCTTTAGTCCAACGCTTTGTAGTAGTCCAGCCTCGCCGATCCGGATGAGCTCCTCCTTCTCTTCGAAACCTGCATTCACTAACAAGCCAAAAGATTACATAGCACCTGAATAACTTATAAAATAACACATATTCATCATACAGACCAAGGAGTATATGAAACAAATCATGAATAACAACTTGTTGAGAAAAATGAGTTTATTTGCATTAAGTGGAAACAAAAGAAACCATTACAACCTAAGCCTTGGTGTTGTGCAGGTTCCTCCCAGGGTCCAGCAAGAGTTTTCCTTTACTTTGATAAGCTCACCCACTTCCAAATGAAGCTAAGAAAGGATGGGAATCTCTCCTCTCAAGCTCTATAAGGGAGTCCTAATCTCAGCAGCATCTACCCTTAGGAATGTTCAGCTTTCAACCTCCCCTCCCTCTGGCCCAATGCATGTATTTATAGTGCTGTGGAGGAAGTTAATCAGGTCCACCATGAATGGGATAAGCCCCTCTTTCAACGGGATAGCTCCCCTCTTCATGGGATAAGTTCCTCTTACATAGGGATGCA
The DNA here is from genome assembly GCA_031772625.1 of Pinus tabuliformis. NCBI lineage: Eukaryota > Viridiplantae > Streptophyta > Pinopsida > Pinales > Pinaceae > Pinus > Pinus tabuliformis. Next base: position 1,143,511,033 of record CM062811.1, on the reverse strand, counting down.
TGAACCATCTGGAGGCACCCAATCCATGTCAAACCATCTTCTAGAATGCTCTAGAAATGACCATAAGTAACTTTTTTGAAGTGAAACTTGCGCCTTTTGACCTTTACAGGAGTACACACCCAAACCTTTACATACAAAGTGTACAAGTACGCAGGTTTTATGAACTTGGGGTGCGTACACGCAGGTGAGGCCAGGAGAAACTGCGTAACCAGAGTTAATTGACTTTTGAAGGACTTTCTCTCTTTCTTGGAGTTTGACATGAGGAGAAGAGGTATGACACTTGCCAAGGAGGATAGTATGACAGTTGATAGAGCCATACTAACTACAGATAGTCATGGTGACAAATTTTAGTGTAACAAGATGCCATGGATGCTAGAGTCCACTTCCAGCTAGAGTCCATCACACAGTTTGGGGACATCATCGTATAGGGTTGGAACCGCTATGTGATTGACAAACATCAATTGGAAGTTGTTGAGCTAGAGTTTCCTCGAATTAAAGCATCATAGTGTTTTGTCTTATTAGGATGTCAATTTGTCTCTACCCTATTTTTTCTTATATGGGTATGAGTGTAATATGTGATATTATTTGTAATTAATTGTAAAGTGGAATTCCAAGTGTCAATATTGGAATGTGAAGAGTCATGATGTAATATAATGAGTTATTTTGTAAAGAAGTTGAAGAGTCATGAGGGTAGTCCAAAGGTCACAAAGAGGAGTTGAAGAATCACCCCCTCTTGTTATAAATAGAACCTCATAACTCATGTAAAGGGATTTTGGGAGCTAATATTTTGGCTAGGCTTAGGCTTCGAAAGATCTTGGGAGTTTTTTGAGAGCCTTAGCTTCTCCGTAGCATAGAGGGAGTGTATTTCTTTGGAGGAGCAGGTGTTGTTGACTTCACGTTCCACTACTAGGGATAGTGGTTTTTTAATGGTGTATGTATGATTGGAACTTTCACTTTTAATAAAAGCTCAGAGTCGGCATGCTTTCATGCATATGTTGTCAATATAGTATGACTATTCTTTTTGTAATTGCAATGTATGTTATTTAACTTATGCTTATGCTTATGAACTATTTCATTTTCATTTGTATGAATCTTGTTGAATGTATGTTGTTGTATTAATTCATCACTGTTAACTTATGGAATATTCTGTATATTATCTTGTGATGTCATTATGCTTGTGGCTTCCTTTCAAGCTACGTACTATTACAAAATTTTAAGGGGCTCAATTCATTTTCCCTTTGTGTGTTGGAACCACCATGCATTGCACTTGACCTTATGCAAGGTCATGCACTTGCTCTCACGAAAGTTACTATGCACCACTCTATGTGTTTTCACAACCAAGGCATATTAGTAACACCCACTGTTGGGACTCCTACTCCAAATGGTGTGAGGTCTAGTTGGGACTTCATATTGGTGAGATCCCCTAAATGTTGGTGGGTCCAACAACGTTAACAACTCCCTATAAATGTGAGAAAATGACAATCTTTGGAATCAACTGATCGAGTTTTTAATGTGATTCATCCAGTTAGTGAGAATGGATGGTTCAAATGTTGTTTGCATCTACACCCAATCGATTACCACCTTGGAGTCTACATATACGTCCAAAGAATCAATGGAGAACAAGTTTGCACATGATAGTACCCCCCTATGAGCAATGGTCTCAACTCTGTTGTTGGATGCAACACCATTGTTCTAGCAAAGTGATAAAAGATTTTAGGATTTAGTACTATGAAATCTCCATTGCCAAAAATATTATTGGATGTTACCCTATTAGATAAACTTGTAGGAAAAATATACCAAATCTTCACGAAAAGGATGTTCCTCATTAAAAACTTCATTAGAATAGAGGAAGTTTCATTGAAAAAAAACAATCTTCGTACTTGTCTACCTGATGTCTACTGATATTTCTTCAATAATAAGTGCATTCTCTCACCTCCAAATGCCTCTAAATATGTATAAGGGGGGGGGGGGGGGGGGGGGGGGGGTGGGGGGGGAAATATTCCTTATGTCTATAAGAACACCATCAAGCAAGCCTCAATATAACTTTGATTTGAAATGGCATGGATATGTAATATGTCCAAAATCCACACCAAACGGAGGCCACAAATGGGCAGGATAGTAAGAGATGTATCACACTTTCATTCTCAGAATTGCGTAAGGCACACCTCCCAAGCCCTACGAAGCCTCTCCTCCCATGTTAAAATTTTGTTTTGCCACACTAGCCATGTGAAACACTTGAGCTTTAGATGAAGAATCCATTTCCATATTTTATGAATCTAAAGTAGTCCTCAAGAGCATGTCAAGCAAGAGAAATGTAGTTATATGCATCTAGGATTAAGATCTCTCCATTAGAACTATTTCCATCCCATGAAAGGATATCTGCATTATTTTTTTGAGAGAGATACCCACCATATACAAATTTTGGACACACGTCTCCCACAGATCAGCCAAAAAAGGCCACACTCCCTAGATTTAGTCGATAGTAGAAACATAGAAATAGAATCATGTGTAACATGAATTTGATTTAAATGATAAAGGACTAAGTTGTTAATAAACCTTATGATAGGAGCGAGCATAGTATGATTCCCATTAAAACCTTTAATGGGATCTATATTGGTTTCCACTATCATGACAGAGCCAATCTCCCATCTTAGATTGCCCAACAACCAATGTCTAATTTTCATCATACTCCTCAAAATATATGAAACCAAAATTGGAACTCGAGACCCTTACTCTATCGGCATTGATAATGGTTGGTTTCTCATGTATTTTTCTTTGATGATCAGTTGTCAAATGCCATTTCCATTTAAATCTTGCCACAAACTCTTTAGCAACATAACCCATCCAAATTGTTCAATAATTATGATACCCCACCCACCATCCTCCATTTGCAAAGAGATTTCTTCCAGGTGCATAAGATGTATCTTTTTAAAATCCCCTATTCCGGCCCACAAGAAATTTGAAATGTAAGAGTTAATCCACTTGATGATGAGTTTAGGCAACATGAAAAGGTGCACCCAATAGATTGATATACTCTGCAAAACTAATTGGATTAGGACCAGGCTACCTCCCATAGTGAGCCATTTGTGTGACCACAAAGACAACCTCTTCTTGAATTTTTCGAACAAATATTCTCAGTCTTTAATGCTGTATTTCTTTTGATTAAGAACAAAACTGAGGTATTTGAAGCCATTGTCCATAGGGATAGACGAGACATCAAATATTTTTGCAATCACCACAATCTAGAACTTTTTCGGAGATGTTGCAATCAAAGGTTGAGATTTATCTCCAATGTAGTTATGTCATTTTCCCCTTTTAATTAAATTGATTAATTAAGAAAATGTCACATGAATAAGTGTAATACGAAATGGGTTATGGGTTTTTGGATATGTGGTATTGATAAACCCTGGTATTGTAACAAAGGATTAAGAATCTTGTTATATATATATATATATATATATATATATATATATATATATATATATAGAGATATATATATATATATATATATATATATATATATATATATATATATATATATATATATATAGATATATATAAAATTTAAAATAAAGTAATAATTTAGTTAATATTTATGATTTTTCCTTTAGCAATCTCACATATATCATGAATTAATTGTTTTAATGTTGATGCTTATCATGGATTGATAGGCATTAAGTGTTTTGATGCTTACCATGCATTGATTCCTATCATATTTTACTTACTGTTTAATTTATATCTTGCACTAGTAATTATGGATAATTGAATTAAAATTCTAGAAGCTCTATTCCAAAATAGATACCCCTATTCGTGTAACAAGCATGCATAGTCTGTTAGGTCCCTATACTACTAGTGTAACCCTTTATTGTTATTAGTGCAACCCCCTTATTATATTGTTGTGCCCATGTAGTCTCCATATTGTTACTAGTGTGCCCCATAGAAGCCCACTATTGTTATTGTTGTGCCCTTACATTATTATTGTTATGTCGGCTCTAATTATATTATGACCCCTTAGACTCCTATATATAGAAAGGAGGTATTTTCATTTGTATCATCCAAGAATTGTTCATTTGTGTAATGTAAAGGAGGTTGGCTCCTTGAACAAGCTTATTTCTAAGGCATTGATCTATATTTTCTATATTTTTGTGCGTTGGTTTAATAACATTTGGTATGAGAGCTGGTTTATTGTAGATTTTTCTTTGCTATATTTTCGGATATACGGTCCAAGACATTTATGGTTTCTGCAGCCTCCCTAATTACATCCCAAACACATGACCTTGCGAAAATTGTCATAATGTTCTTTATGAGCATAAGGTTGAAATTTCGTAAGAAGTTACAGAAAGAGGATGACTTGTAGTTTTCTGTATATTAGTTTCAGGTCCTAAGGTTGAAATAGTAACACGTGGCACATCGTACAAGTTCGCTCTACAAAACCAGTCTATAATTAGGTCATCATGGGAGATTGGGCATATCTCTTTCTTCGGGAATCCAACTTCAATCAGACCTGTGGGGTTAGAAGGGGGACTTAGAGGGATATCACAGGTAGAAATTTTAGAACTTAAAGATATGAAATTATAGAGTTACAATCGTTTCAAGATCGAGATCCTAAAATCAAGAAAAATCGATATGAGGAAGTTTGATGGCAAGGGTATGGTAAATTGGATACTACAGATGGAGCAATATTTTGATCTACATGAGGTGCAATTGTTACAAAAGGTACTTATTGCATATTTATATTTAGAACCGAATCAATTTTTATGGTATGAAGGGCTTTGTTCTCGTAAACCACTTGTCACATGGTCAATTTTCACGGAGGAAATGATAGCACATTATAAGGATAGAAAGAGAAACACCTTCTTTAGCCATTTGATAAATCTCAAAAAAAAAGGTTCAATGGCAAAGCACATTGAATAATTTCAAAAATTGAATATAAGGGTAAATGATATTCCAGAGAAGCAGAGGATTGATGTCTTCATAGGGACTTTGAAAGATAGCATCCAACATGAAGTTCTCCTTTGGGAACCTGATTCATTGGAGAAGGCATACAAGTTGGCAAGAAAAGTGGAAAGCAAAATTATGGCAACAAGGAAATCTACCCCTCACAACTATCAAGATGGAAGTTTTGTTTCTCCTAGCCTTCCACAACCTACAAGGTTGACACCACAAAAATTGGAAGAAAAAAGAGCAAAAGGGCTTTGTTACAATTGTGATAGCAAATACATTAAAGGACATAACTGTGCTGAGAAGAAATTATTTTACATAGATTGTGAAGTGGAGGAATAAAAGGATCAAGAAATATCAAAAGAAGAGGTTATACATCGGGAACCAACCCTAGAGAAAGAACAAATGAACCTAATCCTATCTTGTACTGCATTGCCAGGAATTACCACTCCTCAAACACTCAAGATATAAGGACATATCAAGAAACATCAAAATAAAAGGATACTCACCAAGAACCAACCCTAGAGAAAGAAGAAAAGAATCCGACCATATCTTGTAATGCATTGGCCGGAATTACCATTCCTAAAACTATAAATATAGAAGGACATATCAAGAAGAAAAAGGTAATAGTGTTGATTGATTCGTGTTGTACCCATAATTTTATTCATTGTAAGATAGCCAAGGAATTGAATTGCTTCGTATATCCAGTACCAAAGTGTCAAGTGATGGTTGCAAGTGGATGAACCATAAATTTCTCTGGAAAGTGCCATAATATCAAGCTATCAATGAGAGAATATGTATTGAATAGCCCAATTCTTTCCATTCCTATGGGTGGTGCTGATGTTGTACTAGGAGTCCAATGGCTAAAATCCTTGGGTACAATAACTTTTAATTTTCAAGAACTTTTCATGAATTTTTTTTCAGAAGGAAAGGAGGTTGACTTAAGGGGTATCTCATGGAAACTAGGAAAGATAATCAACTCTAACGAAATGAAAAATCTTTTAAAGAAAGAACAACGAGGCGTAATTGCACAATTATGTTCTCTAGAGGTTCCCAAATCGAAATAATCTATTTCTCCAAATGTCCAAAAAGCCTTGTACAATCATTCCAATGTATTTGAGACTCCCAAAGGCCTCCCACCTATTCGTGATCATGATTATGCTATTTATTTGATTCCAGGAAGTGTTCCTCCAAACATCAAACATTACCAATGGGAAGACACTAAAAGGTAAAAATGGATCATGATAGTCTTAATTACTTTTTAGAACAAAGATTATCTTCAGAAGAACATAAAAAATGAGTCACAAAGATGTTGGGTTATGACTTTGAAATCATGTATAAAAAAGGGGAGAAAAATGTTGATGCAAATGCACTCTCAAGAAAGGATGAGGATGTGGAAGCATTTTTTTGTGCCATTTCTATTATCCAACTAGATTGGATAAACAAAGCAAAGGATGAATGGAACAATGATGAAGAAGTGTGGGCACTCATTCAAAAGTTGCAGAAGATCCTAGTTCAAACAATATTTCCAGAACTTGACGAAGAAAAAATCATATTGCAACCCGAAGCAGTCACAGAAACAAGAAATCGACAGCTACAAAATTGATCAATTTCAGAGTATCTCATCAAGTGGAAAAACTTACCTACTGAAGATTCCACATGGCAGGAAGAGAATTTTATACAAAAGTATCCATAACTACTCAAGCTTTGAGGACAACACTTTTTGAAGGAGAGGGGCATGTTAGGTCCCTATACTACTAGTGTAACCGCTTATTACTATTAGTGAAACCCCCTTATTATATTGTTGTGCCCATGTAGTCCCCATATTGTTACTATTGTGCCCCATAGAAGCCCATTATTGTTATTGTTGCGCCCTTACATTATTATTGTTATGTCAGCTTTGACTATATTATGACCCCTTAGACTCCTATATATAGAAAGGAGGTATTGTCATTTGTATCATCCAATAATTGTTCATTTGTGTAATGTAAAGGAGGTTTCCCCCTCGAAGAGGCTTATTTCTAAGGCATTGATCTATCTTTTTTATCTTTTTGTGAGATGGTTTCATAACATAGTCCCTACCAAATAAGTTTGAATTAAAATGTAAATTAACTTTGACATGGATTAATAACAAATCCTTGATAAAAAATAGAATAAAAATTTACAAGGAATATAAAGTGTTATAAGAAGAAAATAGAGAAAAATAATTTTAGGTAAACTCAATATTAGAATCCAATTAAATCATCATATAGGTTTGAGTAATGAATTTTTGTATGTTTTAATGTCGTTTCATTAAATAATAATAATGAGTTCATATACATTAACTAATAATAATCAATATGAAGTTTGTATAGCTTAAACGATCATGATGTATATCCTAAAACCTTTGGCTGTCAACATGTATCTATGGGATTTTTAGCTTCACGATTCTTCCCTTCATCTAGAGCTCCTTCATTGTGTCGCCATCACTTCATATGTATTAATCCATGAGAATTTTTTTGCAACATGGTTCTTTCCTCCTTCAAGGTGATTCCATCATTTAAGATCACTCAAGATTTTTTATCTTTGTGAGGACACTCTCAAGGGGTACCCTCTATCTGCGGGTGGGAGCTAATGACTTTGTCTTTACACTTGCATTCATAATCCAAGATCAAACAAGATTCCCTCTCATCTCAATGCAACTAAATTGGGGTAGGAAGATTCAAGAATGGATTTTCCTCAAAGAATATGGTATAGCCAAGGATGCCTTAATCCTCACAATCTCAAGATTGAACAAAGGAGCCAAATCCTAGGGTGTGCCGTTTTCCTCTTAGCCACAATCCTTTAAGGATTATCTAAATCTAGGGCTTTCGCAATCAACTCCCAAATATCTCTCAGGGCCAACCTTCATTGTAGAACAAGCGGAAGATATTCTAGAACTAAAAATGGAAGGCCCCTGATCCAATATTTTTATCTTGTCCTATGAACAAAATGACATAGCCCATTATTTTAATTAGATCTAGCCATCAATATCCATGCTCTAGGAATGTGTGCATCAAGCCTTGCCCAAGAATAGGGATTTTAATTTTATTTGAAGGGAATCCTTATGGCTTATTTCAAAAATCCAAAGATCATCAAAGAGCTTTTTATCGAGGACGCTAGTTTTGGGGATGCTCTAGGCTCTCCTTTTAATAATGGTTTCCTAAATGCAACCCTTTATCATGACAAATCTCGCCACTCTAGTTTGGGTAAGACTTCCTAATACTACCATTCACTTGTTAATCTTAGATGTCTTGGCTTCTATAGGAAACTCTTTAGTTTGTTTTTTTTAACATAGATACAAACATGATTGAGACGGTATTGTAACCTTTGCACACATCTATGTCGAAATATATCTTATCAAAGTGCTACATGATAAGATCCTTATCAATTTGAATGGCATAACCTTTTCGTATCCAATGGATTACAAAACATAGGTTTCTAATGTAGGTCCTTTCAATAGCAAGGTCATCTCTAGAATGCTTTCCCTTCTTCTCAAGGGCATTCCCATCCACTTGATGTTAGGAAAAATAATTGAGGATGGAAGACCCAAAAGGATATGATAATTCATCATCTCACAAGAAAAATAACATGCAATAACAAAAGCAACTACAACCGCATATGGTCCTTCAACCTCAGCTCAACCCCTAATAGTGCCAACTCACCGCATAGACTTTGTGATCCCTCCTCCTTCTTGTTTTTCTTCCATGAAACTCGAATCTAGGTTAGGATCTTAGAATCTTTGAAACTACCAATCCAAATGTCACAACTAACTACTTTGCATAGTGGAATATAAATAATAGTAAATCAACTAGTGCACAAAATAAAATTTTGACAGTTTTTCAATAACCCAACTTCGTTATATTTACAAAAAATAATAGAATTGTCTATGGCTACCATACCAGGGATGATGGCCCTCATACATCCTCTCACACAAGAATCAAATGATCTAGATCTTGGGGGAAGGCTCCCCAAGATCTAAAAAAATTTAAATGTCTGGAGAAAAGAGGAGAACATACAGTAAACAAAACCACAAAGAAACTTTATTTTTAATAAAATGGAGAATAAATGCTCACATTGTAGTGGACCACTTTTCCTTTTACAAAATGTGACTTGTTACGTATACCATTTTTTAGTTACAATACCATGGGTAAATTCAATGGGCGCGTAAATACCATGGGTTAATGCATACCATGGGTAGATGTCACTTATAATACCATGGGTGGATGCCACTTATAATACCATGGGTAAATTCCATGGGTGGATGAATACCATGGGTGGATGAATACCATGGGTGGATAAATACCATCAATGAATGAATACCACAGGTAAATTCCATTTATAATACCATGGGTGGATAAATACGATGGGTGGATGAATACCTTGGGTTGATGCCACTTTCCGGTCAGATCATTCTTCCTCCTTGAAGAAGTAATGGTCCCCATGAAGTACCTTCCTAAGGAGCCTTTGTTGAATATGAAGAGGCACTGAAGAGAATGGTTTTGTGTGGTTAACCCATAACCGTGATGAATTAAGATCTGAGGATAGAGATACCCTATAATGCTTGTGACCAATTGTAATACTAATAGTGTGTGACCTAGCAAATGGACTTTGATGAAGTGTGGGTTTGTGGATGACCCATATTACACAATATTTTTTCACACCTCCTGCACTTCCCTGTGTCATACCCCGGAGTGCCTGAAACTTGGAAATTTTGTAGTGTACCCATCTTGATATGCAATCCAAATCCTACCTGAAGACTTGATGAAAACTTGCCTTGAGCTTTCCCTGAAGAAGTAAGCTCAAAACCTTAATTTCAGGGTCAGCGCGATTGTGACAATGACAACTCGTGCTGAGGGAGAGTTTCACTATACTAGCCTCATTCTGTCAGTACACTTTTTACTTGTATACCCGCATTGATCCCTAAAAGGCAAGTTTTCCCAAAGAGGATAAGAATATTCATGATCTAGAGGCTTCTAGAACGACGAGCTCGAGGTTGTTCATTGTGGATGTGGTCGAATTCTCCCAATATTTCCATTTGATATTATCCCTATGAGCTAGCTCCTTAAGACAAGGGCCTTCCACGATCTTTGGAAAGATCCTAACTCCCTCTCCCTGCCTATATGATCATCCTCTCCCATTCCCAAATAGTTGGTCTCTGATTATTTGTACCCTTATGCTGAGATAGTGCCTACATGCTACTCATTTGGCTTGGAGAGCTTGAGCTTGGACTTGGAAATTCACTCAAGGAGGGCTTATTGACATCAAGTCTTGGTCGTATGCTTCCTCTTTCATTCATTAATATATACAACTATTGGTTCACTTTCCATAAATGCTTGTGTTAATGCATCATTTATCTTAATGCTCTTTAATCTGTTAAGTGGATTACATTCGATTATGCTTGTTGCACTTGTATGATTTGTTGTGTTTTTGGTCTCTTATGCAGGTATTCAAATGCTGTGAGAAGTAGAGATGAGCCTGAGGAGCAAACGATCAAGATCTTCAACAAAGGAGTGCATTATAGCATCAGAACGAGGTAGGTCTCCTTCCTCTTCTCTCATTTTGATTGTAATTTAGGAAAGTGTCTTGTAAATTGTCACGTAGGTTGTTAGTCCCACTCATTGGGCTAGAGGGATTGTCTCTGTTTGCAGAGAGGATTTACCTAGACAACACCCATAACCATGAGAAATGAAGATCCGGATAGCATTACCACAACCTTTAGGGTATTCAAGATTGCTTGAAAGTCCACCAGTAATAAACAGCTGGTTAGCAAGGACAAACAAGCAGGATATGGACAGGTCACAACTTGGACAGCCGTGTGGTTGGGTGTCATGTCAGCTCCCCTCTCGGACCACATTACATTTTCAGGGAGTGTAATGTGGCAACCTCTATTTTGGAAGGGTGTGGCAACCTCCGTTTTGGAAGGGTCAAGTTGAGCTTAACCTTGACATTCTAACATCATGTGATCCTGAATCTTTAAAATTCCAAAGATCAATTCAAGAGAGGATAAACAAAGATCAGGTTAAATGTTGAAGAAAATCTCTACCTCTGGGTTAAGACATGGCCCAAAGTAAAGAGATCAAAATTTGATCTCCTTACTTCTGGTTTGGAGAGTCCCAAAAGTAAGGAGATCAAATTTTAATCTTCTAAAAAGATCAAATTTTAATCTCCTAAAAAGATCAATTTTTAATCTCCTTACTTCTGGTTTGGAGAGTCCCAAAAGTAAGGAGATCAAATTTTCATCTTCTAAAAAGATCAAAATTTAATCTTCTAAAAGATCAAATTCTCCTAGGTTGGTTGAAGGAAAATATAGCTTGGGTACCCTTTTAACTAAGCTACGAATGCCCAAAAGGTCCACCAGCTTTTTTTGACACAACACTACTGCACCGAACTCCAACTAAACTACATCCTACTTATTTTAAGGTGTCAGAATCAAGGAATGTGGAGGGGTGACCAACTGTGGTACTAATAGTGTGTTTCCTAACAAATGGGCTTCAATGAAAAGGGTTTTGCGTAGTTGACCCATAACCTTGGGTTTATGGGTGACCGATAATTGTGATTACTATTAGTCTACTTGGTAAAAGTATGGTGGATTATCTGGTAGATTCTCTTATCCAATTAGATGTTGTAAAGGCTTCTTTCACATTATAGACCTCTTGCTGCAACTTTGCTTATAACTTCTGCTATGGGGGATGAAATTCAATTCTATCAAAAACTCATTTGAGGTATTAAAGAGATATTTCCGTTGATATAAGACACCTACAATTTGATGACCTTTGGAGTGAGAAAAGGATTCTAGAAACACATTGTACGTGTGACTATGAAACAGTCTAGACATATGTAACTTCAATTTCTCATATCTCTCAAACTGGGAAACAAAATCAAATTCCGTAAAAAATCCATTTGAGCTAAAAAAAAATAATTTCAATTGAGTTATTTTGAAACTTATAAAATGCACTGTGGAGGCCATAGCACTTGCATAAAGTTTGTTGAATATTGTTGCAAAACTTTGAAACTAAAATATGATTCAAACCTTCATTCCCATGGAACCGTAAACTAAATATGATACCATTCATCAGGATCTTGGGAGGAGGCCCTCAAGATCTAAAAAAAAATGAAATGTTAGAAGAAAAGAGGAGAACATATAGTAAACAAAACCACAAAGAACACTTTTTTTATAAAAAATTAAGGCGACCAAGGGCTTGTTACTTATAACCTTTTTTAGTTACAATACCATGGGTAAATTACGTGGGTGAATGAATACCATGGGTGGATAAATACCATGGGTGGATAAATACCATGGGTGAATGAATACCATGGGTTGATGCCACTTACAATACCATGGGTAGATACCATGGGTGGATAAATACCATTGGCGAATGAATACCATGGGTTGATGCCACTTTCCATTCATATCAACAAAATAGGGCTTCTTGTCAACAACTATAACAACCAAACTTCCCTAAACAAGATACACTAACCTTCTAGCTGATGTAGTCAACAATCACAACTGCCTTGATCATACCCTAAACACATTTGTTGGTCCTTCTGATCCCAATATCCAACACTACCTCTATCAATGGTCTTTCTCCTTTAGGTTAATAAACATGAATCTCCAATCTACCCTCTAGATGATCATTCATCAATCAATGCCTCAACACATAGGAACTCATGTTGAGTAGTTCACAACTCTATTTGTGAACAACTCTAGACTGACCACTACTACTCCTCAACTCCTTTGGGAATTCTTCCCTCTATTGCCTTCATGTGTTGCTCCAATGAAGAAAAAACTTGGGCTGGAGGGCTACCACCTATTATTGTTGAATGTCCTTCTCCAACAATAAAATTGGGTTGATCCAACTGCTCACTTAGCTATCCTTTTTCCTTCAAGGTATCAACATTAGAGCTACTCCAAAACATTGTCTCTCATAGTAGATCTGAAATCCTTCTTTGTTCTGCACTTATGGCCTCCTTGGGAACCTACTTGTTTCCCTCCAATAGCCTTAAGACACCCAATACAAATATTTCCTATATTAGGACTATACATCCTCTAGCAACCATTCAACTTAAACACATAAACATACCTCATGAGTTAGCGTACCTATATTTTAGGTTCTATGGTTTGGTTAGGCCAATATCAGTCCACGAACTCAACCCTCTATGCAGTCTCCTCCAAAAACCTCACACAAAAACCCATAATTTCTCCAAAAGTACTTGGTCCTCCTCCTTCTATACTCTTTCCTCCAAATAGTCATGAAAAGACACAAACCAATGCTCTTTTCTCCTTCACTGGGGTCCTCAAATCTGCGGCCTATTTCATATGAGATTTTTCTATGAATCATTGCACTTGGATGATCCATTTGAAGTCTACAATCTCCTTTATATATATGCTTCTTTGTGGTGTGACACTTAGCCCTTAAGGGCACTCTTTACACTACGCTGACTTGTCACTTTTAACAACATCACCACACTTTAACATACACAAATTAATATCTCACTTTGTAGACCTCCACTCTTGGAGCTTGAAGTTTCCCCTTGCTCCTCTAAAGGTTCTCTTACATCTCCAAGGTTCAAATCAACAAAAGGAATCATGGTTTTTGCCCAACTCCTTTGGGTGAAAAACCCCCACCTTGGGTTCCAAGCCCACAAAACCCTTTTGTCATGCCCATTTCTCCACAACCCTTTATCATAGGGCTTGGAGTACCTCCCAAGCTACAAATCTCAACACTCCTTTGCCATCTCCCCACTCTAATTCAAATCCTTTGGATGGAGAAGAAAGAGATACAACCATGATCTTGGTTTCATCCACGAGCGGACATAAACATTTTCACAAATTAGATCGCTTGGATAGTGATAAGGAAGGCTGTTGTAGATCTCCCAGAAATGGAAATACATTAGACATTATATAAGTCAAAGTGAAATTAATAATAATAACAACCAAAGAAAAAATCAATTTCTATAGTCCCACTTTGTCGGGGGCTAATAAAATTCATGACCTTTAAAATAGAAAATATTTTCACATCATATGCTTCCATATTTTCAATATAAATTAGTAATAAATTGCATATATGTATCTTATGTGTTTACCTTCCAATTTGAGTGTTCTAAAATATAAAATAAAATTGAAATACTGTAAGAAGGCGATTAATCCTAATTTACTATAAAAATATTTATTTCTAAAAATAAAAATAAAAATAAACATTCTTCAATTAAAACCAACCAACTCTCTAGGCGTTTAGAGTTTTTTAATTTTTTGGTAATTTTTTTTCCATTAAGAAGGTTACCAATGCTCCCACTAAATCACAATTTGAAAATATTTGTTACAATACCAATCTTCCTAACCATTTAAACATATATATATATATTTTTAAGTAAATCAAATAATTCGTTACATTTCTTAAGAGTTAATAAATTTAATTTAATTTCAATAAATCTTAAGTATCATTATTATTTTATATATTTAATTAATTATTCAAAATTTTAATATTTATAAATTATATATCATTTTAAAAATTTAAAATTTATTTTTAAAGTATACTACAAAATTATTCACCTTTATATTTAAATCATATTAAAAATGACATTAAAATGTTCCAAGTAAGTCAGGAAATTGTATTATTTTCATTTATAATAATCCCATATATTAACATTTGTTTCATCAAATTAATAATATCTAAAAAATTTTTAAAGAATTTAAAATTGGTTATTAATAAAAACAAAGAAAAGTTAATCATATCATTTTTTTTTCTAATACTAGTATAGATCTACCTTAATTCTGGATCTAGTGAGCATTGAGAAAGATCGAATCTCTTAGTATGAAATACTCTTTTTAAGTGTAAACCTTGAGGAAAGGTTTCTACTTCAAGAGATTTGATCATCTTAGTTCTTGCTCTATTTTTAAGTGTAAACCTTGAGGAAATGTTTCTACTTCAAGAGATTTGATTCATCTTAGTTCTTGGTAGATCTAGAGTTCAGATGGATCTATGTTGGTTTTGAACAACATGCTAATAAAATGTTTTACGCATAAGAAATTTTTTATTTCACTTATTTTATATAATATATACATAGTTGAAGTTCAAGTGTTTTATTTATGATTCACATTCTCCACATTAAATTGTTAATACATGTCACTTTCATATTTGAAAATAGAAAACACATATCCATGAGATATACTCTATATATATTTATGTGTGTGTGTATGTGTGTTCAAAAATTTTATTTATGGCAAAAATTGTAACACTAATGTACAACATCCCCCTCATACTGAGTTGTAGAGTGTCGCTCAGTGCAATAACCATGCTAAAATAAAATTGGTAGAGATATTAACTCTTACTTTGTCTAGTGGTTATTGTGTGATATTCATCATCATAAAATAATTTTGTTAATTAGTTAGATTTAGTCCAAGTTCTAGTTTTGGATATGATTAAAATATTTTCTCAACTAAACATATATTTTTTTTAGTGTGGTTCACGAACACCCTGGTCAGTGAGTGGTCGCTACGTCCACGGAAAAATCTGTGCTAATCGCCCCTCGGCCTACTGGCAAGACCTAACCCCAAGGGCTTTGCAGAATCGACCCTCTGACCTCTCGATGGCGAGGCACGATTTTTGACCAACTGAGCTAACCCTTGGGCTATTTTCTCAACTAAACATATTTTGTAACTAATATGGTTTATCTATCTTAAGAAAACCTTGATGTATTTATATGTAACCTTATTGATTGATAATATACATAGGAAAATTTATTATTTTGGTATGAGAACTAATTTGGGCTTAACACCCTCACGAGGGACCAGGAAGATGTCAAGGCCTTGATAGTTGATCCTCTGTAGGATTAGTATGTGAAAGTAGATTATTTATTTTGTGAATGATTGTTGGTGTGGGAAAACTTTTGTGTCCTTGTGTGCGTTGATTTTATGCTACAACAATGCGAGGAGAGTGAAACAAACGCTTAATGGTATGCCATTTTTCTAATCCATGATGGTGATTCCCATTTCTGGATTTATTTTGGCATTTCTTTGATTTGGCATAAGTATCGACACTACATTTTTTTCTAGTCTTGATAAGAGAAGCTATCTGTTGTATTTATTTCAAGTCTAGCCACTCTGATTTATTTTAAGCACAACCTCAACAACCTATTATTCATCATTCATTCTCTAGGGTAGTGCAAGCCCTATCATTCACCTATTCTTTCTTTGACATTATTTGTTTGCTTATGTTTATCTTTGGCAATGATATTTATTGTTGAAATTGCAGCAAGAAAAGACTTCATTTGACTAGTGCCTTAGTGAAATGGAGAAAATTCGATTTTCCACATCAACGGGATGACAAGGATTGCAGTTAGCTAGAGTGACATGGCATTTTCTCTTAGTTACGTTAGTAAATTCGAGTATGTAGGCTAGAAGTAGAGTTGTGCATGAGTTGATTCCTAAGATCTAGAAATCTAGTTGAGTTATTGTTAGTTCAACTCAATTAACTGAGCTCTAGTCATTAGTTGAGTCAGTTGAATTTCAATTGAGTAGTTATGACTGTAGATAACTCACTAATCTCTCAGTTAACAAGTCAATCAGCTAAATATAGACCCAATCATGTAGGGAATTCAGATTTTCTAGTTGCGTGGATGGAAAAGGCACATTTGTATTTATAATTATTTATTGTTGAGTGTATAGTGCTTTTGCAATCATTAGGTGATCAATTACCCTTGGGTTTGTGCAAGGAAATAGAAGGTTGGTTGACGATTGAATTGACTAAGTGTTTCCTAGAGCAGGTCAGGAAGAAGGAGAACAAATTTATAGTGCAAGGTGTGCTTTAGAGTTGAATCAATACATTGTAATTGTTTCTCTTTGTCATCTTAATTAATGCAAAGCAGCAGAGGGGCTTTTTCTAGTTGGGTTTCCCTGTAAAATAGTTATGTTCCTTATGTTTGGATGGTTTCATATTATTTCATGTGTTTCTATCGCGTGTTTTCCTTTCCGCAGAATAGTAGAATAAATTTGTGTCTCTTGATTTCAATTCGATTTCATTACCAATAGAAATTTTCTTGCAATTTCTACATGGTATCAGAGCCTCAAAAGACTACATAGAAACCTTTTTCTATATCTTCTTTAAGAGAAATTTCAATTTGCAGAGTTTTTGGTGCAGATTCTCTTCAGTGTAGGAAAAATGTCTTTCAACGGATTGAGGTTGGAGTATGCATTGGAGGGAACCTCCAATTTGTGTGCATGGAAAGACATGATGGAAGTTGTCTTGGTTGATAATGGAGTACGAGAATATACATAAACTGGAATTCCAAAACTAGTAGTATTAGATGCAAAAGCACTTGCTCAATGGAATAAAGACATAATAAGAGCCAGGAGGATTATTATGGAAGGTGCCAGAGATCATGTGGTTTCGAACTTGCATGGAAAGGAGACTCCTTTTGCAATATGGAAAACTCTCACAAATCTATTCCAAACCAGCAGTGATGCCTGGAAATTGACTTTGAGAGATAAACGCAGGAGCATTCAAATGCATAAAATAAAACCATTCCACAATACCTCTCCATATTCACTCAGGTTCGAGATGAACTTGGAGGAGTAGGAGAAAACGTGTCATCTTATGAACTGATGATCTTAGCACTCCTTGGCCTTCTGAAATCATATCACAACTATCAGGATTCAGTTATTGGAAGAGACAAGCTACCATATTGGGAAATACTTTGGTGTGATTTGGTGTAAGAGGATATCAGAAGAAACACTAAAGATGGTGGCACATCCATTATAGATGAGGAAGAAGATTGTTCTCTTGGCAAAGGAAAGAAGGTCGAAGGTTTTAAGGCCCAAGGTAAGGCAAAATCCATCCAGAACAATGGGAAGAAGAATGACCTCAACAAAACAGAATGTTTTCATTGCCATGAATATGGAAACTATGCAACCAAGTGTTCGTAGAAGGACCCTGCAGCAAGAGCAGGAGGAGATGCCTCCTCTGGCATCTTAATTCGAGTTAGTTTTCACCCTCTTTTCTTGCATGTCAATCATAGTGAGAGGAAGTGAGTGGTACCTAGATTTTGGTGCCCCATATCATATGGCATGAAACAAGCAATTATTTAGTAGCCTAGAGGAGAAGGATCAATGCTAGTTGATGCAGTCAGATCTTGAGCAACGGTTGTAGAGGCTAGTACTAGTCAAAGACTTAGGAGACGGTTTCAACTCATGATATAGTTGATTTAGTATTTTGGATGCTTCTCAGTTGCAGTTGTTGTAGTAGCAACAACGATAGTGAGAGGGAGTCTTATTACAATACATTCCTATAGGAGCAAGATTGGGGTTGTACAAAACCCTTTTCTTACTAAGAGGGAGTGTTGAAAGTATAGCAAGAAAAGGATTCATCTGACTAGTGCCTTAGTCAAATGGAGAAAATTTGATTTTCCACATAAGCAGGATGACTTAGATTGCAGTTAGCACCAGTTAAGTCAGTAAATTCAAGTTTGTAGGCAAGAAGTAGAGTTGTACATGAGTTGATTACTAAGATCTAGCAGTCTAGTTGAGTTATTGCTAATTGAACTCAATTAACTGAGCTCTAGTCATTAGTTGAATTAGTTGAATATTAGTTGAATATTTATGACTATTGTTAACCCATTAATCGCTCAAATCAAATCCTCTGAACAATATAATATAATATGGCCCATGCATGATACGCGTTGTTTCACTGGAAATTGATAAAAATATTCCATGAAAAGACATAAGAAACTTAAGATTACAATATAGTCCGTTCGATGAACCATGCACATTGTTTCACAGTAAATTAATATAATAATGCCAAAAACAAAATCTTGTGAAGAGTTAGACTACACTGAAAATTTTAGTTTATGAAGAACATATGATATAATATGTTTACCAAATACTGACCCTTTGGATCTTAATGTATTTATTAAGGTTTTGGAGCGATCGCGTACAGCGTGATGTGGAAGAATCGTTCACGTAATAAAGTGTGCTTCCCTGTCGCCCCTTCATTGAATCAGACATACTTTTAATAATAATAAAAATTATTAAGAGAATCCATTCGAATTTTCAATGGCCACCTACGCAGTTTTGTTTCGCAACGAGGTTACGAAAGCTATGAGCTTGCACTCCACAATGGCTATGAGCTTACGCAATGCTTATGCAAGGTATGAGCTTGCATTCCACAATGCGGTGCCGTTCATAACTTGATGTCTACTCAGAAGACAATGGAAAGGCATGGTCCATTGACATATTGGGCGGGCGGCTGGCTCAATAAAATGATAGGCCGGGAGTAGGATACGTACCACAAACATATCATCTTGCTCCCTATTGTTTGAGGCTGCACTGATTTACACTCATCACCCATGGAAATCCCAAAGCCTCACGTAGCTATTTTTCCTGGCGCGGGAATGGGCCATCTCATCCCTGTCGCAGAGCTCACCAGGCACCTCTCCGCCACCCATGGACTCTCCATCACCCTTATCGCCTGCAAATGGATGTTCTCCCCTAGCCTCATGGATGCTTATTCCAAGTCCATGGCGTCCTCCGGTCTCGACATCAATTTCATCCAGCTGCAGGAGGAGGAGGAGATCGAAAGCGCACAACAAATGAAAATCGAAACTTACTTATCTAAGCTTTTTGAAAAATCCAAAGGATCGGTGGAAAATGCTCTCACATCCCTCCATTCTGCCTCTCCCCTCTCTGCTTTCATCACTGATTTTTTCTGCTCCACTATGTTCGATGTGGCCGCCGAGCTCGGCATACCCACATACGTATTCTTCACTTCCACTGCTTCTATGCTTTCACTCATGTTATCTCTTCCCAAGCTCGTCTCGGAGATTCCAATTTCGTTTAAGGACGTGGATTTTCCAATAGAGGTACCGGGCACTCTGCCGATTCCTGGCAAAGATATGCCGAGTCCCCTCCAGGACAAGTCCGATGAAGCCTTTTACTGCTTCCATCACCATTCCTCCCGTATGTGGGAAGCCACGGGCATTTTGATCAACACCTTCGAGGAACTAGAGCCTCAAGCCATCAAAGGAACTAGAGGTGCCTGGCGAGCTCTGCGACAGGGATGAGATGGCCCATTCCCGCGCCAGGAAAAATAGCTACGTGAGGCTTTGGGATTTCCATGGGTGATGAGTGTAAATCAGTGCAGCCTCAAACAATAGGGAGCAAGATGATATGTTTGTGGTACGTATCCTACTCCCGGCCTATCATTTTATTGAGCCCGCCGCCGGCCCAATATGTCAATGGACCATGCCTTTCCATTGTCTTCTGAGTAGACATCAAGTTATGAACGGCACCGTATTGTGGAATGCAAGCTCATACCTTGCATAAGCATTGCGTAAGCTCATAGCCATTGTGGAGTGCAAGCTCATAGCTTGCGTAAGCTCGTTGCAAAACAAAACTGTGTAGGTGGCCGTTGAAAATTCGAATGGCTTCTCTTAATAATTTTTTTATTATTAAAAGTATGTCTGATTCAATGAAGGGGCGACAGGGAAGCACAATTTATTACGTGAACGATTCTTCCACATCACGCTGTACGCGATCGCTCCAAAACCTTAATAAATACATTAAGATCGAAAGGGTCGGTATTTGGTAAACATATTATATCATATGTTCTTCATAAACTAAAATTTTCAGTGTAGTCTAACTCTTCACAAGATTTTGTTTTTGGCATTATTATATTAATTTACTGTGAAACAATGTGCATGGTTCATCGAACGGATTATATTGTAATCTTAAGTTTCTTATGTCTTTTCATGGAATATTATTATCAATTTCCGGTGAAACAACGCGTATCGTGCATTGACCATATTATATTATATTGTTCAGTTGACCAGGATATGATTATAAAATCCTTTCTTTACCATAATGATACCAACAGGGATATGATTATATGGATCTCTCAGCGTTTTGGTATAGAATCAAGATCATTAAAAGACGGAATCAAATACTTGGGCTTTCATCTCAAAGCTAAAGTTTACTAATTTCTCCCAATTTGTCTTGATGCAATTGGCGGTCTTCTGGGCTCATCTTTTTATCCTCCTGGCTAGCATAATTCATACCATGAACAGGATCTCGGCTAACTTTATCTGGGGTGCAAGGGCTGAACAGGGAAAATTTCATCTGTCCAAAATGGATAGCATCTCGATGCCAAAAAAGCTCGGGGGATGGGGTCTTATGGATCAAAGGTTGTTTGGTAGAGCTTTGGTTTGTAAATCTATGTGGAGGGGTATCCTTGGGGATGGTCCTTGGAGCGCTATCATCCAACAAAAGTACCTAAAAGGTAGAAGTGTGGAATATTGGTACAGAACCAGGACTATTGGAATAAGACAGGGATCCGCCATATGGCACAGCTTCAGAAAAATTGAAAAATACTTCTTGAAAAACTTAAAATGGAGGATGTTCTCTGGTAGAAATATCCTTATTGGTGTGGACTCTATTGCAGGCTTCAGGGGAAACATTTCAATTCCAGACTCTCTTCTCTTTGTCTTTCACAGAAAGGGTTATTTTACATGGGATAAGCTCATTGCGGAATGGAGGGGTCTTTTGCCTATATGGAAGGATGCTGCTGATATTGGCTTGCCAGTCGCCTTGTTGTCATCCTGGGGCAATGTCAAAGTTGCCCTAGCAGAAGGCGGGATCAAACGTGCTGGGCTAAAAGATCAATTAGTTTGGTCCCTGTCACACTCTCATCCGACAACGAAAGTTAAAGACATCTACTATGACCTCGCATCTGAAAAGTTTTCGCCTACAAGACATAAATTCCCGATGGTGTTTTGGAAATTGGGTTGTCCTCTCAAATTGACTATCTTCTCATGGTTAGTTTTCAACAACAAAAACTTATCATGGGAAAATTTGAGGAAGAGGTGCTGGCACGGCCCAAGTAGATGCGTGATGTGCGATGCTGACGAGGAGACAAATTTTCACATGTTCTTCCAGTGCAAGGCCTCCCAACAAATCTGGTATGACTTGGCTATCTCTTTTCATTTTCCTCACCTTGGTTTTATTTCTATCCATGCAGCGTTCGAGTGGTGGGGAAGGCAAGAAGAATCTAAGCGAGTCATCCTTCCCATTATGTTATGGTGTGCTTGGAAATGGAGGAACCTCAAGATCTTTGAAGACTCAAAGCTCCCTTACAAGTCTGTTCTGCTCAACATCTCTGCTCTCTATGATTCGATCCCAAGGAGGTTGCCGAAATAAGTTCCGGGTGTCCGCATGGTCCGGGTATTATATTTCTGTTTTGTCTCTGATGACTATTCTGCTGTCTGGCCTCTTCAGACAATATTACAGCACGCTATCTATTTTGTGCATTCTGTTCTAAATGGGTGGTCCAATGTGTTTGTGCTTTTTAATTGCACCTTTCAAAATCTGTAAAATTTGTCCATCTATAGTTTTCTATCGCATGCTCTTGTCTCAGACTCAGGGAACCACAGGTTTCCACTATATGTACCTAACAGGGTTTTTGCTTATATTGCCTCAATATAAATATATCGCTTTTTCTTCTCAAAAGAAAAAAAAGATGAATAAGATAATAAAAGAAAAATAAAGAAAATTTATTGAAATTAAAAAAGATAATAAAATATTTATGGTTAATAAAAGAAAAATAATTATATATATATATATATATATATATATATATATATATATATATATATTATTTAAAAAAATTAAAAGAAAAAAAAATATTAATATTTTTATTGTTTTCATTATTTTATAATTTTTTGTTTGTGAAATATATTTTGAAAAAAAGAAAAATATAGGAAATAATGAAACAAAAAATAAGTGGAAAACAAAAAAAATGAAACACAATAAGAGAGGGAAAATTTTATTAAATGACAAATTAAAGATTGAAAAAAAATAAAAGGGACCGGTTGAAATGGGAAATGGGAGTTGTTCCAGTTGTTGGTTGTCGAGCTAGAGCACTGGACGCGTAAGATCGCATTTCGAAGATACATCCGAAGGTTTTGTGTAACATGTTCTACCAAGCTCTATCATAATTATTATTATTTATTTATTTATTTATTTAGCCTTATCACATGAATATAAATCCACTATCATTATCATATATTACCAAGATTTATCCTATAAACATAATCACAATTCAGATTTTGCCCTCGATTTAACAACTCGTAATCCACTTAAAGGTTTGTATTAATTTCATTAAATGATTTATTTAAATCTTTGATCTCCCATACTTCCACCAGTAACGAGGAATTGAGGCACCACCATCGGCTTTACACCAGATCAGTTCATGTGATTCGGCTATCCATGGTTGATATGGGCAGGGATCGAGGTCTACACCAACATTTAATTATATTGCAAAAATGTATATGTTTGATTTTTATTATTTTATAACATTTGAATTATATATCAAATTTTTTTAATTGATAATGAACATTAAAATGGAGTGTTAATAACTCTGGTAACTCTCTTTCATATCAAGATGTTGGGGAATAGGTAGTTACCTAATCCTAATTACTTTTCTCATTTCTTCAAGAAAGAATTAAGAGGGTAATGTGAAAGTACCTGAGAGTACAACAACTTGGAGAAGAAAGGAAATTCTGTCGTGTTGGAAGGACATACAGAAAATGTGGTAAGTCTGGTGATGATCAGATAGCTTGTATGTTGTGACTGTTAAATCTTGCAGGAAAACACCAGTCTTGTGAGCAAGAGCTCAGGGGGAGACTTGGCTTGAAGGCAAGTCTCATGGTTGGGAGGATAAATCTGTGAAGTAAAGTAGAGTCTTCCACAACTAACTATTTTAAGTCAGTATAAAGGTAAGTACTGAGTCCTTTATGTTGCTTTAAGCATTTAACAATGTATATAGTAGCCTTTAAATTAGAGAAATTGGTGTATGGGGGGGATTGTGGTAAATAGAGAAAAGCATCGGTAAAAGAAAACTACGTGAATTCTAATTGTTAAGGAGAAGAAACTGTAGAAGCTTTTATACAGAAAGAAATAGTACCGTGAGATTTGCAAAGCTAAACTGAAAGATACAATACTGAGTTTTTAGAGTAGGAAAACCTTTCATTGTATTAAATATAACTAGCTACTGTGACTATCAATAAATGATATAGCAACTGCTAAATATTTAATCAATGAAAGAGTATTTTTGAAACCATACCATGATAAGAAACTTCATATGACAAAAAATAAATAGTTGTTACAATTACAGGCCGCGATTTCTGGAAAATAACCTTTATAATAAAGGAACTCATTCAAATCAAATTTAGAAACAAACATGTAGTATCTTCACTAATGAGTACAATTGACAGACAAGATTATCTGGAATTGAATTGACCGAAAGAAAAAGAAAAACCCTCTCGGCTAAGCCTGGGGTTATAACAATTCCAAGCACACAATTACACCCAAATGATATAATTGAATTATAAAACCATTCATGAAAGGTCATTTTTGACCTATATGGAAGTAAGGCAATGCAGCTAAAGAATTACCGGTAGATATCAAGGAAATAGAGTCGTCAGGTAGGGATTTCCCAAAATGGGACTTTCCCTTTTACTTCGACCCGTTTGCAAACAACCATCAAGCTCCAAGAACACAGAGGAAGCACCGCCACCCTTGTGTGGTTCAAGACCTCGTTAAACAGAGAAACTATGGCACAAAATAATATAGGCTAATCTAGTTCTGAAAGTAAGAAATAAAATGTTTCCACCGTGCAAGCTAAGATTTTAACCGAACCGAGTGGATTTAAACCCTCATCAAAATAATTTACTAACAGAGCCATTCGTAAAGGAAGAAACAACAAAAGTAAGAAATAAAGTTAAATACAAGATTGAACAATTAACTACGAGCAACCGGACCAAACAAGCTCAAAACTAGAGATGCAGAGCATAATTATTGCATACTTGCTCAAAATTTAAATACATTTGTATAACTAGCAAAATCGAGGAAAACCCTCTCTACTTTGAAATTATAGTAATCTTTACATGAGAGGTGAACCTCAATTTGGGAAACGACTTCATAATTACACTTGAGGTATAGTAGCGTTTAACGCTCATGTAGAACCAAAACAAACTAAAGCACAACCCTCTCTGGATTATAACATTCAGAAAGAAATTTGACTTCTGCCAGGACCCTTAGTGACGAAAAAGGGCATGCACATACCCGGAACCACTGTGTAGGGCAGGGTATAACACCATGACAGTACAGCGGAGGCGGTGCCTCTCTTCATAGCTCGGAGCACCAGAGGATGTCCGAAGGCACCTATAACCAAAACCATAAACACAATATCTTAGAAACTGTGAATAAGGATACAGAACCAACAATAATACATTGCGGTCAAATAACATAGGGGTACTTGTCAGGGATGCACTGTGAACCAGGTTCTCCACTAGAATCGAGCCAAGGGGTCACCCTCTAGTTGCAAAGGAGTCACTCGAGGAAGCCTATAAGGGTTTCACAAGATAAGCTTGACCGCTTAAGGCCACCACCAAACAATTGCACACCAAAAATTCAACAAATGAAATCATAGTCTCACCCCCTAGCTTAACCTAAGCTGCATAGAGGAGTTTTCATCGTCAGATGCATTTGAGCCAGTCTGACCGTTGATGAAGTGAGGATGCTGAGGAGGGATGACCAACTGGCAAGCGAATAGCAGATATACTGAGGACTTCTCTTGCCAAGGCTCGGGATTACCAAATAATTAAAGTTGGAATTAATGAAAACTTTGTTAGTTTATAAATGTCAGGTATATGAAGTATAGAGATAATCAGATGTCAAATAATGTGACAGATATGGTGATTCAGACCATAATTGTTAAGGATTATAACATTTGGAATGTTTCTCGTAATTTATATATAAAGTGCGTTTGAATATATAATATTGGAATGATTTCTCGTATTTTATATGTAAATTGCATTTGAATACATGTAACTTTATTGGATTCGTACATTTATAGAATTTACTATAGATCCGCGTAGTTAAAGTGATTTTTTTTAAGTGGACATATGAGAGTATGACATGCAATCTGGCCTTACCATCGACCTGCACGATCACCTCGAATTCCACATGAGGGTTTCCATCAATGGTGGTTTGGAGGGCAAGGGATCAGAGGGAGGGGATTGCTTCGTACCTGAGGAGGTAACTACTTGACCCCCGGGTTCTGTGCATTGTTACTCATTTCCTTTCAAGAAACTCTACGTTTCGCAACCCTGACTCATTTGTTTGGTGAATTTTGTGTCCTCCTTTCAATGCAGGTATGGTTGTACCCACAATTGTCAGGCTAGATGGTTTCCTAGATTTCGCTCTTAACTATTTTTCTTGGATTTGAATAAATAATTACTGAGCGTAATCCCCATGACTATTGCCTATTTGAAGTCTAACCCCAATGTTTATCCATCTGTTGTTTTTTCCATCATCAAGGGTGTCGGCTCTTCACTTGACTACCAGCAATCATCATGCTTCACAATTTCGCGAGGGTTGATGTCATTTCGCTTGTGGTAAGAATTTTAAGTTCGGTTATTCTCTTTCTCTAGTTAATGCTTTCACTATTCATTATTTTCATATTTATAGAACCATAACACTCTAACATTAACCACACTCCTCTATCTTGCAAGTTTTTCTTCGCAGGTCAACCTACTACCTGCTAACCCTCATCGGTAAGAATTTGTATTAAAAGGTAGTTTCTCATGTTTGGAAATTCTAGTGGGTTTTTCCAACACTGCCCCACTGCTACTTATGGGTTCTGTCTTTGTAGGGGAGAGCTTCAGACTTTTACCACCGATGGTCTCTGAGGAACAACCATGACAGTCAAGTCCCTTCTCTACTGCAATCGTAAAACATGTCATTTCTAAGTTATCGCTGACCCTGGTTCAATCCCCACCAGATTAAGCCATGGTTGTTAGAGTTCTATTGTTGTTTATTATGGGTCAAGCTAAGGGTTTCAATTTAGATTTTACAAGCCGACATTTAACCCTAGATAAATGTATAACTTCTTTTTTCTTAAGTCAATCCTACAGGCCAAGCACGACCCTAGTGTTTCCTTGCTCAATGGAGCTTTCCTAGGGTTCTGTGACATTATTATTTTGGTATTGTCATGGTGGTTTTAGGTTACCACTTTTAACCAGACATATGCAATTTTAAGCATTTGGGTTGTACATATATGACTTATATGAAGTATCTAGGTGAGCTCTAGCAAAGTACACTCCTTTTCACTGTTTGCATTAACTCAATCAAAGCATTTGTTGTTTCCAAAATTTATGTTTAACAGATTAATGGAATTGCGACTTGATAAACTTTTTTTCCTTTTTACATAAGATGGAAAAATGCTCAATTGATAGCTTTGTACAATAATCTTCCTTTTTCCCATTCGCTAAAAGCTTGGAAATGCCCCAATTTCGTGATTGTGTTTATTTAATTGTGTCCCAACTCTAAAATTGCTACAATCTCCACAAGATTTAGGGCCTTTTCCTCCTGTCCAAATTCACCAAAGCTCATTTTTCAAATGAATTAAATTGGAGGGAAAACGACCTTTTATAGGAAAACCCCCATTTTTTCTTTTGTGCATTATGACCAAATCGTAGCTCGTTTTGACGATCCGTCAGCACCATTGGAAAGATCTCATCAAGAACTATAATTTTCTCTCTTCATTTTTGATGATCTTCCACTTCAATCGGAAGCCATTTTTCCAAGAAGGGTCACTTCGTCGCCTCTCAAAGTCGAATTTCTTCATATGCGACACTTGTACTTTGGGGACCATCTTCCCTTGGTGCTTATCATCTCATGTGCCAATTTTCATCAAGAGAAACCATCACTTTCTCATGTTTTCATGGTCCCCACTAGGCCTATTCTATGTGGTAGCATCATCAAGTCACCCTTGTTCAGAGCATCCGCAATGAGTCACCTTTGCATCCATGGAGTCTGTTTCGCGTCACATTGTATCATATCACAAAATTCCATCCATCTTTGCATATCATTCATCCCATGTTGCCCATTTTGGCCTTTAATCATACTATCCACCATCCCCCAAAGTCTAGTCAGCCGCTACCAAGTGAACCATGTAGTTCATGCTTTGGTAAGAGAAGTCATATGTTTGTCCCTCAGTCCCATTTTCCCCATTTTCCCTCGTGTCAGTCCATCAGTCACATTAATATTTTCCCTCGTGCCTTAGCTGAGGATCCTCATTGCCTCACCTATGGCAGGCCCTATTTTGTCGACATCGGCACATCTACTCCAGAAGAACGGCCTAGAGTGTGGTGTATCTTGGTTCACTTCCACTCTTGTTTGGTGCCTCAGATCAAGCAAAGGGAATCATCATTGCCCTTTGACTTCATTGTTTCATGCTCGTGATTCATACACTTGATGGTCCAATGATGCAATAAATTGTACGATTGATTCCCAAGTGCGTGAGATATGTTTCAGAACTCATGATACGGTGGCCCTTCAGGTATCCCTCCACATGCACGGATGACTTCATATTATGCTACAACCTTAGATGCAGTGCTGCATATTTGATGGGTTCGGTTCTTGCCGCTTGTAGCACTCATAGCATGCATGTATCCTTCAGCTGATCCATTTAGTTTTGCAAAGCCCTTTCCTATTCAGCTGGGCTTCCTTGGTTGTTACACCCTTGCTCCCACCCAATTTTTGAGGGAAGGGCCATTATGTCTCATGTACTCAGATGTTATTGTATTCAGTCTTGGCTCATGTTTTTCCAAGCGCATTATGTGTATGAGATCCATTATATTACTTCTTGGATCATTTATGCCAGCATGTCATGTACCATTCAGTATGTACTTTAGTGCTCAGTTTCATTCTTTTGGGCACACCATTATTATTTGTACTCAGCTATCTCGGCAGGTATGGGTATGCATCCCCCGATTCATTTGATACCGAGTACCACAACATAAAAGGAGACTTACATCAGTTAGTTAGTCTCGCTCCCTCACTCACTATCCTCTTTCGATTCAGCTCCATTGGTCTCTCTGTCTCTCTCTGAATCCCCTTCAGTGTTTAGTGAATGTGTCCTTACAACGTACTTCGGTCATACATTTTGCTCCTAACACTCGTACGTTGGGGGGCAATCTATTATCACCAAAAAATGATCATCTATCCATAACCTACTAGATGGACTGAAGTACACCATGTAGGGCCAATTTTACCATAGTAAAATTGTTTTCACTATAAGAAACTAATTAATAAACCACATTTGTTAAGTTATTTCTAGTTAAACCCATGAAGAATAATTAAATAAACAATTATTTATTTAATTATCTTTTAGGAATAATTAGTTAAACCATTGTTTAACTAATATTTCTTGTCATATTTGACCCAATCATGAGAAATAATTAGATAAATCATTATTTCTCTTATTTCTCTCTAGGAATAATTAATTAATCATTATTTAGTTATTATTCCTTGTCAAGTTTGACCAAATCCTCTAGGAATACTTAAACAAATCATTATTTGTTTATTATTCCATAACCACATTCCTTGAGATGATAAATAACTCATTTATTTATTTATTATTCTAAATAAAATTATTTAACCAATTTAAATACTTTTCCCTCTGATCAAATATAATAAAATATTCCAAACAGTTAATTCTAGAATTTGGTTAATAATAATTTTTTATTTTCCATTATTCGAGAATAACCTAATATTTTGTTATAAATTGTAGGGTTTTACATCCATTCTTCACTTTCGATTATTTTCATTATTGCACTCATTGTTGCAGCTCTTATTATTATCACTATAGCTTGCCATTTGCTTTTTCCATTTTGAGTTCCTATTGAGCTCAAACATTTTTTTACTGGGTTTAAACAATGTAAAGAGGAGAGACTCTACAGAGCTGAAGACATTGAGGATAGCCAAGAACACATCCCATAAAGGGGGACTGGTAACATCATTTGTTCTCACAGGTGTCACATAATAGAATGTATTCTTTATATCTGGTTTCCATTGAGTTATTGGAGTTATTTGTGCTG
This sequence comes from Pinus tabuliformis, assembly GCA_031772625.1. Lineage (NCBI taxonomy): Eukaryota > Viridiplantae > Streptophyta > Pinopsida > Pinales > Pinaceae > Pinus > Pinus tabuliformis. Next base: position 1,143,481,141 of record CM062811.1, on the reverse strand, counting down.
AATTCGTTATTTCATCTTGTTGTTTAACTATTTCTATTGCATAGATCAGGACTTTGGTAGGTTTTGTTTCTATCATTTGTTGCAGGTCCACACAGTTTTACAACCATTTTTACTGTTGAGGTTGTTTGTCATCCATAGTCTAAAGTGGTTTCATTTCGTACACCCTCGATAAGAATACCATACAAAAAATAGGGTTCAAATGGTGACGTCAACCATGGGGGGTGATTCACCATTTTTGGAGTAAAATAGTAAAAAGATTAAAAAATAATAAAACTACTTTTTCAACGTGTATTTTCAACTTATCTCCCTAAGGTTTTACTCAAATTTTGAGTAGGAGTAGTCGTTGGATGAAAAACTTAATTCCTCATCCAAGGGGTACCCATGTTGCATATTTTCGATAGACCCTGCTACACAAAAAATGGGCAATACATGAAAAAGTGTGAGTAATAACAAGTAACAACAAGCAACTTGCCTCATTTATTGGTAACATTCAGACATTGTATCCGTGGATATACAATAGCTTGGATTCCTTGGTGAAGACCCACAAGATCCCATCAGTCGACTTACTCACTGAATCCAAATAATGGAACCAGGTCAAAAAGGAGGTAGAGGAATACTTCGAGAAACTAAGATAGATTGCCACCAAGGAGGACTTGGAGGTGAATAAACAGAACATGCACAACTATATTGGTGGTCATGTCCAAGTATGGACAATGTTGATAATACTTCGAAGGGAAGTAGAATCTTGTTCCAAAACATTGTACCTAGATGCCATGGATGCTAGAGTCCACTTCCAACTAGAGTCCATCACACAGTTTGGGGATGTCATTGTATAGTACTAGGCTTGGCACCGCTATGTGATTGACAAACATTAATTGGAAGTTGTTGAGCTAGAGTTTCCTCGAACTCAAGCATCATAATGTTTTGTCTTGTTAATGTGTCAAGTTGTATCTACCCTATTTTTTCTTATATGGGTATGAGTGTAATATGTGATATTATTTGTAATTAATTGCAAAGTGGAATTCCAAGTGTCAATATTGGAATGTGAAGAGTCATGATGTAATATAATGAGTTATTTTGTAAAGAAGTTGAAAATTCATGAGGGTATTCCAAAGGTCACAAAGAGGAGTTGAAGAATCACCCCCTCTTGTTATAAATAGAACCTCACAACTCATGTAAACGGATTTCAGGAGCTAATATTTTGGCTAGGCTTAGGCTTCGAAAGAGATTGGGAGTTTTTTGAGAGCCTTGGCTTCTCCGTAGCATAGAGGGAGTGTATTTCTTTGGAGGAGTAGGTGTTGTTGACTTCACGTTCCACTACTAGGGCTAGTGGTTTGTCAATGGTGTATGTATGATTGGAACTTTCACTTTTAATAAAAGCTCAGAGTTGGCATGCTTTCATGCATATGTTGTCAATATAGTATGACTATTCTTTTTGTAATTGCAATGTATGTTATTTAACTTACGCTTATGCTTATGAACTATTTCATTTGCATTTGTATGAATCTTGTTGAATGTGTGTTGTTGCATTAATTCATCACTGTTAACTTATGGACTATTCTGTACATTATCTTGTGATGTCATTATGCTTGTGGCTTCCTTTCAAGTTATGTACTATTACAAGATTTTAAGGGGCTCAATTCATCTTCCCTTTGTGTGTTAGAACCACCATGCATTGCACTTGACCTTATGCAAGGTCACACACTTGCTCTCACTAAAGTTACTGTGCACCACCCTATGCATTTTCACAACCAAGGCATATCATTAACACCCCACTGTTGGGACTCCTACTCCAAATGGTGTGAGGTCTAGTTGGGACTTCATATCTGGGAGATCCCCTGAATGTTGGTGGGTCCAACAACATTAACAACTCCCTATAAATGTGAGAAAATCACAATCTTTGGAATCAACTGATCTAGTTTTTAATGTGATTCATCCAGTTAACAAGAATGGGTGGTTCAAATGTTGTTTGCATCTACACCCAATCGATGACCACCTTGGAGTCTACATATACATCCAAAGAATCAATGGACAACAAGTTTGCACATGATAGTACCCCCCCATAAGCAATGGTCTCAGCTCTGTTGTTGGATGCAACACCATTGTTGTAGCAAAGTGATAAAAGATTCTAGGATTTAGTACTATGAAATCTCCATTGCCACAAATATTATTGGATGTTACCCTGTTAGATAAACCTGTAGGAAAAATATACCAAATCTTCACGAAAAGGATGTTCCTCATTAAAAACTTCATTATAATAGAGGAAGTTTCATTAAAAAAAAAATCTTCGTACTTGTCTGCCTGATGTCTACTGATATTTCTTCAATAATAAGTGCATTCTCGCACCTCCAAATGCCTCTAAATATATATAAGAGGAGGGAAAAATATTCATTATGTCTATAAGACCACCATTAAGCAAGCCTCAATATAACTTTGATTCCAAATGGCATGGATATGTAATATGTCCAAAACCCACACCAAACGGAGGCCACAAATGGACAGAATAGTAAGAGATGTATCACACTTTCATTCTCAGAATTCTGTAAGGAACACCTCCCAAGCCCTACGAAGCCTCTCTTACATAAATTTTCCCATGTTAAAATTTTGTTTCACCACACTAGCCATGTGAAACACTTGAGATTTAGATGAAGACTCCATTTCCATATTTTATGAATCTAAAGTGGTCCTCAAGAGCTTGTCAAGTAGGAGAAATGTAGTTATATGCATCTAGGATTAAGATCTCTCCATTATAACTATTTCCATCCCATGAAAGGATATCTGCATTATTTTTTAGAGAGATACCCACCATATATAAATTTTGAACGCACGTCTCCCACAAATCAGCCAAAAAATACCACACTCCCTAGATTTAATCGATAGTAGAAACATAGAAATAGAATCATGTGTAACATGAATTTGATTTAAATGATAAAGGACTAAGTTGTTAATAAACCTTATGATAGGAGCGAGCATAGTATGATTCCCATTAAAACCTTTAATGGGATCTAAATTGGTTTCCACTATAGTGCCAGAGCCAATCTCCCATCTTAGATTTCCCAACAACCAATGTCTATTTTCCATCATATTCCTCAAAATATATGAAACCAAAATTGGAATTCGAGACTCGTACTCTATCTACATTGATAATGGTTGGCTTCTCATGTATTTTTCTTTGATGATCAGTTGTCAAACACCATTTCCATTTAAATCTTGCCACAAACTCTTTAGCAACATAACCCATCCAAATTGTTCAATATTTTTGATACCCCACCCATCATCCTCCATTTGCAAAGAGATTTCTTCAAGGTGCATAAGATGTATCTTTTTAAAATCCCCTATTCCAGCCCACAATAAATTTGAAATGTAAGAGTTAATCCACTTGATGATGAGTTTAGGTAGCATGAAAAGGTGCACCCAATATATTGATATACTCTGCAAAACTAATTGGATTAGGACCAGTCTACCTCCCATAGTGAGCCATTTATGTGACCACAAAGACAACCTCTTCTTGAATTTTTTGATCAAATATTCTCAATATCTAATGTCGTGTTTAAGAACAAAACTAAGGTATTTGAAGCCATTGTCCATAGGGATAGACGAGACATCAAATATTTTTGCAATCACCACAATCTAGAACTCTTTCAGATATGTTGCAATCAAAGGCTAAGATTTATCTCCAATGTAGTTATGTCATTTTTTCCCTTTTAATTAAATTGATTAGTTAAGAAAATATCACATGAATAAGTGTAATACGAAATGGGTTATGGGTTTTTGGATATGTGGTATTGATAAACCATGGTATTGTAACAAAGGATTAAGAATCTTGTTATATCTATATATATATATATATATATATATAGATATATAGATAAAATTTAAAATAAAGTAATAATTTAGTTAATATTTATGATATTCTTTTAGCAATCTCACATATATCATGAATTAATTGTTTTTATGTTAATGCTTATCATGGATTGATAGGCATTAGGTGTTTTGATGCTTACCATGCATTGATTCCTATCATCTTTTACTTATTGTTTAATTTATATCTTGCACTAGTAATTATGGATAATTGAATTAAAATTCTAGAAGCTCTGTTCCAAAAGAAATACCCCTATTAGTGTAACAAGCATGCATAGTCTGTTAGGTCCCTTTACTACTGGTGTAACCCCTTATTGTTATTAGTGCAACCCCCTTATTATATTGTTGTGCCCATGTAGTCTCCATATTGTTACTAGTGTGCCCCATAGAAGCCCACTATTGTTATTTTTGTGCCCTTACATTTTATTGTTATGTCGGATATGATTATATTATGACCCCTTAGACTCCTATATATAGAAAGGAGGTATTTTCATTTGTATCATCCAAGAATTGTTCATTTGTGTAATGTAAATGAGGTTTCCCCCTTGAAGAGGCTTATTTCTAAGGCGTTGATCTATATTTTCTATATTTTTGTGAGTTGGTTTCATAACATTTGGTATGAGAGCTAGTTTATTGGAGATTTTTCTTTGTTATATTTTAGGTTATACGGTCCAAGACATTTAGGGTTTCTGCAGCCTCCCAAATTATGTCCCAAACAGGTGACCTTGAGAAAATTGTCATAACTTTATTTATGAGCATAATATTGAAATTTCGTAAGAAGTTACAAGAACAGGATGACCTATAGTTTTATGTATATTGGTTTTAGGTCTAAGGTTGAAATAGTAACACGTGGCACATCGTACAAGTTCGCTCTACTGAACCAGTCTATAATTAGGTCATCATGGGAGATTGGGCATATCTCTTTCTTCGGGAATCCAACTTCAATCAGACCTGTGGGGTTAGAAGGGGGACTTAGAGGGATATCACTGGTAGAAATTTTAGAATTTAAAGATCTGAAATTACAGAGTTACAGTCGTTTCAAGATCGAGATCCTAAAATCAAGAAAAATTGATATGAGAAAGTTTGATGGCAAGGATCCTATAAATTGGATACTACAGATGGAGCAATATTTTGATCTACATGAGGTGCAATTTATTGCATATTTATATTTAGAACCGAATCAATTTTTATGGTATGAAGGGCTTTGTTCTCGTAAACCACTTGTCACATGGTCATTTTTCACGGAGGAAATGATAGCACATTATAAGGATAGAAAGAGAAACACCTTCTTTAGCCAATTGATAAATCTCAAACAAAAGGGTTCAATGGCAGAGCACATTGAAGACTTTCAAAAATTGAATATAAGGGTAAATTATATTCCAAAAAAGCAGAGGATTGATGTCTTCATAGGGACTTTGAAAGATAGCATCCAACATGAAGTTTGCCTTTGGGAACCTGATTCATTGGAGAAGGCATACAAGTTGGCAAGAAAAGTGGAAAGAAAACTTATGGCAACAAGGAAGTCTACCCCTCACAACTATCAAGATGGAAGTGTTGTTTCTCCTAGCCTTCCGCAACCTACAAGGTTGACACCACAACAATTGGAAGAAAAAAGAGTAAAAGGGCTTTGCTACAATTGTGATAGCAAAAACATTAAAGGCCATAACTATGCTGAGAAGAAATTATTTTACATAGATTATGAAGAGGAGGAATAAAAGGATCAAGAAATATCAAAAGAATAGGTTATACATTGGGAACCAACCCTAGAGAAAGAACAAATGAACCCAACCATATCTTTTACTGCATTGCTAGGAATTACCACTCCTCAAACTCTCAAGATAGGACATATCAAGAAATGTCAAAAGAAAAGGATACTCACCAAGAACCAACCCCAGAGAAAGAAGAAATGAATCCGACCATATCTTGTAATGCATTGGCCGGAATTACCATTCCTTAAACTATAAAGATAGAAGGACATATCAAGAATAAAATGGTAATAGTGTTGATTGATTGGGGTTGTACCCATAATTTTATTCATTGTGAGATAGCCAAGGAATTGAATTGCTTCCTATATCCAGTACCAAAGTGTCAAGTGACGGTTGCAAGTGGAGGAACCATAAATTTCTCTATAAAGTGCCATAATATCAAGCTATTAATGAGAGAATATGTATCAAATAGCCCAATTCTTTACATTCCTATGGGTGGTGCTGATGTTGTACTAGGAGTCCAATGGCTAAAATCCTTGGGTACAATAGCTTTTAATTTTCAAGAACTTTTCATGAATTTTTTTCAGAAGGACAGGAGGTTGAATTAAGGGGTATCTCATGGAAACCGGGAAAGATAATCAACTCTAACAGATTGAAAAAAGCTTCTAAAGAAAGAACAACGAGGCGTAATTGCATAATTATGTTCGCTAGAGGTGCCCAAATCAAAATCATCTATTTCTCCATATGTCCAAAAAGCATTGTACAATCATTCCAATGTATTTGAGACTCCCAAAGGCCTCCCACCTATTCGTGATCATGATTATGCTATTTATTTGATTCCAGGAAGTGTTCCTCCAAACATCAAACGTTACCTAATGGGAAGACACTTAAAGGTAAAAATGGCTCATGATAGTCTTAAATACTTTTTAGAACAAATATTACCTTCAGAAGAACAGAAAAAATGAGTCACAAAGATGTTGGGTTATGACTTTGAAATCATCTATAAAAAAGGGGAGAAAAATGTTGATGCAAATGCACTCTCAAGAAAGGATGAGGATGTGGATGCATTTTTTTGTGCCATTTATATTATCTAGCTAGATTGGATAAACGAAGCAAAGGATGAATGGAACAAAGATGAAGAAGTGTGGGCACTCATTCAAAAGTTGCAGAAGATCTTAGTTCAAATAATATTTCCAGAACTTGATGAAGAAAAAATTATGTTGCAACCCGAAGCAGTCACAAAAACAAGAAATCGATAGCTACAAAATTGATCAATTTCAGAGTATCTCATCAAGTGGAAAAACTTACTCGCTGAATATTCCACATGGCAGGAAGAGAATTTTATAAAAAAGCATCCATAACTACTCAAGCTTTGAGGACAACACTTTTTGAAGGAGAGGGGCATGTTAGATCCCTATACTACTAGTGTAACCCCTTATTGCTATTAGTGAAACCCCCTTATTATATTGTTGTGCCCATGTAGTCCCCATATTGTTACTATTGTGCCCCATAGAAGCCCACTATTGTTATTGTTGTTCCCTTACATTATTATTGTTATGTCGGCTTTGATTATATTATGACCCCTTAGACTCTATATATAGAAAGGAGGTATTGTCATTTGTATCATCCAATAATTGTTCATTTGTGTAATGTAAAGGAGGTTTCCCCCTCGAAGAGGCTTATTTCTAAGGCATTGATCTATCTTTTTTATCTTTTTGTGAGATGGTTTCATAACATAGTCCCTACCAAATAAGTTTGAATTAAAATGTATGTTAACTTTGACATGGATTAATAACAAATCCTTGATAAAAAATAGAATAAAAATTTACAAGGAATATAAAGTGTTATAAGAGGAAAATAGAGAAAAATAATTTCAGGTAAACTCAATATTAGAATCCAATTAAATCATCATATAGGTTTGAGTAATGAATTTTTGTATGTTTTAATGTCGTTTCATTAAATAATAATAATGAGTTCGTATACATTAACTAATAATAAGCAATATGAAGTTTGTATAGCTTAAACGATCATGATGTATATCCTAAAACCTTTGGCTGTCAACATGTATCTATGAGATTTTTAGCTTCGCGGTTCTTCCCTTCATCTAGAGCTCCTTCATTGTGTTGCCATCACTGCATATCTATTAATCCATGAGAATTTTTTTGCAACATGGTTCTTTCCTCCTTAAAGGTGATTCCATCATTTAAGATCACTCAAGATTTTTTTTATCATTGTGAGGACACTCTCAAGGGGTACCCTCTATCTGTGTGTGGGTGCTAATGACTTTGTCTTTACACTTGCATTCATAATCCAAGATCAAACAAGATTCCCTCTCGTCTCAATGCAACTAAATTGGGGTAGGAAGATTCAATAATGGATTTTCCTAGTTTTTATGGTATAGCCAAGGATGCCTTAATCCTCACAGTCTCAAGATTGAACAAAGGAGCCAAATGCTAGGGTGTGCCCTTTTCCTCTTAGCCACAATCCTTTAAGGATTATCTAAATCCAGGGCTCTCGCAATCAACTCCCAAATATCTCTCAGGGCCAACCTTCATTGTATAATAAGTAGAAGATATTCTAGAACTAAAAATGGAAGGCCCCCGATCCAATATTTTTATCTTGTCCTATGAACAAAATGACATAGCCCACTATTTTAATTAGATCTAGCTATCAACATCCATGCTTTATGAATGTGTGCATCAACCCTCGCCCAAGAATAAGGATTTTAATTTTATTTGAAGGGAATCGTTATGGGTTATTTCAAAAATCCAAAGACCGTCAAAGAGCTTTTTATCAAGGACGCTAGTTTTGGGGATGATCTAGGCTCTCCTTTTAATAATGGTTTCCTAAATGCAACCCTTTATTATGAAAATCTCGCCACTCTAGTTTGGGTAAGACTTCCTAATACTACCATTCACTTGTTAAGCTTAAATGTCTTGGCTTCTATAGGAAACTCTTTAGTTTGTTTTTTTTAACATAGATACAAACAGGATTGAGACGGGTATTGTAACCTTTGCACACATCTATGTCGAAATATATCTTATCAAAGTGCTACGTGATAGAATCCTTATCAATTTGAATGGCATAACTGTTTCATATCCAATGGATTACAAAACATAAGTTTCTGACGTAGGTCCTTTCAATAGCGAGGTCATATCTAGAATTCTTTCCCTTCTTCTCAAGGGCATTACCATACACTTGATGTTAGGAAAAATAATTGAGGATGGAAAGACCCAAAAGGATATAATAATTCATCATCTCAAAAGAAAAATAACATGCAACAACAAAAGCAACTACAACCACATATGGTGCTTCAACCTTAGCTCAACCCATAATAGTGCCAACTCATTGCATAGACTTTGTGATCCATCCTCCTCCTTGTTTTTCTTCCATGAAACTCGAATATAGGTTAGGATCTTAGAATCTTTGAAACTACCAATCCAAATGTCACAACTAACTACTTTTCATAGTGGAATATAAATAATAGTAAATCAACTAGTGCACAAAATAATTCTTTTACAGTTTTTCAATAACCCAACTTCGTTATATTAACAAAACATAATACAATTGTCTATGGCTACCATACCAGGGATGATGGCCCTCATACATCCACTCACACAAGAATACAAATGATCTAGATCTTGGGGGAAGGCTCCCCAAGATCTAAAAAAATTGAAATGTCTGAAGAAAAGAGGAGAACATACAGTAAACAAAACCACATAGGAACTTTATTTTTAATAAAATGGAGAATAAATGCAAAAGTTACATTGTGGTGGACCACTTTTCCTTTTATAGAATGTTACTTGTTACTTATACCATTTTTTAGTTACAATACCACCGGTTAATTCCATGGGCGTGTAAATACCATGGGTTAATGAATACCATGGGTAGATGTCACTTATAATAACATGGGTAGATAAATACCATGGGTGGATGAATGCCATGGGTGGATGCCACTTATAATACCATGGGTAAATTCCATGGGTGGATGACTACCATGAATGGATAAATACTATCAATGAATGAATACCACAGGTAGATTCCACTTATAATACCATGGGTGGATAAATACGATGGGTGGATGAATACCATGGGTTGATGCCACTTTCCATTTAGATCATTCTTCCTCCCTAAAGAAGTAATGGTCCCCATTGCATGAAGTACCTTCCTGAGGAACCTTTGTTGAATATGAAGAGGCACTGAAGAAAATGGTTTTGTGTGAACCTTAACCCATAACCGTGATGAACGAAGATCTGAGGATAGAGATACCCTGTAATGCTTGTGACCAATTGTGATACTAATAGTGTGTGACCTAGAAAATGGACTTTGATGAAGTGTGGGTTTGTGGATGACCCATATTACACAATATTTTTTCACACCTCCTGCACTTCCTTGTGTCATAACCCGGAGTGCCCAAAACTTGGAAATTTTGCAGTGTACCCATCTTGATATGTAATCCAGATCCTCCCTGAAGACTTGATGAAAACTTTCCTTGAGCTTTTTGCTGAAGAAGTAAGCTCAAAACCTTAATTTCAGGGTCAGCGCGATTGTGATAATGACAACTCGTGCTGAGGGAGAGTTCCACTATACTACCTCATTCTGGCATTACACGTTTTACTTGGATACTCACATTGATCCGTAAAAGTCAAGTTTTCCCAAAGAGGACAAGAATATTCGTGATCTAGAGGCTTCTAGGATGACGAGCTGGAGGTTTTTCGTTGTGGATGTGGTCGAATTCTCCCAATATTTCCATTTGATATTATCCCTATGAGTGACCTCCTTGAGACGAGGGCCTTCCTTGATATTTGGAAAGATCCTAACTCTCTCTCCCTACCTATATGATCATCCTCTCCCATTCCCAAATAGTTGGTCTCTGATTATTTGCACCCTTATGCTAAGATAGTGCCTACATGCTACTCATTTGGCTTGGAGAAGGAGTGCTTGGAGAGCTTGAGCTTGGACTTGGACATTCACTTAAGGAGGGCTTATTGACATCAAGTCTTGGTCGTATGTTTCTTCTTTTAATCATTAATATATATATAACTGTTGATTCACTTTCCATAAATGCTTGTGTTAATGCATCATTTATCTTAATGCTCTTTAATCTGTTAAGTGGATTACATTCGATTATGCTTGTTGCACTTGTATGATTTGTTGTGTTTTTGGTGTCTTGTGTAGGTATTCAAATGCTGTGAGAAGTAGAGATGAGACTAAGGAGCGAGCGATCAAGATCTTCAACAAAGGAGTGCATTATAGCATCAGAACAAGGTAGGTCTCCTTCCTCTTCTCTCATTTCGATTGTAATTTAGGAAAGTGTCTTGTAAATTGTCACTTAGGTTGCTAGTCCCACTCATTGGGCTAGAGGGATTGTCTTTGTCTGTAGAGAGGATTTACCTAGACAACACCCATAACCATGAGAAACGAAGATCCAAGGATAGAGATACCCTGTAATGCTTATGACCAACTGTTGTACTAATAGTGTTTTTCCTAAAAAATGGGCTTCAATGAAAAGGGTTTTGTGCAGTTGACCCATAACCTTGGGTTTATGGGTGACCCATAATTGTGATTACTATTAGTCTACTTAGTAAAAGAATGGTGGATTATCTAGTAGATTCTCTTATCCAATTAGATGTTGTAAAGGCTTCTTTCACATTATAGACATCTTGTTGCAACTTTTCTTATAACTTCTGCTACAGGGGATGAAATTCAATTCTATCAAAGACCCATTTGAGGCATTAAAGAGATATTTCCATTTTATATAAGACACCTATAATTTGATGACCTTTGGAGTGAGAAAAGGATTCTAGAAACACATTGTACGTGTGACTATGAAACGGTTCAGACATATGTAACTTCAATTTCTCATATCTCTCAAATCGGGAAACAAAATAAAATTCCGTAAAAAATCCATTTGAGCTAACAAAAAATAATTTCAATTGAGTTATTTTGAAACTTATAAAATGCATTGTGGAGGTCATAGCACTTGCATAAAGTTTGTTGAATATTGTTGCAAAACTTTGAAACTGAAATATGATTCAAACCCTCATTCCCATGGAACCATAAACTGAATATGATACCATTGATTAGGATCTTAGGGGGAGGTCCTCAAGATCTAAAAAAATTTGAAATGTTAGAAGAAAAGAGGAGAACATATAGTAAACAAAACCACAAAGAACACTTTTTTTATAAAAAATTAAGGCGACCAAGGTCTTGTTACTTATAACCTTTTTTAGTTACAATACCACAGGTAAATTACGTGGGTGAATGAATACCATGGGTATATTCCATTTACAATACCATGGGTGGATAAATACCATGGGTGAATGAATACCATGGGTTGATGCCACTTACAGTACCATGGGTGGATAAATACCATTAGTGGATGAATACCATGGGTCGATGACACTTTCCATTCATATCAACAAAATAGGGCTTCTTGTCAAAAACTATGACAACCAAACCTCCCTGAACAACATACATTTACCGTCTAGCTAATGTAGTCAACAATCACAACTGCCTTGATCATACCCTGAACACATTTGTTGGTCCTTCTGATCCTAATCTCCAACACTACCTCTATCAGTGGTCTTTCTCCTTTAGGTTACTGAACATGAATCTCCAATCTACCTTCTAGATGATCATTCATCAATCAATGCCTCAAAACATAGGAACTCATGTTGAGTAGTTCGCAACTCTGTTTGTGAACAACTCTAGGCTGACCACTATTGCTCCTCAACTCCTTTGGGACTTCTTCCCTCTGTTGCCTTCATGTGTTTCTCCAATGAAGAAAATTTTTGGGCTGGAGGGTTACCACCTATTACTGTTGAATGTCCTTCTCCAAAAATAAAATTGGGTTGATCCAACTTCTCACTTAGCTATCCTTTTTCCTTCAAGGTCTCAACACTACAACTACTCCAAAGCATTGCCTCTCATAGTAGATATGAAATCCTTCTTTGTTCTACACTTATGGCCTCCTTGGGAACCTACTTGTTTCCCTCCAATAGCCTTAAGACACCCAATACAAATATTTCCTATATTAGGAATATACATCATCTAGCAACCATTCAACTTAAACACATCAACATACCTCATGAGTTAGTGTACCTATATTTTAGGTTCTGTGGTTTAGTTAGGCCGATATCAGTCCACGAACTCAACCCTCTATGAAATATCCTCCAAAAACCTCACACAAAAGCCCATAATTTCTCCAAAAGTACTTGGTCCTCCTCCTTCTGTACTCTTTCCTCCAAAAAGTCATTAAAAGACACAAACCAATGCTCTTTTCTCCTTCACTGGGGTCCTCAAATCTGCGGCCTATTTCATATGAGATTTTTCTATGAATCATTGCACTTGGATGATCCATTTGAGGTCTACAATCTCCTTTATTTATATGCTTCTTTGTGGTGTGACACTTAGCCCTTAAGGTCACTCTTTACACTACGCTGACTTGTCACTTTTAACAACATAACCACACTTTAACATACACAAATTAATATCTCACTTTGTAGACCTCCACTCTTGGAGCTTGAAGTTTCCCCTTGCTCCTTTAAAGGTTCTCTTACATCTCCAACGTTCAAATCAACAAAAGGAATCATGGTTTTTGCCCAACTCCTTTGGGTGAAAAACCCCCACCTTGGGTTCCAAGCCCACAAAACCCTTTTGTCACACCCATTTCTCCACAATCCTTTACCATAGGGCTTGGAGTACCTCCCAAGCTACAAATCTCAACACTCCTTTGCCATCTCCCCACTCTCATTCAAATCCTTTGGATGGAGAAGAAAGAGATACAACCATGATCTTGGTTTCATCCACGAGCAAACATAAACATCTTCACAAATTAGATCGCTTGGATAGTGATAAGGAAGACTGCTGTAGATCCCCCAGAAATGGAAATACATTAGACATTATATAAGTCAAAGTGAAATTAATAATAATAACAACCAAGGAAAAAATCAATTTCCATAGTCCCACTTTGCCAGGGGCTAATAAAATTCATGACCTTTAAAATAGAAAATATTTTCACATCATATGCTTCCATATTTTCAATATAAATTAATAATAACTTGCACATATGTATCTTATTTGTTTACCTTCCAATTTGAGTGTTTTAAAATATAAAATAAAATTGAAATACTGTAAGGCGATTAATCCTAATTTACCATAAAAATATTTATTTCTAAAAATAAAAATAAAAATAAACATTCTTCAATTAAAACCAACCAACTCTCTAGGCTTTTAGAGTTTTTTAATTTTTTGGTAATTTCTTTTCCATTAAGAGGGTTACCAACACTCCCACTAAATCACAATTTGAAAATATTTGTTACATACCAATCTTCCTAACCATTTAAAAATAATTCTTTTTTAAGTAAATCAAATAATTCGTTACATTTTTAAGAGTTAATAAATTTAATTTAATTTCAATAAATCTTAAATATCATTATTATTTTATATATTTAATTAATTATTCAAAATTTTAATATTTATAAATTATATATCATTTAAACAAATTAAAATTTATCTTTAAAGTATACTACAAAATTATTCACCTTTATATTTAAATCATATTAAAAATGACATTAAAATGTTCCAAGTAAGTCAAACAATTGTATTATTTTCATGTATAATAATTCCATATATTAACATTTGTTTCATAAAATTTATAATATCTAAAAAGATTTAAGGAATTTAAAATTGATTATTAATAAAAATAAATAAAAGTTAATCATATCAATTTTTTTTTTTTTTTAATACAACTATAGATCTACCTTAATTCTGGATCTAGTGAGCATTGAGAAAGATCAAATCTCTTAGTATGAAAAGCTCTTTTTAAGTGTGAACCTTGAGGAAAGGTTTCTACTTCAAGAGATTTGATTCATCTTAGTTCTTGCTTTGTTTTTAAGTGTAAACCTTGAGGAAATGTTTCTAGTTCAAGAGATTTGATTCATCTTAGTTCTTGGTAGATCTAGAGTTCAGATGGATCTATGTTGGTTTTGAACAACATGCTAATAAAATGTTTTATGCATAAGAAAAAATTTATTTCACTTATTTTGTATGATATATACATAGTTGAAGTTCAAGTGTTTTATTTATGATTCACATTCTCCATATTAAATTGTTAATACATGTCACTTTCATATTTGAAAATAGAAAACACATATCCATGAGATATACTCTATATATATTTATGTGTGTGTATGTGTGTTCAAATATTTTATTTATGGCCAAAATTGTAACACTAATGTACAACATCCACCTCATACTGAGTTGTAGAGTGTCACTCGGTGCAATAACCATGCTGAAATAAAATTGGTAGAGATATTAACTCTTACTTTGTCTAGTGGTTATTTTATGATATTCATCATCATAAAATATATTTGTTAATTAGTTAGATTTGAGAGATTTAGTCCAAGTTCTAGTTTTGGACATGATTAAAATATTTTCTGAACTAAACTTTTTTTATTTTATTTAATTTTTCTTTTTAGTGTGGTTCACGAACACCCTGGTCAGTGAGTGGTCACTACGTCTATGGAAAAATCTGGGCTAATTGCCCCTCAGCCTACTGGCAAGACCTAACCCCAAGGGCTTCGGGCAGAATCAACCTTGTGACCTCCCAATGGCAAGACACGGTTTTTGACCCACTGAGCTAACCCTTGGGGCTATTTTCTCAACTAAACATATTTTGTAACTAAGAGGGTTTATCTATCTTAAGCAAACATTGATGTATTTATATGTAACCTTATTGATTGATAACATACATAGGAAAATTTATTATTTTGGTATTAGAACTAATTTGGGCTTAACACCCTCACGAGGGACTAGGAAGATGTCAAGGCCTTGATAGTTGATCCTCTGTAGGATTAGTATGTGAAAGTAGATTATTTATTTTGTGAATGATTGTTGGTGTGGGAAAACTTTTGTGTCCTTGTGTGGGTTGATTTTATGTTACAACAATGCGAGGAGAGTGAAACAAACACTTAATGTTATGCCATTTTTCTAATCCATGATGGTGATTCCCATTTCTGGATTTATTTTGGCTTTTCTTTGATTTGGCATAAGTCTCGACACTACATTTTTTCTAGTCTTGACAAGAGAAGCTATCTTTTGTATTTATTTCAAGTCTAGCCACTCTGATTTATTTTAAGCACAACCTCAACGACCTATTATTCATCATTCATTCTCTAGGGTAGTGCAAGCCCTATCATTCACCTATTCTTTCATTGACACTATTTGTTTGCCTATGTTTATCTTTGGCAATGATATTTATTGTTGAAATTGTAGCAAGAAAAGACTTCATTTGACTAGTGCCTTAGTGAAATGGAGAAAATTCGATTTTCCACATCAACAAGATGACAAGGATTGCAGTTAGCTAGAGTGACATGGCATTTTCTCTTAGTTACGTTAGTAAATTTGAGTATGTAGGCTAGAAGTAGAGTTGTGCATGAGTTGATTCCTAAGATCTAGAAATCTAGTTGAGTTATTGTTAGTTCAACTCAATTAACTAAGCTCTAGTCATTAGTTGAGTCAATTGAAGTTCAATTGAGTAGTTATGACTGTTGTTAACTCACTTATCTCTCAGTTAACAAGTCAATCATCTAAAAATAGACCCAATCTGTTATAAAATTATATATTACGGAGCAATGGAACACATAAAATATTGCAAAAATATAAACACAGAAAAAATGCATAAAACAAGAGAGACCCAGATATACGTGGTTCACCTAGTTTAGGCTACGTCCACCCTGAACAACCAATCCTTCCTTTCTATTATCCAGCAAAATGAAGAGACACAACCTACAGCAAATCCGCTATAATATCCTTTGTTTTCTCTCACAGTCTCACCTCTCTGTTTCTCGCTCACAGAATACACATCTATTACACAGCCTCAAATACAATGCCCTCATACAAAGAGAGGGGTTGCTTTCTAGGGCAAAAAACCCCAAATTAAACATAAGTTCTACCGTCAGATCATCCGCCTAATGAATGGCCAAGATTGACTAGAAATTACTATACTTTTACAAGGCAATTTTACATCTGTTTTTAGCTTCGGGGGCACTGCCCTCGAGCCCCCGCCGGGGGATTGCTGGCCCCCGGACCCCCCAGCCGAGGGGGATCGGCCCCCCAAGACCCCCGCGGGGGAGACAAGTCCCCCCCGCACCCCCCTGCGTGGAGGGGTGTACAAACTTCTTGGGGTATACATCCGGCTGAAACAAAGACCTTTGAACAATCATACTCTACACACAACAATCTCCCACTCGGAGAATGATTGCAGCAACTCCACCGCTGCTTCATTTGCTGGACAGTGACTCCTCTTTTGACGTGGCTGTTTCTCATCTTCATCGTCATCCTTGAAGACCAATTGAAACTGAGCATATTCTCAGTTTCTCCCTAGTTACAACTTTTGTTAACATATCTGCAGGATTCTAGCTAGTGTGTATCTTTTCCAACTTCAACTCTCCATCTTCCAACACTGATCGTATGAAATGGTACTTGAGCTGTATGTGTTTAGTCCTAGAATGAAATGTTGAGTTCTTTGTAAGATGAATGACACTTTGGCTATCACTGTATAACGTGCCCATATCATGCTCCTTACCCAATTCACCCATAAACCTTTGTAACCAAATCATTTCTTTACTAGCCTCTGTAGCAACAACATACTCTGCTTCTATTGTTGAAAGTGCAACAACACTTTGGATTTTTGAAACCCAACTGATAGCTGTTCCACCAACAGTAAATACATATCCTGTAGTGCTCCTCCTATTATCTCTATCACCTACCATATCTGCATCAACATATCCTTGTAGAGAAATGTTTGCACCACCAAAGCATAATGCTTGATTTGTGGTACCTTTCAAATATCTGAGAATCCATTTCACTGCCATCCAATGTTCCTTTCCTTGATTGTTCATGTACTTGCTTACAACTCCCACTGCATGTGCAATATCAAGCCTTGTGCAAACCATTGCATACATTAAGCTTCCAACTGCTGATGCATATGGAACTTTAGACATATAATCCATGTCTTCTTGGGTCTTTGGGCACATTTCCTTACTAAGTTTGAAATGGCTAGCAAAAGGTGCACTAAATGGTTTTGCATTGTGCATATTAAATCTTTTCAACACCTTTTGTATGTACTCATTCTGAGACAATGTTAATTTGCGATTTTTCCTGTCTCTATTGATTCTCATACCAAGGATTTGTTTTGCAGCTCCCAAATCCTTCATTGCAAATGAATTTGCCAAATTTCTTTTGAGCACATTTATTTCCTACGTGTTAGACCCTGCAACAAGCATGTCATCTACATACAATAATAATATAATATAGCTGCCATCATTTTGCTTTTTCAGATAAACACAATGATCAGAGTGGCATCTAGTATAACTTTGTTTAGACATAAAATTGTCAAATTTTAGATACCGCTGCATTGGAGCCTGTTTTAAGCCATACAAGCTCTTCTTCAACCTGCACACTAGTTTCTCCTTCCCTTTTACCTCATATCCTTGTGGCTGCTGCATATATATCTCTTCCTCCAAATCCCCATGGAGAAAGGTTGTCTTTACATCTAACTACTCAAGATGCAAATATTCAACTGCTACTAGACTTAAAATAGTTCTGATTGAAGTCATTTTAACAACAGGAGAAAATATTTCATCAAAATCAATACCTTTATTCTATGTAAACCCCTTCACCACAAGTCTAGCTTTGTACCTCTGTTTTCCTCCATCTTCTTCCTTCAGCCTGTAAACCCATTTATTCTTCAATGTAGATTTTCCTGCAGGCAACCTGACTAAGTCCCGAGTCTGGTTATGCATTAATGAGTCCATCTCTTCTTCCATGGCTACCTCCCACTTCTTCTTGCTTTCAACTTGCATTGCTTCTTCATAACATTTGGGTTCAGTAGAATCAATCAACAATAAATAATATAATGAAGGAGAGTATCGTATAGGGGGTCTACTTATCTTGGTAGATCTTCTAACACCACTTTCAGGTATTTGGGGTGCCTGTTGCTATTGTGGTGGTTGCTGTTGTTGATTATTATTATTTTTAGGCACCTTTACTTTTTCAGTGATTTCATCAAGAACTGTGTATTCCTTGTTTTCTTTTTCCTGTTTCTTTTCCTGCAACTGATTTTTATACAAGACCTTTTCATTGAATATGACATCTCTGCTCCTAATGATTTTGTGATTTTCGTAATTATACAAGCGATAACCAAAATCATTAACACCATATCCAATAAAGGTACATTTCTTTGACTTTGCCTCAAGTTTTGTTCTATTTTCTTTATCAATATGGACAAAGGCCTCACAACCAAAAGGCTTTAAAAAAGAGTAGTTTACCTTTTTTCTTATCCATGCTTCCTCTGGAACACCACCATCCAAGGAACTTGAAGGACCTCTGTTTATTAGATAAATAACAGTATCTACAGCATTTTCCCAAAACTGTAAAGGCAATACTGCATGCAATCTCATGCACCTTGCACGCTCCATGATTTTTCTGTTCATCCTTTCTGACACACCATTTTCTTGTGGTGTTCTTGGAACTGTCTTCTCTCTGTGATTTCCATGCTCTGAACAGTACCTATCAAAATTTTTGCTGCAATATTCACCTCCATTGTCTGATCTAAGACACTTCAATTTCTTTCCTGTCTCAATCTCAACCAAAGCTTTCCATTTCTTTAAAGTATCAAATACATTAGATTTATTCTTAATACAATAAATCCAAGTTTGTCTAGTTGCATCATCAATAAAAGTAACATAATAACGAGAGCCACCGAGAGATGATACCTGAGCAGGTCCCCATACATCTGTATGCACAAGCTCTAATTTTTCGCTCTTCTTTTCTTTCCCAACTCTGAGAAATCTGACTCTCTTCTGTTTTCCATAAATGCAATTCTCACAGAATTCCAAACCAATATTCTTCAAACATGGCAACAAATTTCTTGAGTGAAGAATCTTCATCCCCTTTTCACTCATGTGTCCGAGCCTATGATGCCATAATGCTGCATCTGCTCCTTTGGAAGTTAAAGCATTAATAGAGTTAGAAATACCATTGTATAAATAAAATGTACCAACCTTTTCGCCTTTTGCTATTACCAGGGCTCCTTTGGTGACCTTCCAAGCTTTATCTGTGAAATTTGTCACACAACCTTCACCGCCTAACTGCCCTATTGAAATCAGATTTTTCTTTAGATCTAGAACATGCCTTACCTCCTTTAGTAGCCATTGGTTTCCATTCTGCTGTTTTACAAGAACCTTACCCATTCCAACAATTTTACAGGGTTTATCATCACCCAAACGAACTTGTCCAAAATCTCCTTGAACATAGTCATGAAAGTATTTCTTATCAAGCGTGGCATGGAATGAGGCCCCTGAATCTACCACCCAGGAATCAATGATATTTTCAAAAGAAAGAATCAAAGCATCTTGTAACACCTCACCTGTCACATTTGCTTCATGATTGTTTTCTTGTTGTACATCTCCTTCTTTTCCCTTTCGAGATCTACAACCTTTCTTTAGGTGTCCTTTCTTTCCGCATTTCTAGCACACTATCCCTGATCTAGACTTCGATCTGCCTTTCCTTGATTTACTACGATATCTTGAGATCTTTCCTCTTTCCATTTTTCTTCCCCTAGACTCTGCACTCAAAGCATTACTCGATGTCTCACTGGAGCTCTTCCATCGCATTTCCTCGCTAAGGATAGCACTGACAACATCATCAAACTTTAAAGTACTAGATCCAGAGACAGAGTTACTAATGTCCATTACTAAACCATTCCAACTTTCTGGTAATGAGCACAAGAATAACAGAGCTCTAACTTCATCTTCAAAGTTTACCCCTACAAAACTTAACTGACTTGTAACTGTATTAAAATCATTTAAATGATTTGCAACAGATCCACCTTCCGACATCTTCATATTAAATAACTGTTTCATAAGAAATACCCTGAGGGTTTTTCATATAGTTTCGACAACGCCTGAATCAAACCCTCCATCATTGTTTCCTTCAAAATGTTGAAGGAGATTGACGCAGCGAGGCACAACCATATTGTTTCGAGTGCCTTTCTATCGAGAAGGTTCCATTCTTCATCTGTCATAGCCTTCGGCTTCTTTGTTTTTCCACTCAATGGTAGGTACAGATCTTTCTGATACAGATAAGATTCCATCTGCATCTTCCATAGCGAGAAGTTTTGGCCGTTAAATTTCTCAACCCTAAACTTACCATCTTTCGCCATTTCTCCCACTTGAATGAGGAACCCTTCTTTCCTGCAAGTTTATCAGCCAAATAGACCTTTGGCTCTGATACCAGTTGTTATAAAATTATATATTACGGAGCAATGGAACACATAAAATACTGCAGAAATATAAACACATAAAAACGCATAAAACAAGAGAGACACAGATATACGTGGTTCACCCAATTTGGGCTACATCCACCGCGAATAGCCAGTCCTTCCTTTCTATTATCCAGCAAAATGAAGAGACACAACCTACAACGGATCTGTTGCAATATCCTCTGTTTTCTCTCACAGTCTCACCTCTCTGTTTCTCGCTCACAAAATACACATCTATTACACAACCTCAAATACAATGCCCTCATACAAAGAGAGGGGTTGCCTTCTAGGGCAAGAAACCCTAAACTAAACATAAGTTCTACCGTCAGATCATCCGCCTAATGAACAGCCCAGATTGACTAGGAATTACTATACTTTTACAAGGCAATTTTACATCTGTTTTTAGCTTCGGGGGCGCTGCCCCCGAGCCCCCGCCGGGGGACCACTGGTCCCATAACCCCCTAGCCGGGGGGGATCGGCCCCTCCAGAGCCCCGCGGGGGGGACAAGTCCCCCCTGCACCCCCCCCACGTGGAGGGGTGTACAAACTTCCTGGGGTATACATCTGGCTGGAACAAAGACCTCTGAATAATCATACTCCACACACAACACAATCATGTATGGAATTCATATTTTCTAGTTGCATGGATGGAAAAGGCACATTTGTATTTATAATTATATATTGTTGAGTGTACAGTGCTTTTGCAATCATTAGGTGATCAATTCCCCTTGGGTTTGTGAAAGGAAATAGAAGGTTGGTTGAGATTGAATTGACTAAGTCTTCCCTAGAGCAAGTCAAGAAGAAGGAGAACAATTTTATAGTGCAAGGTGTGCTTCAGAGTTGAATCAATACATTGTAATTGTTTCTCCTTGTCATATTAATTAATGCAAAGCAATAGAGGGGCCTTTTCTAGTTGGGTTTCCCTGTAAAATAGTTATGTTCCTTATGTTTGGATGGTTTCATATTATTGCATGTGTTTCTATTGTGTGTTTTCCTTTCCGCAGAATAGTAGAATAAATTTATGTCTCTTGATTTCAATTCGATTTCATTAGCAGTAGAAAATTTCTTGCAATTTCTACATGGTATCAGAGCCTCAGAAGACTACATAGAAACCTTGTTCCATATCTTCTCTCAGAGAAATTTCAATTTGCAGAGTTTTTGGTGCAGATTCTCTTCAGTGTAGGAAAAATGTCTTTCAACGGATTGAGGTTGGAGTATGCATTGGAGGGAACCTCAAATTTTTGTGCTTGGAAAGACATGATGGAAGTTGTCTTGGTTGATAATGGAGTATGGGAATATACATAAACTGGAATTCCAAAACTAGTAGTATTAGATGCAAAAGCACTTGCTCAATGGAATAAAGACATAATAAGAGCTAGGCGGATTATTATGGAAGGTGCCATAGATCATGTGGTTTCGAACTTGCATGGAAAGGAGACTCCTTTTGCAATATGGAAAACTCTCACAAATCTATTCCAAACCAGTAGTGATGCTAGGAAATTGGCTTTGAGAGATAAACTCAGCAGCATTCAAATGCAGAAAATAAAATCATTCCACAATACCTCTCCATATTCACTCAGGTTCAGGATTCAGTTATTGGAAGAGACAAGCTATCATATTGGGAAATACTTTGGTGTGATTTGGTGCAAGAGGACATTAGATGAAACACTAAAGATGGTGTCACATCCATTGTAGATGAGGAAAAAGATTGTTCTCTAATTGGCAAAGGAAAGAAGGTCGAAGTCATTAAGGCCCAAGGTAAGGCAAAATCCATCTAGAACAATGGGAAGAAGAATGACCTCAACAAAATGTAATGTTTTCATTGCCATGAATATCGAAACTATACAACCAAGTGTTCGCAGAAGGAGCCTGCAACAGGAGAAGGAGGAGATGCTTTGGCATCTTAATTCGAGTTAGTTTTCACCCTCTTTTCTTGCATGACAATCATAGTGGGAGGAAGTGAGTGGTACCTAGATTCTAGTGCCTCATATCATATGGCATGAAACAAGAAATTATTTAGTAGCCTAGAGGATAAGGATCAATGCCAGTTGATGCAGTTAAATATTGAGTGAAGGTTGTAAAGGCTACTAGTAGTCAAAGACTTAGGAGATAGTTGTAACTCATGACATAGTTGATTCAGTATTTTGGATGCTTCTCAGTTGCAGTTGTTTTAGTAGCAACAATGATAGTGAGAGGGAGTCTTATTACAATACATTCCTACAGGAGCAAGAAAGGGGTTGTGCAAAACCCTTTTCTTACTAAGAGGGAGTGTTGAAATTGTAGCAAGAAAAGGATTCATTTGACTAGTGCCTTAGTCAAATGGAGAAAATTTGATTTTCCACATCAGCAGGATGACTTAGATTGCAGTTAGCTAGAGTGACACGACCTTGTCTACTAGTTAAGTCAATAAATTCAAGTTTGTAGGCTAGAAGTAGAGTTGTACATGAGTTGATTGCTAAGATCTAGTAGTCTAGTTGAGTTATTGCTAGTTGAACTTAGTTAACTAAGCTCTAGTCATTAGTTGAGTTAGATGAATGTTAGTTGAGTATTAGTTGAGCATTTATGACTATTGTTAACTCACTGATCGCTCAGTTAACTAGTCAATTAGCTAAAATGACCCAGTGATGCATGTAATTTGAATTTCCTAGTTGAGTAGATGGAAAAGGAACATTTGTATTTATAATTGTATATTGTTGAGTGTACAGTGATTTTTCACTAAGAAGGTGATCAATTCCCCTTGGATTTGCACAAGGAAATAGGGAATTTCCCTATTTTTTAGGAGCTTAATTCCTCCAAGATTGTGCAAGGAAATAGGAGGCTAGCTGAGGCTTGAATTGGCTAAGTGTTGGCCAAAGCAAGAGAACAATTTTACAGTGTAAGGTGTGCTTCAAAGTTGAAGCAAGTCATTATAATTGTTTCCCTTTCTCATCTGAATTAATGCAAAGAAGCGGAGGGGTTTTTCTTAGTTGGGTTCCCCTGTAAAATCATTGTGTTCCTTCGGTTTGGATGATTTCATATTATGGCATGTGTTTCTATCATGTGTTTTCCTTTTCGCAGAATAGTAGAATAAATTTGCGTCTCTTGATTTTAGTTCAATTTCATTAGCAATAGCAAATTTATTGCAATTTCTACATTTATTTGGCTACCTCTTTGGGGCTACTTCCAAACCTATGCAATTTCTAATTCAAGCCAAAAACATGCTACATGAGTTCAAAATAGAGAGTTGGGTGTGATTGTAAACAAAGAAGGAATCTCATGGGTGATGAAGGAAAAAGTACAAGGGGGTCGAATTCGAGTGGACAAGGTAGGTCATCCATGTGACCATGGGAAATCAAACCAAATTAATATTCACCAAATGCTTCTTGCACTCAAATGTTCTAGCACCTTTTGATTATATTTTTGTGTGGTATAAAAACTTGCTTTCAACCATACGACACATATGATGGTCATGGTGTTATGGTTTTATTAATGTTTAGTAGAAGATAATTTTTTGAATTAATGTCAATATGTATTATTATTATCTATGTTTGTAAAATAAGTGATGATGAATATCTAAATCAAATAAAGAGATTATGATGTAAGATTGACTTAGGTACATGCAATATCTATACTAATTTCCTAGATAACTAATGAGTACAAAAAATGGCACTCATGTATCTCGATAGATTTAAGTATGTCAATAGAATGGCTAGTAGTTTAGTCAGTACAAACATGTAATTGATATAACAGCCTGAAGAAATTAGGGATCAAGTGGAAGTACAACTCACTAAGGATGATTGTCCAGTTAGTTTGGAAGTTGTGGATCTAGGGAATGATCTCTCATTAGTTGTAGAGACATGCATGTGGATTGTAATTTAATAGTGAGATTATGAGAGAGCTCGTGGAATGTTGTTGAGTGATTCAATTTGGAAGATTTGTGATTCGGGAGTTGGAGGAGGTGGAAATATGGGAACATGGGAACTACACCTTTATGAGGGTTACCATACAAGTTGATGGATTTCAATCTACAAGATTTTGAAATGGTTAGAGAAGTTGATGAGGACTCATCTACAAAAAAAAAAAAAAATTGAAACCAAGCACTTGTTAAGGGTGGGTTTTTGAGATATTAACTCCATATATTGTGGTTATTTTGTGATATTCATCAACCTAGAATAAACTTGCAGTTGGATTTTAAATATTTAGTCCAACTAAGCTACTTCCCAATTTTAAGTATGGTTAAAATATTTTCTCACTAAATGAATTGTGTAACTAAAATGACTTATCAATCTTAAACAAACCTTCATGTATTTAAATATAACCTTATATATTCAACAAAATAGAGAAAAATTTTGTTATTTATAAGTTTAAAAAGAAATATCTTCATACACATATTATTATTATAAAATAGAATGTAATCTATTTCACTTTCTTATGCATAATTGTATAATATAAATAAATATTGTTCTATTGCTTTGTAATTTAAATTAATTTCATTAGAAAAATAAATTCAAGTTAAAGGGATTTGCGAAGAAAAGAGAATTTCATCAATTAATCTCACTACTAGGATTTGTAATTACACCATGAGGAGAAATACACATGTTACATAGTTTGCATTTCGATTTTTTTTTTTTTTATATAAATAAGTTTTATATTTTATTTTTAATAAAGTATAATCTTATTCCTAGCGTTTGTAATTACACAATGAGGGGAAATACAAATGTTACATAGTTTGTATTTCGATTATTTTCAATTATTTGTTTTATAAATAAGTTTTATATTTTATTTTTAATAAAATGATAAAGATTTAGATAGCACAAATTTTGTTAAAATTGTTTTACTTCGGGATGATGATGCATGTTTATTATTATGAGCTGAGATATATAATGGCCCATGTCATGCATGCAGTCATAATGATGACTAATCTCGTGCATGAAGTCAAAATTATGGTACATTTGTTTGAAATAGAGTTATGAGATATATACTTGGCCATGTCATGCATGCAGTGATAATGATGACTAATCTCATGCATGCCATCAAAATTATGGTCAATTTGGTTGAAATAGAGTTGTTGAGGCTCTGCTATTAGTAGAGTTGATTTGAATCTTTCAAAGTATGTGCTATGTAGTATTGATGTGCAGAAAGAGTTGAATTTAACTTAATCGTGGGAAACATCCAGCAAACAAAAAAAAATCTTATATTTTAAGCCATTTTCATTCTTTATGAAAGCACCAATGACAACCATCCATGAAGGTGAAGGCAGGTGATGGCAGGTGCTAAGATCCCTATCTGGTTCATAAATCTTTTCCACCTGACTTCCTCTTATCTCTCTAGATTGATAAATCTTTTCCACCTGACTTGCTCTTCTCTCTCTAGATTGACATATTCTTCATGTGTAAAACTTCATAAAGCACCAATGACAACCATCCATGAAGGTGAAGGCAGGTGATGGCAGGTGCTAAGATCCCTATCTGGTTCATAAATCTTTTCCACCTGACTTCCTCTTATCTCTCTAGATTGATAAATCTTTTCCACCTGACTTGCTCTTCTCTCTCTAGATTGACATATTCTTCATGTGTAAAACTTCACAATTTTGATGTAGAAGAAAAAAGGTTGGCAACTGTTATATATCAAACAATAACAGTTGTGGAATTTTTTATTTTCCACCATTGTTATCATATGCTTTAAAAGTTATATTAACATTTTTTTGCAAACTACTCTTATCCCCTTCAATCGAAATTATTGCTTTGATATCACCTAATCTCGATTCTCAACTGCTGCCTAAATCAATTACAAATACTTCTCTCATGGCACGGAGATGAATACAAGAGCAGTGTCAGGGTAACACTCCCTCTGAAAAGGGTATGCATGATTTTTTTTTTGTAACATCATGTTATTATTTGTTGAATTTAACATGATTGTAAATTCTGAGAATATTTTGGAATAAGAAGATTTGAATACAGAGTGAAATTGATTGTCTATATTGAGCAAGGAGTTTTCCAGAAGTTAACATAGATACTCTTATAATACACCTGAAATATTATCTTCGCTATGAAAGTGAGTTGGCTCAGGGATGAGATTTGATGAGAAATTTAACGTTGAACATTGTTTCAGTTGTAGAAATCAATTAACATGGATAGAATTTGATGGTCAAATTGCTTATCACTCTGTAAAAAAATTCTTTAAACCTGCGACATCTTTTGTTAAAAAAATAAAAACTAACATTAAAATTACAGAAAAAGTCAAATTATCAAACTTAACAGGTGTTCAAGATTTGAAATTCCTACTGAGTAGGCTCATCTCCCAGCTATAGGAATTGAGAAGTTCAAGACTGAGACTGATCTCAGATCACCCAGCCTTACCGTGAAAATCACGTTGGCAATTAATGAGCTGCCATTGTTGTGAAGAGATTAAGTACAGCACGGCAAAGCTATGTTGGACTTTAAGAGAAAAGGAGAATACCTATTTAACTAGCCTTACTGTTTACACACTATTCAAAGGCCTTCACGTGACTGCAACTCTTCACGTGTTGCTTGTGACAATGTATTACTGTGAACCAGGCCTGGAATTTGAGGTATCACAGAACCCTTTTTACATTTTTAAACGTATTTGGCAGCTATTGAAAATTTTGAAAGGTTAAAAGTGACCTGCGAAAGAAATTCTGAACCTGAAATTTGACAATTTTGAAAGGTTAAAAGTGACCTGTGGAAAAAATAATTTTGAACCCGAAATTTGACATCTAATTTAAGTGATTTAAATGAGTAATTTAAATAATAGTTACCAAGTTCTAATTAAAATAAGATAAAATTCAGATAAAAAATATTTAATTTGGAAAAATAGAGGGTAGGTATATTAAAGAGAAATATATATATATATATATGTATATTTTCTAACAACAATGAATTTTTTCTTAATTTATTATATATTTTGAATAATTTCTAATAACTATAAATAATATATAACAATTTTAGATATATAATTTTCTAAATAAAAGCCTTTCTTTTCAGCCAAGGCCTCTCTTTCTTTTCAAAACTTCAATGTGATCTGACTGACTATTTAGTTTGAAAACTTTTTTTTTAAAATTCTTTTTTTTTCACTTACTGGTTCACGGATACCCTGGTATTTTTTTTTTTTTCAAAATTCTTATTTAATAAAGAAATATATATTCTAAATATATTTAAAAATATTTTTTTTTCAACTTCAC
Source organism: Pinus tabuliformis (assembly GCA_031772625.1). Taxonomy (NCBI): domain Eukaryota; kingdom Viridiplantae; phylum Streptophyta; class Pinopsida; order Pinales; family Pinaceae; genus Pinus; species Pinus tabuliformis. Next base: position 1,143,453,067 of record CM062811.1, on the reverse strand, counting down.
AAATTCTCTTTTTCGAATTTTGATTCGCTTTCCAACTCTAATATATATGTTCTTTATTTTATTTTTTTATACTCTCAGTTAGCTATATGTATTCAACCAAAATATTGGCCTCAGCTATAAATTCAACCAAGTACTGGCCTCAGCATTCTATGTGACCTAATTCTATTCAGAGCCATCCCTTCAAAGAGGAGGCTGCCACTAGGAGTAAGACTGAACCAAGCAAAGCATATCCAATGTTTTCATCTCTGACCTAAAAGTCCAATCCAATCTAATGTTTTCATCTCTGACCAAAAAGTCCAAGTCAGCACTATTAAAAACACTGGTAAGTTGGGACATATTGCTAATTTGACATTGTGTCTGTATGAATAAATCTGTAGAGGAACTCAAAAGAATTAATGAATTTTCCAATTTTTTTGTTTAGATTTGGGTGAATTTAGTAACTATGGTTTAAATAGAGATTAGGTTAGAAAATATGTCTCGTCACCATTTTAGATTGATTTGAAATGAGATTGTTACGGATAAAAAATAAATACAAAGAAATAGTGTACTAATGGAATTTTAGTTTGAGATAGTTGGTGTACATTTTATAAATAATTTTTTGGTGTTATAAAGTTGGATTAGTGAGAATAGTATTTTATTTAAAGAAATTTACTTTCAAACTTATTTTTTTAGTTATTATTAAAATATTACATATAACAATAAAGAAAAATTAATTCTTACCAATTTAAATAAAACCTAAAATGAAACAAAAAATTATTATTCAATTTTCATTTGACCAATGAAATAAATTTGAAATTCCAAATTCCAAACCTGGTGTGAACACCTTCCAAATAAAATAATTCCCCGGCCAATGGACTGTCTTTCCAGCTACAAATCTCATATGAATTTAAAAAAGATTCGAAGTCAGATCAATTTTTCTGTACAGTGAAACGACGTCTGGATTCTGTCCAATTCTACAGGGATCCATCATTCAAAAAAAGTTAAATAGAGTGTCTGTTGTTGTGTTGCAGAAATCCAACAAACAGTGCAAAAGTTTCCTCGACAGACTCAGCTGATTAAGACTATACATCCCCTTCTGCTTGATCTGCCAATGCCACTTTTGTCCAGTTTCTTTTATGCTCAGAACGAATTGCCAGGATGGGGCATGTGAACTTCCTCATGAAAGGTATCAGTAAAGCCGATTGGCCACCCAATGTGTGAATTAAGGGCTTGCTCTAATTGGATTTCCGTACTGCTGTGTTAAGTCACCATTCCCTGCTTACAGGTACTGTAATTTCTTTTGGGCGTTGTGTATTGAGGTGGTAAGTGGTAAATTTGTCAGGATTTTAAAAGGTGAATCAGTTTTTGTTTGAATTTTGTTTTTATCGTAGAAATAGATTCAGTTTTACTAGATATTTCTGAGAGATAAAATCTTGAAATTTGACAAAATTTAATCAGAATTAGATATTTCTGAGAAATAAAATCTTGAAACAAACCTGATCCAAATTTATTTTTTTTGTTTCATTCTCTACTAAAACCCAAAATCTTGAAACTTTATAGCTAGATTTGTTTATTTTGTTTTTTGGTTATGGGATTTGACCAAAGACAATGTGTTGTGTTCTGTAAAATAATTAATGCTCCGTAGTTGGAAACAATATTATATTGCTTGCTATTTTCTTGCTTTGGACTTTCATGAAACTGCTAGAGTACAATTATTCGAAATGTACGAGAGACAGATTGCTCTTCCTTACAATGACAGTGGGTGGTGGGTATTGGAGATTTAGATTCCACTGGTAGTTGGCTGCAAAACGTATTTAGAGTTTGAACATTAAATCTGGGTGGTTTAGATCTATTTTTTTTTTTCAAAAAGGGCTGCCACTGGGACTCTCTGGAAGAAGCCTGGTTTATATATCATTATTTTAATTATTATTTTAATTTGGTTTATATATCATCATTTAAATTATTATTTTAATTTATCGTGTTTCATATATGATTAGAACTAAGATAAAAAAATTATTATTAAACCCTCTCAACCACTGGAGTAACATCCATTGAACTACCAGAAATAACATCCATTGACAAGTTCAGTTCCACTCAGAGTAACATCCATTGAACTACCCGGAATAACATCCATTGACAAGTTCAGTTCCACTTTGATAATGCCATGGGTGGCTGGTGTCGTCGTCTAGCAATAGAATCAATGGAACACATTTGAATTAATAGGAAGCAAGTAACCGAGTCTTATTAGCGACCAACTATATCGTTGTTTAAATTTTTAAGTAAAAAATAATATATTTTTCTTTTATTAAAATTAATTTGGATTGCACTAGAGTAATTACAATATAATATGGATTACTTTAAAAAATATGTTATATTATGTTATATTAAAGAAATAGTATACCTATTATTTAAATTGATTGGGTGATCTCTTAACTGCGGAGGTATTTAGTAATAGAAACTGGATTGATGAGTTATTAATTGAGCTAAAAATAAGAGTAATTACAATATAATATGGATTACTAAAAAAATATGTTATATTAAAGAAATAGTATACCTATTATTTAAATTGATTGGGTGATCTCTTAACTGCGGAGGTATTTAGTAACAGAAACTGGATTGATCGAGTTATTAATTGAGCTAATTTGTAGATTAGATTTTATAAAATTATTACATTGAAAAAAACTATTATATTTTAGTTTTTATAATAAATATATATAATTTTAATAATTTGCACGTGAGTGCATGTCGGGGTGGTCGGTTTACAGGCTTCTCTGCCAGTATCGAGTTCTGCGGAGGCTGCGCTGCAGCTTATTTAGGTCATGGCCAATGATATATGTACTATGTACAGAATGTATTTGACAATATATAGTTTCTTCAACGAAACCCTGCCCCTCAAAAAAAATATACAACTTTAATAATTATAATAGTTATATTTTAATTTCCATAATAATAAAAAAATACAATTTTAAAGTGCTATTATAATGAATATACATTATAGTCAAAGCTTGCCCAAAAAAGTCTTTTCTAAGAGTATCCATGGAGATTGTCAAACTTGTAATCTACCAAAATTTTCCACATACATATCAACACATTCAAGCACACCACATCCCACCTGTGGGCCTTCATTTCCATCTCCGGTATTGCCCAGTTTATGCTTTCTTTGTGACCCTCTCCAGCAATGACTTGGATTGCATTCGTTTGGGTGATTAGATCTATTTGGAAACTTTAAACTTTGCCATTTTTTAACACTAAAGCTTATACATTCCACTTGTATTCTATTAGCAGCCTTTTATAATTTTTTTGGGAGAAAAATACAATGTTTTTTATTAATAAAAAATTATGTTTTTTTGAAATGATGTTTATGGACCGATACTCGTTAAATCAAGATTCATCAATATATACCATAATAAAATTATAATATGGATTGAAAATGTAATTCATCTGTATTTAAAAATAACTTAGTGGATTGCAAAAGTTGTCTTTATGAAGCGGTGAAAAGTGATTTGTACATGTTCTTGGAATCCATCCTTATTTGATAAAAGTATGTTTTTACAATTAAATTTACTATGTATCTTGTTATTGGTTAGATCAGTGAATTATGTATTTTTATACAACATGAGATATTTGAATTTGATAAGCCTTGTAAGCTTTGTCTTAACTAAGAAATAACCCAATACATTGTATGAGCCACATAATCTAATTTTGACTTAATCACATCACTAATTATTGATAACACAACAGGGCGTATTGATCGACCAGCCAAATATCAGAATTTAAAATAAACGGTTCTAACAGTTTTTTTAGATTTCCTCAAATTTTGTTTAAGTGATAAACTCATTGTTTACATTGAGTTAATAATAGTTATATAGGCTGAATAATTAATTAACTATATAACTTTTTTTTTTTTTTTTTCAGAAATCCACAAAAATTTTCATGTAGTTATCATCTATTGTTTCCAATGTAATAATAAAAATAGATTGAAGATAAATATAATAATATTTACATATGTTCGTGTGTATTGAGACATCATATAGAATTTAACCTGGTAATATTTTGTACAAGCAAAATGCTAGATGTAAATGAGGTATTAGCTAAATAACTATTACAAAAGATTACTCAAAGCTATTTTGGTTACATACTGATGGAAGTATTTACCATCTACAGACACTAATGGTATATACTAGTATATATTTTTCTAGTAAAAATTCTCCAGAAATTGAAACCTTCAACGACCAAAAAGTGCTTGAGAGTATAAAAGGGTAATTCAAAGCCAGTGCCATTAGGACTACTTATCATCTTTTCTGGGCTTATTAGTCCTTGGCTCTATGTCATAATCAAGCAAACTGAGAGTCTGCCTAGTAGGGGCACTACCTTTCTTGTTGTTTGATGGATTACTGGGGTGCACATATTCGCAATTACAACAAAATGGGCAAGCTTTAGAGAGCATCACAAACATTTGGCATTAAGCACAACTGACTGCAATCATTTCATATTTTTTGTTAGAATTTTCCTCCATAAAAGAGGAGAAAACATATCTAGTAGTATCAGATCCACCATCTTGGGATTCTCTACATACATCCAGAAACCCATTATAACAAGATGATTACTAATATGAACCAGTGATAATAAGTTGTTCTATTAGCTTCACCTGCTCAAAATGAAAACAAATTGAAAAAATAGTAGAATGTTGTAGCTACTATTGACGCCACTTGTTGGTTTGGAGTTATGATACTGTCATCATCCCATAATAAGTGAAATAAAGAAATGTGAAGTAGTTCAGGAAAAAAACCATGCAAACTTCTTAGCTATCTACCTGAAATTGACCATACTATAAACAATAAGAGTCTGTCTGGCCAAGTATGTATGGAAGCTCGATCACTGCATGTTAAAACTTCTTCTTAATCAGAGAGTACATATATAAATAGGAATCTGATCCAACTATATGATTATATGAATGAAAAAATGTGGCAAATTCACAGAAATAACATAATTGAAGCTGTTTCCACCTCGCAACACATGATTCACCCTTCCGCAATTCCAAATTGAGGAAAGATATCTTATCTTACCTCATCAGCTGATCTGATTTAGAATATAAGTTTGCAGTGCTAAGATTTTCCTTAGATTATAAACAAAATGCTTTCATTATGCTTAACGATTAATGATCTTTTTGATGGCCAGGTTGCAGGCATTAGAGACAATCTTCCTAGTCTGCCAGCAAACTCTGCAATATCTTGATCGAATTCCCTTTCTTCTGGATTGAGCGCATCAGTCATCAAACTGATGTTTTATTCTTTTTAAAAAAAAACTCTATCAGGTTCATTAACAAACAGTGGCTTTCCTCTTTGATGTGAAGTCTTAAAGGCAGTGTCCACTTGGCGGACTTACACACACAACGTATGTATCCACGTTGTCCAAGTGCCCACGGTACGTTTCCTTTTCCTCTTTATCATCGACGATGGTATATATGCTGGACGTTACCATGTACAAAGGCCCTTATATTATGGACCGAAGCCTCTATCTATATATATATATATATATATATATATATATATATATATATATATCTCCTCGTTGTATTTTAAAGTATATATATATATATATAAAAAAGTCGCATTTTATATCTCCGTCCTTTATGTTTGGTTCAATACATATATATAATTCGGCGATCGCTCCAACAATGATTTGCTTCCCTCCGGAACCGATATACCTATAAGCGGCGGTTAATACTTCGCTAGTTCCGCTTTTCGGCGATCTGTTCAATCAACACTTCTCTGCCTCCGAAGCGACGGACTCAGCGATATGAATATATTGCATTTTATATTAACTCGCTTCCAAATTTTGTTAGTCGGCTGGACTCAGCGACATATATAAGTCACAGTTATAATGGTTCGCTCCAAATCCAGAGCTCACCCTTTTGCCACACTATATCTCTGTTCGGACCAGAACGCTTTGTAAAGCGGCATTCAATACAGTTTCAACGAGCTTCTTGACGCCAATAAGGTCTTGGACCGATATGGGTCAGCACTTCAGTTATGAATTCTCAACGCTGCTACAACCACTTAATGAAAATTACAATAGTTCTCGCCATAATCAGAATATATATGCACAACAATAAAATAAGAGTCCAGGCATTACAAACGTGAATGAAAGGAAAGGTGCCTTCAGGGATTAATATACAGTATTATAGCGTGAATTAGAGCCGTCCATTCAATACCGTCGACACTATCTATGCATGTATAAACAGAATCATTAATAAGAGACACTGAGAGAACTAATTTTCCAAATAATACTATGGCGCTCGCCCCTCTCCTCCCTTCTCGAGAGCTTTGCCACCTCTTTATTTATAATTAAGGATAGGCCCTCTCGTCCTTATCCGATACAAAGAAAAGCATGCTTTACAGATTGATTTAAAGCTTGAAAAGCTTTACTACAGCTTAGCATAAATAGCATGTTTTATTTCCCTACTTTATCCTAATTTTAACTAAAAAAACATGGAAATTGCAGGCTAAAGGACCCCACTCCCTTGCCTGTAGATTTTTTTTTGGATTTTTGGAATAATTTGGGAGATTTTTCCCCTCTGAATCCTATGCTCCCGCATCAGACTCCCAAGGTAGAAAAATTTCATGATCCCCTGATCATGTGTTCAGACCTATGTTTCCCTGGATCCCATATCTTGTGCTGCCATTTTCCACTTGTCACTGCTTCTGTTTGTTGTTCTTCTCCACGTCTCCACACTTTATGCTGGATCGCCGCACTAACTAAGCCTTCATAATCTTCTGTTATCTTTCTTTTGCTGCTTCTCCTTTGTTTTGCTGCTGTTGGCCTCTTCAAGGATACTGCCGTCATCAATTTTCTGATGCTTTCAATCTCTTGGTCCAATAAATCTCCCAGCTATTGATTTCTTGCTGCCTGCTGACTTCTTGCCTCTATGATGGTCTCTATTCTGACAGCCACCCGATTATCCACTCCCTCTTTTCTTCTGGAACAGAGAACTTCTTTTCCCTTAATTTGACTGTTCAACTCAGTTAAATGTTCCTCAGCACCGATGATAATACCTGCATTCACAGAACAATTTTTAGAATAAAAACCATAAGGCTTCAGTGTCTCTTCTGCTGCTGTCAATGTTGTCTCAACTGGTACTATAAATGTCATCCCATATGCTGCTCTAGCTGTCACTATGGATGTTGCCGTCATTGATGTTGCTATCATTGCCACCATAGATGTTGCTGTCGCTGCTGCCATAGATGTTGCTGCCACTGCCGCCATAGATGTTGCTTCCTCCCAAACTTCCTGACCCTCTGCAACATTCTTTGGCTCACCACCTTCTTCTTCCTCTTCGAAAATCTTCAGTAATTGTCCACCAGCATCTTGATTGATTTTCTTAATCAAATCAAGTTCTTCAAACATTGTAGCCTCATCTTCTAACATTGTAGCAGCTCCAATATTCTGTTCCCCAGTTCTCTCTTGGCTATTTAAGCAAGCCAACTCTTTATTGTCACCCATGGAAACAAGTTTCTGCATATGAGACATGACTGTCTTATTTTCTTTTTGCAACAGTTCTTCTTCCCTCGAGACAATTCCAAGTGATGGATTGTCTTCTTCATCACCTGCACTCACAAAACATTTGTTAAAATTAAAAACATAAGGCTGTTGTGCCTTATCTTCTTTTGGCAATAATTCAAATGGTTGCTCTGTTTTCTCCTTCTCCTCTGTCAGCATATCAACATGCTGATTCGAATTCTTAGCAAAATTCATGAGACTGTCCATTAGTCTTTCTTCCACATCATCTATTATAATGATGCCTTCCTGCTCTTGTCCACTGTACTGAACTCTTTCATTTGCAATCTCCCTGTCATACTCTGGATTCTTCAACAAGTATTCCAACAATGCAATTTCTCTATGGCATTGTTGCATTATTTCATCATCACTTATAGTCCCTGCATTCACACACAAACTGTCAGTTTGAAAATCACAGAGTTCAACAGTCTCAACTGTTGCTTCACTTATCCGTGCTACAAACTGATCTACTTCTTCTGCATCCATAAGAATTTCCTCTTGTGTTGTAGCAGCTTCACAAGATTGCACATCCTCCTCAGCCCCTATAACCACATCAAAAGTATCAGCTACATTATCCAGCTGGTCTGGATTTATCCAATAACTCAAGAAATCATCAATGATCTCCTCTTCACGACTTAACGGTATACTTATCATCTGCTCCAGGTATTCCTTTTTTCCAAGTAACAGAGTTTTTGGATCAGTCTTCTGTCCCGACTCATCTTCTTTTTGCAGAGGCAACAATGTATGATTGATACCATCCTTTCCAAACTTGTAGGTGTTTCTCTTCCCATCATGCATGGCCCCTTTGTCATATTGCCAAGGTCTTCCAAGCAATATGTGACACACATCCATAGGCATCACATCACAAACAATTTTATCTTTGTACTTGCCCACTTGAAATTCCACTTCACACTGTTCACTTATCAACAGTTGATGTCCCTTTTGCAACCATGACACCTTATAAGGTGTTGGATGCTTCCTTATCTTCAGCTTCAATTTCTCCACTACTTCTGTAGAGACCAAATTATCAGTGCTGCCACTATCAATGATCATCTGGCAACATTTCCCTTGGACTTTGCACACTGTCCTGAATAAAGTTTTCCTCTGTGGCGGTTCAGCAGCCACCTCCTTCACTGGCTTAAGTAAGACTTTATTAATCACCAGAGATTCCCCTCTTTCTGGTGAATTTTCTTCTTCTGCTACCGCTGCCACTGGCATCTCTCCCTCAGCTGGAGCAACAATTGCATTCCTCTGCTTTATGTCTGCATTCTCTGGACACTCAAAAGCTCTGTGTCCCAGCTTGTTACATCTGTAACATCTTATTTCTCTGCCTCCTCTTCCTCTAGAAAAACTCCCTCTGCCTCTTGCATCACCTCCTGTGGGTGCATGCTGGGTTGAGCTACTGCTAGCTCCTTCTTTAGGTGCTGTAGATCCTCCTCTACCACCTTGACTTCCTTTTCCTTTGAAAGTCTCTCTCCCTCTGGCAGACTGCTTCCTCATGAGTTTTTCCTCAGCTTTCAGCGCTATCTGATAAGCTTCCTCTACTGTTTTAGGAGACAACAAACTTATCTCATCCTGAATGTCCATCCTAAGGCCATTCAGATATCTAGCCACCTTCTCATCTGTGTCTTGAGCTTCTCCTGCTCTTATGCTTACTTTATAAAACTCTTCTGTATATTCTTTTACTGTTAAAAATCTCTGTCTAAGATTTTTCATTTGTCTAAACAATGTTTGCTGATAATTACTTGGCAAAAACTTACCTCTTAACTTTGCTACCATTCGGCTCCAGTTCCTGATTGGTTGTTTACCAAGTCTCTTCCTTTTCGCTTGCACACCATCCCACCAGAGTGCTGCATGGCCTTTTAACTTGGTGACAACAAACTTTACTTTCTTTTCATCCTCTGTTTCTTCATAATCGAAGAATTTCTCCATGTTGTTGATCCAGTCGATTAATTCTTCTGGACTTAATCCTCCTTGATATACTGGTACTAATTGGTTCCATGGCCTGGCTGTGGATTTTAACACTGACTGAAAGAATCTCATCTCAGGAGTCACCTGTACAGCTTCCTCTTCTTCAGCAGCTTCAATTTCGGGCTCACTGACATCTCCATCATCTATATTTTTATCTGAAGTTAATGCATCCACTCTAGCTCGCAACTCTTCCACTGTTTCCAATAATTCAGCATTTGCAGCAGGTCGTCCTCTTCCACCACGTCCTCGTCCTCTTCAAACTCTGAAAGCCATCCTTCTTCTGCTCCTGAGATTCAATTCAATGTCAGTTGTGGGCTCTGATACCACTAATTATGGCGGGGTTGCAGGCGTTAGAGACAATCTTCCTAGTCTGCCAGCAAGCTCTGCAATATCTTGATCGACTCCCCTTTCTTCTGGATTGAGCGCATCAGTCATCAAACTGATGTTTTATTCTTTTTAAAAAAACTCTATCAGGTTCATTAACAAACAATGGCTTTTCTCTTTGATGTGAAGTCTTAAAGGCAGTGTCCACTTGGCGGACTTACGCACACAATGTATGTATCCACGTTGTCCATGTGCCCACGGTACGTTTCCCTTTCCTCTTTATCATCGGCGATGGTATATATGCTGGACGTTACCATGTACAAAGGCCCTTATATTATGGACCGAAGCCTATATATATATATATATATATATATATATATATATATATATATATATATATATCTCTACTCGCTGTATTTTAAAGTCGATATATATATATAAGTCGCATTTTATATCTCCGCCTTTATGTTTGGTTCAATCCATATATATAATTCGGCTTCGCTCTAACAATGGTTTGCTTCCCTCCGGAACCGATACACCTATAAGCGGCGGTTAATACTTCGCTAGTTCCGCTTTTCGGCTATCTGTTCAATCAACACTTCTCTGCCTCCGAAGCGACGGACTCAGCGATATGAATATATTGCATTTTATATTAACTCGCTTCCAAATTTTGTTAGTCGGCTAGACTCAGCGACATATATAAGTCACAGTTATAATGGTTCGCTCCAAATCCAAAGCTCACCCTTTTGCCACACTATACCTCTGTTCGGACCAGAATGCTTTGTAACGCGGCATTCAATACAGTTTCAATGAGCTTCTTGACGCCAATAAGGTCTTGGACCGATATGGGTCAACACTTCAGTTATGAATTCTCAACGCTGCTACAACCACTTAATGAAAATTACAATAGTTCTCACCATAATCAGAATATATATGCACAACAATAAAATAAGAGTCAAGGTATTACAAACGTGAATGAAAGGAAAGGTGCCTTCATGGATTAATATACAGTATTATAGTGTGAACCATTCAATACCGTCGACATTATCTGATAATCCATGCATGCATATACAGAATCATTAATAAGAGACACTGAGAGAACCAATTTTCCAAATAATACTATGGCGCTTGCCCCTCTCCTCCCTTCTCGAGAGCTTTGCCGCCTCTTTATTTATAACTAAGGATAGGCCCTCTCGGACCTTATCCGATACAAAGAAAAGCACACTTTACAGGTTGATTTAAAGCTTGAAAAGCTTTACTACAACTTAGCATAAATAGCATGTTTTATTTCCCTACTTTATCCTATTTTAACTAAAAAAACATGGAAATTGCAGGCTAAAGGACCCCACTCCCTTGCCTGTAGATTTTTTTTTGGATTTTTGGAATAATTTGGGAGATTTTTCCCCTCTGAATCCTATGCTCCCGCATCACTTTTGCAAGTGAAATGAAGAGTTTTTATGTTAATTTTATGAGCAATTTAACATAAATCAGAAACTGCACAACAACATAAACATGTACAAAGCATCATAAAAAACACATTACAACAAGCACATGATAAATGAGTTCACTCCTCCTATGCTATGTCTCCTTGGTCCAACTTCCAATGGCTTAGGCCCCTTTATTATGCTCAAAAGTGTACAAATTTGTGTTTACAACGCCAAATGCTTTTGAAACCTACTCCGATCAGCCCAGAATGTCCAAAAATGACTATCTAGCCTCTTTTGCAACCAATTTGATGAAAAACTGAGGAAGTAATGACTCCCCCTTGTTTTCTCATTATTCGCTCCACAAATTGCTCCACATCCGACAGGAACCCACAATTTCGCTCCAAAAATCCGCTAACCGAGTGAGATTTTTTCCGCGCGATGAGACATAATCCATCGGCACCGACTTCCCATCGCAAATCTCAATTGGCGAAGTCTTATGGTCTTATGGACTGTGAACCAGGCCGGTGATATGCGGTTGTGATTCGGCAGAGCCGACGAAACTCTTAATTGGAGCTTATAAATGTATCACATCCAGGATCCTTTCGCAATCGGAGGAGTATCCGGGTCCTGTATATGTGGCACTTTTCACCGTGTTGCGATTTGCGATTGTGATATCGCATCGCAACCCAAACCTGTCGGGGCCGATTCTGTAGTGTTGTGCGAGATATGCGATCACATTGCAACCTGGTATCTGCCAGGGGCCGATTCTGTAACACTTCCCTTCACCTATGTGCTATTTACAAAATGTGGGGACCAATGGCTGCCTATCACTTGGCGCCTTCCGATTCGTTGATGGAACCTGCCACGTCATCCAATCTTGCCATGGGAACAAGTCAAACCTGAACTTTGACTTGCTCTAACTTCTTCATATGAGCTCGGATTTAAGTGTCGTTCACATCATTGGAATCATAATGATGAGTTCTTCGATCTAGAGCTAAGATTATCAAGATTTTGACACTTTGATTTTTTAGCCTAATTTTGAGCACCTGATCACTTCTCCCCACTAGAAGCATTTTGGACCCCAAAATGATCAATTTCAATTGTTCACTAGGTGAGGGTACAGTTCCCTCACATTTCAAACTTCTATCCATTTTGATTTTAAAGGAATTGTACCCTTGAACCCCACTCAAAGATAATCGATACTTCCACTTTTTGATGGCATTGTTCTTTTGTCAATTATAGTGTCTTGCTGAAGCACTGTGGTGAAGTAAAATTATAAGTGCAAACTTGAAAGAATTCCTCTAGATCGATAATGGGTCTAGCCACAACAGGTACATTGTATGGAAGATTTCCTTAGGTTAGGATCAATCAAGAGAGCCTACCTCTTGGTCACTTAACCTGCTTGATGATGTCCTCACTTGCTCGCTCTAGTAGTCTCTCGCTTCCTTCTTCAAGCTCCTGAAACAAGTAAACAACAACAACACACAAACATAATAATAGACAAATCGTAATCCAACCTACTTAATGAGTCAAGAAGCATTAAGACATGAATATGTAATTTTACAAAACATGTAGGAAATCAATCGATAGTTGCATATATTAATATCAAAGAGAGATTACAACCATTCTTCTTGACGTTGCACGCTTCCTCTGACAAGACCAGGTTCCCACACACTTATGCTAGTACTTTATGATGGATTCAAACAACAATAGTTTAAAGACTCTTCCCTTTAGGCTTCACTCCAAACCAAAACACACTTCTCCCTCACACAACTAGATGGCTACAATACTAGTAATAATCTTCTTGTCAAATCAAAATAGTATACTCACACTCAGCCAACACTCTAACTATGTCACTAGTTTATGCTTGGGAAGAAGGAAGGCTTATATAGGAAATATGGTTGGGATATGGATCCTCTTCTCATGGGAGAAGGACTTATACCTTGAGGTAGTTCCATCATTATAGTGGAAAGGAGCCCAAACTGTCATCCTCGACCCCATCTGGCCAAACCATTTACCAGACTTTTGTTACGGAGCTTCTAGAGATGGAAGCTTCAACTCTAACTTAAAAAACTTTCCATAACAGGACTGGCGCGACTGGAACACAGCTCAGTCACACCGATCGACGTGGGAATAATTCTAATCTCTTCACATCAGCACAGGGGAGACAAAGGCCATTAGCGTCGGTCTTGTAAATTGGGAAAAACAGAAGTTTTAGGGGAAATGGTGCAAAAGGAAAATGATCTACTCATGAAGAGAGACATAATGGGAGTTTTTCCATGAAAGCAAAGCATGCGGGGTTCATTGTAGAGGTCCTCCAGGATCAAGGAATGGGGAGTACAAGGACAGTGACAAAATGTTGTGTAACAAGCACATCAAGGAATTCTGGAGAAGAGTCTTCAATAGATGGAATTTGAATATTCTCTCCTTGATCTTCAATCAAAGGAGGCTCATACAACCTTCAATTTTCAACATTAACAAAATCATAAATTTGAATATATGAAGGCAAATCCAACCTGATGGCATTGTCACCAATCTTTTCCAAAATTTTGAATGGACCATATCTAATTGGTTTTAGTTTTTTAACTTCTCCTTGGAGCCTCTCTCTATTAATGTGAAGCCAAACTTCATCACCAACTTGGAACTTGTGATCTTAATGATGCTTGTCGTGCCTTGCTTTGTACTTTCCTTAGCTTTTCTCAAGCTGTTCTTGAACCTTTTGGTGTACTAATTCGATTTTTTCAATGAACTTTATTGCTTTATCTATGTTTCTATGACCTTCGATAGTAACATCTTTGCCAAAAATAAAATCCAAAGGATATTTAGGCATGTATCCCAAACATGCCTCAAATAGAAAAGTTTGAGTTGAAGAGTGCTTGGGTCCATTGTAAGCATGTTGAATATAGTGCATATGTTCATCCCATAACTTAGTATGCTTAATGCAATATCCACAAAGAAGATGTATCACTGTTATGTTCACCACTTCTGTTTGACCATCTATTTGTGGATGAAAATTTGTACTCTTTTTCAGTTTGTGTCCATGAATCCCCACAATTTTGACCAAAAAACAAAGCAAGAATATTGATTACTAACAATGGATGTAGGCAATCCAAAATGCACCCGAACATTCTAAAAGAATAACTGAGCATTCAACTGTAGCTTGCTTTTTACATGGCATCAAAATACACATTTTCCTGAACCGATCCAAAAATACGTACAAATAATCATGACCTTTTTTTGACAATGGAAGACCTCCTACAAAATCCATAGAAACACTCTCCCACGGTCGTGAAGGAACCGGAAGTGGTGTGTACAATCCTAACATCCCACTGCTAGGCTTACTGATTACACATAATGAACATCCTTTAATAAAACGAGACACATTTTAAAGCATACGAGGCCAATAACAATACCTCTGTAGATGTGCCATCATCTCAATTACATCGAAATGACCAGCAATAAGAGAAGTATGTGCCTCTCTTATGATGTCAACTCTTTCTCCCCGCGGAATACAAAGCTCGCCAAGATGGTACAACAAGTTATCATGCAAATGATAATCCAATTCCCCTACTTGGTTACCTTGACTCAATCTTGCATAAACATCTTGAAAGTCATTATCTAATGCATATTTCTCAATATAACTTTCATGTAAAACATAATTACTCTTGAGTAAAGTAGCTGCACTAACAATTGGCCTAGAAAGCATATCAACAACTTTTTTGTAGATACTTTTGCACTAACAATCGGCCTAGAAAGCATATCAACAACTTTTTTTTAGATACCTTTCTTATACCTGATTACCAAGTGAAATTGTTGAAGGAAACCCATCCATCAAAAGTGCCTTTATTGCTGCAACTTTGATTGAGATCACAAGTACTACAATGGTTGATGATTATTGTGAATGATTGTTTCCTTACCCATCAAGTAAAGTTTCCAGTTTTTCACACTTTGCACCAATGCATAAAATTCCTTATCATATGTAGGATAGTTAATCATTGCACCATCAAAAGTTTCTAAATGAAAACATATAGGCTTACCATGTTGCATGAGAACTGCACCCATAGCGTAGTCACTAGTATCCGTCTGAATCTCAAATGATTGTCTAAAGTCTGGAAGTGAGAGTACGGGAGATGTACTGATATGTTGCTTCAATGCATCAAAGGCCTTTTGTTGTTTGCATCCCCACTGAAAAACCTTTTTCACGCTTGTCAACGCATGCAAAGGGGTGGTTATAAGAGAAAATTTAACATTGAAGTTCCTCCAATATTGGGCTGCTTCCAGAAAACTTCTTACCTTTGTAACTATCTTGGGCCTTGGTCAATTCAAAATGATGTCAACCTTGGAGGGATCTATTTTCAACTCACCTCATCCAACAATATGACCCAAGTAAACTAAAGAAGTCTTTCCAAACTCGCACTTTGACACCTTCAAATACAACTGTTCTTTTTTCAAGACATCAAGTACTTTTCTTACATGCATGACATTTTCAACAAGAGATTTAATGAAAATTAAGATTTCATCTAAGTAGATTATGAAAAATTCATCAAGAAATGGCCTCATCACATCATTCATCACACACATGAATGTAGCAGGAGCATTACATAAAACAAATGGCATAACTAGCCATTCAAACAAACCCTGTTTTGTTTTTAATGTTGTCTTCCAAATGTTTCCTTCAGCTATTCTAATTTGATGGTAGCCACTTCTTAAGTCCAGCTTAGTAAAATACTTTGCATCTTTCAATTGATCCAATAAATCATTTATTCGAGGGAGCGAGTAACGATTCTTTACCATAATTTTCTTCAGTGCACAAAGGTCCACACACATGCGCCATGTTTCATCCTTCTTTGGCACCAAGACAATAGGTGAACAACATGGTGAGGAACATGGTTTGATGATCCCTTTATTCAACAACTCTTGAATTTTCTTCTTAATTTATACGCTTTTCATCACTGACATCCTGTACATGCCAATTTTAGGAAGAGGAAAATCTTGCTGCAACCGTATCTCATTTTGGATTCCTTTCTTGGGAGGTAATCCCTTCGTTTCCCAGAACATTTCATCATATTGGTTAACTACTCCGACCAATTCAGATTTGAAATTTCAATCACAACCTTTAAAAGCTTCATTATCAACTTCATTCATGGGTTTGATAATGATAAGCATAAAAGTCTTGCTCAAATTCACCAGTCTTTTCATCTGCCCTACATTAACAAGCGAAAGATTTGTTTTCTTACTGTGAACCCTCACAATATATTATACTCCATTTTTGAATAAATGATATTTTTTTTCATGTTGATGGAAGATAATTTTTCTCTCATAAAGGTACGAGCTGCCCAAAACGATGCCACAGATATCTAACGGCACAATGTTAAGATCCACTTCATCTATGAATTTTACAGTGATTGCGAATTTTAGTTTACGCTTTCTCGTAACCTGCAATTGCACATTGTCACATACCCATCCAAGTGAATACAGTTTATGGTGTGGAACAGTTTCCAAATTTAAACTCTTGACAATGTTTTCTGAGATAATATTGGCTTGAGAGTTGCTATCAAACAATGTATCAATCTTGTTATGGTTTGAGATCACCCTTATGTGAAATTGTTCTATTCTCCTCTTTTCAATTAGAGTTTCATTTTGCGAGCCTAAAGAGCTAGTGCTGGCAATGGATTCCTTTCCTTGAAACCCCATGGTTGTGATTTACGTTTCATCACCTGATTTAGATCCCAAATCCTCTTGAGTGGTTGCAGTTGTCTTTTCTTTTCCTTTGTTCTTGAATTTATTTGGTTTCATTTCGGGATGAAGCTTCCAACAATGAGCTTCATCGTGACCCTCTCTAGAAAAATGTTTACAGATTGTTTTCTCTCCTTCATTTTTAATGGATGCATTTTTCTTTCCTTTGAAACCATTTTCTTTCTTTTTACCCTTAAACGGCTTTTTACTACCTTTTTCTGGGGTGTTTTTCCCTCTTGCCTGAAGATGAGTGGCTTGCACACACATATCATCTAGATTACTAGGTTTAAGCATTAAGATAGTATGCCTATGGAAATTGTGTAAACCCCCTATGTACTCCAGCAATGTGTCCTGTGATTGTAAATCTACACCTAACATCAGAGACCTTTTTTTGAATTCCTGGGTGTAATCTTGCACATTTTGACCATTAAGTTGTCTAAAGTTCTTCCAATTCATGATGGATTTATACATATAAGCTAGAGCGTATATTGCAGGAATGAAATCATTCCAAGAAATTGAGATATTACCATGTTTTTTAATCTCCTCTTGGGTCTTTGATTCCCACCATATTAGTGTTGCACCCTCCATTCTCAAGGAGGCTAACTGAATCTTTATGTAATCCTCTTGAAGGTTTTGAATCCTGTAATAGACCTCCAACTGATGAATGCAAATATCAAGCTTCTCTGCATTCACTTCACTATTATACATAGGTAGCTTGAATTCAACATAAAGTTTTAAAATAGGCGATTTACCAGTTCCTTTTGAAGAATGATGATGAGTATGAGTAAGGGTTGTATTAGTGGAAGAGTGTGAAGATGATTGTGAAGAAGAAGATGAAGAAGATGGTGGAGAGGGTGGAGGTTTGTCTCCATTCCAATTACCTCCTTTTCCATTACCTCCACCTGAAGAGCCTTCTCCTTTGGGAGGTTTGTAACTTTATCCTTACAACCTGTTATTCCTCTCTTCATATAAGACCTTCACCATCTCTGTCATATCAAAGAAAGCCTTTCTAAAGCTCTTCTCATCTTTTGTCATGTTTGTAGGTTCTCCTTCATGAAACACAATATTTGGAGTCTCAACTGCAACTTGAGGTTGAACTAGTGTTGGAGATTGTGGTAACCTTGCTCTTCTTCCCCTTGACCCAACTTCAGGGCTTCCAACTAGCTTTCCTTCACCTCTTTTGAGTTTTAGCCTTGTGAGCATGACATAAACTTACAAACAATTAAATCATTCTTTCAAAAAACAAAACCTAGTGGCTCTGATACCAAATTTTATGTGATTTAGAATATTAGTTTGCAGTGCTAAGATCTTCCTCACATTATAAACAAAATGCTTTCATTATGCTTAAGGATTCATGAATTTTTGCAAATGAAATGAAGAGTTTTTATGTTAATTTTATGAGCAATTTAACATAATTCATAAACTGAATAGTAGCATAAAAATGTGTAGAACATCATCAAAAAAACAATTACAACAAGCACATGATAAAGAAGTTGACCCCTTCTGGACTATGTCTCCTTGGTTTAGTTTCTAATGGCTTGGGCCTCTATATTATGCTCAAAAGTGTAAAAATATGTGTTTACAATGCTGAAATTATTTTGAAACCTACTCTAATCAGTCTAGAATGTCCAAAAATGGCCATCTAGCCTCTTTTTTCATCCAATTTGGTGAAAAACTGAAGAAGTTATGACTTCCCCTTATTTTCACATTATTCGCTCCACATCCAATAGGAACCCACAATTTCGCTCCAAAAATCCACTAATCGAGCGAGAATTTTATCACATGGTGTGCCATAATCCACTGGTACCAACTGCCCATCGCAAATCACAATTGGTAGAGTCATGTAATCTTATGGACTATGAACCAGGTGGGCAATATGCGATTGTGATTCGGCGGACCCAACTGAACTCTTAACTAGAGCTAATAAATGTATCGCATCTGGGATCCTTTCCCAATCAGCGAAGTACTGGGGTCCTATATATGCACTATATTTCACCGTGTTGTGATTTGCGATTGCGATATCACATCGCAACCCAAACCTGTCGAGGCCAATTCTGTAGTGTCGTACGAGATGTGCGGTTGCATCACAACCGGTACCTACTAGGGGCTAATTCTGTAACACCTCCCTTCACTGATGTATGATTTTCGAAATGCGGGGACCAATGGCAGCATGCCATTTTCCGCCTCCCAATTCACTAATGGACCTGCCACGTCATCCAATCTTGCCATGTGAGCAAGTCAAACTTGAACTTTGACTTGCTCTAACTTCTTCATATGAGCTCAGATTTGAGTGTCATTCACACCGTTGGAATCAGAATGACAAGCTCTTTGATCTGAAGCTAATTTTATAAATATGTTGACACTTTGACTTGTGAGCCTAATTTTCAGCACCTGATTATAAACACAAGTAATTTCCTTTGTTTCTGCCACACTCCAACACACCACGCACCATTTTACTCGCACCACGATTCCCCTCATAACTAGCATGCATTATGTCATAACTAAAGAGACATATCTCAAATTATGATTAAAATGGAGACAAAAAAGAGGTTTGGCGGAGATGAAAATGGTAGACGAAGGTTGGCCTGACCATTTTCAAGGAGGCACCTATCAACGTAATTATTATTAGTATTTTTTAAATGCAACATATCAACTATATATTAAGGATTAAATGAATTATACATTGAATTTTTTAACTTTCAATTACTTTCTCTCTTTATATATACTAGTGTACATCCTTGTTATTCCCACAACTATTAAGGCTTTAGAGGGATCAAAACTCTTGAGATGCATATCCCTTTTATATTGCAAAACTTGAGCACTTACAAATAGAGGGAGATGTGCAAACCTTTTATTGCACCCAAAAACACCTGAATATTCAGGCTTAACATATATATATATATATATATATATATATATATATATATATATATATATATATATATATATATATAAACACACACACCATGTGACAATTCCATGATTAACATGAAAGACATTATAACCTCCTTCATCAATGATATAAAACTAATACATGAAAAATTAAGTTATTAAAAAAATTGATTCCTTTCCATAGATGGTAAATATGATTTTAACATGGATTTAAACTAATTAATTAAAAATTCATTTTCTTCCCTCAATTTTTCACCCAAAACCTAAAATGATGTCATTTTAGTTTCTTTTTTCCTACCACTTTTAAAATCACCATTTGATTGTTCACATGACTTGGCTTTCCTTAATAATAATGATGAGTCTATCAATGTTAATAAATTGATAAATAGTTATAGCAAACATCTATAGTCCTTGCATAGTAAATTTGGATATAAATGTATCCTAACTTTAACACAAACTATAACATTTTATAGAAGATAAGGATAAGGTGTTGTGAGGAAGATAAAGATGAAATCCTTTAAATAATCTTAATTTTTGAATTCAATTCAATCTTCCCTTATATCTCTTCGCATTAATGAATTGGTTTTGAGCTTCCTTAAGGTTTCTACATTTTATTTTGCATTCGACGCTTCAACCCTCATGGCTCTGTAGTGCTATTTTAATCAATCCTAATTGATTGAGACTGCAACATTTAATTGTCAACCTAGGGTAGGTCTTGTTGTTTCAATGGAGTTCACACTATTTGTACCGATACACTACAACCAAGAATGAAAAATAGAAAGAACAATAAAAGATGTGGTTGAATAAAATTGAAAAAATCAATTCATTCATGTAGAAATTAAAACACTCCACAGAACTGAAATCACACTTCGCAATTACCAGAGTAAGGGCACGCCACACAGTAACTAATGACTACACCAACTGGTCACTAACATTCTATTTAATTAAACCAGTGTAACAACACAATATAACCTAGAACAAAAGCGGATGTAATTCACAATTTGTATAGCAACAATCGAAAACCATATGACAAAAATGAAACAATAATGTACACTACTTTTATCACTGCGGTCCCTGCTAAAGAGGAGGGCCCTTCCTCCCTAACAGGGGCGTAGGAATAACACGAGATTAATTAATGGATCAGATGAAGAGAAGTAACAACATCACCATAGTGATTTAATATTAAAAACAATTCCGAGTTACAAAGCAGAGTAATAGTGCTTTTCTATATGTCATACTTGTACATAGGGAATCGAGTTTCTTTTATAATTATTGCATGCTCGAAATTAGGAATAGATCAGTCATGAGAATTTCATGATTCTCATGATGATAAAAAATAAAAGTAGTTACAACCTATTTCTAAATACAATTATTCTCAAATATATTAGTTAGGATTGCAACCACTTAGGTCTATTGCTTCTAAAATAAACAATTCCTAATGTTTGACAACTGTTATGTGGAAGAGCACCCACAACTTGTCAGCTCCAGTGCAAAAACATCCTACGAGTGAATAGTGGTTTGGGTTGTAACAACAATCACTGGCGACAACACCCTTGGTGTAACAACAGTCCTCTGTATCCATGCATAGTGTAACAACAACCTATAATAGCATACAAGGTCTAACAACGAACTGCTCTACCCTACTCTGAAACAATCAATGATTCTTGTTTATTCCATAGCCTTGTTCCCACAAGCAACACCTGAAAAGGAGAAGAGCTTCCAAAATACTCCTCTAATTCTCAGCCCAGTTATCCACAAAAATTAATAAAGTATCGTATTATTCAAAAAAATATGGAAAAATAACATGACAATGGAATAGGTTGTAAAAATAAGAAAAATGGTTATTAATCATGTAAAGTTTCATGGGCCTGGAGCATAAGAGGATCAAAAATAGGGAAAGAAGGTGGAGAAAATAGGTAAAAATTCACACCCAATAGGCTCCTCCATGGAGGGGAAATGATGGCCCCTCCTTCAGAAATGTTATAACCAACCGCTCCTCATAGAAACCAACACATAGAATTTTCAAATATGACTACAAATAACAAGGTAATGGAACCTTAGGGTCACAGTAAAAAACCCCCAACTCCAACATGCAAAAACTAGCATTGACAACATCCTATTTGAATCCAATAGAAAATGCGGCGTCGTTAACTAATCTCTGTCTCCCACAAGCTAAATTGTTGGCTCTCATAGAGATTCCTACAAGGAAATTAGGTACCATAGCAGAAAATATGAAGGAGCATGCGCTAATTTGTAAATTTTTCTGTTCTTGGCCCTTTGAGCGGACTGTCATTAACTAGATGAAAAAAAAATGGGTCATCAAGGGATATGCAAAACTTAAGCTTAGATCAAGAGTATTTTTTATCCTCATCTTCAGTAATGTTGCAAATTATGGTGGTATTTTTCAGGGTGGTCCTTCATGAACTCAATGGATCTCTTCATGAAACCCTGGGTTCCTCGATTCAACCTTGAGAAGGAAAACTTTACCTTCCTACTAGTCTGGATCAGGATTTTCTCTCTTCCACAAGAGTATTGGGATCACGAAATCTTGGGAGACATAGCAAAAAAATTTGGCGTTTCATTATCTTGTCAGACATTACCAAGAAACGGAGGTACACCTTGTATGCCAAGTTGTGCGTCACCCTAGATCTCACTCAACACCTACCATGTTCGGCGGACCCAACTGAACTCTTAACTGGATCTTATAAATGTATCGCATTTAGGATCCTTTTCCAATCGGCGAAGTACTGGGGTCCTATATATGAAATACATTTCACCATGTTGTGATTTACGATTGCGATATCACATTGCAACTCGAACCTGTCGGGGAGAATTCTGTAGTGTCGTGCGAGATGTGTGGTTGCATTGCAACCGATACCTACTGGGGGCCAATTTTGTAACACCTCCCTTCATCGATGTATGATTTTTGAAATGCAGGGACCAAAGGCAGCCTGCCACTTGGCACCTCCCAATTCGCTAATGGACCTGCCACGTCATCCAATCTTGCCATGTGAGCAAGTCAAACATGAACTTTGACTTGCTCTAACTTCTTCATATGAGCTCAGATTTGAGTGTCGTTCACACCGTTGGAATCAGAATGACAAGCTCTTCGATCTGAAGCTAATTTATCAATATGTTGACACTTTGACTTGTGATCCTAATTTTCAGCACCTGATCATAAACACAAGTAATTTCCTTTGTTTCTGCCACACTCCAACACACCACCCACCATTTTACTCACACCAACATTCCCCTCATAACTAACATGCATTATGTCATAACTAAAGAGACACATCTCAAATTATGATTAAAAGGGAGACACAAACTTAGGGGTTTGGCAGAGATGAAAAGGGTAGACGAAGGTTGGCCTGACCATTTTCAAGGAGGCGCCTATTGACGTAATTATTATTAGTATTTTTTAAATGCAACATATCCACTATATATTAACGATTAAATGAATTATACAATGAATTTTTTAACTTTCAATTACTTTCTCTCTTTATATATACTAGTGTACATCCTTGTTAATCCCACAACTATTAAGGCCTTAGAGGGATCAAAACTCTTGAGATGCATATCCCTTTTATATTGCAAAACTTGAGCACTTACAAATAGAGAGAGATGTGCAAACCTTTTATTGCACCCAAAAACACCTAGAAATATTTTGGCTTAACATATATATATATATATATATATATATATATATATATATATAGATATATATATATATATATACACACACACACCATGTGTCAATTCCATGATTAACATGAAAGACATTATAACCTCCTTCATCAATGATATAAAAGTAATACATGAAAAATTAAATGATTAAAAAAATTGGTTCCTTTTCATAGATGGTAAATATGATTTTAACATGGATTTAAACTAATTAATTAAAAATTCATTTTCTTCCCTCAATTTTTCACCCAAAACCTAAAATGATGTCATTTTAGTTTCTTTTTTCCTACCACTTTTAAAATCACCATTTGATTGTTCACATTACTTGGCTTTCCTTAATAATAATGATGAGTCTTCAATGTTAATAAATTGATAAATAGTTATAGCAAACATCTATAGTCCTTGCATAATAAATTTGGATATAAATGTATCCTAACTTTAACACAAACTATAACATTTTATAGAAGATAAGGATAAGGTGTTGTGAGGAAGATAAAGATGAAATCCTTTAAATAATTTTAATTTTTGAATTCAATTCAATCTTCCCTTTTTCAACTTCCTTAAGGTTTCTGCATTTTATTTTGCATTCGATGCTTCAACCCTCATGGCTCTGTAGTGCTATTTTAATCAATCCTAATTGACCGAGACTGCAACATTTAATTGTCAACCCAGGGTAGGTCTTGTTGTTTCAATGGAGTTCACACTATTTGTACCAATACACTACAACCAAGAATGAAAAATAGAAAGAACAATAAAAGATGTCATTGAATAAAATTGCAAAAATCAATTCATTCATGTAGAAATTAAAACACTCCACAAAACTGAAATCACACTTCGCAATCACCAGAGTAAGGGCGCGCCACAGAGTAACTAATAACTACACCATCTGGTCACTAACAATTTATTTAATTAAACCAGTGTAACAACACAATATAACCTGGAACAAAAGCAGATGTAATTCGCAATTTGTACAACAACAATAGAAAACCATATGACAATAAACGAAACAATAATGTACACTACTTTTGCCATTGCGGTCCCTGCTAAAGAGGAGGGCCCTTACTCCCTAATAGGGGCGTAGGAATAACACGAGATTAATTAACAGATTAGATGAAGAGAAGTAACAACATCACCGTAGTGATTTAATATTAAAAATAATTTAGAGTTACAAAGCAGAGTAATAGTGCTTTTCTATATGTCGTCCTTGTACATAGGGAATCGAGTTTCTTTTATAATTATTACCTTCTCGAAATTAGGAATAGAACAGTCATGAGAATCTCACGATTCTCATGCTGATAAAAAATAAAAGTAGTTACAACGTATTTCTAAATACAATTATTCTCAAATATATTGGTTAGGATTGCAACCACTTGGGTCTATTGCTTCTAAAATAAACAATTCCTAATGTCTGACAACTGTTATGTGGAAGAGCACCCACAACTTGTCAACTCCAGTGCAAAATCATCCTACGAGTGAATAGTGGTTCAGGTTGTAACGATAATCATTGGCGGCAACACCCTTGGTGTAACAACAATCCTCTGTATCCATGCATAGTGTAACAACAACCTATAACAACATTTAGTGTGTAACAACAGCCTGTAATAGCATACAGGGTGTAACAACGAACTGCTCTACCCTGCTTTGAAATCAATCAATGATTCTTGTTTACTCCATAGTCTTGTTCCCGTGAGCAACACCTGAAAAGGAGAAGAGCTTCCAAAATACTCCTCCAATTCTCACCCCAGTTAGCCACAAAAATGAATAAAGTATCGTATTATTCAACAAAATATGGAAAAATAACATGACAATGGAATAGGTTGTAAAAATAAGAAAAAGGGTTATTAATCATGTAAAGTTTCATGGGCCTAGAGCATAAGAGGATCAAAAATAGGGAAAGAAGGTGGAGAAAATAGGTAAAAAGTCACACCCAATAGGCTCCTCCACGGAGGGGAAACGATGGCCCCTCCTTTAGAAATGTTATAACCAACCGCTCCTCATAGAAACTGACACATAGAATTGGAAAATTTGACGACAAAAAACAAGGTAAAGGCACCTTAGGGTCACAGTAAAAAACCCCCAACTCCAACATGCAAAAACTAGCATCAACAACATCCTATTTGAATCCAATAGAAAATGCGGCCTTGTTAACCAATCCCTATCTCCCACAAGCTAAATTGTTGGCTCTCATAGAGATTCCTGCAAAGAAACTAGGTACCATAGCAGAAAATATGAAGGAACATGTGCTAATTTGTAAATTTTTCTGTCCTTGGCCCTCTGAGTGGACTGTCATTAACTGGATGAAAAAAATGGGTCATCAAGGGATATGAAAAACTTAAGCTTAGATCAAGAGTATTTTTTATCCTCATCTTCAGCAATGTTGCAAATTATGGTGGTATTTTTCAGGGTGGTCCTTCATGAACTCAATGGATCTCTTCATGAAACCCTAGGTTCCTCGATTCAACCCTGAGAAGGAAAAATTTACCTTCCTTCTAGTCTGGATTAGGATTTTCTCTCTTCCACAAGAGTATTAGGATCTCGAAATCTTGGGAGACATAGCAAAAAAAATTGGGCATTTCATTATGTTGTCAGACATTACCAAGAAACGGAGGTACACCTTGTATGCCAAGTTGTGTGTCTACCTAGATCTCACTCAACCCCTACCTGTTAGAATCCATATGAGTTGTGAAGATATAATATGAGAATAGTAAATTGATTAGAACAAATCCCATTTTGATGTCACCATTGTCATGAGTATGGTTATATTTTCAAAGATTGTCTGGCAAAGCCCACCATCTCAACCTGAATTGGGCAATACCACTGCACCTAAAAAGGCTACAGAAAATGATTTTACCACTGCCTAGGGCAAAAGGAGAAAAACCAAGAGACGTTGTTATAGACATATTTGGGCACTGCAACCCCAATCTTATATGTAGATAAACCAAGGGCTCTTTAACCCCTAAAAGTGTTGTTTCATACCCTAAAGGATCATGGTCAATTGATTACAGCATTCCCCAAAAGTTCCACCTAAAAAACCACTCAGAACTAGCCAAAACTGGACCATACTGACTACTCCACTGTCAGCGTGCGATGCATACTGACTTCTACACTAGCCAGGTGCGATGCATACTAAAGAGGCCTTCTGTGGGGTGCGATGAGTGAGGATGGACAAATGTCTGAGACAGTTTGCTAAGTGGATGCTCATAGAATCTTCCAGAAACTTCTCCTATGACACTTGCCTCTTTGAATTCGCCCAGGGATGAGTAAGAGATCCAAGAAATCTCCAAGTGGAACCAAGAACAACAAGTGGAATGACACTAATAAAAAACCCAGAGATGACTCACACCCTTGCAGACATCTATAAATGGATCCCTCATCTGAGAGATCTAGAGGCTGGAATTTGGTAATTTGTAAGGAAGTGCTGATAGTTTGTCTTTGAGAAAAGGCATTGTATTGTTGGGTGATCTTGCTTTTCATGAGGTGAAGAGGGCTTTGATGCTGGGAGGATGATGCTGGATTAGACAGCTGGGTTGTAATTCTCCCTTATATTATTAATAAATTTCTTTGAGTTTTCCTCCATACAATCGTGTATTTGTGAATGTTGTTATTTTTGAATGCTATTGTATGTTCAATGTATTTCTGATTCTGCATTGTTTATGATATAATAGATCGAGATGCTTTGATGGTGTTTTGTTACTTTGTCTCTACAGGTATTCACTGAGCAGGATAAGTAGGAGAAGAGGCACAAGCTCTATCAAGGGAGAGAGAAATCAAGCAAGGAGTCAAGCGGAAGATCCAGGTTGGTCCCTTTGCTTCTCTCTTATCTATCATACATAAAGGAAATCACAAATTGCTTTGATTGTTTGTTTCTAGGATAGCTACCAATCCTAGTGGGACTAGAAGATTGAAAAGACACTAGTTTTCCCAGAAACAGACATGGTGAAGGATCCTTGGGGCAAGGTGAACCTAACCAAAATTGATTCACAATCCTCTAGCATAAGGAGAATGACGAAATTCCCCCCTAACAAGAAACTTTAGCTGATCACTCTTAGGATCCTCTAATTCAGGAAGATAGACCCAATTTAAAGTTGGATCATGCACATAAATCTCATGAACTTGCAACAACGAATATTCATCTTGATAAAAAACTCCAATCCAAATGGAAGAGGAAGATTTAGAGGATCTGGATCTTTAAAACCTATATCTCCAACAAATTGCAGAATAATGGAGCAATAAAGATCTAGTAGCCATCCCAGAATATCAATTCAAATCGTAGCAAGAGAATACCTACAACATCAAGATCTTCTCCTCCATCAGATGCACACTCCACATACCTCTTCTACTCCTTCCCCCTCTCTTTCCCACAATGAATTAAATGAAATGTGCTTGAGGATCAATCAATGTTAGCCAAAGAGCCTAAGAAGAAAGGTCGTAAAAAAAACAATCAACTTCTCCAAGACCTTGGCAAAGTTTTAGTCCACTCGGGAAGATTCACTCGAATGAAAACTTTGTTTCCTTCTCTCACAAAATATTAATGATGAAGATCATCTCATGGAATTCAAGGGCTTGAATGGAAAATCCAAGCATTGGATCTTAAGGAAAAACAATTCCACTAAAAAACATGATATCATCCTACTACATGAAACAAAATGCCCTAGTGACAATATTACTCAAATTGTCAAATATTTATGGAGAAATTATGATCTCGTAGCCTAATGTGTCTTTGGGGATTCAAGAGGCTTGGCCGTTCTCTGGAATCTAGCTATTGTCACTCTAAGTGACTCCTTTTCTCTTCCCAGGATCCTTACTACCTAGTTCCATCCTATTGTCTAGGTAAATCCTCTCTGCAGACAGAGATGATCCCTCTAGCCCAATGATTGGGTCTAGCAACCGAAGTGACAATCTATTAGACACTTTCCTAAGTTGCGATTGAAAAGAGAAACTAAGAAGATGACCTACCTCGTTCTGATTCTATCTTGATCTCCTTTGTTGAAGACATTGAATCACTCGCATCACAGGCTCGTTCCTACTGCTCTCGGTGTTTATGCACCTACACAAGAGATCAAGACACAACAAGGCATGCAAATACAAATAGCATATTCAAAAGAAACCTAATTAACTGATCAAGGAATGTTAAGCTAAATGATACATGAACATATGCATTTTGGGAAGATGAACTAGCAATTGTGTATTATTAGAAAATAAAGGAAGCTTACAACCAAAGCCTTGATGTTGATAGGCTCTCCATGAGTGGTAATCCAAGTCCAAGCTAAGAACTCTCCAAGCAGTCCTTCTCCAAGTCAAATGAATAGCCTCTAGGCACAATCCTAGCATAAGGGTGCAAATAGACATAGACCAACCCAACCTCTAATCATTTGGGATTGGGAGAAGATGAATATATAGGCAAGTAAAGGGAGTTAGGATCTCTCCAAAGATAGGATTAGGTCCTCATCTCAAGGAGGTAGTTCATAAGGATAAGACCAAGAGGCCAGGTTGGGAGAATTAGACCTCATCTATGCCAAACAACCTCTCATTGCTATGGAAGCTTCTAGTTCACGAAGCCTCTCACCTCATTAGGATCATCGCGGTTATGAAAGGGAATAGAGCGATGCCATCACAGTCCAGCATGATGAAACAAGCGACTAATGCGGTTTTTAATCTCATAAGCGTGATGAGTCTCAAAATTAGGGTTTTAGAGCTATTTATTTAGGGGAAAGCTCAAGGAATTTTCCAATCAATGTTCTAGGGAGGATATGAGCTACATAACTGAATAAGTACACTTCATGATGGTCATGTTTCGGGCACTTCAAGGTATGTCACGGGGAAGTGTAGGAGGTGTGACAAAATACTATGTAACAGATGCCCCCTAAAGCATGAAGGCAGAATGGAGAGTGATGGCTGAGATGCTTTATGAGATTTTGCAAGGATGAGGACACACACTATCAGGAGTCCTACAAATCAAGGATGCCTATACATATACATATCTGAGAGAAAGACATGAATATACGACATGGGCACATCCATCCAGATAATAAGGACTATATGAAAGGATCCATGGCATGTATTGGCTTGATGGGGCCTGATCCAAGTTCAGAGTTATTTAACCAAACAAATCCCTGTACTATTGGCCCTTTCAGCAACAGGCCGTGGAGCACGGACTGAGGTCTCACCCGAAGCATTATGGGGGGATGCTAGAACCACGTTTTCGTACCCTTGAGATGTCTGAGGGGTCGATTTAGTCCAACTGTGAATGCCTTCACCAGGTCACTTCGCACAGTTTCCTGACTTGCGAGGCCTTCGTGTCCTGTTATACTCGCCTTCGCACAACCCTAACGAGGGGCTGAGGAGCTTTCGCGCTACTACAACAGTTATCTACGCTATCTCCCCAAGTTACACCTCAGATCTCAGTTATCTTCTTATAACAGTTAGTTATCTTCACGTAAATAGATACTTTATCTTATATTCACTTATTCAACGTATTCATATAAGTCAGCACAGCAAATAAATAGTAAACTTGCCATTCATACCCAATATACTTCAATGCATAAAACAAGAAAAGATACACAGAAATAATGTAAAACTTATCTTTATTAATGCTTCAAACAGTTACAGACTCAACCTTCCTTGCGCACTCAGCTGTAGGGGTCTGCACACTCAGCTGTGGACTACTAGGCCTCTACGCACTCAGCTGCAGAGCCTTCTCCTACTCTATG
Source organism: Pinus tabuliformis (assembly GCA_031772625.1). NCBI lineage: Eukaryota > Viridiplantae > Streptophyta > Pinopsida > Pinales > Pinaceae > Pinus > Pinus tabuliformis. The sequence goes on along the minus strand of CM062811.1, from coordinate 1,143,422,790 downwards.
ACCCAAAGACACGACTTTACACTTTAGACTCAATGCTTCCTCATTTCTTTTGTCTTTTATTGGTTGATTGATTCTCTTTACACTTAGAGCCTCGCTCTATTTATACAATCCCATGGTTTGCGGACCATGGGTAGGACTCTCAAGCTAAAATTACATAACAAAAGTAAGGGCAGACAACCCTATGACTTAATTACAACTTCACGCTCTACGCGCACAAATCATGGAGTATTTACATTGGACTTAGTCAAAACTTGGGCTTTAAGCCCCAAAACTTGTCTTGGGGGGATCCTGCGCCCAACAAGCCCCCAACGTAAACATCGTGACTCTCCCTCGAGTCACTTTGTTGGTGCGGAGATCTTCGCATAGAGACTTGCCAACTCTGCTTAGACTGCTGCAAAGTCAGTAGCACACTGAGCGGCTACATGTTGTATCTCCTGGATGCGCTGCTTAGAGGCCGCGGTGTCTGAACTACTTCCTTGTATCTTCTCCTGTGTCTCCTGCATCTGCGTGATCTTGCCTTCAATTTTTCGTGTGATTACAAAGTCCTCACTGATCCAAGGCTGGACACGCACCTTCAAAACTACTTCTCTGTGTTGTGTTGCGTCTACTTACTCCTTAAGAGCTTTTGCCCATTGCATTCGCATGAGCCTCTGTGTAAGGACCACCGTCTGCGTGGTCCCCTTGATGTTGTCATACGGTTGCTATAGCTCACACACCTCTACCTCTAAGCACTGTATGTTCGAGTCCTCCTGCAAAGTGGTGAGGACCTCGAATGACTCTTCCAACATTTTGGTGCAATCCTTTACTGTACTGTTGATCTCCTCCATCCCTGATGTAATGGCACTGGCACGTTGTTCCCTTACCTCTGGAGGAGTTGAAGGCTTTGCCTTCAACCACAACTCTACTATCTAAAGGTTCAACTCCAGTTGAACCTTGGCCAACTCTTCTCATGCCTCGTGCACCCCTGCTGCTAACCTGTGGATGTGCACCTCTACTGGTGCCTCTGCTGGGATGGCCAACTCAGGGACCATCTGGCAGGCTTCCTCAACCACCTGCACCATCTATCGGTTTTGCGCCACAACCTTGTCATGCTACAGGCTTAGTTTCTCCATGTTGATTCTTTGTTCACTCAACACCTGTAGCACGTGACCCTCCCTAGCCCACAGTTTTGCAGTCACTCCGTCCTATAGGACATAGAGTGTCTCTCGAGGGAGCGCAACCATGTTGATTCCTACCCCTTTCAATGCACTGACCGTAGGCCTGTCGGCCTAGTTTTCTGTAACCAGTGCCCCCTCTGGCAGCAATATTGTGTTGGTCATGTGGGCGCGCAGCATTTCCTCAGCCACGACCATTCCTACTACAAGGTTGGTCGAGAGAGTACCAGTTTGGGGAGTGCGCACCTGCAACCCCTGAATCTGTGCCTAGAGGGCCCCCAACACAATTTGATTCTCCTCTGCCAACTGCTAGAGGGCCTCTGCGGTGCTATCTCCACTATATCGTGCAGATCTCCCTCAATTAGGGTGATCGAGTCGAAAGATGTCTTAGACGCTTTCAACTTCTTTCGCAGCCCCGCTTGCTCTCTCAGGCACTAGCGCTTTAACTGTGTAGATGTTGTTTCTGGGTTTGCACCACCCTCCTCTGTCTCTGTCTCCATTTCTTGTTCCTGCTCAGGCAAAGGTGACTTCTGGCCCTCACTCTCCTTTTGTGCTTCTATTGTTGCTGCCTCTTTCCTTCTCTTCTTTACCAATTATGTCATCTACAGTTTTGTCTCCTCCTTCCGTTGTTCAACAGAATTTTCCATTTCCGTTGTAGAGAGAGCTGGAACATGCCACTTCGGCGACCATGACTCTAACACAGTGAATATGACCTCGTGCAATTGCCTCCCCAACACATGCTTATTGACAATGTTCCCCAACGCGAAGTCCATGTGCATCCGCGCAAGTTGTTTACCATATGCATGTACCCACCTGGACAGATGCATGCATGGACCATCCCGTACATTATATTTATTTGTTAGTCAGATCTGAGGCTTCCTAAAATGCATGCGCATCATTTTCTTGCATTCATTCCAGTCCTCAAAGCTTTCTTGGTGCATACCCCACCACCTTGCAGACGTAGTGTGCAGTACCCACTTCAAAGCCTCGAAATGTTGTTGTTCCAGCACCTCCCTTTCAAATCTGTTCAAGAAAGAATCTACCTCACTTAACCCATCATAAGGAAGTAGATCTCTCACTTCCTTCGATACGTAGCGCAGTGATCTTTTCATCATATTACATTTTAGCATGGTCACCTCATGCAACCAGTTCTACCATAGCTCTATCTCTTCATCTTAATCCAGCGTACAGGAGCTTTCATGCTCCCATGAGATCTGCCCATCCGCGGTCGGATTTACCTAGTCTTTCTCTCGTGCAGTTATCTTGTAGATGCAGTCCAAATCATCTTCGCTTTCATAGTAGTGCACCGGCTCTATGTAGCATGATCCTTTTGCAAGGTCCAAAGGTACGACTACACACAGAGACTTTTTCTCAAAAATCATCTTGTGCTTCTTCAAATTAATCACCCCGTTATGTCGGTGGCCCATTGATTCCTAAGAGCGTGGGGTAGGGATTTCTATCATCAACAATCTCTATCACTTCAAAGAAGCGCACTAACTCCTTCAATATCCATGGTGATCTCGTACAATCTCCCCATAGGTATTATCTTTTGCTGGTTCACCATTCGCAGCTGGATAGGAGACCATTGCAGCATAGGCCTTCCCATGCGCTCCCATGTCTACTCCGGCAGAATGTTCACATTCGATCCTAAATCCAAGATTACTTGGTCCATCTCATACTCTCCAATCTATGCAGTCAACCTCATTTCTCTTCCTGTCCTCGTTGCATGCTTTCCAATCTTCTGAACTATGTGCAGTTCTCCTGGCGCGGTTCTAGCACATCTGTTAATGAGTTCCTGCAATCCATTTATAGCCTTACTATTGCGTAGTAGCTTCATGCATGTTTCTAATAACGTCATAAGCATATATGGGTCCATTTCCAGCTCCAATCTATCTTTGATTCCTGAATTGGAGGCATCAATAAAGCTCTTCCTAGCTTTCATGAAGGTTTCCTTAGTGCGCTACAAATTAAACTCTGCTTCTTTCGTCAGAGCCTTGCAAACCCAAGTACTATCTTTAGGTTGTTTGCATTTATCATCTCCCATCGTAATTCCACTTTGGAGCATAATGTTCACATTTGGATCTTCCTCACGTGGTTCAGACCTCGTCATCTACATGTTCTAAGTTGGGGGAGGTTGTAGTGCTCCCTTGTCACGCAACCTAGCTATCAGCGTAGGATAATCCTCCATCTCGTGATCAAACAAGGTACAATATAGACACAATGGATGCATTGGATTCATACAATCACAGGCATAATGTCCTAGCTCTCCGCAATTGTAGCATATCAGCTGTCGGAGACCTCTTCGAGATCCTCCTCCACCTTGACCTTGTCTGCACCCCTGAAATCTGGCTCGTGCTACTACTGCGTTTTGGTCAAGCAGCTGCGTTTCAGCCTGAAATCTATAGGTGGGAGTCCTATCCATCATCAGCTCATAGATTTCTACAGGTTCACTCATCGTGTCCAACTGATCTACAAAAATTACAGAACAACTATTGTAAATTTTGTGTGTACTTCTGTAACAAATGGTAGTTTTCCGTAGCATGCTTTCCTCCCATTTGATAAATTGTGCACCACAAAGCAAGTGTTGCGCTAGGTCATGCTTGTGGCTTCGATATTAATGGCATCGACCCTCCTCATGTGAGGTAATTCGCAAACACAAGGAAATGGTCCTTATCATGACCCTGACCCTTGCATTTTACGCACCATACTTCTTCGTGCACTTCTGGGCGAGCTGTCGTGTCCTATTTCAGGCTCTCAATCTCAAGGCATAAGTTTTTCAACTGCGTGTGGATCTGCTAAACTCCCAGGTTAGGATCTTGTATTGAGGTCTCATGCAGCCTCATCACGATCTCTAGGGCTTCTTCCTGAGTCATTAACCTCTGTTACGACATCGCGTTCCTCAAATGCGGCGTTAACAATGGTACAAACCATTCGTGGTGTTGTCTATCCGTCAAAGTCATGTTAGCTTTGCGAATTGTGCACTTCAGTCTTTGATCCAACTCCCAAGGAGTCTTACCTGGTAGCATTGTGATCTCTTTGAATCTAATGGTCAACTGCGCCTCTGACTTCGGCCTACTAAATTCTCTATTCAGCGCAATTTGGATATCCGCGATCCCCACATTCAGATTTTCATTAGAATGCTTAATATACTAGGTCAATGCACGATCCTGCAGGGCACTAACCAGCATCGCATTCTTTATATTATCATCTATAACTCCCTATGCTTCCCATACGGCCCTTATCACAAACCAAAACTGGTCGGGATCTTCATTTCCTACTCCCTTGAACACAGGAAACTTTATCGCACTTGCCATATTGACTCGTGGTGGTGGCAGAGGTGGTACGGGTAAAGATGCAGGTGAAGGTGGTGAAGCTAGTGGTGGTGTGGGTGGGGGTGGTATGTGTGGAATCCTTTGTCTTATCAAATTGATCGCACTTCTCGATGAGGCCTTCGTGAGCTCTTCCTCATCTTCTCGTGGAGGTGAAATCAAAGGGCTATTCTCTGTTCCCTTACTCCCTTCATTTCTGTAGGTTTTTCCACTTCGTGTAGCTCTGGACATCAAGGTAATTGCATAACCCTCTTTTGACATAATAAAATTTTAATCCAAGTATTCAGAGACTTTACGTACTTACCTCGCAATCCTTTGAGAAAGTGTCACTCTGCCTCACTATAGCTGATTGAAGTATCTACCACAAACTCAATAATGAATCCTCCTTTAATCCAATCGAGCCAGTGATAAACAACGCACACAATTTTATCCTCCGATGCTTCCAATCTGTGCACCAACTCTGGGGTCCACACAATAGGATTTTCGAGCTTCCACTTTCCTTGGCTATCTGCTAGCTTTGCAATCCACTCGTATAGCTCAGTAGGAAAAGACGCAAAGAAAATTTCATGGATATCTGTGTATAGATAGAATCCCAACCACTCTTCTTTTGATAGTTGTGGATTCTTGTTCTCCTGCACCACAAACTCATGGATTCTCCTATCCAACCAACTTTCAATTTATTTCTTAGTTGGATTCCAATGATATGACATCCGACATCTCTATCCAGATTCAGGTCCCAGCAACGGAACCATTTGTTGGCTTGATGGGGCCTGACCCAAGTTCAAAGTTATTTAGCCTAACAAATCCCTGTACTACTGCCCCTTTCAGCAACAACCCGCGGAGTGCGGACTGAGGTCTCATATGAAGTAGTATGGGGGGATGTTGGAACCAAGTTTCCGCACCCTTGAGATGTCTGAGGGTCGATTTTGTCCAACTGTAAATACCTTCGCACAGGTCACTTTGCGCACTTTCCTGACCTTCGAGGCCTTTGCGCCCTGTTATACTCACCTTCACGTAGCCCTAACTAGGGGCTGAGAAGCCTTCACGCTACTAAAGCAGCGATCAGTGCTATCTCCCCAAGTTACACCTCATATCTTATTTATCTTCTTATAACAATTAGTTATCTTCACGTAAACAGATACTTTATCATATATTCACTTATTCAATGTATTCATATAAGTTCGCGCAACAAATAAACAGTAAACTTGCCATTCATACCCAATATACTTCAATGCATAAAATAGGAAAAGATACACAGAAATAATGTAAAACTCCTCTTTATTACGCTTCAATCGGTTACAGACTCAACCTGCCCTGCGCACTCAGCTGTATGGGTCCACCGACTCAGCTGCGAACTACTAGGCCTCTACGCACTCAACTTTAGAGCCTTCTCCTACTCTACAACCCAAAGACACAACTTTACACTTTAGACTCAATGCTTCCTCATTTCTTCTATCTTTTGTGGATTGATTGATTCCCTTTACACTTAGAGCCTCGCTCTATTTATACAATCCCGGACTCTCAAGCCGACATTACATTAAAAAAGTAAGGGCAGACAACCCTATGAATTAATTACAACTTCACGCTCCACACCCACAAATCGCAGAGTCTTTACATTAGACTTAGTCAAAACTTGGGCTTTAAGCCCCAAAACTTGTCTTGGGGGGAACCTGTGCCCAACAGCATAGGCACAACCATCCAAATAAGAAGGATCATCTGTAAATCTAATATCCAAGGTATGGATGCAACCATCTGATATAGAAGGATCATCACCATAAATATAAAGTCCCATAGTATGGTCACAACGATCTATATAGCAGAAACATGTGTACAATCATGAATAACATATAACTCCACACAGCCCGAGTCATATCAAACAAGACTCATGGTCTTGTGCTCCATCATGACCCAATCAATGTATGAATTCTAACATGAAAAAGAACATGTCGCAGTTGAACATGGTAGAAAAACACCTGATTACCAGCCATTGATGTAGACCGTTAACATGCATGAGAGGAACTACCCATAATGACAACGGCTCTCAAGGTACGACATTACAATCCGTGAATGTGATAATGAAGCTAAAGGCGAACACTCGTGGAATCATCCAATCGAAGGCCAATGACGAAAGCCTGTTGTCGGATGCGAAGAACTTGCCATTAAGGCATGCAAGCTCTAAGGTACTGAAAGGGAGTTTCTTAGTCATCTTCCTCGATAATGAGCTAAAGTCGATAGAAAGTGACCTGTCAAAGGAGGGTCATAATGATTCCCCCATCATCAACATGGAACGAGGAACAAAGTGGAATAAGTTTCAAGACTGTAACAATGACTCAAACAATGCATAGGTAAAAAACTACGGATTGGACTTCCCTTGAACATATTGGCGACATGACTCCCGAGTGTGGCAGCATTAGACTCAACATACGAACAAGGTTCATAATGATGCGGTGGAATAGTAAAGTGAAAGGGAAAATGGATCACCCAAACCTAGAAGGACAAGTGATTAAGTGAGGATATCCCAAACTCGACATGAGAAACAGATGAGTGCCATGTTCATGATTGACATGCTACCAATGAAAAAGATGTTTCATCTTCACTTTTCCCTACTATTTCTATAGAGTACCTATTAATTTTTACACAAGCTTGAAGATGACACCATATGCTTGTCATATAATTTCATTCTTTGAATGAATCCATCCTAGTAAGTTTTACGAGCCCCAGGAAGGAGAAACTCAGTCTCATTGGTGACAAGTCTTTCTCAGTATAAATTTTAACGAGTCCGACGAAAGAATAACTCAGCATCTTTTTCATACTTAGAGAGTTTGAAAAAGAGACAAAAAATAAAACTCCATCATGTCCCTTTTCATAATTTGTCTCTCGAATCCAAAAAGGTAGAAAACAATATCCAAGAGAACCTCTTGATCATGTCGATCAAGGTGTACCTTTTTTTGTAAATAGTCAATCTCGGCCCGAAAAAGGAGTAAACGTATACTGAGGTGACGTCGATTCATTTACTTTAACGAGTTCAAAAAGACAAGTACTCGACAACCTTTTCATATTTTTTGAGTCTGAAAAGAGCTAAAAGGAGACTCCACCTAGAGGAACGACTGGTAGAAAAGGATATCAACTAGTTTCGGTGATGATGGAACTACTCAAAACATGTAATGTTCAAGAGGCTGGCTAATAAGACCACTTATCCCAGATGTTCCTCAGCCAAGGGTAAAACAATCAAGTGAAATCATATGATCAGCCAAAGAGATGGTGATGATGGAATGAAAGTGTTAGTGTCGGTATCTTCATCCCTCCATCAGTGATCAAATTCTCTTGTTGCATTGCATTTTAGGTGTCTCATATGATCATCTGCATTCCATTAGGGTCATGGATCATCTAATGGTAGTGGCATATTATATTTTTTCCCTCATGGTCTTTACCTGCTGGCCCATTTTCATACATTCAGGTCATTTACAGTCATTTTTTGTTTTTACATCTACAAAAGTCATTTTTAGGGTTTTAGGTCTCATTAGGTCTAGGGTTTTGTCATTTAAGCCTTGTAAAAGCTCAATAATGGTCAACAGGCAAATGAGGAGGTCAAATAAAGTCTCAGCAACATAAATTTCAATAATCACATGCTCAGTGATTGATTTTTCCTCAAAACCCTGTTTTGAGGAAAAACAGTATTTACTATGTTTTATGTACAAAATTTCATGTAATTTCATTTTTCCTATATGTAATAATTCCAAGATGCAGCCCTGGTCACCTTGCCAAGTTCCTGCACTCCAGATCTTGCAAAAGAGTCAAAAATTCAAAGCATTAGCCCATCAAAAGGCAAAAAGCAAGTCAAACTGCCAAAACAAAGTTTTAAAGAACAAGTGAAAAACAAACATTAGAAAGTGGGTTATTTTTAAGTGAAAAATTAAAGTCCTGGGTATATAAAGTCTTTTTCATGTTGAAGAATTTCATTTGTGTGCCAAAGAGAGAGAATAAAGCCAAATGACGTTTGAGGCCGAAGGAGCGAATTTGCAGCAAAAAATTGTGAAAGTTCCCGGCGCCATGCACCTGGGTTGAGGCACGGCGCACCTGGTCGGTGCGGCGCATGCAGCGCAGGAAATACACTGAACTTTCAATAGATGCGACGCACCAGTGGGGCGCGGCACACCTGTTTGTGGGTGCGACACACTAGTCTTCCTAGCTTGAACTTCACTCAAATCGCCTCCTCCAAGATCCAAATCGTGCAAACCTCATTTCACAAGTGAGTTTAACATTCCTAAATTCCATTTCAAGAGTTTTCATCAACTTTCATGGTGTTTCAATAGGTGAAAAATAAAACCCTAGTTGCTGGCATAGTGTATTGAAAAACTGCCTAGGGTTTGCCAAGTTGTAATTTTTGTTGTTGTCCCCTGCACCATTTTCATTTCCCTCTTCACTACACTCCCCTCGTTTCATTTTCCCTCCCCTTTCTCATTCACTCTCATTCATTCCCTTATCCCCAAAACTAAAAACCCTAATACCTAATCCCACTACTCCCAAACCCTAATTGGCATCTCTAAACCCTAATACTCATTCCCCAAACCCTGCCACTCCCAAAAAACGCTACAGTCATCACAAAATCCCTCATTCACAGTCCCCACTCATCAATCTCTTTCATTTAACAGCAAACACCTATTGTTGATATAAAATCTCTTCATACTCATCATAGAACCTCAAACAGTGGTAAACATAGAGACAGATTCACCTTAGGACAAAGATGAAGAAATAGTAAGTGATTCCTCCCAAGAAATTCATGCACAAAGGAAACCTCCTCATCAGCAGTATAACAACATCTATCATTTTGCATTGATCAAGATTGTGGTTTTGCATCAGTTGAGTTTGTTGAATGTTTCATGGGATGATTTCATTTCACATGAGGTCTTCACAAACCCTCAAGTGACCCCATCATTTTTTCATGAGGCAAGAGGGCCTTCACATCAACAAGAGGTGCATGAGACTCAAACCACCAGTGTGCCAGTGTTTTTCACTTATCAGAAGGGCACAAGGACATTATTTGCAGCAGCCAAACGAGTACTATCTCCACCTGAGGTGGAAGGGGTCTCATTTCCTTCAACAGCAAAGCAGGTACAGGACAAAGGTAAGCAGCCATTGCATGATGAGGGGCCTTCTGAAGGTCAAGAGAGAGATTTCATTCTCATTTAGGATGATGACACTGATTTAGTGTTATCAGGAAATCTAGTGTCTATGCAGAGCTGCTAGTCCCACTAAGGCTGGTAGCTACTTTAGAAGCAAACAAACTAAAACCGCTTTCATTTTCCTTTATGAGAAGTAGATAAGAGGGGAAAGAAGGAGACCAACCTCTATCTTGCGCTTCGTTCCTTGCTTCATTCCTCTCCCTTCTGATAGATCTTTTCCACTCGCTTCCTCATCTACCCAGCTTCAAAGAGCACCTGTAGAATCAAAGCAACATAACACTATCCAAGAACATAGATCTACTATCATAAACAATATAGAACCAGATATATATTGACCACACAAATGCATATATCATCAATCATACAAAAATGTGGAGGAAAACTTGAATAGCTTTATTAATAATCAAAAATAGCAAAGAGGATTACAGCCAATTGTTCTGACCCAGCATCATCCTCTCAGCAAGAAAGCCCTTCTTCACCTCATGAAAAGCTTAGATCACCCAACACTATGATGTTACACCAGGAAACCAACAACACTTCCTTACAAGATACAAAATTCTAGCCTCTGGATCTCTGGGATGAGGGATCCATATATAGATGTTTGCAAGGGGGGTGAGTCAGCTTTTGAGATTTGATTAGTGTCCTCTCTCTGATAGTTCTTGATTCCACTTGGAGATTGATGATCTCTTACTCATCCCTGGGCGAATGCAGAGAGGAAAATGTCACAGGAGAAGTTTCTGGAAGATTCCATGATCCTCCACCTTGCAGATTGACCCTGCCATTTGTCCACTCTCGCCCATTGCACCCCATAGAAGTGCTTTTCAGTATGCATTGCACCTCCTGTGTGTATTTAGGTGGGATGCAATACACTTTGACCATGGATCAGGTGAGATGGTCCATTTTTTACCAGTTCTGAGTAGTTTTTCATGGAGAACTTCTGGGAGAAGATGTAATTAGTTGACCTTGTTCTTTTAGAGGTTGGAACAACACTTTTAGGGACTTAAGAGCCCTTGGTTTATGGACATTTATGATTGGGGTTGCAGTGCCCAAAAATGTCTATAACAGTTGCCCCCTAAAGCATGAGGTCGTTAATCTATTGATGTCGGGTGAAATGCTTTATCATGAGGATCTGAAGTTTTTTCGAGTTGGAAGGCGACCTGTAATAAGATACAATACAATACATTATCTTCATAATATTTTCATGATCTAGCTGAGGTGGGCATTCCCATGCTCAGCTTTATAAATTCATTTTCATGTACATAAGACAGACAATCGTCTGAGTGCAGACTGATGATTCTGGTAGAGCCATCATCCTTTGGATTAGATGATTATCTGTGCAGTAATGATGTACATTTGATGTCTTTATTTTCCTGAATATATATCGTAGCCCGAATGGATGAAACTAGATCCGAGGTCTTCAATCTCGTTCGATCTTCACTCAAAGTACAAGTCGATCCATGTGAGAGATGTTCTGGAGTCTAACATGGAAAGACATCGCCTGATTACCAACCAATGATGTAAGTTGTTAACAGGCGCGAGAGGAATCACCGATAATGATGATGACCCTCAAGGTACTACAGTACAATTTAAGTGGTGTGAATAAGGGACTTGGCGTCGAACACCATGCAAAATCTTTCGGTCGAAGGCCATTGATGTAAACCCGTTGCCAGAAGTGAGAAACTTGCCATTGAGACATGCAAGCTTCAAAGTACTTAAAGGGTTGTTCCTAGATCGACTTCCTGGATAATGAGCTGATGTCGACAAGAAGCGATCCATCATAGGAGGGCCTTAGTGAATCCCACATCAATGACACGAAACTGAGCAAATGATTTTAATGGAGGTGAAAACGATCTGATGATATAAGGTTCAAGGTGGCGGTCATGAAAGGATGGAGTGTAAATGTATTGCAGTGGATGAGACACAGGTGAATTCTCTGAGCGACTTCTCTTGAACATATCGACGACACTGACATGATGGATTGGTAGCGTTAACCCCAAATATGGATGATGTGATGGACCCATGGTGATATGACCAGTGAACGGAACAACCCAACCCGACTCGGATGCAGAGTGAAAGTGTCATGTTCAAGAGCGACTTGCTACCAATAAAGTTTCTTTAAGTTTTCTTCCCAATTTTTCTCCAATCATTGCTGACTAGTACCTCTTTATTTTTGTCAAGCTTGAGGAGGATAACATATGCTTGTTCTATAATTTTCCCTTCGGGAAAACCCATCGCTATGTTTTAACGAGCCTAACGATAGTGAAACTCGTTCTTGTCTGTATGGACAAGTTTGTCGCTATTGAGTTTTAACGAGTTTAATGACAAAGATAACTCGGTCCTTTTCAATTTTAGAGAGTCTGAAAAAGGGACGTTAAGAAAACTCCCATAATCCTTTTTCGTCATATAATCCCTTGTGTCTGAAAAAGTATAAAACAATACAAAAGGGATGAATTTTCGGTACTTGAGCCAAACAAAACAAGCACTCAATCGTTTTGTGTAATAATCCCTCAAGTCCAAAAAGATTAAAATCTAAAGGAGGGATGGCACTTCCGTTCATTTTAACGAGCTGGAGAGGCCAATTTCTCGGCAATGTTTTCATATTTTACGAGTCAGATGAAAAGAGCTTAAAGGAGACTCATTTTTCGAGGAACGAGTGATAAATTCGGGTAGCAGCTGATTCTAGGTAAGGTTTGGAATTTTCCAATCATGGCAGTGTCAAGAGGATGGCTAACAGGATCACTCTTCGCAACTGTTCCTCAAAAAGGGTAAACAATCAAATGGAGGTGAATGATCGGCCAATACAGAGTGGAGGTGATGATGAGAACACGACGAAGGCTTCAAAGGCTGATGATAATACATTCACAATGGTTATTTACTGGAAAATGGTTCATTTTTTAATGAGCTTAAACTCTGGGGGAACATTTTCTCATTGCTTATGTTTATTTTTTAACGAGCTTGAATTCTATATTAAAACTGCTCGATATAATGGTCATTGATTACCTTGATTTTACCATTGACAAATTTTTTCTTTCAAAGGTTGTACTGCCTGCTCAATTGCTTCATCAAACTAGTTATAAACGCATAATATATGTTTGAAAAATGATTTAAAACACCAATATTTTACTTGAATTACGTGAAAATTAATTTAAAAGTGCTTTTTACCTCTCATTTTACCATTTCATTTGAACTTTGGTTTGTTGGAGCTTTGGAGGTGCTTTCCCCCTTGATTTTCACTAGTTGATTCTGGGAGATTCTGTGGACGATTCTTGGCGCCATCTGGACTAGGTAGGAGCTAAACCTGAGCTCTTCAATTTCATCCTTTCCTTTTTGAATTCTGAGCATGTTTTCTGGTTTTTCTGAGCCTCTGGGGTTTGAAAAACTCACCCTGGATCCATCGCACCTCTTCTATATCATAAGGTGCGATGCATGCTAGCTTGGCCATTGGACAGTCAGCATGCATCCCACCTAGAACACTGCTGGGGGTGCGATGGGCGCAAAGAGGGAAATTTATGCACAGTTTTTCATGGAAATTTTGCCTGTTTTTCACCAAATCAGGATCCTGACTCTTCTCCTGTTTGTTTTAGAGATTCATTGGAGAAAAATGCCTGTTACATGGTGAGAACATGAGCATGAAGAAGAGGACATGCTTGCTTTACATGATCCGGTTACGGTAAATGCACTGCGGAACTGTGGCATGTTCAAGTTTTTCCGCATCTCTAGCATGAGGCAACAAATCAACTTGTTGCAATACTTTCTCGATGCATGGGATCCTACCAGCCAAGTGTTCTAGATTAGGGGCAAGTCCATCCCCTTGACTATTGTGGACATATTTTTTTTTACCGGCTTATCGAGGCGGGGTGCCCCTATCTCAGTATCAGGTTTGGCCCATGGGGGTGAATCTGTGAGAGATTACATTCGCAGGTATTGCAGAGAGGGATCTCAGCCGAGTAAGGACGGCAAAATCAATATCCGAGATGTCACTGACAGGTCCCTGAGCACCATTCTGTTTACTTTTTCTAGATTGGCTGGTAGTGCAACACTTCACGTGGCCAACAGGTCTTATATGCAGTACGCCTTGGAATGCCTTGAACCAAAGGTTTTCAACTGGTGTGATGCAGTATTCTCTGTGATGAAAGAACAACTGACGAAGGTGAAAAATGGAAGATTGAAGAACTTTGGATATGGTTCTATCTTGACAGCTTTCGCCTTGGAAAAGATCCTGCTGATGCAGCCGTAGTATGTTTCACTTGGTTTACCTCCACCGACTGAGCCATGGATACAGATATGGGTTGACCTTATGGCCAGACATGCTGGTCAGTCCCAGGTTTCCTTTTCTAATACCTTTTTCGAGTGATTCAACCATCAGGAGATGGTTTTTTCCGAGTATCCATATGCCGGGATGGATTTCCGGGGTGACCCAGATTTGGTACTACTGGTTGGCGAGCAGTGGGGTGTCATCGGTAAATTCTCTGACCATATCTCTGTTTATCGTTTCTCTTTATAATGTTCTTGTGCTTTCTTTTATCAGGACTAATCAAAACTCATGTGCTCATGCAGATGTTGAACCAGTCCAGCCAGTAGTACGCTTGAGAGTGCCAGCTGCCACTCCAGCAGGAGAGGCTATGGGAAGGGCTATCCTTCGCAACCTTGATCTGGTCGAGGCTCTTTCATCATTGCAGGATCAGGTCGAAGGCCTCACTCTTGGTATTCTGGATGTGAGGACTGACGAGCTGCCTCTGAGGTTGCAGCGACATACTACTGGCGTGCCGAGTCGATGGACTGGGCTTTTTTGCATGATTGCATAGGCGGTGACTTGTTATCACTAGCATCATTAGACTAGGGTGCCCCCTAGTATTTTGAGTTTTGGGTCATCTGACCAATTTTGTCTTGGTTACAAAACATTATGTGTAAACCATAAACAATTATATATATATTTTTGATTTTCGGAGTTTTATTTTGGTTAAGTTACATGATCCTGATGCAAATACTGATGCAATGCTTCTTTTTATAAATGTTGTAAATGTCTATATAACACATAATTTGCCAATGAATCTGTTAATGTGTTCAAGTTTCTGGAAATATGTTGATATTGAATAAAATCAAATTGCCTTTCCAAAATATTGACCCTTAAGAACATGCGATAGATAGCTGGATTTCGGACGGAGTAGATACCAATGAGTTGTAATATGACAAGTTGTGAGTCTAGCCTGATGACAAGTCGGCTTATGCCATGTGTGATGGCATCAGAGATAAGTTCTATCAATGCACTATATTCAGCAATGTTATCTGTTGACCGACCAATACATTCCCCTCTGAAACTTACTAACTCGCCGCTTGGATCAAAAATGGCCTAGGCCACAGAAGATAGGTTCCGCGAACTACGACTCGGTCCGTTGGCATATCCAACAAAAGATTCCAATAGGTTCGACATTTGTGACAAATGTAAAAAGTGGATTACTTGACCAAAAAAATTACTCTTAGCGAAAACAAAAATGTAACAAAAGCATATGGGTTACCACACTGAATCATGCGTAGTAACGCTTAAGGTACAACCCGTTATGGGGTTGCGCCAGTGGAATCCCGTCATAATCCATTAACTCGTAGGCTCCCTTTGCTAATACACGCTTAACAATATAGGGGCCCATCCACAAAGACTTGAACTTACCTGCTCCCAATTTATCAGATTCTTGGTCGTAAAGTAATACCAAGTCACCTTCTGAGAAGACACGGGGTTTGACATTCTTGTCGAACTGCGCCTTGAATCGTTTCTTATGGGCTTCGTTAGCCAAAGCGGCATCACGACGGGTTTCATCCAATTGGATTAGTTCCAAGAAATGAGCCTCCTCTTCTAAAGTTCCAGGGAGAAGGTCGACTGCGAGTTTGAGGGACGAGATTTCACACTGAACTGGTAAGATTGCTTCTAGGCCATACACCAGTTGAAAAGGTGTAAACCCGGTTGCATTCCTTACCGATGTTCGGTATGCCCACAAGGTTGGGTACAAGATAAGGTGCCAAATCCTTTTGTGGACTCCAATCATCCTTTGCAGCATCCGCTTCAGGACTTTGTTGATTGCTTCAACGTGTCCATTGGCCTGCGGGTAATATGGAGTAGAGCTGTCGTGGGACAACCCCAATTTGGCAGCCAATTCAACCATCATGTGATTGCGAAAATGCGATCCATGATCTGTGACTATAGCTTGTGGAATGCCGAATCTGGTGGCTACATGATTGAAAAAGAACAGGGCAGTTGTTTCACCGGTGTTATCTAATGTAGGCATCGCCTCGGCCCATTTGGTAAAATAGTCTACTGCGATTATGATATACCCCCCTTCGTATCTTGTAGTGTCAGCAACATATAAATATCGCTCCCAAATGCTGCAGATGATCAGTCCGCTTTCGTGAATGAGCCGAAAGGTCATCGAGATATGGTTGAACGATGTTTTTAATGTCATGGAAGGCATAATTCATTGCCCTCTGAAATGTTTCCCCTGCGTTCTTTAAACCAAAGGGTAAATAAAACCAGCATGGAGAAGTTTTTCAACTTCTGCCTTGATGGCAGCGGCTTTTTTAGGGTGCACCTGCCGTAGTCGTTGTCGTACTGGTTTGACATCTGGATACATCTTTATTTCGTTTTCAACTATACTCGAGTCAATGCCTCGCATTTCATCATATGACCAAGCAAAGACATCTCTGAATTCGTGAAAAAGAGCGTTATATATTTCCAGTTCTGAAGGAGAACAACATTTGCCAACATAAATATTCTCTACAACATTCGTTTTGGTCGAGATATTTATGGCGATAGTCTCTTCAATATTGGACAAGTTTCACTTGGAATCCACCGTGTTTACAGTATTTGATAGGAAATAAAAAACTGAAGGATGATGAAGGTCATCAGGAGTATCTTCTTGACAATCCGGAAGATGGGAATGATGGTGGTAATTTTCCCATGGCGCCCCGTCAATTATCATTGACTGAACAATTCCTTTGTCAGTGTAATGCACTTGCGACCAAGGATCTGAAGGGGTGCCATATTCCTTAGACCTATCTATCCAAACGCTTGATGAGAACTGATTTATGTCTGCCTCCCATGCCAAAAACATTGACTGCTACAATATTTCTATTGAACTTGGAGGCAATACCTGCAGATGATCCATGTTAGTATCGTTTTTCTGAGATCTTTCGAATTGAAGATATCATATTGCATGTTCCTACCGTCGCCACTTCCGCCAGATTGATTGGAGGCGGGAGAGCAAAAGTTCCCATTAATATAGGGTCTTTTAGTAGGCCTACTCCGATATTTTGAAGCGAATGGGGGCTTCCATGGATCATCAGAATGCTTCCCGTAACTTGGGAACTATTGGAGAGAAATGTTTGTTGGTCGACGATTGTAATTCCTCCTTGAAAAGGAAATGCAATCTTCCTAAAATAGGTCAACACAACCACAGCCATAGCATATATCTAGGGCCTTCCCATTAGGATGTTGTAATCGGGGTTTCCGTCGATTACCTCAACATCTATTTCTACTGTTTCCCCCCTAGTTCAACTTGCAAGTTACTTAGAATCCCATATGGGGTATATGTTCGTCCATCAAATGCTTTTAATGTCATCGAAGATAGCGACAAGGTTGGACATCCTAAAGTTTTTCAGCAACTCATCGACATAATACATGTAGATTCCCCCTCATCAATAATTTTTCGATGAACAGTTTTGTTGAGGGCTTTCACTTGAATGAGGAAAGCTAGTTGAGCTGGTAACTGAAGATCATATCCTTTGTGATTAAAGGACACAAGATTAGAATCCTTTGGGTCAATCCCACCTATTGCTGATAATAAAGCTTGCTTTTGGGAGGGGCAATTTTGCAGTACCTCAAGTGTTGACATAGTGGATGGAGATTGGGCCAGATCTTCCACTATATTATAATGATGTGCTACTCTGGCACAAGGATTAAATGTCGACTTGTGTACTACTCCCTTTGGCGGTTTTATTGTTAGCTCTAGAATTATGGGTGGCGTAACTTCTGTCGAAGTTGTTGTCAAACTACTAGGTTGATCTTTATCCTTGTTGTTCGGCAGCTATGGATTCCTGTAATCTTTATTCCTTGTCGTTATCAAAACATCATTTTGTTGTTTCAAAACCGACAACATCAGCACTTGGGACGGGAAAGCATTATCACTAGCAACCAGATTTGTTCCTGGATTTGGAAACGGATCAGTCAATACCGCCGAGGTTTTTGAATTCTTGAAGAATTTTCTAAGATCAGCTTTATATGGACAATCTCTTGTCCAATGATCCTCATCACATATAATACATGGACGATTTGGTTTCTTATCTCCAAAAGGGTTTGCGGAAGATTTTTCAGGTGATGATTCCTCCTATTTCTTCTTCTTCCCTTTGTTTTTCTTCTTGCCTCCTAGTTGCTTGGTTTCTTTGCCTTTATCAGTTGAGACGACATTTACTTTCGAGGCGAGAAGTTCTTCTTTTGAATTTTGACTAGAAATCTTACGGGCCTTTTTAGATGTAGCTTTTGTTGATTTCGTGTCTGTCGTACCAATCACGCCATCGTCGGCATGAGAGTCATTGTTCAATTTAGGAGGAGGAATGGAAAATTCCGGTCTGGGAGCGTCATGGATTTTATCGTAGAGAGTGCCATATTGAGTAAAAATCAAGTCTAAATATTGCGCACGAGCAATAACTTGCTCTTCAGTGACGACTCCTCCCTTTGCCACATCTTCTGTAATGGAAGGTAATAATGACTTAATAAACCATTCAGCTAAAAGTTGATTAGGAAAATATGTTTTTACCATTCTACGATGACGTCGCCACTCATGAATATGATTGGATATGTGAGTGGCCGTCATTTGCTTGAAATTGGTAAGAAGTTCTGTCCCTGTTTCGTACCTTATGGGTAACTGAAAATGGGTTAAAAAGGTTGTGGCTAGGGCACTGAAGTTATCAAACGAAGCTCTAGGTAATTCGATATACCATTTTGCTACCTGACTAGTTAATGTCCTCTGAAAAAGGTAAAGCCTAATCGAATCATCGTTTAGGGTGTTTGATGAACACCACAGATGAAAGGTCATCACATGATTCTACGGGTCTTCTCCCGGATTTCCATTAAATTTAGGAATATCTGACGGAAGTTTATGCGGAATCGCTAGCCACCAAGGGGCGAAGCAATTGGATCGTTCGTTAGCCGATTTAGATTTGGTAACTCTAAAGTTTCCACGAAGGGTAACTATTGATTCAGGTTTGGCGAAGCATACCTAAGATAAGATGGAATTGCCTCAGTAGTTGGTCTTTGCATTCTAGCATAATGCATTTGATGCTGGTAACTTTGGTAAGGTTGATGGGCATAACCATTATAGAATGGTTGATTTTGACCGTTTTGAATATACGGCTACCAATTATTTGCAAATATTTGTTGCTCAGATCCTTGGTATACTTGTTGGAATTGCAGTTGCTGATATTGCACCAGCCATGGTTGTGAAGCCATGTGATGTTGTCCAATATTGGCCGTTTGACCAAGATGAAGGGTAATTGTACCCGTTTGGGCTGTGTCATTCCACTAGTTGGCTATTGTGGTTGAGTTGCAGGGACAAGAGGCTGTTGCATTACAACCTGAGAAACCTGAGGTTGGCATACAACAGGAAACGCTTGTACTTGTAACACCGTCACAATAGCTGGCGTAGTTGGTATATTTGACATAGGTAAACATTGTTGTATTGAGTATACAACTCTTGGTCGTTAAGGCAGTATTGGCACCCAACCGCTAGATGTAATTCCATCATAACCTGAATTTTGTTGTGAACTCTCATATGGTTGTCCTCCTGGAGGAGACAATGAAAGGGTATATTTCCCCCCATACGGTGGTAATCTAATACTCAAAGGAATTGTTTGCCCTTGAGGACCGGACTGCCAAAATTGACACCATGAGGGATCAATTTGCTGAGACTCAACATAAGAGTCCTCAGATATTATTCCGGATGAACAAACGGGAACGGGCCATACTGTCTAAATAGCCCCTGAGTGGGACCCATCTAGCGATTGAGAACTATTTGGGACAGATGGTATGTCGGCGAACATTGTTGGAGTGATAGCAGGAAGTTCTGTTGTTGCTATGTCGGATGACATAGTCCTCGATGTCGATGGTTGTTCAGACATTTCTAGTCTATCCAAAAGATTGCCTAGCGATTCTACAGGAGCTTCCGATAACGGTAGACTAATTTTTATTGAAGAAGGATACAGGGTGATCCAAACTCCAACTTGCGATGGAGTACTAGAAGGATGATCCTCCACAATCTCTTCTATAGCAATCAACCAGGTGGAAGAGGTAGACCGTCAGGTCCGTAAAATATTTCTGGTGCCGAAGAAGGTATAGAATCTACAACGACATATGTTTGGGGAATAACACCTTCCGAATCAGCTGTAGATGGAGCTGGTTCAGTAATACAAGTGTTTACCTTCACACTAGGATCAGCTCTACTATCCTTTGGTGGCTGTGGAACTTCTTCTGTAAAGGCAGGGATACCAGAAATGTTTGGAGTAACCGGAGTCTCCGATGGTGTTGGAACACTTGTTCTAACTTTACCAGGGGATTTGGAACCGGTTAAATGAGTTCGCTTTGTCCGTAACAGTTTTGATTCTGGAGACAAAGACGGTTGACTCGTAAGCCTCCACGAACAACAGGGTTTCAATTGACTTTCTTCCACTAATGCGGATTACTCGATCAACTAAAAATAAAGGGGAAATATGTTTCTAAATTAAATGAATTTTAGACGCTTTGACACAACTTGTTTTTTCAATTTTTAAGAGTCGAGAAAAAACAAAAGATGACTCTAGTCGCCTTCGATTTTTAATGAGCCTGAAGTGACAAGTGCTCAGATGGACCTTTTCCTTTAAGGAGTCTGAAAAGGAACGAAAGAGACTACTTTGGAAATCTAGACAGAGGGATTACCAAACCAATCGCAAAACTGCAGAATACTTTTTACGGTACGGCAGTCAATCTTCCCGAATGTTGTGTTCAGTGCATTGTGATCGATAGGGCGGCAGACATGGCTTCCTATGGATAAAGGATAAAGCCTATTGTGGTCACCCAATATATACTCGACGGTATGTGGGAGCACAAGTCCGTACTGACACTTATCGTCTCAAAGTGGAGGAATCACCCGACCATCAATGAAAACAACAGTTTCCAGGCTTTACGACACCGGAATACATCTCTAGCCTAGACTTCTAAATGTTGTGCGTTAGGTTCCAAAGCGTTTTTAGATTCATTAAATTTATTTTACAGTTGATCTTGCTTAAGAAATTTGCCTTTCAGGTTCACCGCGTGATGTAGATATACAATTCCTAAAATGCAATCTAAGATGATAAACAATCATTTAATCTTCTTTTTTGCAATGAAAAGCCTAGCTACTAAAGAAAGAGAGATGATATTGTTTCAACATAGAGCAGAGAGCACACACTATATGCACTGTCCTAAATCAAACCAACAAACAATCTATATGCAAATGCACATGCATGTATTTGTTTTCAGCCTTCTTAATGTGTGAATGATAAAAAGAAAGCTAAGCACAAATTTGAATTATTTTTCAAAGCGACATTACTAACAAGTTTCTTTTCAAGACAAATGAAGGCAATGATGACACTTTGCGATTTGGAATTGAAAACTTGCTTTCGACACTTGAAAAACTACTAATTCAAATCAAATACATGATTAACAGTGTAACCGACTATCAAGAATAATCGAATTCTCTTCTATGACTGAAAACGACACTTGCGACACTTTCAAATCAAGAAATGACAGTTCAATTACGCTACTTCTTTGTAAAGAGAATTGAAAATGGATCACAATACATAAAAAAATTTACAGTTCATTGCACAATGGAGGCAGAATAATGGCAAGGAAGGGGGTTTCAACAGAGGTATACCGACTACAGACAACAAAACTCCTGAATAGAGCTGAAAAGAGTGAACACAGAAACCAAAATCTAAGAGCAGAAGAGGTCTTGTCTGATCAGTGCACCTGTAACACAGGGAAAGTGATATGAAACACACCTACTACACACAGGAAGTGCGATGCATCCAGATTCCAAAGAAGAGACAGTGCGATGGTCCAGGGACGAGACTTCAACTAGGTTCTGGGTCACAGTTTGCAGCTCAGTTCAGGGATTTAGGCCGAGCAAGTGGTAATCAGTAAATAAATCTGAGGGGTAGATCTAAGGAGGTTACTAGAGCCACCACAAGGGCAATTAGAGAGCTTGTAAATCGATTGTTCAATTCATAAACAAAACTCAGAGATAGACTGAAGCAACATTGATCTACTTTGCACTTGCATAGCAAATGCAGTTCGAAGGCTAGCTGGCTTGACTTCAAGCTCCGTCTGTAAGTTTATAAAGTAAACAAATATAGACAAACAAACAATCTATTCGCTCCCCAGTGGAGTCGCCATTTTTTATTGGGAAATCTAGTGTCTATGTAGAGCTGCTAGTCCCACTAAGGCTGGTAGCTACCTTAGAAACAAACAAACTAAAACCAGTTTTATTTTCCTTTATGAGAAGTAGATAAGAGGGGAAAGAAGGATACCAACCTCTGTCTTGCGCTTGGTTCCTTGCTTGATTCCTCTCCCTTCTGATAGATCTTTGCCACTCACTTCCTCGTCTACCTAGCTTCAAAGAGCACCTGTAGAATCAAAGCAACATAACACTATCCAAGAACATAGATCTACTATCATAAACAATATAGGACCAGATATATATTGACCACACAAATGCATATATCATCAATCATACAAGAATGTGGAGGAAAACTTGAATAGCTTTATTAATAATCAAGAATAGAAAAGAGGGTTACAACCAATTGTTCTGACCCAACATCATCCTCTCAGCAACAAATCCCTTCTTCACCTCATGAAAAGCTTAGATCACCCAACACTATGATGTTACACCAAGAAACCAGCAGCACTTCCTTACAAGATACAAAATTCCAGCCTCTGGATCTTTGGGATGAGGGATCCATATATAGATGTTTGCAAGGGGGGTGAGTCAGCTTTTAAGATTTGATCAGTGTCCTCTCTCTGATAGTTCTTGATTCCACTTGGAGATTGATGATCTCTTACTCATCCCTAGATGAATGCAGAGAGGCAAGTGTCACAGGAGAAGTTTCTGGAAGATTCCATGATCCTCCACCTTGCAGATTGACCCTTCCATTTGTCCATTCTCGCCCATCACACCCCATAGAAGGGCTTTTCAGTATGCATCAGACCTCCCGTGTGTATTTAGGTGGGATGCAACGCACTTTGACCATGGAGCAGGTGAGATGGTCCAGTTTTGACCAGTTCTGAGTAGTTTTTCATGGAGAACTTCTGGGAGAAGATGTAATCAGTTGACCTTGTTCTTTTAAAGGTTGGAACAACACTTTTATGGACTTAAGAGCCTTTGGTTTATGGACATTTATGATTGGGGTTGCAGTGCCCAAAAATTTCTATAACATTTGGGCTCCCAAAGCTCAAAGCTCAAGGAGATCATCTAGGAACAAGAAGCTCACATTCATGACTTGTCTCTCAACCTGGAAAGAGCCAAGTGGGTAATAAACTATCTTGAGCAAAGGAACAAATAGTTGGAAGACCAGCAGACTATCATGGAGCTGCAAAACATAAGAGAAAACCGGCAAGCAACCAAGAGGAGGAAAGTCAAGTTGACACCGCTAGAGCAAGAGATTGAAGCTGATCATGAATCTTGGCTTGAGAGGACAAATATGCACTTGGAGAAGATGTTGGAGAAGGCCAACAAAGAGAAAAAGATGTTGAGGCACATGGCCTATCACTATTTGGCAAGAAACAAAGTTTGCAAAGCAAGAATAAGGACCTTGAAGGCCAAGTTGAGGAAAACTTTGAGGAGGAAGAAAGAGCAAGACAAGCTCAAGATTTTGGCTGAGGCTTCCTTAGCCCAACATAGCACTTGATGCAGGTCACTCAGCCCAAATTTCAAGAAATTTGGCACACTTTTTGTCAATTTTGAATTTTTGAAGCAAAACACAGATTTTTCTGCCTGGTGCGTAGCGCCACCTGGCGCTCGCTTTTGCTAGGGACCTCCTCTGGAGGAAAACTCTACATTTTTGGATTCCTCATGCAAAATTATGAATTCCCAGAAATGGCTAGAATTTTTTGTCAAGTTTTGAGCTTCCAAAAGGGTCAAAAACACCTCAAAAATGCCCTTTCTGCCCCTTTTTGGCCACATAGGAAGCAGTGTTGGGAGAATTCACGTTTGGAATGGAAAATGGACACCAAATTCAGAAATTTCACATGTTTTAGAAAGTAGACAGATATACCTTTCCAACAAGCCCACTTGGAGAAAATTTGGTGCACGGGAAGGCCTCCAAAATCAGTTGCAAAAAAGCACTACACACAGGATAATGGTGCGACGCACAGGATGGAAAATTGACTTTTTTGCCAAAAAAAACTCTGTTTTTCGCCTAGTTTTTTCTCAGTTTGACTTTTCTCTCTCTCATGGTTGAACTCTTGATGTAATTTGATGTAACTTAATGGAATTTTATGTAAAAATTTTAAAAATTCACTCATGGAGGTAGATACATCAAGAAAAGGTAGTTTTGAACTGAATGAATCAATTTCCTAGGTTTTAGAGGCAAGTTGTTCCATTGCCTACTTTTCAGTTCTTAGTTTAGATCTTGTTGAAATAGCTCCTAAACTCATGAATTCGACCCTGAAAGCCTAGCATGAGTATTTTGTTGCCTATATCTAGTAGTTTTTTAGTCATTTTTAAGGGTTGGACTCTTGCGAATGCTTTGAGCATTATTGTATATTCATCTCTGTAGCTTGGCAAAGGAATAGACCAAGGTTTGTAGCATTTTGTAGGATTCTTGTGGCAAGTTGATTTGGTATTGTTTTTCCTTCTGTAATTTCAAGTTTACATGTGTTTATGTATGCCATCATCTCTCTTTTTTCAACTTAACTAAATGAATCAAGGATAAAGGTAGAATTCATTGATGTTGCAGTGCTCTACCTAGGGTTTGTTTAGTTTTCTATGTTTTCAGCAGTTTGAAGAGGATCCTTGAGACTTTCATGCCCTCTCCAACTCCTCACCAGTCTTAAGACTCTCCATATCACTCAATTTTAAATTACTAAACCATTTGCCTACCTCGCCCCACAGAAATCTCTGCAAGACTGTGTCCATTCCTCGGACCCAAATCTGCCTTTCACATTTGAGCCAGCAAACCAAAATTAAATTTAATCGAACTCCTCTGAGCATATACCTAGCCTAAAATTAGTCTTTACATCAATCATCTCAAAACTCATTGATCATATTTTCCTGAAATTGACAAGGAGAGAGCCCTCTCCCAACCTGGTATGGCTAGCTACCAGGTTAAGCGTGGTTTGATGTTACCCTAGATCTTGTCTTTCTCAGCCTGAGGTAGATTTAGGCCATGACAGAAAGAACCAAGGCTCATTTGGAAAAAATCAACTGATAAAAATGGCAATCACGAGATGTAAAATGGGAATGGTTTCATTTTTACACAAGTTTGAAACATGAGAAACTATGCTTGAGTATACTTGAGGATTGTTTCATTTTTTCACAAGCTTGAAATGGAAACAAACTATGCTTAGATTTGGTTTCATTTTTACACAAGCTTGAAATGGAAACAAACTATGCTTAGATTTGGTTTCATTTTTACACAAGCTTGAAATGGAAACAAACTATGCTTGGGTTTGGTTTCATTTTTACACAAGCTTCAAACAAAGATAAACTATGCTTTAGATAATTTTTGCATGCCCCCAGCATAATGACTCAATTCAAGGTACATAGCCCCCAAGCTTCATTTTATTCACGTAATTGGATGGAAATAAGGTTCACCTATGAGATTGCAGCACGCCAGGGAAAATTTTGTTGGACCTTATATTAGGTGGCCGAATCTACTTATGGTTCCGTGCATGGTTTTCGCACATGGTTTTGGGCGTGATGGTTTTCAGTCCATGGTATTGGATGCTTCGGCATGTGTGTGTGTGTGTGTGTGTGCGTATAGATGTATTGTAACATTGAAAGGAACATAATGAAAATTCAATCTGGTACTCCCGGTTTTGGGATGCAGGGGAAAATCTCTGTGTATATTTGTTTTATGTGTTATGCTCTCACTATTGTTTATTTTGTGTTTTTTAGAATTCGTACGCTGGTAATTTTTCTATGGGGTTAAAACCTACAAAGATCAAGTTAAAGACTCAACTGGGATTTTACGAGATCTAGTCAAAGACTTGAATTGGAAAGGGGTTTTATGAGATCTAATCAAAACAAATTTAAAGGAGTGGAAGGTCAAATAATTTGGAAACATCTTCAAAGATATGCTTCAACTGGAAAAGAAAATGAGAGAAGTGCAACAAATTGTCATTGAAGGAGGTAGAAAAAACAAGCTAATCAAGGCATAAAGAGGATTGAAGCACAAATTGGAGGAAAGATTGATACAAGAAGAAATCTTATAAAAGAACAAAATCAAGGGTGAAATGGCTAAAAGAAGGAGAATGCAACACCAAATTATTTCATTGATCTATGGACAGTTATAGACAACACAATCACATTCATCGCATTTGTGATGAGCATAATTAGGTCTAGGAGAATCATGAAGATATAGTCCAGACCTTCTCCCATAATTTCTCCTCTCTTCTAACTGAACCAGTCCCAGACAAGTGAGCAACAATTCAACAAATAACTCAGAACATCCCTAAGATAGTGACTAAAGAGAAGAATGCTCTCTTACTCAAGGAAATTTCCTTTCAAGAAGTGGGGGAAGTGCTCATGAACATGCCCAGAGCCAAAGCCCTAGGTTTGGATGGCTTCTTAGCTGAATTCTTCCAAACTTGGTAGCCAATTATTGGAAAGGATGTTTGGATGGTAGTAGAAGATTCATGAGGTTCACCCTCACTACTTTCAACCTTTGGTGCCACCTTGATCTCTCCCATGCCTAAATTCTCCAAAGCCTCGTCTCCTTATGGATTCTACCCAATTTCCCTATGCAATGTTATTTATAAGATTTTCTCGAATACTAATGCCAATCAACTCAAACCCATCCTCCCTTCCCTCATCTCCCCTGAATAGATATGTTACGTGGAAGGGAGGAAAATCATTGATAGTATCACTCTCACCCAAGAGAAAATTCACTCTCTTTGCACCTCCAAGAAACCTAGCATTCTTATCAAACTAGATATGTCTAAAGCCTTTGATAAAGTCAGTTGGAAATTCTTATATTATACCCTTAAAGCCTATGGTTTTCATGAAAAATGGATTACTTTGGTTATGGCTCTCCTCTCCAAATATTTTTTATCCATATTGATGAATGAATCTCCTTCTCCCATCCTCACTCCTTCATGGGATATTAGGAAAGATGATCCCATCCAACTCTATTTATTCTTATTAGTAGTTGAAGGGTTGAGTTGCTCCATCTGATATGCTCTCTCTCAAAAGCACCTTATATGCCTTTCATTTGGTTCTTCTTATCAACACTCCACTCATTAATAATTTTTGGATGACACGCTGGTCATGGGTCATCTCTCCCTTCAGGAGGCTATGGAATTCAAGAAGATTTTGGATAATTTTGTTGCAGCCTCTAGAACTGACATCAACAAAGGTAAGTCCCAAATTTTGTTTTTTAACACTCTTATTGTTGTACAAGTTCACATCACTCATCGTTTTGGCTTCCAAAAGAGCTCCCTTTCTTCCAAACACTTGGATGTGCCCCTGACCTTCAATACTCTATGCCAATATGTGTGAGAAGAGATGATTTTGTAAATTGAGGCCAAACTATCTAGTTGGACTTTCAGAGCCCTCAACCTAGCAGGGCAACACGAGACAAAAGGATGCAAAATGATTTTGGATGATACAGAGAATTAGATGTAAATGTAACTACAGAAGGACAATTCTTGAACATATCAGCGACACGACTGGATGTTTGGAAGATTTTGGATCCATAGGATCGGTAGTCATGATGACGAGGTAAAGATCAAATGGAAGGCAAAAATGAATGGCCCAACCCAGGAAGGTCAATGGTAAAAAGGAGGATATCCCAACCTGACACGAAGCAGAGAGTGTCATGTTCAAGAGTGAGCTGTCGAAACAACTAATTAGATTTCCAAATTTTCCCCCACCATTTCTGGCAAGTACCCCAATTATGTTTTAATCGCAAGCTTGAAGGGGATAGCATATGCCTGCACTGCAAGTTCATCCTTCGGACAAATCCGACCTAGTAAGTTTAATAAGCTCTAGGAAGGAGAAGCTCATGTTCGTCATGATGATGAATCTGATGTTGTTTAATATTTTAACGAGTCCAACAAAGGTGTAACTCGGTATCTTTTTCATGTTTAGAGGGTTTGAAAAAGACATGGAAAAAAAAACTCCACATGGTCCCTTTTCATACATTTGTGTCTCTTGATCTCGAAAAGATAGAAAATGATACTTGAGAGAACTGCTTGACCATTTTAGTCAAGAAGTACTTTTTTCATATATAATGCATCCCAACCCGAAAAACAGGTAAAGGTATACTAGGCACATGATGTTTTGCATCCGTTAACGAGTTCAAAACGACAAGGGCTCAGCTATATTTTTGTTTTTAAATGGTCGAAAAAGAGTTGAAATTAGACCTCCCATTTTTATTCTCTTTAACGAGTTAAAATGGGAAAAAATACTCGGCAATATTTTCATATTTTACAAGTCAGAAAAGAGCTTAAAGGTGACTCGTCCTAGAGGAACAAGTGGTATAAAGGGTAGCAACTGGTTCTGGAAATGCTCAAAACATGTAATGGTCAAGAGGTTGGCTAATAAAACCACTCATCGTTGCGGTTCCTTAAGAAAGGAAAAACAACCAAGTGAAAGCATATGATCGGCCAAAGAGATGGAGGCGATGGAATAAAACAACCAAGGCTCATCTAGTAGAAATTAGCTAATAAAAATGGCAATCATGAGATGTAAATCAGGCATGGGTTCATTTTTACACAAACTTGAACCATTAAGAACTCTGCTTGGATTCGATTTCATCTTTACACAAGCTTGAAACGAAAAACTATGCTTGAGTTTGGTTTCATTTTTACGCAAGCTTGAAACAAAGACAAACTATGCTTGAGTTAAGTTTGCATGCCCCCAGCATAATGACTCAATTGAGGTACATGCCCCCCAAGCTTCATTTTAGTTAACTAGGGGAATGGAATGAAGGTTCACTTGCGAGATCCAAGAAAGACTTGACTGGGATTTTAAAAGATCTTAATCAAAGACTCGATTTGGAAAAGGGAGGTGTTTCATTTTTTAACGAGGTTGACACAGTAAAAGAACTATCCTCAGACATATGTTTCATTTTTTTAATGAGGTTAATACAGGAATAAACTGTCCTCAGACTCCTTGATTCATTTTTTAACGAGCTTGACACAAGACAAGGAACTATGCTCAGACCCTTTGTTTCATTTTTTTTTAACGAGGTTGATACAGTAACAAACTATCCTCACACGTTGTTCATTTTTTAATGAGTTTGACACAAGAAAAAGAACTATCCTCGTACGTTGTTTCATTTTTTAACGAGGTTGACACAAGAAAAAGAACTATCCTCGTCACATCTATTCATGAACCATACGAGAACATGGCTCCCAAGAGGTCTTCACTAGATAGAAGAACCATGCTCTGGGAAGAATACATGTCATTTGGTACTAAAGACAGATCGGGTTCCAATGCCCCCAGTACATAATGTACTATACCATTTGTGTGATCATTAGTAGACGTGAAGATGGAATGAGTAGCCACATAATTGACCTGTGGCGGGGGAGGTACTTCTTGCAAACAAGAGCCAACATGGGATGATGATTGTAAAGAAGGTGCTTGCTGACCAATGAATGAAAATTGATCAATGGCCACTATTCTCCCTTCATGTGGAAAAATAACCACACGGAAAAGCGAAGAAACAAGATCTCCCATGACATAAACATACTCACATCTAAGGAGAAGATTGAAATTTAAGGGACCTTGGACTACCATCATGTCTATATAGATGGTATTTCCTCCCAAATAGGGAACTTTAGAAGGACCCTTAAGGGCTGACTAGTTCCTCTGTTGAAAGCCAACAGATTCTGAGTGACGGGCAAGCTGTGGGGAACCCAAAGCTTTCCAAGTAGTAGAAGACATGATGCTAACAGATGTGCCTTCATCTAATATAGTGCCATGTACTACCATATTATAGACCTGTACTATGATCTAGAAAGGCACATAAGATGGGAGGCGGAAAGCAATCAATGGACCGCAATTGAAAGAGACGACATAACTACTTGGTGGGGGAATCATATGATTTCCCCCATGTTATATAGGAATAGGAGAAGGACTCTCCTGAACAATTGGGATAGGAGTGTCACCCTTTGATTCATGAGAATCTGAGGAGATGAGAAGAACATGAGTAGTATGATCACCACTCTCTTCCGGAACAGAGCGAACAACTGGTGGCAGAACCAAGTCGACAATCTTTCCAACCAATGTTTGATTGGGAGCAGACATGAGAGAGTCATGCTCAAGAAGAGTAGGAAGGGGAAGAGATGAATTCAAGTCAATCTCTTTACCAACCGGGAGAGGGTCAGAAGAAAGCCTCTGATAACCAACAGGAAGTTGGGTTTGAGGAGTTGTAGGGTTTTCCAAAACTTTGGAAGCTTTATCCATAAGAGGATAATGGAGAAGAAGATGCTCTCCTCCACATAACCTATAGGGGAATTTATTTTTTCCCTTCTTCTTACCATTTCTAGTCGAGGGTGTAGCATCATCATGACCTCTAAAGGTCGATGGAGATGGTCGCTTCAGGTATTGAGACCATACCTCTAATACTCTAGGAATATCAGGATAGTCGTGAAGGAGATGGTCACCCTTACATAGCTCGCAAGGGAATCTAACCTTCCGTGGAGGATCAGAAGGTTTGTCAACAACAAGTGTGTTTAGAGAAATAGCTACACGGTTGGCCTCTCGCTTATTTGACTTCTTCTTCTTTGTCTTATTCTTCTTATTCTTAGCCTCCTGGTTACTAGATTTGAAACTTTCACTAGGCAAAGTAGAAGAGGAAGGTGAAGAAATAGGAGAAGAAGGTGAGAGGTCTACTTTAGAATCAATGTGATGTGATTCAAATGAAGGAGACATTTTCACAGGATTCAGGACACTCAGGACCATCGAGGTCAAAAATAACCAAACAGGTAAACTAATGGTTAACACAGGGAGGGACAACGTTGCCATATAAGGAGCACCAACATTTCCAAAATAAGGAAAAGGACCAGGATTCCCATCCGAGGGGAACCCTTGACTGGTAGACTCTGGGAATGTTGCCATTGGAATCAAATTTTAAAGAAACACTAAGGAAGATAACTTTAACCAAGAATATTTCGTGGGCAATTAATTTTAAGACACTGAAACAAAACTTTCCTTTTCATATTTTTAGAGTTGAAAAAAGGATAAAAGGTGACTCTAGTCGCTTTCAGAATTAACGAGCTCGAAAGGACAAGTGCTCGATGATACTTTCAAGTTTAAAGAGTAAGTAAAGATAAAAAATGACTCCTCGGGGTATTCTAGGAAAAAGGATTACAAGGTAATCGTGAACTGCAGAATACCTCAGAATACCTCCTAGTGAACTAAGAAGTATGGGCAGGCAATCTCCCTGAATGTTGTGTTCGGTGTATCGCGTTTACAAGGTGGTAGAGTCAACTTCCTATGGATAAAGTATTGCAACCTAGTGGGGTCTCCCTTTATATACACGATGATACAGGGAGCACAAGTCCATGCTAGTGTTGTCTAGTGCCGAAGCTAACAACAATTGCTAGGTTTAAAGACGCCGGAACACATCTCTAGCCTAGACCTTCTAGATATGATCATTAGGTCTCAATGATTCTTTAGGTTAATTCAATAAATTTTAACGATTAATCTTGAATTAGGTTTCAATTACAAGGCCCTATCACTGTCATCTGACAAAACTCCTACATGCAGCTATATGAGAAAAGAGATCTTTGTCTTCGATGAGAGATAACACTAATTGAGAGATAGGGAGCACAAAATCAATGCAACAATCAAAGAATGAAATCTTTCTCTAATAAATCTCCTAAATGCACTGAATCCTCCTATAACAACAAAAGAAGTTTCAATTCATTTCCAATGCTTATGATGATCCAATTCTAGCTTCCCAATAACACTACTAATGCAATGTTTTCACTTACGTAAACTAGAATGATGTTCTTATTTTCATAAAATGCAAAATGAATCTTCCACATAAAGCACTTTAATGAAAATTTTCACAATTCCGAACAAACAATCATCAATCAAATCCAAAGAATTATAAATGAAACTAAAAGCAACTTCTTCCCTAAATCGGACAAACCAGACACATAAATGCTTCAATCGACAAACCAAGCAATGTAATCTATGCTTGGTAAGAGAAAAGAGACACTCGAAATAAGAGAACAAATGAGACTCTTTCACTCATTCAATTGAAAACAAAGCATCCTAGTCACTTTTGGGCAGAAGAAGGGAGTCTGAGGGTCAAGACACACTGGCACTAGGATGGGAGAAATTCTTATTTTTCTTAACGTAGAGACCAGAGCAACTTTTGGGCCAAAAGTAGCGCTGATTGGCATGACCGACATGACTTTCAGGCTAAAACTAGCACTGATAGGCCTAATCGTTGCGACTATTTGGCCAAAAATACTGTTGATCGAGGATTCAAAGAAAAAAAAATAAAAAGGACCTTCACATAGGGCCAAACTTAACACTTCAGAGGGTGGGCTAAACCAAGAAAGCACACAAACCAAGCTAAATGAAGCTCTCTAGTCAGGGAGAAGATGGTGTAAAAGACTTATGGGGTCGAAATCATGAGAGAAAAACACACTTTCCAAGATTGGGTACAAACCCTAATATTCACTTACAGGCATCGGTGCAACTGCCTAAATGAAAACAAGTGCCAGAGGTAGGTCGGCACGACTGTTTCTTAGCATATCACGCTGATCAACGCAGCTGTTAGCAGATTAAAAGTGTTGAGCGAGAGAGCCAAGAAAAAAAAAATTAAAATAGAGACCAGGTTTGCTACTATGAATTTCAAACTCAAACCAGTAAGAAGAAGAAAAGAAATAGAACCAAAGGGAAAAAGTGGAACTAGAAAAGTTCGTACGAAATCATGAAATCTCAAACAAGACAAATAGAAGGATTGGCTCCCCAGTATGGTCGCAAATTTTTGGTGAAGTAAAATTATGAGTGTAGACACAAACAATTCCTCTAGCTCGATAATGGGTATAGCCACAACCGATACATTCTATGGAAGATTTCCTTATGTTAGAACCAATTAAGAGGGCCTACCTCTTAGTACACTTATCTTGTTTGATGATGTCCTTGCTTGCTCACTTTGGCTATCTCTCGTTTCCTTCTTCAAACACCTAAAACAAGTAAACAACAAAAAATAGCAACCGTGATAATAAACAAATTGTAATTCAACCTACTTAACAAGTCAAGAAGCATTAAGCCATGAACATGTAAGATGACAAATCATGTAGGAAATCAATCAATAGTTGCATATATATTGAATCAAGAAGAGATTACAACCATTGTCTTGACGTTGCCATTCTCCTCCGACAAAGCCAAGTTCTCACATAATTCTGCTAGCATTCCATGATGGCCTCAACAATAATAGTTTTAAGGCTCTTCCCTTTAGGCTTCACACTAAACAAGATTCACACTTCTCCCTCACACAACTAGAGAGATACAACTATGAATAGCTTGTTGTTTACTCCGAACTTAATTAGCACTAGCACACCAACATTAACACTAGCTTGTTCTTAGGAAAAAGGGAGGTTTATATAGCATGAATGGATGGGAGATGGATCCTCTTCTCATGGGAGAAGGTCTTATCTCTTGAGGTAGTTCCATCATTATAGGGGAAAGGAGACCAAACTGACATCCTCAACCCCATCCGACCAAACCATTTACCAGACTTCTGTTACGAAGCTTCTAGAGCTAGAAGCTTCAGTTCTGTATTTAAAAAACTTTCCATAATAGGACCGACATGACTAGAATAAAGCTCAGTCACTTCGGTTGGTACTAGGGACAGTGTTAATCCCTGCATATCGGTGAAAGGAGGACAAGGACCATTAGTGTCAGTCTTGTAAACTGGGAAAAACAAAAGATTTTGAGAAAATGGTGCAAAAGGGAATTGTTCTACTCATGAAGAGGGACACAATGGGAGTTTCTTCATGAAGGGAAAGAATTTAGGGTTCACTGTAGAGGTCCTCCAGGATTAAGGAACAGGGAGTACAGGGACAGTGACAAAATGATGTGTAACACAATTGTACTAGCTTTAAATGGATGAGATAATGCACAAAAGTGCGCATACTTGATAATTCTATCAACTACCACCATGATGACACTCTTTCCTTCAGACTTGGGTAGACCTATGATAAAATCCATTGAAACATCCTCCCAACATTGACTTGGAATGGATAAAGGTTGTAACAAACTCGGGTTCTTAATTGTTTCAACTTTATTTTGTTGGCAAACCAAACATTCTGCCACAAACTTTTGAATATCAGATTTAAGGTCAACCCAAAAAAAATCCTTCTTAACCCTGTGGTAAGCTTTTAAAAATCC
This sequence comes from Pinus tabuliformis, assembly GCA_031772625.1. Classification (NCBI taxonomy): domain Eukaryota; kingdom Viridiplantae; phylum Streptophyta; class Pinopsida; order Pinales; family Pinaceae; genus Pinus; species Pinus tabuliformis. The sequence goes on along the minus strand of CM062811.1, from coordinate 1,143,388,489 downwards.
TGAGTGCCCTCCTAACGGAGAGGTGTGAAATTTGATAAGAATCTTTTGTTTGAGTTGGGAATTCTTACAGAGGTATAAGCAATCTTTATACCATAACGAATCATTTTTCCAGATAAATGTGTCAGATGTACTGGGATCTTGATGCAAGTTTTGTATGAGTTCCCACACTTCTTCATAATTCTTCCATTCATCCCTTGCTTCATTTATCCAATCTAGTTGGATAACAGAAATTGCACAAAACAATGCTTTCACATCCTCATCCTTTCTTGAGATTGCATCTGCAACAACATTTTTCATTCCCTTTTTTGTAGATGATTTCAAAGTCATAACCCAACATCTTTGTGACCCATTTTTGTTTCCCTTCTGAAGATAATCTTTGTTCTAAAAATTATTTAAGACTATCATGATCCGTTTTTACCTTGAAGTGTCTTCCCATTAGGTAAGGTCGCCATTTTCTAAGTGCATGTAGTATTGTCAACATTTCCTTCTCACAAATAGCTTTGCGTAAATACTTTCCTTTGATTTGACGACTTTCAAAAGAAATGAGTCTTCCTTCTTGCATTAAAACAACACCAATTCTATTTCTTGAGCCATCACATTCCATAATAAAGGTTTTTGTGAAGTCTGGCGTAGCTAATACCGGTACTTGGCACATTGCCTCTTTAAGATGTTCAAAGTCCTTCATTGCTTCTGGAGTCTAAGAAAATGAATCTTTCTTCAGTAATGTTGTTAGAGGTGCTGCTATTCTCCCATAATTCATAACAAACTTTTGATAATACCCTGTCAACCCAAGAAATCCTTGTAGATTCTTTATGGATGTGGGAATTTTCGATTCCTTAATGGCTTTAATTTTGCTAGGGTCTACCTTAACACCTTCATGAGATACAATATGACCTAGATATTCCACCTCCTATACTCCAAAGAAACATTTGGAGGTTTTTGCATATAGTTATTTCTCCTCCAATAGTTTGAGCACCCTGTCAACATGTTGAACATGATCCTTCCAAGAATTGTTGTAGATTAGTATATCATCAAAAAATACTAACACAACTTTCCTAAGGAAGGGTTTGCAAATGGAATTCATCAAACCTTGAAATGTAGAAGGTGCATTAGCAAGGCCAAAAGGCATGACCAAGAATTCATAATGACCCTCATGAGTTCTAAATGTTGTTTTTGGAATATCTTCAGCATTCCTTCTGATTTGATGATATCCTTAACGAAGATCCAACTTGGTGAAGTAAATTACTCCATGTAATTCATCCAATAATTCATGAATAACTGGAATGGGAAATTTATCTTTAATAGTGATCTTGTTGAGCTCCCTATAATCCGGACACATGCGCCATGATCCATCCTTCTTGTGCACCAATACTACTGGAGCAGACAAATAAATTTGACTAGGTTGAATTATACCAACCTCTAACATTTCTCCACCCATACGTTCAATTTCACTCTTTTGGGCATAGGGATATCTATAAGGCCTGATGTTTGGAGGAACACTTCCTAGAATCAAGTGAATATCATGGTCATGATCATGAATAGGTGGGAGGCCTTTGGGAGTCTCAAATACCTTGGAATGATTTTCCAAGTCTTTTTGGAGATCTGGAGAAATAGATGATTTCGACGCGGAAACCTCTAGTGAACATAATTGTGCAATTATGCCCAGTTGTTCTTTCTTTAATATCTTTTTCATGTCATTAGAGTTAATTATCTTTCCCTTTTCTCCTGTGATACCCGTTAATTCAAATTCCTTTCCTTCCCGAAAAAACTCAAGAAAAGTTCTTGAAAATTAACAATTATTGTACCCAAAGTTTGTAGCCATTGGACTCCCAGTACAACATCAGCACCACCCATTGGAATGGAAAGCATTGGACTATTCAATACATATTCTCCCATGGATAACTTGATATTATGGCACTTTCCAAAGAAATTTATGGTTCCTCCATTTTCAACCATCACTTGACACTTTGGTGCTAGATATAGGAAGAAATTCAATTCCTTGGCTATCTTAAAATGAACAAAATTATGGGTACTACCCGAATCAATCAACACTATTACCTTTTTCTTCTTGATATGCCCTTTTATCTTGAGAGTTTGAGGAGTGGTAATTCCTTCCAATGCATTACAAGATATGGTCGGATTCATTTCTTCTTTCTCTAGGGTTGGTTCCTGGTGTATATCCTCTTTTTTTGACGTTTCTTGTTCCTTTTCTTCCTCCTCTTCACAATCTATGTAAATAATTTATTCACAACACACTTAAGACCTTTAGTGTATTTTCTACCAAAACTATAACAAAGCCCTTTTGCTTTTTCTTCCAATTTTTGTGGTGTCAACCTTGTAGTTTTTGGAAGGCTAGGGGCAACCACACTTCCATCTTTATAGTTGTGAGTGGTAGGCTTACTTGTTGCCATAATTTTTCTTTCAATTTTCTTGCCAACATGAATTCCTTTTCCAATGAATCGGGTTCCCAAAGGAAAACCTCATGTTGGATGTTATCCTTTAAGGTCCCTATGAACACATCAATCCTATGCTCCTTTGGAATATCATTTACCCTTATATTCAATTTTTGGAAGTCCTCAATGTGCTCCACCATTGAACCTTTTTATTTGAGATTTATCAATTGACTAAAGAAGGTGTTTCTCTTTGTATCCTCATAATGTGCCATCATTTCCTCCATACAAATTGACCAAGTGACATTTTTTTTACGAGAGAAACACCATCGATACCATACAAACCTATTGGGTTCCAAATATAAAGTTGCAATGCGTACCTTTTGTGTGTTTTGCACATTATGGAGATCTAAATATTGCTCCATCTATAGTATCGATGTTATAGGATCATTGCCATCAAACTTCCACATATCAATCTTTGGAATATGGTGCGTCTTCGATCCAATGTTAGAGTCATGGGGGATACAATGAAAATAATAATGGGTGAATACACTAGTATTATAGGGACCTAATAGCTGCTAGCAACTTCATTGAATGGAGATTCCAATCTGGATAGTTATCCAGAGGAACTATCGAGAAAGTTGAACGTGGCATCAAATCATAGACTGGACCCGCATGCTCTCTGATTTGTGGGAATAAGGAGCCTCTACGATATCAATCTTTCTTTTGTCAAATCTGCAGTGGATTCATAGACTTATGCCTCCTTATCTTCTTTCTGATTGTTGTCTTCATCCCAACTCATTTTTTGGCATGATCGAGAAGCATCATTAGTATGAAGTTTTTCCTTTTTAATTTTCCCATTTTATAATTTGCCTTAAATAAAAAGGGAGAAGGAACTTTTCCATAAAAAAATAAAAAATCATGTGTTAAAATGAAAGGGTTTAATTTTCCCATTTCACTTTTCCCTCTTTTTTCGATTTTGTTGGGAAAAATATTTTGAATTTTTTTTTACGAGGAGAATTGGGAAAAAAATTTCTTTTGCATTAAAAAGGGAGAATCTTAACAAATATTATTGGCATTTTTTTATCCTAAAGTCTTTCCTCTATAAACACATTTTCCAACTTGTTGTTCCATAAAAAATCTTTTCAAGATGGGTAAAAGGTTACAAGAGCTTCGTGAGAAGAAGGCAACATATGAACTTCGTAAAGAGGTTCTCCAATTGCAATCTATGGTAGTTGTCTTACAAGCAGAGAATGTGTTGACAATGCTAAACCTGCCAACATGTCAGGGGATCTCCCCAGTAAGAAGTCCCAATTAGACCTCATACCATTTGGTGTAGGAGTCCCAGCAGTTGGTTGTACGGTAATGCCTTGACTGCGATTTTTCACAAAAGCAAGTAAGATGTCCCTATTGGTAGCAAGGGTGTGACAACTGTAGTAAGTCAAGGAAGGTGCATGAGAGGTTCTAACACATGGAAAGTGGTATGAGTGCACCCCTTGGAAACCTATAATAGTACGTGGCTTGGAAGGGAACACACGAGCGAAGATGCATCACAACATGGAAGGAAAGTTAGTGAGCAATCCAAAGTGATGGTTAAACCAAGAGCACATTTCAGAAAGTTTAATACATACTTATATAGAATAGTCCATATATGCATGCATAAGCAAACAAATACATATGTTATTCAGAGTAAACAAGATAGCTATAATAAAATACAACATATGCATGAAACTTGTTGGCTCTGTTATATTAAGAAGTGTATGTTCCAATCATATAATACATCCATGTCCAACCACTAGTTCCAATAGCGGAATGTTACAACCACAACTGCTTGTTCCTCCAAAGAGATATACTAGCTCTGTGCAGTGGAGAAGCCAAGGCATGTTACAATATTTTCCAAGCTTTCTCTATGATACTCCTATTGAAGTTTGGCTGACCAAAATCCTATACAAAAGGTGGGGTGACCCTTGACATTCCCCTTTGAGACCGTTCATCTATCATCATGACTCTTCAACTACTCTATGACTATTACATTCAACTATTGACACTTGAACTTCCACTTGACAAGATATTACAATAAAATGCACATGTGCCCATGTGAGACAAAATGGCTTGAGCAACCCATGAAAGACATCATTGACACTTGGACCGTTGTGGTGAGACCAAATCTTTAACATGCTTGTGATTGTTGAAGGTGGTGAGTTGATGCCAAGCTTGGTTGTCCGTGATGGTGTTCATGCATTCAATGGTGACATCTTGCTGAAGAGAACTCTTGCCTTTATATCATATAGGTGCGCTGATATGGCTCCTCTGTCCAACTCGTCTGATAGCATGCGCATGGTTGTCCTGGTGGGATTGTATGAGAAACATGTTGATGCATAGTGTTTATGCTACTCTCCAAGCATGTGCTGGTGGCTGTGCACATCAACTTGACAAAGTGCATGTTCAGCTCCAGTCAATCTTGCTTCTTTTATTCACCTTAATGAATGTGCCGAATGGGTGGGATTGCATGCATGTGCACAATGAAATGCATGTTGTTGTATTCCCTTGCATGCAATCAACAACACTTATCACCTTGTCTACTCCGTGCTAGATGCTGGGATGGATCTATAACTTGTATGGGCACAGTTTCATCCATGAGTGTATGTTACGCCCCCTGTTGTACCTGTTCCTAAGGCAACTCATTCTCTCGTCTATGCAACTCATGTTATTCCTTGAGTTGCTGCTTCAGCACATGCAACTCCTTCTTTGTTTCAGTCTCTGCCTTCGCACGATATTCATGTCATGTTGTCACCTCATAGCATGAGTCTCCAAATTTTCTTTCATCACAAGTGGATCTGCTTGAGCTTGCAACTTTGTTCTGCCTCTGTGTTGTCAACAACCTTCCTCTTGCGTTCTTTGCATCCGATATGATTCCTTTAGCTCTTGTTGATGGTGTTTCTTGTTGTGATGCTACTTTCATCATATCCTGATTTCCTTGTCTACGAACAACTCGATGTCTTCGTGGGTAGGAAAGTTCATAGGCATTTGATCGACTGCATCCCCAAGTGTGCTCTAAACGGTGTCTTCGACTCTTCTCTCCTAGAAACCATTGTACCTTTGCTGCTGAGAGGTAAATAAACACGTGCGATACCTTGAGACATGGAAACACTCATGGAAAGTGATCTGCCAATCGAAAACCAAAACGAACTTGAGAACTAAATTGCAACATACCTTGTGACTAATTATGAAGGTTGCACAATTTTTGTTGGGAGGTCGGGAGACTGACTGCCAAAACTGCGCAAGGCATAGTCCAGGCTGTAAGGAGGCTAACTGACTGCTGGAACTACACAATGCACAGTCCAACCTGGCCTATTGAGGATTGAAACTGCACAATGCGCAATTTCAGTCAATAATGACATGCAACCAACAAACTACATTATGTAGTTTCGCATGTTAGTAGGACACTGCCTCCAAGAATTGCACAATGCAAGCCTAGAGGCGAGTGTTGGGCTAGAATTGCACAATTTCTAGAGGGAAGGGAGAGCCTTGGCTGTCAGAAATGTGTAGTGCTAGCTGGGCAAGGCAGCCTAGACTGGTCGATAGGCGATTAGAAACATGAGAAGTTTGAATGCATGGTGAGATGAGTGCAAACAAGAGTGAATGATCATACATGCAAGCAACAAATGTAGGATTTAGGAAATGGGAAAGCATGGATGTGCATGAAGTGTATTGGAAACGATAAATCATGCATGCCACAAATCTATGAAAAGCGACGCTTGGTGGGAGGTTTCGAAAACGATCCTTGCATGTAACCTTCAGCTGCTAAAAATAGATCCCTGAATCAAGGGATTTCTTTGCATGCTACCTTTGGAGAAGCAGTCGATGCATGAAAATCTGTTTTTCTCCATCCTCGAGGGAATTGTCAACCCAACTGCATATGCAACAGTCTGCTTAGCTGAGGGGAAAAAATGTGCATTTCTGTGAGGGAGTTGGGTTGACTGCCCAAAGCGATTACGCAATTTCTGAGTAGAGCAGCTGACTCCTGCCCAAAATTATGCAGTTTCTGGGCTAAGTTGTCCTGCTCAGAGGAATTATGCAATTTTTTCAGTGAATAGTGACAAATTTGCACAATTCTGGAGCCCAGCAGGCTGTCAGACAGAATTGCTTAATTTCTGTAAGGAAGGTTGGTTTCCCTCCAGAATTGCACAATTTCTTGAGGGAGTTTCTCAACTTGCAACTAGACCTAGTCTAGTGAAACAACCTATCAGGGGGATGCAACAAGCTTTGATGGACAGGTTGTTACTCTGCAAGAAAATCACTGAAGCTTGTGTACTTGACAAGGCAAAACATGCTGTTGTGAAAGGTTGGTAGGGAGGCTCCAATATGAAGCTAAGGAAAAAATTTCGAAGGTGTTGTAGCTGCTACAACACTTGGCGACACACTAGTAGAACTCCAGCTCTCTGAATGGACCTTGTTCATGAAAAACAAGTCTAACACCTCTGGAAGTATTGTTCAGTTCTTAGTTCATCTTGTTTTAAACACTTGTTTGATTGTAAGATGTAGCAGATTCTGCCAAGCTCTTGTTTGATCGACACACATTCCAAGCCAAGTCAACACATTTGTTTCAATTGGAGTTGAGGGGTATATTGGTGCACAAGCAATATAGTCATCAGAGTCTTAGTTTCATCTTTAGTGTTGCTCCCCTGCCAAGAGGCCTGGACAGTACCCAGGTGGAGCCATGCAGGAACACAAGCATCGCTTCGCTAACAGCGAGACTAGTTAGTACCCCGATGGAGTTACTTGTATCACCTCTCTGTGCAGGAAGCCTTTCTCTTCTTTTGCCTTATTCATTTTGAAAATTTGAAATTTTTTTCACTTTTCTTTTTTTCATTTTCATACTTGTGCATAGCGCTTATTCATTTCAGAGGCAGAAGAGGGATCTTGACTTATTGAGAGTAGAAGAGGTTGTTCCTTCAGATAAGTATTTTATTATATACCTATGACATGCCTGTTAAGGCTTTCCCCCTCATCTTACTCTACTTGGCTGAGCTGACAAGGGTTAACCCAAAAACAACCGACTAGAGAAGGTGGCACTAGTTAGCGCGCAAGCATTTTGTTTTCCCCATGGTTCACTTCGAACAGTACGTATTTTCTATCAACGTATCATGGACCAAAAGTAACAAGTTATTCATACAGAGGCAGGATTCCAGATAACCAAGTAGCGATAGCTGCACAGGACCTCTTGTACTTTACCCATCTTGTTTCAAGAGTCATGCATGGTTTCATTCGAAACTTGTTGGGTTGTGTTATATTCTTTCCACGACTAGCCCACGTAGTTAACTGGGGGGTTAGGAGGGTGGCAGAGCCCTCCCTTCGTTGCACCGATTGCGTAGTGGGGGGAGTCATAGGTGGTTTGAGGGGTGCAGGTAACCCCACTCTATGGGGTCTGGGGCAGCACCTCAAAAAAATTTGGTTTTGGACCCTATGTTAGGTTGGGCAAACCTACCTATAGTTTTGTGCATGATTTTTGCACATGGTTTTGGAAGCGATGGTTTTCGCTCCATGGTTTTCAACGAGATGGTTTTCAGTCCATGGTATTGGATTCTTCGGCATGTATAAATATGTATTGTAACATTGAAAGGAACATAATGAAAAATCAAGCTGGTAGTCTCGGTTTTGGGATCTAGAGGAAAATCTCTGTGTATATGTGTTTTATGTGTTATGCTCTTGCATTGTTTATTTTCTGTGTTTTAGAATTCGTATGCAGGTAATTTCTGTATGGGGTTAAAACCTACATTTGGTATTGGAATTGTTTTGGCTTCAAGGGGACGCCTTTGTTGCTGAGGGGTTTCACTCGGGCCTGTGGTAGACCCTGTTCAGTGGGAGATCTGCGAGATCAATTCTAGTGGTGAAAGAAGATGGCGAGCAGTGGAAATATAGAGATCAAGAAATTTAATGGTCAGAGTTTTGAGTTGTTGAAACTCAAGATGGAGGATCTGTTGGTGGATAAATATTAGTGGATCGCGGTAGATCTGAGTACTAAACCAACGAGAGTGTCCGATGAAGAATGGAAGAAGTTAGATTGGAAGGCAAAGAGCACAATACGATTATGTGTCTCAGATTCAGTATTGTTGAATGTATCAGGGGAAGCTATGGCTAAGGCTTTGTGGGACAAGTTAGGGACTTTGTACCAATCTAAGTCTCTGGTGAATAAACTATTCCTACGGAAAAAGTTGTATAACCTGATGATGAAAGATGGAGACTCAGTGACAGAACATCTGAATGTGTTTAATACTGTGGTAAGTTAGTTATCGTCTGTTGATATCAAAATTTCAGATGAAGATAAGTGCATCAGTTTGTTTTGTTCTCTACCAGATTCGTGGGATAGTCTATTTATTGCAATAGGTAGCAATTCAACTACCTTGTAGTTTGATGAAATAGTCTCATCCTTGCTGATGGAGGAGATGAGATGGGAAAATATGGAGAGCCATAATGGTGATGCCTTGTCTATACGAATATGGTCCTAGAACAAAAACAAAAAGTAAGTCATCGAGTGGGAGATCTAAATCTAGAGGGAGATCTAAATATCCAGGAAAACCTGTAAAGGTGGTGTGCTAGAAATGCGAAAAGGAAGGGCACTACAAAAGGGACTGTAAATCTAAAGCTCTTGACAAAGGAAATGGATCTGATGATGCTCCTTCTGTAGAGGCAAAACCTCCTCAGATGAAGGTGGGGATGTGTACTTGGCTTCTTCAAGTACACATGTAGATCATGAGGCATGGTTTATTGACTCAGGTGCATCCTTTCACTTCATTCCCCATAGAGAGTGGTTCTGCGAGTATGAGAAATACGATGGTGGTGATGTCTTGTTAGGGGATGATAGGAAGGCTAGAATCATTGGTTGTGGAAAAGTAAAGTTGAAGTTGCAAGGTGGAAGGGTTAGAACACTTCTGGGTGTTCTACATATTCCTGCATTGGCTAGAATTCTGATTTTTGTAAGCAAGCTAGATGATGCAGCTGTAAAAATAGTGTTTGGGAAGGATACCTACAAGATGGTTTGGGGAGCACTGGTATTGATGTGGGGAGTTTGGATTGGAACTCTGTACAAGCTGCCAGGTAGCACTGTTGTTGATGGGTGCAACAGTTCTGTGGTTCCTGAAAGTGGAGCAGGAAATCTAGTGGTCTCTGGAGAGAAGACCATGTTGTGGCATCAAAGGCTTAGACATATTGGAGAGAAGGGTCTTTGAATACTTCATGGTAAAGGTATGGTCGAAGGTATGAGTAATAGCTCTCTGGATTTTTATTTCTGTGAAAATTGTGTATATGGGAAGTAGAATCAGGTGAGTTTCCCCTCTAGTGCTAAGAGGGAGAAATAGAAATTAGAGCTTGTGAATAGTGATGTGTTTGGACCTGTGAAGGTTCCATCACTGGGTAAGTTTGTGTACTCTGTATCATTTATAGATGACTTCTCAAGGAATACATGGATATATTTCCTTAAGAAGAAATCTAAAGTCTTTGACAGGTTTAAATAATTTAAGGCTCTAGTGGAAAACCAGACAGAGAAGAGGATAAAGGTGCTGAGGACATATAACGGTGGAGAGTTTTGCAATAGGGAATTTGAAGAATTTTGTAAGAAGTGTGGTATAGCACAGCAGAATACTACTCCATATACACCTTAGCAAAATGGATTTGCATAAAGAATGAACAAGACATTGATGGAAAGGGTGAGAATCATGCTCAGTGGTGCCGGGTTAGGACAGGAATTCTGGGTAGAGGTAGTGGAGACATCATGTTACCTGGTCAATAGATCACCTTCATTAGAGTTGGAGGATAAGACTCCACAAGAGGTATGGACTAGTAAGAAACCCTCTCTTTCGCATCTAAGGGTATTTGGATGTGATTCATATGTACATGTTCCAAAGGAGAAATGAACCAAGTTGGATAGTAAATCTGAAAAGTGCATCTTTATTGGGTATAAGGATAGTTTAAAGTGTTATAAGCTTTGGAACCCAGTAACAAGGAAGATTTTGTACAGCCAAGATGTGGTGCTCAAAGAGGTGAAATATGTTATTAAACATGAAGTCCAACCAAAGGAACCTGAGAAGATAGAGTTTGAGCTAAAGGAGGAAGAATCAAAATCTACAGCAGAGGAGGAATCATGAGATGAAGAGCCACAAACTTTGGGTGTGAGAAGATCAGTTCGAGAAAGAAGGCAGCCAGAAAGGTATAGTCCATCTGCTTTTTGTTCAAATTTTGCTTTATCTATTACTAATGATGAATCTCCCAGTACTGTGAAGGAAGCAATAGATTCAGAGGATGGAAAACTCTGGAAAGAGGCCATGGTTGATGAAATGACATCTTTGCACAAAAATGAGGCTTGGGATCTAGTGGAGTTGCCAGCTGTAAGGAAACCCATTGACAACAAATGGGTGTTCAAGAAGAAGACATATCCAAAAGGAAAGGTGGAGAAATACAAAGCTCGGTTGATAGCAAAAGGTTATTCCCAAGTGTCGGGAATTGATTTTGGTGATATTTCTTCTCATGTTTCCAACGTAGCTTCTATTAGACTACTTTTATCTGTTGTTGCTGCTTTTGATTTTGAGGTAGAATAGATGGATATGAAGACAACATTTCTTCACGGGGATCTCGAAGAGGAGATATACATGAAGTAACCTGAAGGCTTTGCAGTGAAGGGTAAGAAATAACTGGTATGCAAGTTAAAGAAGTCTCTGTATGGGTTAAAACAATCACCAAGGATGTGGTATCAGAAATTTGATACATTTATATGAGGACTTGGCTTCACCAAAAGAAAAGCAGATCACTGTGTGTATTTTAAATTAATTGGTGACTGTGTTATTTATCTGGTCTTCTATGTGGATGATATGTTGCTGGTTGGAAATGACAAAGAAATTATTCAGGATTTGAAGACTCAATTGTCCTCCAAATTCGACATGAAAGATCTTGGTGTTGAAAACTATATTTTGGGCATGGAAATGAAAAGAGATCGGGCAAAGAGGAAGCTCTGGTTAAACTAGAGGAAGTATGTCGAGACAATATTGCAGAGGTTTAATATGTAGGATAGTAAACCGGTGAAGGTTCCTATTCTTGTAGGTGTAAAGTTATCTGTTGAAAAATGTCCCAAGACACAAGAAGAGGAAGAGGATATGTCTCGTGTTCCATATGCAAGTGCAGTCAGTAGCTTGATGTATGCGATGGTCTGTACTTGACTAGACATTGCACATATAGTGGGAGTATTGAGCAGGTTTATGTCAAAACCAGGGGAGGAGCATTGGACAACAATGAAGCGGGTTTTCAAGTATTTGCATGGCACTAGTGATTATGGTTTGTGCTACCAAGGAAGACCAGGATTGCATAGCGTTTTGGATATCTATGGCTTTGTTGATGCAGACTAGGCTGGAGATCTGGATCAGAGAAGATCTACAAGTGTGTATGTGTTTAACCTATTTGGAGGTGTAGTCAGTTGGATGAATAAGAAACAATCTATAGTGGCACTATCAACTACAGAGGTCGAAAACATGGCAGCCACTCATGCAAGAAAGGAAGTAGTTTGGTTGCAGAGATTGTGTTCAAGTATGGGGTTAGTACAGGGAGCTATAAGGATAGACTTTGACAACCAAAGTGCAATTTTCTTCGCAAAGAACCTTGCTTACAATTCAAAGACAAATCACATTGATGTTCAGTATCACTTTGTGAGGGATATGATAGAAGACAAAAAGGTATTGCTAGTAAAGGTGGACACTTTAAAGAATACTGCAGATGCATTGACAAAAATTTTGTGCTCTGAGAAGTTCTCTTAGTGTAGAGAAACAATGGGCATTGTAGGGCTGGATAAATGACTAAGCTCTCTTGTGGTCCCCTGTGGAAAGAAAACAACAAGTGGGAGAATGTTGGGTTGTGTTATATTCTTTCCACGACTAGCCCACGTAGTTAACTGGGGGGTTAGGAGGGGGGCAGAGCCCCCCCTTCGTTGCGCCAATTGCGTAGCGGGGGGAGTCACAAGGAGTTTGAGGGGTGAAGGTAACCGCACTATGTGGTTCGGGGCAGCACCCCAGAAAATTTTGGTTTTGGACCTTATGTTAGGTTGGGCGGACCTACCTATGGTTATGTGCATGATTTTCACACATGGTTTTGGACGCGATGGTTTTTGATCCATGGTTTTGGACGCGATGATTTTCGGTCCATGGTATTGGATGCTTCGGCATGTATACATATGTATTGTAACATTGAAACGAACATAATGAAAAATCAAGCTGGTAGTCTCGGTTTTCGGATCCAGGGGAAAATCTCTGTGTATATATGTTTTATGTGTTATGCTCTCGCATTGTTTATTTTCTTTGTTTTAGAATTCGTATGTAGGTAATTTCTGTATGGGGTTAAAAACTACAAAACTAACCTATGAAAAAAATCAAGAAAACAAACAACAAAGCCAAGTAGAAGCATAAGTAAATGTGAAAGCAAAGTGATTAAAAAAATTTGCAAGAAGACAAGAAAATATTCAAAGTGAGAAAGAAAACAAGCATGCAAGCAAGCAAATTGAAAGCAAACACAATTCCTATTCCTAAGCTAACGACAGATGGGCTTGACCATGTGAAGTGATATTTGGAATGTAGCCACCAAGGCATTTGTTGACCCATGTTGGTGAAGACTTGGTCCGCGAGCAACCCAGTTGTGTGAACGAACAAGTGTGAAAGATAAAACAATGAAAACAAGCACACTCTGAGCTTACAAGCATCCACAGAACAAAAATGAGTGAAAGCACATGACATGCACTCTATGGACTTGCCATGATGTTGTGCTACATTGCATGTAGATGTTGACTTTATGCATTCCCTTGACCATGACATGCAAGAAAACGTGATAAAGTTAGACCACTTACATTGCGCAAGTGTTCTTGCTATGTAAGATTCCTCCAATTCATGATCAATAGTATCATGTAGTTCGAGTGGAGGAAGTGAAATATGAGTGTTGTATTTTTCTTCAGTGCATATAGATGAGTGATGAGGGGCCTCAAGTGTTTGAACAATTTCCTGATCGGAAGCGAGACCAACCTCAAGATAGTGAGGGCTTGACATAACCATCAACTCGAGCTAAAATGCCTTGACAATCTAGGGGGTTTCAACTTCGTCAATAGATAGATCATCGTAGACCAGTGGCTTGGGTAGATTAACAACGAATGAATCAAGATCATGATCAGATGATGAGGTAAAGGGATCACGACAGCCAAGATAAAAAAACTCAGGATGTTGGTTGGCACCCTCATGATTTGATGAATCACACAGAGGGGTAGATGAGAAGAAAGTATGCTCACCCTATGCGTTTCCAGAAAAACAAGATGAAATATCAAGTGGATTTTCAATGAATGATTGATCCTCTCCATTGTCAAATGATGGACTGACATTCGGTGTGTCCTACGAATGATCAACAATGGGTGCATCCATGGATGGAGATGCACATGAAAAATCAAGGATGGCAGGATCATCAAGGATGTTAGGAAAAAATGGAGGTACGGATAGACAGGAATGGTCCCCTGATGCCGGTGGATGTTCACACTCCTCGTCATGCTCTTCACGAATGCCAGTGCATGTTGGTTTTGCAACACCAACTCCATTGATAGATCGATCCTCATTCAAAACAAGTGTAAAGTCTAGAATGGAAGAACACAGGACAGTGTCATCTGAAGGATGATCAGAATACGAAGACAGAGGTTAAGGTACAAAACACATGTGATGAGGTATGGGACTCACAACCAAGTCTACGTGAAAATCGGAAGGAGCGATGTCGGGAGGACATGACGGTTCAACAAATGTGTGTTCATGCTCTCCCACATCATTCTGTGATGGTGGAGCTGTTTGATGAGGGGGCAACAGACAATCACTTGTGACAGCAACCATGTCCATCTTTGATTGCGCAACTCTATCAACGAAGTATGTTGAGCAGGGTTTGAGCTTGAACATATTCTTGGGATGGGAAGATTTATTAAGACAATACTCGAATCGGTCCCAAAGATAAGGAAATTTCATCTGGCTCTTTGGAGCTTGAAACTGCAAATCACGGAAGTGCTACCAAAAATCCATAGGCGATTCATGCGGAGCCTTCCGTTGTTGTAACAGTTTTTGTTCAATATGTTCTGGATCAAAATGATAGAAAGTGTCTTCAATGAGATCACAAAAGTGCTCAAGGGAGTGCACCCTGTCAACCAGCAGGCTGCACAGCCACCGATGTGGAGATTCGCGAAGTGTGTATGCAAGCAGTAGACTGGCCTGTTCGTCAGAACAACCATCTTCCTCATGAAGCATGGCAAGGAAGTCATGTAATAACTCAAGCCAGGCCACTTTTCCTTCACCATCATACATGTATGTGGATAAGAGATCGAAAAACTCCCTCGTGATGGTAAAAAATTTGGCATGTGAAAAACATCTTGGTGGGAGGAGAGTTCAAGACTCCATGATAGATATGAAAAGGTTCAAAATAGGATGAGAGGACACAACTTGTCATCTGGCCCTCCTTCTAGTGCCAGAAGTGTTGATGGTGCTAGACCCACCAACATGTTCGGGGATCTCCCAAGTAAGAATTCGAAATCAGACCTCATACCGTTTGGTGTAGGAGTCCCAGCAGTGGGTCGTACGGTAATGCCTTGACCGCAATTTCACACAGAGGCAAGTAAGATGTCCATGTTGGTAGCAAGGGTTTGATAGCTGAAGTAAGTCAAGGAAGGTGCATGAGAGGTTCTAACACATGGAGAGTGGGATGAGTGCACCCCTTGGAAACCTGTAATAGTACGCGGATTGGAAGCGAACACACAAGTGAAGATGCATCACAACATGGAAGGCAAGTTAGAGAGCAATCCAAAGTGATGGTTAAACCAACAAGACATTTCATAAAGGTTCATACATACTTATAAAAAATAGTCCATACATGCATGCGTAAGCAAACAAATACGTATGTTATTTAGAGTAAACAAGATAGCTAAAATACAATACAACATATGCATGAAACGTGTTGGCTCTATTATATTAAGAAGTGTAAGTTCCAGTCATACAATACATCCATGTCCAACCACTAGTTCTAATAGCGAAATGTTACAGCCACAACCACCTGCTCCTCCAAAGAGATATACTAGCTCTGCACAGTGGAGAAGCCAAGGTGCATTACAATATTGTCCATGATTTCTCTAGGATACTCCTAGCAAAGCTTGGCTGACCAAAATCCTATACAATGAGTTATGAGGTACTATTTATAGCAAAGGGTGGGGTGACCCTTGACATTCCCCTTTGAGACCGTTCATCTATCCACATGACTCTTCAACTACTCTATGACTATTACATTCAACTACTGACACTTGAACTTCGACTTGAAAAGACGTTACAATACAATGCACATGTACCCATGTGAGAAAAAATGGCTTGAGAACGCCATGCAAGACATCACTGACACTTGGACCATTGTGATGATACCAACTTGTTGACATGCTTGTGATGGTCAAAGGTGGTGAGCTAATGCCAATATTGGTTATTCATGATGGTGCATGTGCATTCAATGGTGACATCTTATTGAAACGAACTCTTGCCTTCGTTGCATCCAAATGCATTGATATGGATCATTTGTCCAACTCGTCTGATAGCACGCATAAGGTTGTCCTAGTGTGACCAAACCAAAAACATGTTGATGCATAGTGTCTACGTTGCTCTCCAAGAATGTGATGGTGGTCGTGCGCATCAACTTGTTGAAGTGCATGTTCAGCTCCAGTCGGAATTGCTTCTTGTCTTCGCCTCAATGAGTGTGCCGAATGGGTGGGATCGCATGTGTGCGCACAATGACATGCATGTTGTTGCATTCCCTTGCATGAGATCAACAACACTCCTCACCTTGTCTACTCTGTGCCAACTGTTGCGATGGGTCTATAACTTGTACGGCCACAGTTTCATCCTTGAGTGCATGTTGTGCCCCCTGTTGTACCTATTCCTGCCGCAACTCATTCTCTCATCTATGCAGCTCCTGTTCTTCCTTGAGTTGCTGCTTCAGCACATGCAACTCCTTCTCTATTCCATTCTCCACCTTCGTGTGATCTTCACGTCGTGTCATCACCTCATAGCCTAAGTCTCCAAAGTTTATTTCATCACAAGTGGATCTGCTTGAGCTTGCAACTTTGTTCCACCTCTGTGTTGTCAACAACGTTTCTCTTGCATTCGTTGCATCTGGTATGATACCTTCAGTTGTTGTTGATGGTGTTTCTCGCTATGATGCTTGTGTTGTCATATATTGATGTCGTTGTCTATGAACAACTTGATGTCTTCGTGGGTAGGCAAGTTCATAGACTCTTGATCGACTTCATACCCAAGTGTGCTCTGAATGGTGTCTTTGACTCTGCTCTTCTGGAAACCATTGTACTTGTGCTTCTAAGAGGTAGATAAACACCTGCAATACTTGGATACATGGCAGCACTCATGGAAAGAAATCTGTCAGTCAAAAACTAAAATGAACTTGAGAACTGACTTGCAACATACCTATGTGACTGATCATGAAGGTTTCACAATTTCTGTCGGGACGTCGGGAGACTGACTGCCAAAACTGTGCAAGGCACAGTCTGGCTGTCAGGAGGCTGACTGACTGCTGGAACTGTGCAATGCATAGTCCATCCTGGCTTTCTAAGGACTGAAACTATGCAATGCACAATTTTAGTCAATAGTGACATGCAACCAACAAATTCCATTGTGCAGTTTCTGGGGCTAGCAGGACACTGCCTCCAAGAATTGGGCAATGCAGTCCTGGAGGCCAATGTTGGGCTAGAATTACGCAATTTCTAGAGGGAAGGGAGAGCCTTCACTTCCAGAAATGTACAGTGCTAGCCAGGCAAGGCACGGTCTGGGCCAAGGCAGCCCATACCAGCCGACGGGCGATTCGACACATGAGAAATCTGAATGCATGGTAAGATGAGTGCAAAAAAGAGTGAATGATCATACATAAAAACAACAAGTGCAAAATTCAGGAAACAAGAAAGCATGGATATGTGTCAAGCGAGTCACCGAAACGACGACTATCCATGCAAAACAATGTCATGCATGTGATAGCGATGAGATGTAAACGAAAAATGAAATGATTCTTATACAAGCTAACATACATGCAAACGACAACAAGTGCTCATAGAAATCAAGTAGACATCACTCACACAAAGCGATACACAAAAAGTGATAGAAACGCAACGCAAGACATGAAAAGTAGGCTTACCCCAAGAGAGTTGAGTTGAATGTGTCGACAATTCCTAGATGCAATGTGGGATGTCAGAGATGCAAGGCCGATGTGAGGAATGAGCTCTACAATTTTTGGTTGATGAGTTTTGATAAAATCGAGGTTGTGACGCACATGCCACAAATCTAGAAAAAGTGACACTTGGTGGGAGATTTCTAAAATGATCCTTGCATGTAACCTCCAACTACTAAAAATAGATCCCTGAATCAAGGGATTCCTTTGCATGCTACCTTGGGAGAAGTAGTCCATGCATGCAAATCAGTTTTACTTGGTCTCAAAGAGAACTAGTCAACCCAACTGCACATGCAACAATCTGCTCAACAAAGGGGAAAAATGCACATTTCTGGGAGGGAGTTGGGCTGGTTGCCTAGAGGGATTGCATAATTTCTGGGTAGAGCAGCTAACTGCTTCCTAGAATTGTGAAATTTATGGGTTGAGTAGTCCTTCTAGGAGGAATTGTGCAATTTTTCAGTGAATAGTGACGGGCAAATTTGTGCAATTCTGGAGCGCAGCAGGGTGCCAGAGAGAATTGCGCAATTTCTAGAGGGAAGGCTGGTTTCCCTCCAGAATTGCGCAATTTCTTGAGGGAGCTGCTCAGCTCGTACCTAGACCTAGTCCACTGAAACAACCTGTGAGGGGGATTAAACAAGCTTTGATTGGGAGGTTGTTACTATGTAAGAAAATCACTGAATGTTGTGTACTTGACAAGGCAAGACATGTTGCTATGAAAGGTTGGTAGGGAGGCTCCAAAACGATGTTAAGGCAAAATTTTGGAGGGTTTTTTAGCCGCTACAACAAAATGAAACTATTAATAATAGGTTTCAAACATTAGTGGCCGATAAAATATGGAGTTTGACTACTTGGAATCAACCATGTGAAAATATCTCTAGATGCTTGCAAACGATTTTCAAAAGAAGATAGATCTCCTTGACGACTTGCAGGAGGAAGTTGCGTCTTTTTCTGAATCAAATTTGAAGAAGAAACTGGAAGAACAAAACCATCAGCATGTTATGGAGATTGATTTCTTAAAAGAAACAATTTTGGAGCAACATCAACTTTTGTCACAACAGTTCATTGAGAAAGATGAGGTTATTCAAAAGTTGCAGGAGTCTAAAAAGGAACTTGAATTGGAAGTTAGTCATCTTCAGAAATGTCAGATGAGGACACTTGATGTTGAGTCATCAAGCTCTCCTTCTTCCACACTTGATGATGTTGATTTCCATATGGCTGATGCAGATAATCATTAATCATCACATACTATTTTTGCACCCAATTTTGAAAATCATACTACTGGTATTGGATCCTAATTGTTGAGAAAAATGGGATATACTGGAGGAGGACTTGGGAAGAATGGACAGGGAATTGTTAATGCTATTAACCCTGTAGTGTAGATATCAAAAGCAGGTCTTGGATATGATCTTGTCGTTGCCTCGTCACCTACATACATTTGTGAGGTGTTTCAAGAAAATGTTCCTCTTAATTTTCTTCATGACATCATTGTTAATGTCATTCCAGATGAAAATGTTGCGGCATCGAGCTTTGAATCTGCAAAAATAAATCCTGAAGCATTTCCACATCCTCATCAAAGGAAATCATCCAGGTTTCAACATTCTTGATCAATTTGCAGTCCAAAATTTAGATCAATTCAGAACAGATGTGAAAGAATGAATCATGGACCAATGCCAACCATCAGGATCAATTGTGGATGGATCGATGGATGGTCATGGTGTCATTTGAACCAATTCTTGAAGACTTCATATCGCCAAGTTGCATCAGTTGTTCATTATTGACTGCCACTATTCCCTCAATTGTGTTTTGGGGGGGGGCTTAGATGGTGACAGATGTTGTCATTTCTTTGTTGACAGTTGTCATTTTTTGTTTGATCAGTGTGATGGTGATGGTGTTCAAACCACTTCAAGAGTGTTGTTGCACAACATTTGAGCTGAGTTTTCCATATTTACATGCCTCATTGGTTGTTTGTTGGTTGATGGTGTTGCTTTCATTCGAAGCCTTGTCCTAGTTCTTTACCAACGCCTATTTTTTTTTAAGCTTTTTGGGAGAAGTTGACAGTATTTGCCACCCTTGTGCCTCTACAACAATCCTACTTCATAAATCGACTGACCTCATTGAGGTTTCATGGCTATCATTTTCATATTTTTGGTACTTCAGCATTTCATACTTCATTGGAGTAGGCCTATGTTTTTTCCATTTAATAGATCATTATGGTATCTACAGTTTTAGCTCCATGATAATTTGAGCATTGTCATCTTTCTCTCTTTTGGGGGGAATTTGTTTCCTACTAGTTTTTCTCTCTTTCTCCACTTATGAGAGTTTACACATGGGTACCTTATCAGGCCTTGTTATCGAGACCCATTCTTTGTTTTCTTTTTTCTCTGATCTCCCTATGTTTCACTTAAGGGGAGGTGTTGGACTTTGTCTTTTCCAAAATTTCATTTCCCTGTGAGCTATGTATGGTGAGTTGTAAGCTCATATAGGGGCTTGTATTTACTCGGTTGTCATAGTTATCCTTAACTGACATTGGACCTTCTCCATTTCTATATAATGGAGGCTTTCTATGCACTTTTATACAAGCTTGTGAGTAATTCAATACTCTAACAGCTTTTTAACCAATGGTCACCATTATAGCGACTCTCCTCACAAACTTGTTTTTCCTTCTATTTTTTCAGTTTTTGCACTTGATTCACATTGATTAACTCATACTTAGTCAAATCTACACCCAATCTCACATCATTTCTCCCTTCTTCTCTTTTTCCACACTTCCACCAGGCAGATCTGCACTTTCCTTGGCCACATTTTTTCTTGCCCGGTTGGGCACTGCACAATCCTAAGGCTCAAGCCAAGAGCTTGGCCTTTGTAACTGCGCAATGCATAGTATAGGCTGCCCCAACTATGTATTACACAGTTATAGGGCTCATTTTGTCACCTTGGCCACTAATATTGCACAATGTGTAGTCTCTCCTAGTCTCTACCCATGTTGAACATCGCATTGCGCAGTCTCAAGCCTTAGTTTGCACCCTTGCCTGCCAGGATTGTGCAGTGTGCAGTTCCCACATCCAATCTCCCTTGCTCGTTGATGAAAATTGTGCAATCCCTCTCATCAGTTGCTCGGTTTGCTGCTTGATCATGCTTTGAAGTTATATTTTCAAAAGTCTAATGTTTTCTTAACATGAGTGTCCTTTTTGTCCCACAGGTACCACACTTGTGAAGCACTTTTCTCCGACGGTCATTGTTACCATGGCACCAAAGAGAGCTTCTTTAAAAGAGACCATTGGAAGTAGTACTGGAGAAGTGGTTGAGAAGACACTGGTAGATTTTCCAGTGTATGCAAACACTCAATTGTTTACATAAAAGGGGTCAGCACTAACATGGAAACAAGTTAATGAAGCTCTTTTGGAAAAGAGCCTTGAGGCAGATCTAGAGGACTGACAGGTTTATCTCAGTATATGACAGTCGATACTACACAAGGTTGCATGAAGATATCCAACCTTCCCATGTGTAGATGTCATAAGCTAGATTATTTGCACATTGATGAGAATACCATGACATTGAGTTATGCTAGCGGCCAGAATCTTGCTACCTTTCGGGAAGAATATTATCAGTGCATGTATCACTTTCTCGAGCTAGTGAAGCTCATGGACTCATTTTGAAAAAAAAAAATTTCAAAGGTTGGGTGAAAGATCCATCACAATTTCGATAGACACCCACCCATTATTATAAGACAAAGTCCCTCAACAAGGCCTACCACCTCTTGGTTATCTTAGCTTGTAGGATCCATGGTCAGCAAAGTATGAAGCCCTTTCCTGAAGGGTGGGAAATCTTACTGAACCAGGTTGTGAACGAGGGGAAGCCATTCAACTGGTCAGATTTCTTGGGTCCACAATTGAGAGCCCATGTAGCATAGGCCTAGAGTCCTCCCAAGGGTGAACAAGCAAGGTTTTATATGTATGCATATTTACTGGATGTAATTTGTGCAATACATCAATTTTTTGGCATGAACTAGACATGGACACCACGAGAAAATGTCGTGCATGTATATTCCAAGATGATTTCAAATTGCAGCCATCAAAGAGTAATGGAACAACTAACTGACCATTTCATCATCCTGCTTTAGAAGTTTATCTTTGAAGAAGAACCACCTTACATGTCACAAGGAGAAATGGAGGCAATAGCAAAGATCGTAGATTGCTATGCCTCACTAGGTGGTACCTTCCTTAGAGTGTATGGTGGAGAGAAGTCACCACATGTTTTACTAATGTGTGCCACCAACAAGCTTGTCATGCAAGAAGTGTCATATCCCCGTAGTATTTTCAAAGACCATTGTGAGAAAATTAACTTTCAATGGATCATCGGGCTTTTCATTGGCTAGAGGAGGATCCATGGAGGAATTTCTACAATACCTCCAAGCTCCATGAGCTATCAGTTTAGTAGGGACTTCACAGGCTACTCCACAGAGGGAAGAAACTACAGAAGAAATAACAACAGAAGGAAGTAATCTCATGCAGGACAAGGGAAAGAGAAATATTTATGACAATCCAGGAGGAGAACAAAGCTACAAGATGAAGTCAGATCCTATTATTATGAAAGTAGCTTTAGCAGCTGAAGCGAAGAGGAAGCAGAGGATACAAAGAATAGAGCAGAGGAAGAGAGAAAAGCAGAGATTTCAAGAAGCATAATAGGAGCCAATGGAAGAACGGGAATAGAGGAGGAAGGAACAAGAAGAAAAGAAGAAGAAAAGTTGGGCACCATAGTAGAAGAAACAATGCCAATAAAGGTTGAAGAGTAGGAACATAACTAATCAACAACTAAGGAGGAAGATGAACAGATGCAGGATCGGGAGCTTGCTTAGTAGACTGAGCACTTGATTGAAGTTACAGACATGAGAATTGATCAGGAGTCACAAAGTGAAGATGTTGATCTGATGTCAAGCGCACCACATGTTGGGCATGGAATCCCCCCACAACATGTTTTAGGGCTCAAAGCCCAAGTCTTGGTCAAATATGTTGTAAGACTCCATGAATTGTAGGCGCGGAGCGCGAAATGTATGTTGATTCATAGGGTTCTTCGCCCTAAGTTTTGTAATGTAATGTAATTTCATGTCGGCCTACCCATGGTCCGCAGACCATGGGATTGCATAAATAAGAGCGAGGCTCTAAGTTGTAATGAGGGGAGTCGATGGGTTGATGTAATGATCTAGTAGCAGATAAAGAAGAAGTCTAAGTGTCTTGGGTTGTAGTATTAGGAAGAGGCTCTACAGCTGAGTGTGCAGAGGCCTAGTAGAGTCCATAGCTGAGTGCGTGGACCCCTGCAGCTAAGTGTGCAAGGCGAAGTTGAGTCTATAACCCAAGAAGAAGAATAATAAAGAGAAGTTTGATTCTAAACATTGTGTATCTATTTTTGTATGATTTTCTATGCATTTATACTGTTTTGTTTATCACGTGCACTTATATGAATATTGAACACTGTTAAGTATAATTGGGCTCATACAAATAAGTTAAGTAATCGGATAATCTCAGGTTAATAGTAAGGAACTTGGGTAATAACACAGATCATGCCTCGAACTGGGCTGCGCGAAGGCAGCATTGCAGGCTACGAGGTATTGATAGGTGCGCATAGCAATGCGCGCACAGGGTCAAACCACGAACCACACAAAAACTATCAGACATCTCTAGGGTGTGGAAACCTGGTTCTAGCACCCTCCCATACTACTTCAGGTGAGACCTCAGTCTGCACTTTATGGACTATTGCCGAAAGGGCTAGTAGTACCGGGATTTGTTTGGCAAAATCATCTCTGAACCTAGGTCAGGCCCCCATAAGCCAACAAATGGTTCCATTGCCAGGATCGGGATCTACATAAGGGATGTCTAATGTCGTGTCACTAGAATCCAACAAAGAAAGAAATTGAAGGGTGGTTGGACAAGAAGATTCACGAGTTCGCGGCGTAGGAAAACAAGAATCCGTGAGTATCTAAGGAACAGTGGTTGGAGCGCTACTTATATACGGAAATCCATGAAATTTTCTTTGCATCCTTTCCTTCTGAGCTGTATGAGTGGATCACGAAGCTAGCAAACAGTCAGGGAAGGTGTAGGCTCGACAAACCAATCATGTGGACTCCAGAATTAGTGTGCAGACTAGAAGTGTCAGGAGATAAGATCGCGTGAGCTGTGGACCATTGGCTCGATTGAATTATAAGAGGATTTATCACTAAGTTCACGGTAGATACAACCGTCAGCTACAATGGGGCGGAGCGATGCTTCCTCAAAGGATTGCAAGGTAAGTATATTAAAGCTTTGAACACTTGGATTAATATGTTATTGTGTGAAAAGCGATTTATGTGAATAAATTAATGTTTGGGACTACATGAAGTGGGAAGTTCTATAGAAGTGAAGGTAGTGAAGAATTAGAAACTAGTCCCTTAATTTCACCCTCGCAGGAAAGTAAGGAAGAGTTCATGAAAGTTTCTTTGAGAAGCATGGTCAATCTAATAAGGTAGTGAATTCCGCATTTACCACCTCCACCTACACCACCACCCATCTCACCCTCCGCACCTCCATCTCCACCCACCCCACCTCCACCACCACCGCAGTTCAGTATGGCAAGTGCAATCAAACTACCGATATTCAGAGGAGTAGGGAATGAAGATCCAGACCAATTCTGGTTCATGGTAAGGGCAGTATGGGAAGCATAAGGAGTCATGGACGACAATATAAAGAAGGCTACACTGGTAAGCACATTACAGGATCACACATTAACATGGTACATCAAGCATTCTAATGACCATCCCAACGCAGGAATCGCAAAAATCCAATTTGCGTTGAACAAGGAATTTAGCAGGCCAAAGTTGGAAACACAATCAATTATCGGGTTTAAGGAGATAGCGATGCTCTCGGGCGAGACCCCCTCGGATCTAGACTAAAGACTGAAGAGTATGATTCATGAGGCCAACATGACTTTGACGGATGGATAGCACCGGGCAGGGTTTGTAGTTTCACTAACACCACATTTAAGGATGGCGTTATCACTACAAAAGCTTTCCACCCAGGCTGAAGCTTTGGAGATGGCAATGAGATTGCATGAGACCCCTATACAAGACCCTAGTCTGGGAGTCCAACAAATCCATGCAAAACTGCAAAATATATGTCTAGAGATGCAGAGTTTGAAACAGGACAGGACACCTCGGCCAGAGGCACACGAGCAGGTATGGTGCATAAAATGCGAAGGCTGGGGGCATGACAAGGACCACTATCCAGTGTTCACGAATTACTTGGAGAAAGGAGGGTTGATGCCATTAAGACCTGAACCATAAGCAGGACCAAGAACGGTGCCTCCTCTATGGTGTGCGATCTGTTAGATAGGAGGAAAACACACTACAGATAATTGTCATCTATTGCAGAAGTATATGAAGACGTCCCAGCAATTGTTTTGTAATTTTTGCAGGTCGGTAGGCCATGATGAACGCACCTGCAGAAGCTATGAACTAATGATGGATTGGACTCCTGCCTATAGGGTGCAAACCGAAACGTGAGCCCTTGACCCAAATATAGGAATTGTGCGTACTATATTCAAGGGGCGCGAATGACGTCTAGGTGGAATGGGACCAGGAAGGGGTCACGGACAACTAATTTGTTATAATTACGGAGGGCCAGGGCACTATGCTCGCGATTGTACAAACCCGACAAGGACATTATGTTTGTAATGTACTCAATTTGATCATGAGGCAAAATACTTCGCTACATTAATAGCGAGGCTGTGTGAAAAAGGGGTACTCCAACCGATGATGAGGTCTAAGCCACGCGAAGAAGACCCGAATGTAAACATGATGCTCAGGAGTGGTATGACCACTGGCGATGATAAAGGTAAGCAATCATAACAAAGTGCATGGGTTCGCAAGCCTCCTACAAAGGAACTCGAATTTTCTTTAGAACACACGAAGGAGACATTCATGGAAGCTAAGAAGAGCTTCACGGAGGCCTCCACTTTAGGTAGTAAGGATCAACTAGAACCAGGAATGGATCCTTCAATGCTCACTACCTTTCTGGAGACATGCATGAAACTACTATGTGACAACAAGGTAGTAAAAGGACTATAGGAACTCATCACTAGGTGTGCGGGGTCGGGAGAACCGCACGTGGTTTGGAAACTTGGAAAGCATGCATTGCGCACAGGAAGGGAAATGAGGATGACTGTGCAAATTGGCAAGTATGAAATGGATTAGGTAATTCTGGATCTCGGATCAGACACAAATGTACTACTGAAACAAAGATGGGAACACATGGGTAGACCCACGCTACAATGGTCTCCTATTCAATTGTGAATGGCAAACCAACAGGAGATTTTTCCCATGAGAAGATTGTAAGGGGTAACGGTGGATATTGAAGGTGCGAGCACGCAAGCAGATTTTGAAGTGATATAGATTTTCGATGATAGCAATCCTTATCGTACGCTACTAGGAATAGACTGGGCCACCGATATAAATGGAGTCATAAATCTGAAGAAGCGAAAAATTATTTTTGAGAAAAAGTCACTATGCGTAGTAGTACCGTTAGATCCAGTCGAAGGAGCGTGATACACTGGACCGGTGCACGCCAATGATAGTGATGATGATCTCGATTGCATCTACAAGATAACTACGCGAGAACAAGATTGGGTGAATCCAACTGTAGATGGAAGGAATTCGTGGGAGCGCGAAAGCTCCTGCACTTCAGATTCAAACAAAGAAGTAGAGCGATGGCAGAATCAGATGCTCGAAGTAACAACTCTTAATTGCAACATGATGGTTAGATCGTTGTGTTGCGTGAAAACAGAGGTAAGGGATCTGCCTAAATATGATGGGTTGACAGCGGTGGATGAATTCTTGAACAAATTTGAAAGCGCAATACAAAAACAACAGCTATTCGATGCTCTGATATATACGCTGCGCGCGATGCCCTCAAGGTGGTGGGGTACGCATCAGGGAAGTGTTTAGGACTGGCACAGATGAAGAGGGATAATGTGCCTACGATTTGGGAAACCATAGATATGGCTAGTAGACAAATATGACATACAGGGTGACCCACGTACACACCTCGTGAAATGGACCAAGGTCTACGGGGAAGAGCCATAGCCTGAATGGGTACATTTATTATATCATACCCTGGATGTCATACACATGAATTGGTATACTAAGATAGAGCTCTGCCATGGTAGGAGCAAATGGGATGTCTTGCGCGAGGGATTTCTGTTAACTTTCATGTTTGAAGATCATTGGTGGGATATTGTTGATGATGTGCTACAGGCAATAAAAGTAGCTATCTTCAAAATACCCCCGGAGCCAATAGAAGTACTTCAGCCAAAATGGGCGAGACAGTCGAACTGCACATTGGAGTGTTACAATGTAAATGTTGAGGAGGATGATGAGGACCCATGAAATATTAACATTCCAGAAACAGAAGGCTGTCACGAGGTTTGAGGACCATCGATTAAGGATCCTGACATCACCACGCTGCTAAAAAAAGAGTAGGTAAACATTGGAACAGAGGCGGACCCAAAGTACGCGATGCTTGGGGATGATTGGGACAATTCCACAGTGGATAAGGTTGCTGAGTTACTCCATGAATACCAAGACTTGTTCCCGACCAAAATTACGGACTTAAAAGGGATCGTTGGCGATTTAGGGATGATGAAGATCACCCTGAAACCCAATGCGAAGCCAGTTAAGCAGCGGCCTTACCGCTTGAATATGAAATATAAAGAAAAGGTCCGTGAAGAATTAGATAAAATGCTCACAGCCAGAATTATTGAGCCAATGGAAGAATTCGACTATGTGAGTTCTACAGTAGTACAGGAGAAAAAGCAGAAGGGCGAAACAAGAATATGCGTGGACCTCAGGAAGTTGAATGACACCTGTGTACATGATCCATTCCCAACACCGTTCACAGATGAAGTACTGGAGAATGTTGGCGGTCAAGAAGCATCCTCATTCACGGATGGGTTCTCATGGTGCCATCAGATCAAGATTACACCAGACGATAGGAGAAAAACGACCTTCGCAACAGAATGGTGCTGCTTTCAATACACCCTTATGCCGTTCAGACTGAAGAACGTGCCAGCCATCTTTTTGCGCATCAATGTGGCTACGTTCAAAGAATACATCCACAAGTTCTTGGAGGTCTATCTGGATGATTGACTGTTTTTTGATTAGTTAAGCACCATGTAGAAAGCTTATGCTTGATGCTAGATACTTGTCGCCGACACCAGATTGCACTAAACCTTAAGAGGTGCACATTCCTCATTCCCTTTGGAAACCTGCTGGGACATGTGGTCTGCAAACCAGGACTGATTGTGGACCCTATGAAGATTGTCGTTATTCTAAATTTGGAAGCATGCGAAGTGTTAAACAACTACGCTCTACTTTGGGACACACCGATACTATAGGAAGTTCATCAAAAGTTATTCCCAAATAACAGCGCTGATGGAAAAGCTATTGAAAAAGGATGTTACATATTGTCGGAATGATGATTGCTTGAAGATTTTGGATGTCCTGAAGGGGAAACTAGCCTCTGCTCCAATCGTGGTCTTCCCAAAATGGGATGTGGAATTTCATGTACATGTTGATGCGTCGTGTATTGAGCTGGGAGTCGTACTCACATAGGAGGGCATGGAGGGCGTGGATCACCCGATTGTGTTTGCAAGTCGGATATTGTCCAAAATGGAAAAGAACTATTCCACCTCCGAGCGCGAAGGGTTAGTGATGGCGTACACACTCCAAAAATACCGACACTATTTACTTGGAGGACATTTCAAAATGTATACCGACCATTCTGCATTGAAATACCTAGTGAATAAGCCTGTGTTGGGGGGGATCATATGCAGATGGCTCTTACTGTTCCAAGAATATGATTTTGAGGTCATAGTTAAGCTGGGATGCCTGAATGCAAGACCAGATCACTTGTCACGAATTGAGACGGGCGAGGAACCAACGAATTTGGAGGAGGGACTACTTGATGCAAAACTCTTTATAGTGTGCGTCATTGATGGACATTGCAAAGATATAATCCATTTTCTAACAACAAGGACTGCAACGAAGGAATATTCAGTCCAACAGAAAAAGGAATTGGTGGTGCGCGCGACGGATTTTTCTGTCATCGCAGGGCACCTATACAAAATGGGCAATGATGAGATATTGCGAAGATATGTACCTGAATTTGAATGAGGTCAGATCCTCATGGAAGCACATGGGGGCGCTGCAGGAGGACACTATGCAGGATGTGCGACCGCACAGAAGATTCTTTGCGTAGGGTTATGGTGGCCAACCCTGCATCAGGATTCGAAAATGCACTATAAGGCCTGTGATATATGTCAAAGGACTGGAAAACCATCACGAAGGGATGAGATGCCATTAAATCCACAAATGACACTACAGCCATTCGAAAAATGGGCAATCAACTTTGTGGGACTGATCAAACCTTAGGGAAATATGGGCACATGCTACATCATCACCGTGACAGAGTACCTGACACAATGGGCAAAAGCGCAATCGATCAAAGACTGCATGACCGCTATGGCTGCGAAGTTTTTGTTCGAAAATGTGTTGACACGATTTAGGTGTCCAAAAATCTTAATGAGTGATCATGGAACACATTTCCTGAATGAAACCATCAGTGCGCTCACAGAAGAGTTCCAGGTGTATCATCAGAAAAGTACACCGTACCACCCACAAGCTAATGGGACAGTAGAGGCATTCAACAAAATACTGGAGAGTGTGCTGACCAAAATGTGCAACGCGCAGAGAAAATACTGGGACCTGTGCGTACCTACCATACTATGGGCTTACAGGACAACATGTAAGAAATTGGTGGGACAGACACCTTTCGAGTTAGTCTATGGCACAGAAGTTGTCATGCCGATGGAATACATCATACCTAGTCTATGAATAACAATGCTAACAAGCATGATGGAACGCGAAGCTCTAGAAGAAAGGCTCACGCAATTAGAAGAACTCCATATATGATGCATTTATACTGTTTGTTTATTGTGCGCACTTATATGAATAGTGAACACTATTAAGTATAATTGGGCTCATATAGATAAGTTAAGTAATCGGATAATCTCAGGTTAATAGTAAGGAACTTGGGTAATAACACAGATCATGCCTCAAACCGGGTTGCACGAAGGCAACATTGCAGGCTGCGAGGTACTGATAGGTGCACAGCAACATGCCCGCAGGGTCAAACCGTGGACCACCCAAAAACCATCAGACATCTCTAGGGTGTGGAAACCTGGTTCTAGCACTCTCCCATACTACTTCGGGTGAGACCTCAATCCACCCTCCACGGACTGTTGCCGAAAGGGCCAGCAGTATTGAGATATGTTTGGCTAAATCATCTCTGAACCTGGGTCAGGCCCCCATAAGCCAACACCACAGGTCACCATTCAGTCTTCAACCCCTCCAGCAATAGATCCATTCCCAAGCGAGGAATGGGATGTTGTTCCTCTTGATGATGATCTAGTAATGGATGTGTACAATCTGTCATTTCATTATTTTCAAAAGAACATTGTACAAGAATGAAGAAAGAATTTTCCAGATGATCACGCATCACCTCCATTCGTTAGAGAAAGGGTGATAGTGGTGGACACCAGGAAGAGTCCAAATTCCATTGTCAAAGCCAACTTGGCCTTTGTAGGTGTGAGAAGATCAAACATTTATTATTTGATGGCCAAGAATGAGCAATTGGAATAGAACTTACAAACTACTAGGAAAGAGGTGGAACAACTCCATGCAGCAGCACATAACACTTTCTACACAGGTCTATATGGAGGATATGAGAGCAACGATACTTGTTGAAGTATCGACACCCAGAGAAACCATATGGAAACTCTATGAGGAGTTTGTTACCATACATAAAGAAGTTGTATGTTCGCATGGCCTACAACAGTAGAGCAAAAATTTTGTTAAAACTCTCAAGAATGTACAAGCTTCCATTACCTACGTGCAAGAATGGACAATGTGATACAAAGCAACAATGCTTGACTTGGGAAAGAAAATGAGGCCATGGGCTAAGCTGGAGAGAGCAAGAGTTCAGATCTTGATTTAGAACAATAAGCAGCTCACCTCATTTATTGGTAACATTCAGGCCGCATATGTACAATTATTCAGTAGTTTGGATGTCTTGGTGAAAACACACAAGATCCCATCAGTTGACTCACTCAAAAAATCCAAACCCAAGAACTAGGTCCAACAAGAGATCAAAAAGTACTTGTAGCAGTTGAGACAAATTTCCACCAAGCAAGATTTGGATCTGAACAGACAACACATGAAGAACTACATTGATGGTCCTATCCAAATTAGAACAATGTTGCTCATGCTTTAGAGGGAAGTTGAAACTAGTTCTAATTCATTGTACATGGATGCCATGGAGGCTAGAGTATGCTTCCAGCCAGACACCATCACACACTTTGGGGATTTCATCACACAGTACTAAGCTTGGCACCAATATGTGACAGAGAAGCATCAAGTGGAAGTTACTAAGCTAGAGTTTCGCCAAACTCAAGCATCATAGTATTTTTTCTTGTTAGGCTGTCAACTTGTCTCTACCCTATTTTATCTTATATGGGTATGAGTGTAAAATGTAGTATTATTTGTAATTGTTTTGTAAAATGAAATGCCAAGTCTCAATATTGGAATGTGAAGAGTCATGATGTAATGTAATGGGGAATTTGAAAGAATTTGAAGAGTCATGAGGGTAGTCTAAAGGTCACAAAGGGGGTAATTTGAAATAATTTGAAGAGTCATGAGGGTAGTCTAAAGATCACAAAGGGGATTTGAAGGGTTATCCAACCTCTTGTTATAAATGGAACCTCATAACTCATGTAAGGGGATTTTGGGAGCCAAGCTTTTGGCTAGGCTGAGGCTTCGGAAGAGCTTGGGAGTTTTTTGAGAGCCTTGACTTCTCTGTAGCATAGAGGGAGTATACTTCTTTGGAGGAGCATGTGTTGCTGACTTTAATGTTCCACTTTTGGGGCTAGTGGTCATCAATGGTGTATGTATGATTGGAACTTTCACTTATAATAAAACTCAGACCCAGCACAATTTCATGCATATGTTGTGAATATAGTAGGAATGTTCTTGTAGTATTTGCAATGTATGTTATTTAACTTACGCCCATGCTTATGAACTATTTCGTTTGCATTTTTATGAATCTTGTTGAATGCATGTAGTTGTATTAATTCGTCACCTTAACTTGTGGAATACTCTAAATGTTAGCTCATGATGTCATTATGCTTGTGTGTTCCTTTTAAGTTGCATACTACTACAGGCTTCTAAGGGGCTTACTCTCTTTTCCCTTCTTGTGTTGGAACCGTTCATGCATCGCACATGACCATCTATAGGGTCACACACACTTGTTCTCACCAAATACACCATGCACCACTCTATGTGTATTTGCAACCAAGGTAGATCATTAGCACCCCGTTGTTGGGAATCCTACTCCAAACGATGTGAGGTCTATTTGGGACTTCATATCGGGGAGATCCCTTGAATGTTGGCGAGTCCAACACCGTCAACATTTCTGGTGCTAGAAGGAGGGCCAGATGACAAGCTGAGCCCTTGAAGTATGTTTTGAATTTCTACACTTATTTAATGTCTTATCCAAAAATCATAACCACGAAATGTTTTTCTAGAAACACAAATATGAAAGTGCCAGTGAGAATTATTGATGACTTGTCAAATTCAAAATTCAATGGTGAGGGTGAAACAACCTTATTTGAGCACACCACCCATTTTCTTGATTTTTGGACAAAGAATAATATCCACTGTGACGATGTTGGTTGTAGGTTGTTCATTATAATGTTCAAAGGGTGCGTACAAGAATGGTCTAACACATTTCCTAATGACTCCATACACTCTTTCGAACACTTTGTCACAGAATTGTCCTGTGCCTTTGATATGTATGATCGTAAAACTCTCTGCAAGAAAATTCTGAATTTGGGAAAAGAACCTGATGAATCTGTTCAAGATTTTCACGATCAGTTTATTCATTTTTGCTTTAAATTTCCAGAAGATGATGTTGATTAGTATTTCTTGGTTGACAGATTTCTATATCTTGTTCACATTTCAAAAAATCCGCATGAGCTTGAATCTTTCAAACCTCGCCCAATATACCTCGGTATTAGAGCTTCTAAATCTCTGATAGATGAGGTTGTTGTTCCAAGTGACACTTTGTCTCCTTCTCATCAAATATCTCTAGTTCTACAGGTTGAGACGACAGAACTTGATAATTCATCCACGGATCTACCACCATCTTCTCCCACCCCACATACTCAGAATTTCAGCGTAGGTTTGGACTGCAAATCTGATGGTTATGATGAAGTGTTATCTCCTCATCCTCCATCCTTTGGTTCCTTTGATCCTATGGATTATGAGTTGTTGTGTTCACCTATTTTGAATCCTTTATTTGATGTTCATGAGGATCAAGTTTTGGATGGAGTTAGTGTTGAGTAGACAACTTGCAATATCATTTACAATGATTATGTGTGGGAGCCCATAGCTGAACAAGAATATGTGATGAAGGATGATTCTTCTCCTTCTACACCTCTCCCACATTATCCTGTCATCTTCCATGACCCTGTCATCCCTGTTAAATATTGTGAAGAATCAATTTCTAATCATTCTCAGAACACATGGAATGTTCGTTTTTCATCTGAATGCGAAGAGGACAAATTTGTTTTACCTGACCTTTCCAATATCTCATCTTATCTTTCTAGAAATATAGGGGGTGAAATTTCTCGTTTTCCATCGCCCCCTCATTACAATTCATCAGATCATGAGGATTCCTCTGTTTGTAATATAGAACTTTATGATCCGCGTGGTCATCATGATATTTTCATTCTTGATATTTCCAAGCCATCGATCTTTGATGATCCGTATTTTGAGATGTTGGAACTTCCCCAAGTTTTCGAGGCACTTCAACCTGAGCTAATGGTTATGTCAGGTTGTTGACGTCTTGAGGTCAGTTCCACTTCAGATCAGAAATGTGTTGAATATTTCAAGGCTCCTCATCACTCTATCACACACATTGAAAATAAATGTGTTACAATTTTCACATCCTCCATCTTTATCACACAATCCTATCACTCAGTCATTGGAGGAGTCATACGTGGCAAGCACGGTTGCAAGGAAAAAAAATTATTCTTTCTTTATGTTCGCTCATTTCTGTAGTTAAAAATTTTGTTCTTATATGTCTTCAAGTCGTAGTGTGTCTAAACACCATAATGAACCCACAGAATGTCTTCCATGTGCATTTCTTTCTTTATTTTCTGTGCGTTCTTTAAAACATCGAACATTTTGGTTTGCATTGTCTTATATTTTTTGTTTATTGTTATGCTTTTATATCTTTCTTGACATGCATTCCCTCACATAATAGGCTAGCTAATGCATCGGTGCCTACATTGGAAGTATCATTTCATGTGAGTCTGTCCTATTCACTGTTAGGTTAGGAGTAGTAGTGGTTTGCTTTTCTTGTTTGTTTCTTTTATTTGCTTTCTTTTACTTTCCACTTTGCAATTTTATTCTGTTTGTTTTTTTTAGTCATAGGGTAGCTTTCACATGAGTTTTTGTTTGGCTTCTGAGACAAGCAGGGTGAAGTCAAAGAGGAAGTTGCACTGCTATCAATGCTTGGTTATCTGTTTATTCCCTCTCTTTATGTGAATCTTATATTCCTTTAGTCGATGACACTGTGATAGAAAATATGTTCCTTTCGAAGAAATTCACAGTGAAATCATGATGCTTTCACTTTTAACTAGTACCACATACTCTAATCGGTCCTCTATTTTTTTGGTTAATCCCTGTCAACTAAGTCGAGTAGAGTAAGGAGGGGAGGAAAACCTTAACAAGTATGTCAGAACTGTATACAAATATCCTTCTTTGAAGCGACAACCTCTTATTCTCTCAATAAGTCAGGATCCCTCTTTCGCCCCCATGAAATAATAAGTGCCTATGCACAGTTCTTTGAAAAAATAGAAATGAAAAAATAAAAAAATGAAATAAAGGGGAAAAGAAGAGAAAGGCTTCCTACGCAATGAGGTGAAGCAAACAACTTTGTTGGGGTATTATTTAGGCTCTCTGGCAGCGGTGCAATGTTTGTGTTCTTGAAGTGACTCTGCTGAGGTACTGTCTAGGGCTACTGGTAGCAGAGAAGCGCCAGAGATGAAAACTAAAACTATGGAAATCTCTTTTACTTTTTCATTTATATACTCCTCATCCCCAATTGAAACAACTCAATCTGACTTGGCTTAGTATGTCTGCTTCTGATTAAGAGAATGGTAGGGACTATATCTTTAACTCAAGCTAAGTGAAGAAGCTGCGATAATCAATCAACTGAATAATACTTCCAGAAGCATTAGAGTTGTTATGCATGCGAAAATATCCATACATAGAGTTGGAGTTCTACCAGTGTGCTGCCAGTGTTGTAGCGGCTACAACCATCCTCCACAATTTTTCATAGGCTTTTATTTTGGAGCCTTCCTTCCTATCCACATGAGCTTATATTGCATTAATTCAAGTATTCATGCTTCAATTAAGACTTATATTTTCATTTGTTCTTGTGTTTGCTTCTTTCCACACTTAACTGATATTTCTAACTCACAAGCTTATCTCCCGAATTGGTCTTACAACAATTTTTGGCTTGCCTCCAGAAACTACGCAATCCTTGAGGGAAATCAGCCTTCATGACTGTAATTACATAGTTCAAACTCGTAGTCAGCCTTGAGCTTAGAAACTACACAGTCATGGAAGGAATCCCAACACAAAGCCCAGAAACTACACAATCCCTCACTGAGCTCAAAAAATGTGTAGTGCACTGAGCTAGAAAGTTGCCCATTTCCCCATAATTGTGCCATATTTCCCAGCAGCATGCATGGAAATTTTCCCAAAAAAAGAAAAAAAGAAAACAATCTAGAAAGAAAAAAGAATCCCTAAAAAATAGGGATCCATTATTAGTATCCCAAATAAGGAACACTCATTATTTTTAGAAACTTCTGCCAAGTGTCACTTTTTTCTTGATTTTAGGCATGCATGTCATAAACCCTAATTCACCTAAATCTATTTAATTGATGCCTCTAGAGCCATTTGTCACATTCAATATTTTATCTCTAGCATTCCCAAGGAGATCAAGGAACCATTAGTGTGATCGTCATCACTTTTTCAGGTGAGTTTTTCTTTTGTCGTATTTTGCCGCGTTTCTGTCATTTTTTGTCGTTTCGCTTGTGTGAGTGTTGCTTTACTTATTTCTCTTCATAGTTTATTGCATTTCAACATATTTTAGCTTGTATAAGTGTTTTTCTAATTTTTCATTTTCCTTTCATAAGTGTCACATTAGTTTTCTATTTTTGCACCGATGGTCGTCCTTATGGCGACTCTCCTCACAAACATGATTTTCCTTATGTTTTTTCATTTTTTGCACTTGATTCATATTTATTTACTCATACTTAGTTAGATATGAACCCAATCTCACTTCATTACTCCCTTCTCCTCGTTTTTCACACTTCCACCGGGTAGATCTACACTTTCTTTGGCCAAATTTTTCCTTGCCCAGTTGGGCACTGTGCAATCCTGAGGCTCAAGATGGTAGCTTGGCCTCTAGAAATGCACAATGCATATTACAGGCTGGCCCAATTACACATTTTGCAATTCTAGGGCTCATCCTTTCACATTGGCCACTAAGACTTCACAATGTGTAGTCTCCCCCAATATCTACCCAGGTTGAACTGCCCATTTCATAGTCTCAAGCCTCAGGATGCACCCTTGTCTACTAGCATTGCGTAGTGCATAGTTCCCACGTCTAGTCTCCCTTGCTCGTTGATGAAAATTGTACAATCTCTCTCATCAATAGCTCATTTTTATGCTTGATCATGCTTTGAAGTTAGATTTGCAAAAGGCTAATGTTTACTTTCGATGAGTGTCCATTTTGTCCCATAGGTACCACACTTGTGAAGAACTTTTCTATAGCAATCATTGTTACCATGGCACCAAAGATAGCTACTTCAAAAGAGACCACTGAAAGGAGTAGTATGGAAGTAGTTAATAAAACACCAATCGGTTTTCTAGTGTATGTGGACACTCAATTGTTTATAGAAAAGGGGTCAACACTAACATGGAAGAAAGTTAGTGAAGCTCTTTCAGCAAAGAGCCTTGAGGACTGGTAGGTTTATCTCAGTATCTAGTAGTCAGGACTACACACAGTTGCATGAAGATATACATCCTTCCCATGTGCATATGCCATCATCTAGATTGTTTCACACATTAATGAGAAGACCACGACATTGAATAGTGAGAGCAGACACAAGCTTGCTACCTTTTGCACAAAAGATTATCAGCGCATGTATCACCTGCCCGAGCCAGTGAAGCTCATGGACTCATTTTTATATGCCACTAATAGCTATGTGAACACAAGAGATATTATCAAAGACTAGGTGAAATAGCCATTGAAGTTTCTACAGACTCCCACCCATTCATTCAAGACAAATTTCCTTAAGAAGGCCTACCAGCTCTTGGTTATCTTAGCTTGCAAGATCCATGGTCAGCAAAGCACGGTCACCTTTCCTGAAGGGTGGGCAGTCTTATTGAACCAGGTTGCGAATGAGGGGAAGCCTTTCAACTAGTCATATTTTTTGGCTCGATAGTTGAGAGCCCATGTAGAATAGGCTCGAAGTCCTCCCAAGGGTGAGAAAGCAAGGTTTTATATGTCTGCATATTTACTGGACACCACGAGAAAATGTTGTGCATATCTATTGCAAATTGCTTTTGAATTGCAGTCATCGAGGAGTAATGAAATAGCTAACTAACCATTTCATCATCCCGCTTTACAATCTCATATTTGAAGAAGAACCACCTTGCATGTCATGAGGAGCAATGGAGGAAATAGTGGAGATCACATATTGGTATGCCTCACTAGGTGGTACCTTCCTTAGAGTGTTCGACGACGAGATGTCACCACATGTTTTACCAAGGTATGCCACCGACAAGCTTGTCATGCAAGAAGTGCCATATCATCTCGCCAAAAGGTTGTCAGTAGCTTTGCATAGGAAGAAGAAAGCACTATGGTCCACCCTTCCTTTGCAAAAATGATTATACAAGATAAATAACTTGAAAGTCATGGATATTGAGGGAAAGGAGATAGTGAAGTTTGCATTCGGTACTCTATACTTTAATCTCTATGATCGTTGTAGTATTTTCAAAGACCATTGTGCGAGAATTCACTTTCAGTGGATCAGCAGGGCTTTTCATTAGCCAGAGGAGGATCCATGGAGGAATGGCTTCAATGCCTCCAAACACCATGAGCCAGTTAGTTTAGCAGGGACTTCACGGGCTACTTTGCAAAGAGAAGCAACTCTGGAAGAAACAATAGCAAAAGGTAGCAATACCATGTAGTAAAAGGTAAAGAGAAAGATTGTCGATAGTCCAAGGGGAGAAAAAAATTGCAAGATGAAAGTGGATCCTATTATTATGAAAGCATATTTAGTGGTTGAAGCAAAGAGGAAGGAGAGGATACAGAGTGTTAGTGCCTAGATTTACTTCAGGCTGAAAAGGTAGGATCCAGGGCCAACATCAAACCACGCTCAGCATCATAGCTAGCCCTACGAGGACAGGAGAGGGCTCTCTCCGGGTCAATCTCAACAAAAGATGATCTATGGGGCTTGAGATGACTGAAATAAAAACTGATTTTAGGCTAGGTATGAAGTACAAGGATTTCATGTGATTTTTGGGGGTTTTGTTGGAATCAAGGGAAAGGCAGATTTTGGGGTGCGGGGATTGAGGCTTAGTTTTGCAGAGATCTGGATGGGGCAAGGTAGGCAATCGTTTTGGCACTTAAATTTTAGTGAGATGGAGGGAAAAGACAGGTTAGGTATTGAAGAGGGCAAGGTAAATTAAGAATCCTCCCCAAACAGCTGAAAACGTCGAACAACTAAAGCAAACGTCAAGTAGAGCATTGCACTTTCAATGAATTCTACTTACACTCTTGTTTGTTTAGTTCAGAAGAAATAAGATAGATGATGACATACATAAACAAAATTCACAATTACAAAGAGAAGCACTGTACCAATACAAATTGCCACATGAATCCCAAAGTGTGCTGCAAATCCTGGTCTCAATTCCTTAGCCAAAATACTGAAAGTGAATGTACAATGAAGCTCAAGGCTTTCTCAAGAGTCCAACCATGCTAATGACTGAAAAACAACATAATATAGACAAACATAGCTCATCCTTGCCTCTAGAGGTCAAGCTCATGAGTTTAGGAGCTGATCCAACTGATTCTAAACTAAGAACTAGAAATTAGGTCATGAAACTGCCTGCCTCTATAAACTAGGGAACTGATTCATTCAGTTTCAAACAACTTTTTAACTGATGAATCTACCTTACCAAGTGAAAATTTGACATATTTACATCATGATCCATCAATATACATGAAATTACATCAAAAATTTTCCATTAAGGAAGTGAAGAAGTCAAACTGGCCAAAACTGGGCGAAAAACAGAGCAATACTTGGTCAAACTGGCAAAATTTCCTCTATGCACCGCGCCTGATTCTCTACGCATAGCGCCTTTTTGGACCCACTTTTGGAGGCCTTCCTAGTGTCCAAATTATCTCCATGTGTACTTTTTGGAAAGGTTTGCTTGTCTACTTTCCAACCCAAGTGGAATTTTTCAATTTTACCTCCATTTTCCCCTCCAAAAGTCCATTCTCCCAACACTGCTTCATGTGTGTCAAAATAGGGGCAGTGAGGTCATTTTTTGAGTGTTTTTGACCTTTTTGAAGGCTCAAAACCTGCCCAAATTTCTTGGCCATAGGTAGGAAAGTGTAATTTTGCATGAAAAATCCAAAAATGCTGAGTTTTTGTGATTTGGAGGCCTCTAGCAAAAGCGAGCGCCACGTGGCGCGGCACATAGGGAGGAAAACTCTGTTTTTTGTGCCAAAAATTTACAAAAATGCAAAAATTGCTCCAAATTTCTTGAAATTTGGGTTGAGTCTTCTCTATCAAGTGCTGTGATGGGCCAATGAAGCCTTAGCCAAGATTTGAAGTCTTTAATCCTCTTTTTGCCTCTTTGATGCTCTCTTTAGCTTTGCTTTCAAATTCCTGATTCTTGTTTGGCACACCAAGTTTCGGGACAAGTAATGATATGACAAGTTTCTAAGCATATTATTCTCATTTATTACCTTCTCTAGCTTCCTCTCCAAGTGGATATTGACTCTTTCGAGCCATGACTCCCTATCGGCATTGATCTCTTTCTCCAAGGAAGTGAACTCCACCCTCCTCCTTCAGGCACTTTGGCAGTTTTGCTGAATGTTCCTGTAACTCCATCACCACCTGCTGATCCTCAAGTTGCTTGTTCCTCTGCTCCAAATACTGTATAGTCCACTAGGCTCTATCCAATTTGGTGGACAAGGCATCAATGTCCGCTTGCTGCTCCTTGATGATCTGTCTAAGGTTTTCACTTTGTGGGCCCATGTCAGTATCATCACCCTCAATGAGGATGAAATCAGTCTCTCGCTCACCTGATGGTCCTTCCTCCTATAGAGGCCTCTTGCCTCGGTCCTGAACCTATTGTGCTGATGGAGGAAGTGAGGCCCCTTCCAACCCGGGTGGAGATAACACTTGCTTCGCTGCTGCAAACAACTATCTAATGCCTCTCTGATAAGAGATGAACACTGGCACACTAACGGTCTCATGGCCCTGCTGATAAGAAGGTCCACCTGTCTCATGCCCAACCTCTGAAGGTCCTTGTGAAGCTCCGAAAAATTCACGAGAGACAAAGTCATCCCAAGTGATGCCCTGTAAACCACGCTGATGAACGACCACAATTTTTATGAGAGCAAAATGATAAAGACTGTTGAACTGCTGCTGAGGGGTGTTGTGTTGCACAAGAGTGGTCATCTTATCTATGTTTTAGCATATGAAATAAGGAATGTTCATCATTCACACCCGAGTGAAATGCATCAGTAGCCTGATGTGATAAGCATACAAGCGGGAGAACCAGCCCTCACAGGTGAAATACTTCATGATGAGTTTCATTAAAGGAGCATACTCATCCTTGAGAAACCAAAAAGGAAACACTCTCTTGAGCTGCCTCAGAAAACCAGGTTTGATGTATGGTTCATAGTGTTGCCGGTCAATCTTCTACCTCTTATTCCATGGTTCTCCAATGTTTGGTATGCCAGTTGCCAATGAAATGGTTTTTGGGGTTAATGTGAAAGTAACACCAGCAAGAGTGGCTTGATCACCATGCAAATGCAACACAAATAAGCGGGCCAACTCATGATGTAACTGAATATTAGCAACCTTCTCACAAAATTCATAACATGACTGATGCTGGAAACAAAAGATGGCAAGAGGGCAAGCCTACAGCTCCGCAAGAGTGGTAGGTTCTTCTCTGATATGTCTGCCACCCCTATGAGGCCTCCTGGGTGCATGTCCCTCCGTGGGTGAGTCACTTTGGGTCTCTTCTTCATAATCATATGAAGGATTAGATGCCATAACTGTTGGTAGACAAATTGGCTTGGAGAAATAGGTGCTGATGTGTCAAACTATGGTGGACTGTTTTTGGTGATGTGCTTGACCTCTGCCACCAAGGGAAAATAGTGAAACAAGGGACTGTTAGGAGAGGGGAAAACTAGTGGGAAATTTGGGATTGTTGGGATAGACTTAGTTAGGGAAATATGGGATATTATGGGAGTTTTTGTATAGGATTAGGGTTTGGGGTTTACATTTGGAAATTTGGGATAGGGAATTAATGAACTTAGGGGGTAGGGGAACTTAGGGAATGATGAAATCAAAGGACAAATGAGATGAGGGAGTGAACTTGGTGACAAAACAGTGAATTGAAACCCTAGTAGCAAGTTTCTTTGAGGTATTTTAAAAGGTAGGGTTTGATTGTTTTACACAAGCACCATGAAACACACACCATCAACAACCATTAATCTTGGATGAAAAACCATGAATGATGTTCAACCTACTTGTATAAATGATGATCCAAGCATATTGGGCGATTTTGTAGAAAATTTTTGAAGTTTTTGGGCTTTCTGGCTGTATGTGCCACGCATCAAACCCAACGTGCCATTCCTTCTCTATGCGCCGTGCCAGTGTAAATTTTCACTGGAAATTGTAGCCCAATGTGTCGTGCCAGTTATGTGCATCGCACCACCTGCCCAATGCATTGTGATTTTTCTAGGAGACTTTTGGAGGCCTTCCTGGTGTCCAAATTAGGCACGAGATAGCTTTTTGTAAAGTTTTTTGAGTCTACTTTCCAACCCAACTAACATTTTTTAATTTGGAGTTCATTTGCCCTATCAAAAATCAAATCTCCCAAGACTAGTCAAAATGTGCAAAATGAAGCTACCTAAAGGAAAAGTGCTGTTGCAGTCAACTTTTGAAGGGCTTCCTCAACTCCAAATTAAGATCATGATAGCTCATTGGAAATATATTTGCATCTCGTTATCCTTTGACTCATCAAGAAAGTCATTTGGCCAACCAAGCTAGGAGAAAACTTGATTTTCCAAAGGTCACTTCAAAGGTGCATCAATTCTCTCGAGGCAACTGTATTTTTGACATTTCTCTAAAACCATGACACCTGTGTAATAAGTGAAGGATATTTTTCTTCCTTGGCCTATTGTGGACAAAAATCTCTCTCATTTTTCCCAAATTCATCTTTTATTGCTCAGAAACATCATTGGAGTAAAACTTATCCCGATGTGTGGAACAAGGGATTTGTCGAAATGAAGCGAAATGAAGGGGATAAGGGGCTTCTAAATTCTTGAGAAAATTTTTGGAAGTAGGGAGGGATGTTAGGAAGCAGGGGAAAGTGGAATTTCAGAGATTGAGTGAGGGGAAGGGGTCCAAAGGGGCAAAACACAGGTCTAGCCTAGAAAATTGCCAAGTTGTAGCAAGAAACTAGGGTTTGTGCGAAAATGAGGAATTTGAGGGATATTAGTGATGGGAAGTGTTTAATAAGGTACATTAAGGATAGGGGAAGGTGTATGAACATCAGGATACAAGTTTTGCTAATTATTTGGCCATCCAAGAGAAATTGACTTCAAAACCCTAGGAGAGGGAAATGAACCTTACCTAGGCACAACTGAAGCATGAACAAGGTATAAAATGACCCAATGGAACTTGACATGATGATGACAACTCTCTGAATGATGGTACACTTAGCTGAATGGTGACATGGATCGACATTTGGACAACTTTGAAAAGAGTGAATACAAACCCTAGACCTAATACCTAGTGACCAAATTTTTACTTGAAGACTCACTGAAATGACAAAATTTGACCTTGACACCTTAAAATCACTTTGTAAGAGCATGTTTGATCACTGGAGGAAGGCTGCAAAGACTGACACTAAAATAGAGAACAGAGTGGAGGAAGAGATAAAAGCAAAGGTTGCAGGAAGCCGAATTG
The DNA here is from genome assembly GCA_031772625.1 of Pinus tabuliformis. Lineage (NCBI taxonomy): Eukaryota > Viridiplantae > Streptophyta > Pinopsida > Pinales > Pinaceae > Pinus > Pinus tabuliformis. Next base: position 1,143,345,401 of record CM062811.1, on the reverse strand, counting down.
AAGTCACAAGAATCAGAACCAAAACTGAAGGAAGAATGGGAGCAGAGGAGGAAATAACAAGAAGAGAAGCAGAAGCATGAAGAATAAGAAAAGAAGTGCATTGTTATGCTCTTGACCTATGAGAAGATTCCAGAATACCAAATATGTGCAAAATACAACCCAGAACATATAACAAAATGAGAAAAACAAGTATTTTATTATTCAGAGATGAAAGCAATGTTCACTTTCCTCTTCGAGGAAGAAACCTCCAGCATAGCAGAGCTTGATTACAAAATAAGACACGACATTCCACAACGGGGAGTCTCTATCCTTTATATAGGATTCATACATATAATACCATGGGTCATTACCATGGTTCTCTTAATACCATCTATCTAATACCATGGCCCATTTGCAACTAATTGTGGTCCCTTTCTTAAATGCGGGTCAACCACTTACAATTATTAATACGAGATTTATTGACTCTTTAACTAACTATAACTATGACTCGACCCTATTACATAAATAAAGGGGTTAGGGTTGGACCCTAACATGCCCTCCCCCATAAAAGCAGCCTTGTCCTCAAGGCTGAAGTTGTGGAAATTGCTAAAGAATAGTGGTTGGTTCCCAGGTCACATCTTCTAGAGAGGTTTCTTTCCACTTGAAGAGGACTTCCTTGATCGTGCAGCCACACAGATGTCATTCTCACATATCGAGGACTTATTCAGGTTGGAGCCAGAGTGAACATTCTTCATCCAATTCAGGTAGACTAGTTTTAATTCTGCAATTGTTCCCCACCACTTTCTTGAGGCAGTTGGTGGAAATGCTAGCTTCTAGGCGACTACTCCAATGCGATGAAGTATTTGATAAGGTTCGTAGAATTTTGGAGCTAATTTTTGGCAGCCCTTTTCTTTGAGTGATGTTTTCTTATATGGTTGCAGCCCAGGAATACCTAAGCCCCTTCTAGAAATGTGCACTCTGAACGATGTTGGTATGCCTGTTGCTTCATGTGAATCTAAGATTGATGGAGATTATCTTTGAAATGGGCTAGCATGGCTGCACGGTTTTGCAGGAGTTGATCCACTACTTGCACCTTAGAGAATCTAGGGATATAAGAAGTAGGTGAAGGTGGGAGTTGACCATACACTGCATCATATGGAGTCATCTTGGTGGCTACATGATAGTTAGTATTATACCACCATTCAGCTAGAGGTAGCCACTGTATCCATTGATGTTTCTTTTCTGAAGCGAAGCACCTTAGGTATGTCTCCAAACATTTGTTGACTACTTCAGTTTGACCATCATTTTGGGGATGATAGGAAGTACTTAGTTGGAGTTGGGTGCCTTGTAGCTTGAAAAGTTCTTGCCAAAAGTTACTAGTGAAAGTTGGGTCACGATCAGATACAATGGAAGTGGGCATGCCATGTAGTTTGAAGATCTAGCCCATGAAAGATTGAGCCACCAAAGTGGGGGTAAATGCGTGGGGTAGAGTGCAAAAATGAGCATATTTAGAAAGTTTGTCCATAACCACCATGATGACTGACTTGTTTCCTGACTTTGGAAGACCAATAATGAAATCCATAGAAACATCCATCCACATTGAAGCAAGGATGGGCAATGGTTATAAGGTGCCTGGTGACTTGACTGTTTCTCCTTTGTGGCATTGACACACATCACATTCAGTTACAAAAGTAATAATGTTAGTTTTCATGCCTGTTGATCTGATAATCACCCTATGAGTGACCTCAGTTAAAGATTTATTAAACAAAAGGTATTATAGACTCATGTGTTGGTGTGTGCGTTCTGTGTTATTGAAACAACGGATCGATCAGAATGCCAATACACAGACATTTTGAATGGAAAGACAGCAGAGAAATGCAGTAATCAGACACAAAGACACAAGCAATTTTTAATAAGGAGTTCACCCTATTCTCCAGGGCTACATCTCCAGTCCAGCTTCAGTGGTGGCCTTGTTTTATTATGTCTTTCAGTAGAGAAATTACAATGCAGGTACTCAATATGAGTTATCCTGAAGCAGAGTTTGCTTGGTAGGGTGGTTCTTGGATTCCCCAAGCCACTCGGAGTCCACAGACTCTTGTTCTTCCTACTAGCTCTGTGACCCTCGGTCTACAGTGGAAAGAGCCAACTGTGATGCTCAATCCAGACAGATTCCTCTATGGGAAGGCTTGATTCTTCAAGCTCTTTGGTGCTCGATGTTCCCCGTGGTCAGCTCGACCATCTGTCTCCTCTGCTTGGCTTTACTGCTCTCTGTGCTCAGTCCTCCTCTCAGGGTTCACTATTCACTCTCTCTTGGTCTCTTGGACTCTTCGTTCTCTCTCGTTTGAATCCTATTCACTGTCTCTTTTCATGGCTTTAGCCATTCGACCTCCATGCTTGTTCGTTTCCTCTCCCACCTGCGTCGATTCGCCTGTCACCTGTGTGCTTGGAATTCCTTGTTCGGCGTCAGCATGATCACTCGAGAAGTAGCCACGTGTCTTCAGTGGAACAGCACCATCTGGTTCGTTGATTCATTTCTTCAATTGTGTGTTCTTTCTCCACCATGGCGGTCAACAGACTCCAAATCTCTTTAGAACTCGGCTTAATTCCCTGTCAGTTCTGCTCTGTATATCGAGCGCAATCTAAGTCATCCGATCTAGGCTCCTCTAGATCCAACGTCATTCACACTTCGAGCGCGGTTGACTTGCTCGACCGATAACGCGTGATCACGGTGGTTTTTCTCTCACCTCCGCTACCACGCATCGATCACTGAGTGTGCTCGCTCCGCTTTTTCCAAAACCTCTTACCATTCAAGGGCACCCTGGGTAAAACCGCCGGTTTCCAGGTTGTGGGTCCCACCTTCGTACGATGGTGCCTTTTCGGTTCTCCACCCATGGTCCTCTGGCTCCCAACGTGACCGAGTGCTTAAGCATTTCAACCCTGTTTGCCCAGCGATGCACGTTAGCGCTAACGTGCATCGAAAATCAGCTCCTTTTCCCATTCCGGGGCTTCCAGGGGCTTCATCGACCTCCTGTGCAGTCTCCATGGGCCTCGGTCAGCGCGCTTTGACCGAGGTCCTCGTCGTTCCATGCCAGCTGCCATGACCACTGGTTCAGGGTGTTTTCGATTGTTGTTTTGGATTCTTCAAAGGTTTTTTCATCCCGATATAGTCATGGTTCTATGACAGTCGTTTATGGATCTGATTCGGATCATGGCCTCCCAACTGAAAAGCTTTTGGACCACCAAAAGTTGATTTTTCTTCAAGCATCGACTAAGTGAGGAAACTGTTGTCTCACTTGTCCAATCTCAATCCATTTTGCACTGCTCAACTTCAAACCTTTAAGTCCAATTCTGAGGTATTCCACCTATCCACTGCGTGTCATCCTTACCTTCCTGTCCAGCACTGTATCTTCCTGCAACTCATTAAGATATTCAGGTAGCAGGTCATCAACAGAAGGAAATTGACTCTACTCTTCAGGGTCTTCAATCATTGAAGGTTCAAACAACCTCAAGCAATCCGCGTTCACGACTGAATAGATGTGCATGTAAGCTGGTAGATCAAGGCAAAAAGCATTTTCACCAATCTTCTCAAGTATCCTGAAGGGTCCATACCTGATAGGTTTTAGCTTCTTACCTTCATCTTGCATCATGTCCTTGCTGATATATAGCTAGACTTGGTATCCAACTTGAAAACTATGCTCCATTTGATGCTTATCATGCCTAGCCTTGTACTTGGCCTAGCTCTTTTCCAGCTGTTCCTGTACTTCCTGGTGGATCTCTTGGATCTATTCAATGAACCTAGTTGCTTTGTCCACATCACTGTGTCTATCAACCAAAGACAAAATCCAAGGGGGACCTTGGTATGAAACCAAAGTAGGTCTCAAAAGGAGATCTCTGTGTAGAAGAGTGTTTGGCTCTATTGTAAGCATGCTACACATAGCACAAATGCTCATCCCAAATCTTAGGGTGTTTGCTGCAATATCCTCTCAGTAACTAGATCACTGTCCTGTTAACTAATTCTGTCTGGCCATCTGTTTGTGGATGAAAAGTTGTGCTTTTCTTTAATTTGGTGTCCATTAGTTCCCACAGACTGGACCAAAACTTCCCCACAAATCAGGTGTCTTGATCAGATATAATATAAGTGGGTAATCCAAAATGAACCCATACATGTTCAAAGAATAATTTTGCAGTTTGTTCAGCTGTAATCTGTTTACTACAGGGTATCAAAATACACATTTTGTTGAACCTATCCACAAGAACATATAGATAATCATGACCTTTCCTAGATTTAGGCAGTCCTCCAACAAAATCCATGGAAATTCTCTCCCAAGGGTGAGAAGGAACTGGTAATGGAGTGTACAAGCCTAGTTTTATGTTGCTAGGCTTGGTTTTAGCACACATAGCACACCCCTTTACATATCTAAAAACTGTCTCACTCATTCTCGGCCAATAACAGAATCTTTGCAGCTATGCAACTGTTTTACTTACCCCAAAGTGACCTGATATCAGAGAAGTGTGTGCTTCCCTAATTATCTTTGCTCTCTCAGTTTGTGGAATGCAGAGTTTCCCACAATGATATAAGAGTCGGTCCTTCACATGATAGTCCAATTCTTCTACTCTTTTGCCTTGACTCAAAGTTGCATATACATCTTTAAATTCCATATCCTGAGCATACTGTTCTATGTAGCTTTCATTTAGCACAGAATTATGCTTAAGTATGGTAGACGCATTTATAATGGGTATAGATAACATGTTTGCAACCTTGTTATGTATGCCCTTTTTATATCTAATGACTAAATGAAACTGTTGTAGAAAACCCATCCATCTGTAATGTCTTGATTGTTGCAACTTAGTTTGGGAGTGTAGATATTGAAGTGGTTGATGATCAGTATGTATTATTGTTTCTTTGCCCATTAAGTAATGTTTCCACTTTTTCACACTCTGAACTAATGCATACAATTCTTTATCATATGTAGGATAGTTAGCTACCGCAGGATTAAAAGTATCAAAATGATAACATATGGGTTTATCGTGTTGTGTCAACACTGCTCCCATGGCATAGTCACTGGCATCAATTTGGATCTCAAATGGTCTTTGTAGATCTAGCAGTGCTAGTACAGGTGTTGTACTATTTTTTTCTTTCAAGGTGTCGAAGGCTTTCTGCTGTTTGCCTCCCTACTGAAACACCTTGTTCAATCCTGTCAAAGCATGTAAGGGAGCTACAATTGAGGAGAAATTTGAAATGAACTTCCTCCAATACTGTGCTACTCCTAAGAAGCTTCTCACTTCTGTAGCAGACTTGGGTTTAGGCCAGTTTACAATGATTGCCACGTTAGAGGGATCTATTTTCAATTCACCTCCCCCTGCTATATGACCCAAGTAATTTAGAGAGGTTTTGCCAAATTCACATTTGGAGAGTTTAACATAAATTCTTTCTCTTTTCAAAACATCTAATGTCTGCTTAACATGCTTTAGATGCTCTTCCCACGTTTTACTAAAAATTAGAATGTCATCCAGATACACAATAACAAAATCATCAAGAAAAGGTCTGAGTACATCATTCATTAATCTCATGAAAGTAGAAGGGGCATTGGTCAAGCCAAAAGGCATAACCAGCCACTCATACATTCCCTGCTTTGTTTTGAAAGCAGTCTTCCATGCATCTTGCTCTACAACTTTGACCTGATGGTATCCACTGTGCAAGTCCAGCTTGGTGAAATAAACAGCTTCCTTCAATTGATCTAAAAGATCATCTATGCGAGGAATGGGATAATCATTTTTTATCGTTACTTTATTCAGTGTTCTGTAATCAATGCACATTCTCCACGATCCATCTTTCTTTCTCACCAAAACGATTGGTGACCCACATGGTGATGTGCTAGGCCTGATGAACCCTTTCTCGAGCAACTCCTACACCTGCTTCTTGATTTCAGCATTCTCTAAAGCAGATAACCTATACATCCCAATGTTAGGCAAAGGAACATCTAGCTGCAAAATAATATCATGTTCTATTCCCTTTTTGGGTGGCAGACCTTGAGGTTCTTGAAACAAGACATCATCCTCTGAAACAATCTTTTCTATATCAACTTGCTGATCAGAATTACAGCCTTCAAATACATTGGTTTTATCAGTTTTCTTTTCCTTTACAACCATTAGTAAGAACTGTTTGCATCAATTTATCATTCATTTCATCTGTCTTGAGTTTATGAAGTATAATTATTCTTGAGCTTATGAGCTCTTACAAAGTATTCGATTCCATCTTTAACAAGTAGATACTTGTTCTCAACTCTATAGAAAATAGCCTTTCTATCATACAAGTAAGGACTTCCTAAAATAATTCCACATATATCCAAAGGAATTATATCTAACTCAACCTCATCTACAAATGCTGACCCAAAAGAAAACTTGAGTTTGCACCGTCTAGTCACTTGTAGTTGTGCTTTATCATTCAACCATCCTAATGGGTATGGTTTCTTATGAGGTGTAGTTGCTAATCCCAATTTCTTTACAATTGCTTCAAAAATCAGATTTACTTGTGAGCCACTATCAAACAAATTATCAATCTTTTGATATTTGGAAACAACTCGAATATGGAGAAGCTCACGCCTTTTTCTCTCATGTTCTTCATCAGTAACAGATTGAGCAGAATTACTAGTAGATGCTTCAGAATTCTTACCTTTCATACTTGTGGCTACAATGATTGTTTCATCTCCTGAGTCTGACTCAAATCCTTCTGAATAGCTGCAGCAGTCATCTTCTTCTTGCCCTCGGACTTCTTAGGCCTCAGCTCTAGATGCAGAATCCAACAGTGCTCATCATCATGCCCCTCCTTTTTATAGCAGGTGCATGAGGCTTTGCCTCTCTGTGCAGTGTTAGCCTTCCTTGCTTTCCACTTCTGCTTTCTTTTCTCCTTTCTCTTGCTTATAGTGGGTTGGGATGGTCCCCCAACTTCTGGATTTCCATTCTTTCCTCTAGCTTCTAGATGAGTAGCTTGTACAGTTACCTCATCTATACTAGTGGGATTAAACATGAGGATAGTGTGCCTCATGTAGCTGTGTAGGCCCCCAATGTACTTCAAAAGAGTTTTTGGTGAGTCTAATGAAATACCTAACATCAATGCTCTCTTTCAGAACTCTTGAGTATACCCTTGTACACTTTTCCCTTTCAACTGTCGAAGAGTTTGCCAACTCATCATGGCTTGTTGCATGTAGGCCAATGGATAGAAATGCTTCCTGATGGTAGAAACAAAGTCACTCCAGACAGAGATGGTCTTACCATGCTTCTTCATATCAGCTTGGGTTCTGCCTTCCCACCAAACCAAGGCAGCGCCCCCTAGGCGAAGGCTTGCCAGCTGAACCTTGCTCTTGTCTGAGTCTATATTTTGTACTCTGCAATACACATCAATTTGTCTTATCCAATTGTCCAACTTCTCAGCATTCAACTCTCCATGATATATAGGCAAATCAAATTTAACATCTAACTTAATGAAAGATGCTTTCTTATTATGCACAGGGCTACTAGGAGGTGTAGGGAAGCTTTCTTCTTTCCCCTTTTCTTTGGAGTGGTCATGGGAATGAGATTAATCTTCTTCTTTATCTTGCTTAGAGCCTGATGAATCTTCACCCTTTTTCTTTCTAAAGTCCCTATACATTTCTTCCACCATGGACTTTATAGCTAGGAAACTTTCTAGGAATTGAGAGTCTGGCCCTATAGAACCTTCTTCTGACATTGTCTTTTGAGAATAGACTCTTCCAATTTCAGGATTAGTTTCCACCAATTCTCCTTCTCCTAATTTGAGCTTTGATCTAGTGATCATTCACAATTAAAGCAACACAAGCTTGTCTAACCTTACAGCCTAGAGCTATGATACCACTTGATCTAATAATCACCCTATGAGTGACCTCAATTAAAGATTTATTAAACAAAAGGTATTATAGACTCATGTGCTGGTGTGTGTGTTCTTTGTTATTGAAACAACAGATCAATCAGATTGCCAATACACAGACATTTTGAATGGAAAGATAGCAGAGAAATGCAGTAAGCAGACACAAAGACACAAGCACTTTTTAATAAGGAGTTCACCCTATTCTCCAGGGCTACGTCTTCGGTCCAACTTCAGTGGTGGCCTTGTTTTATTATGTCTTTCAGCAGAGAAATTACAATGCAGAGACTCAATATGAGTTCTCCTGAAGAAGAGTTTTCTTGGTAGGGTGGTTCTTGGATTCCCCAAGCCACTCGAAGTACACAGACTCTTGTTCTTCCTACCAGCTCTATGACCCTCGGTCTACAGTGGAAAGAGACAACTGTGATGCCCAATCCTGATAGATTCCTCTATGGGAAGGCTTGATTCTTTAAGCTCTTTGGTGCTCGATGCTGCCTGTGGTAAGCTCGGCCCTCTGTCTCCTCTGCTTGGCTTTACTGCTCTCTATGCTTAGTCCTCCTCTCAAGGTTCACTGTTCACTGTCTCTCTTGGTCTCTTGGACTCTTTGTTCTCTCTCGTCTGAATCCTGTTCACTATCTCTATTCATGGCTTTAGCCATTCGACCTCCATGCCTATTCGTTTCCTCTCCTGCCTACGTCGATTCGCCTGTCGCCTATGTGCTTGGAATTCCCTGTTTGGCATCAGCATGATCGCTCGAGAAGTAGCCACGTGTCTTCACTGGAACAATGCCAGCTGGTTCATCAATTCGTTTCTTCGGTTGTGCGTTCTTTCTCCACCGTGGCGGTCAACGGACTCCAAATCTCTTTAGAACTTGGCTTAATTCCCTGTCAGTTTCGCTCTATCTATCGGGCGCAATCTCAGCCGTTCGATCTGGGCTCCTCCAGATCCAACGTCATTCGCACGTCGAGCGCGGTTGACTTGCTCGACCGATAACGCGCGATCATGGTGGTTTTTCTCTCACCTCCGTTGCCACACGTTGATTGCTGAGTGTGCTCGCTCCGCTTTTTCCAAAAACTCTTACCATTCAAGGGCACCCCAGGTTAAACCGCCGGTTTCCAAGTTGTGGGTCCCACCTTCATACGATGGCACCTTTTCAGTTCTCGGCCCACAGTCCTCTGGCTCCGAATGTGACCGAGTGCTTAAGCCATACCATTTCAGCCCTGTTTGCCTAGCGATGCGTGTTAGCACTAACACGCATCGAAAATCAACTCCTTTTCCCATTTCGGGGCTTCCAGGGGCTTCATCGACCTCCTGCGTAGTATCCATGGGCCTCGGTCAGCACGCTTTGATCGAGATCCTCGTCGTTCCACGCTGGCTGCCATGGCCACTGGTTCAAGGTGTTTTCAATTGTTGTTTTGGATTCTTCAAGGGTTTGTTTGTTCCGATATAGTCATGGTTCTATGACATTCGTTTATGGATCCGATTTAGATCACCTATCCAAAAGAAAGAATGACAAGTGTGATCATAAGTCTTCTGAAAGCCTGCATGACCTGTAGTGGGGGATGAGTGAAACTCTACCAAAATGCGTGTTTTGAGGGTGGATGTCGGAAATATAACTACTCTATCCTTGTATGGAATAATTTCATCCTTCCAAGAGTAGCCAACTGAGGAATGAGGATGTTAGGTAAACTTGACTCAGGATAGAGTCAAAGTTGACTATTTTAAACAGTGATGGTTTTGGGGCACATGGTATTGTGCACCCATAGTATTCTGCCCGTGGTATTATATGTAATGGAGATTATAAAAGGCTAGAAGGACTTCATTGTAATGCAAGACCTGAAGGTGAGCAGTGAAGGCTCACTTGGTCGGATTGGCCAGGGTTTTGGCCATTGCAAATAAGGTCTTATTAGGTTGGGTTTTTCCCCGGATTTAGGGTTTTCCCGGATAAACATTTGTCTTTATGTGTTTATGGTTGTTGCTGGCTATTTTTATATTTATTCCTCTCAAAAATTATTTATGTTATGCAGTAAATTTCTTAACAACTAGTATCAGAGCCAAAGGTCTATTTGGCTGATAAACTCGCAGGAAAGAAGGGTTCCTCATTCGAGTGGGAGCAATGGTGGAAGATGGTAAGTTTAGGGTCGAGAAATTTAACGGCCAAAACTTCTCATTGTGGAAGATACAGATGGAAGATTATTTGTATCAGAAATATCTATACCTACCATTAGGCGGAAAAACAAATATGCCAACGGGTATGACAGATGAAGAATGGAACCTTCTCGATAGAAAGGCACTCAGAACAGTACGGTTGTGCCTCGCAGTGTCGGTTGCCTTCAACATTTCGAAGGAAAGAATGACAAAGGGTTTGATTAAGGCATTGGAGAAACTATATGAAAAACCCTCGGCCTCAAACAAGGTATTTCTTATGAAACGGTTATTTAATATGAAGATGTTGGAAGGTGGATCTGTTGCAGACCATTTAAATGATTTTAATACTGTTACAAGTCAGTTATGTTTTGTAGGGGTAAACTTTGATGATGAAGTTAGAGCTTTGTTATTCTTGTGCTCATTACCAGAAAGTTGGAATGGTTTAGTAATGGCCATTAGTAACTCTATTTCTGGATCTAGTACTTTAAAGTTTGATGATGTTGTCGGTGCTATCCTTAGCGAGGAAATGCGACGGAAAAGCTCCAGTGAGACATCGGGTAATGCTTTGAGTGTAGAGTCTAGTGGAAGAAAAATGGAAAGAGGAAAGAGCTCAGGATATCGCAGTAAATCAAGGAAAGGCAGATCCAAGTCCAAATCGGGGATAGTGTGCTAGAAATGTGGAAGGAAAGGACACCTAAAGAAAGACTGTAGATCTCGGAAGGGAAAAGAAGGAGATGCACAGCAAGAAAACAATCATGAAGCAAATGTGATAGGTGAGCTGTTACAAGATGCTTTGATTATTTCTTTCGAAAATATTACTGATTCCTGGGTGGTAGATTCAGGGGCCTCATTCCATGCCACACCTGATAACAAATACTTTCATGACTATGTTCAAGGAGATTTTGGACAAGTTCGTTTGGGTGATGATAAACCCTGTAAAATTGTTGGAATGGGTAAGGTTCTTGTAAAAACGTAGAATGGAAACCAATGGCTACTAAAGGAGGTAAGGCATGTTCCAGATCTAAAGAAAAATCTGATTTCAACAGGGCAGTTAGGCAGTGAAGGTTGTGTGACAACTTTCACAGATAAAGCTTGGAAGGTCACCAAAGGAGCCCTAGTGATAGAAAAAGGCAAAAAGGTTGGTACATTGTACTTATGCAATGGTATTTCTAACTCTGTTGATGCTTTAACTTCCAAAGGAGCAGATGCAGCATTATGGAATCATAGGCTCGGACACTAGAGTGAAAAGTGGATGAAGATTCTTCACTCAAGGAATTTGTTGCCGGGTTTGAAGAATGTTGATTTGGACTTCTGTGAGAATTGCATTTATGGAAAGTATAAGAGAGTCAGATTTCTGAGAGTTGGGAAAGAAAAGAAGAGCGAAAAATTAGAGCTTGTGCATACAGATGTATGGGGACTTGCTCAGGTATCATCTCTCGGTGGCTCTCGTTATTATGTTACTTTTATTGATGATGCAACTAGAAAAACTTGGATTTATTGTATTAAGAATAAATCTGATGTATTTAATACTTTCAAGAAATGGAAAGCTTTGGTTGAGATTGAGACAGGAAAGAAATTGAAGTGTCTCAGATCAGAAAATGGAGGTGAATATTGCAGCAAAGAGTTTGATAGGTACTGTTCAGAGCATGGAATTCGTAGAGAGAAGACAGTTCCAAGAACACCACAAGAAAATGGTGTGTCAGAAAGGATGAACAGAACAATCATGGAGCGTGCAAGGTGCATGAGATTTCATGAAGGATTGCCTTTACAGTTTTGGGCAAATGCTATAGATACTGTTGTTTATCTAATAAATAGAGGGCCTTCAAGTTCCTTGGATGGTGGTGTTCTAAAGGAAGCATGGACAGGTAAAAAGGTAAACTACTCCTTTTTAAAGCCTTTTGGTTGTGAGGCCTTTGTCCATATTAATAAAGAAAATAGAACAAAGCTTGAGGCAAAGTCAAAGAAATGTACCTTTATTGGATATGGTGTTAATGATTTTGGTTATCTCTTATATGATTACGAAAATCACAAAATCATTAGGAGCAGAGATGTAATATTCAATGAAAAGGTCTTGTATAAGAATCAGTCGCAAGAAAAGAAACAGGAAAAAGAAAACAAGAAATACGCAGTCCTTGATGAGATCATTGAAAAAGTAAAGGTGCCTGAAAATAATAATAATCAACAACCACAACAACAACAACAAGCACCTCAAACACCTGAAAGTGGTGTTAGAAGATCTACCAGGATAAGTAGACCCCCTGATCGATACTCTCCTTCATTATATTATTTATTGTTGAATCATTCTGGTGAACCCAAATGTTATGAAGAAGCAATGCAGGTTGAAAGAAGGAAGAAGTGGGAGCTAGCCATGGAAGAAGAGATGGACTCCTTAATGCATAACTAGACTTGGGACTTAGTCAGGTTGCCTGCAGGTAAAACTACATTGTAGAATAAATGGATTTACAAGCTGAAGGAAGAAGATGGAGGAAAACAGAGGTACACAGCTAGACTTGTGGTGAAGGGGTTTGCACAAAAGAAAGATATTGATTTTGATGAAATATTTTCTTCTGTTGTTAAAATGACTTCAATCAGAACTATTTTGAGTCTAGTAGCAGTTGAAGATTTGCATCTTGAGCAGTTAGATGTAAAGACAACCTTTCTCCACGGGGATTTGGAGGAAGAGATATATATGTAGCAGTCACAAGGATATGAGGTAAACGGAAGGAGAAACTAGTGTGTAGGTTGAAGAAGAGTTTGTATGGCTTAAAATAGGCTCCAAGGCAGTGGTATCTAAAATTTGACAAGTTTATGTCTGAACAACGTTATACTAGATGTCACTCTGATCATTGTGTTTATCTGAAAAATCAAAATGATGGCAACTATATTATATTGTTATTGTATGTAGATGACATGCTTGTTGCAAGGTCTAACATGCAGAAAATAAATGTGCTCAAAAGAAAATTGGCAAATTCATTTGCAATGAAGGATTTGGGAGCTGCGAAAAAAACCCTTGGTATGAGAATCACTAGAGACAGGAAAAATCGCAAATTAACATCATCTCAGAATGAGTACATACAAAAGGTGTTGAAAATATTTAATATGTACAATGCAAAACCAGTTAGTACACCTTTTTCTAGCCATTTCAAACTTAGTAAGGAGATGTTCCCAAAGACCCAAGAAGACATGGATTATATGTCTAAAGTTCCATATGCATCAGCAGTTGGAAGCTTAATGTATGCAATGGTCTACACAAGGCTTGATATTGCACATGCAGTGGGAGTTGTAAGCAAGTACATGAACAATCCAGGAAAGGAACATTGGATGGCAGTGAAATGGATTCTCAGATATTTGAAAGGTACCACAAATCAAGCATTATGCTTTGGTGGTTCAAACATTTCTCTACAGGGATATGTTGATGCAGATATGGCAGGTGATAGAGATAATAGGAGGAGCACTAGAGGATATGTATTTACTGTAGGTGGAACAGCTGCCAGTTAGGTTTCAAAAATCCAAAGTGTTGTTGTGCTTTCAAAAACAGAAGCAGAGTATGTTGCTGCTATAGAGGTTAGTAAAGAAATGATTTGGTTACAAAGGTTTATGGGTGAATTGGGTAAGGAGCATGATATGGGCACGTTATAAAGTGATAGCCAAAGTGCCATTCATCTTGCAAAGAATTCAGCATTTCATTCCAGGACTAAACACATACAGCTCAAGTACCATTTCATACGATCAATGTTGGAAGATGGATAGTTGAAGCTGGAAAAGATGCACACTAGCCAGAATCCTGTAGATACACTAACAAAAGTTGTAACCAAGGAGAAACTGATAATATGCTCAGTTTCAATTGGCCTTCAAGGATGACTATGAAGATGAGAAACGGCCAAGTCCAAAGAGGAGTCATTGTCTAGAAAATGAAGCAGCGGTGGAGTTGCTACAATCATTCTCCAAGTGGGAGATTTTTATTATCCAGCAAAATGAAGAGACACAACCTACAGTAGATCCGCTGTAATATCCTTTGTTTTCTCTCATAGTCTCACCTCTCTACTTCTCGCTCAGAGAATACACATCTATTACACAGCCTCAAATAAAAATGCCCTCATACATAGAGAGGGGTTGCCTTCTAGGGAAAAAAACCCTAAAATAAACATAAGTTCCACCGTCAGATCATCTGCCTAATGAATGGCTCAGATTGACTAGAAATTACTATACTTTTACAAGGCAATTTTACATCTGCTTTTAGCTTCGGGGGCACTACCTCCAAACCCCCACCAGGGGACTGCTGGCCCCTGGACCCTCCAAGAGGGGGGGGGGGGATCGCCCCCCCCCCCCCCCCCCAAGACCCCCACGAGGGGGAAAAGTACCCCCCGCGTGGAGGGGTGTACAAACTTCCTGGGGTATACATCCGGCTGAAACAAAGACATCTAAACAATCATGCTCCACACATAACAGAGGATCTTCTCTCAAGTTATTAATGAGCTGGGGGAGGGAGGGATGTGAAAACCATTCCTTGCGGCTGCTTCAATCCAATTTCGTATGGGAAGAGAGATTGATAGAAGGGTTCTTTCATCCTCAAATTGGCATGATAAAGCATCCACTACTACATTGACACGCCCTTTCTTATAAATTATCTCATAATCATATCCCAACATTTTGGCCAGCCATTTATTTTGCTGGGGTGAGGATAAACGTTGCTCCAAAAAATATTTGAGGCTTTTATGGTCTATGTGGATTTGGAAACGCTGCCCCAATAAGTATGGTCACCAGGTATCAACTGCATGTAATATTTCCATCATCTCCTTCTCATAGGTAGATTATCCCAAATGTTTCCCACTCAGTTGTTGGCTGGTGAAAGCCAAGGTTCAACCTTCCTGCATTAAGACAACACCAATACCAGTACTTGAAGCATCACATTCAATCACAAAAGATTTGGTGCAGTCTGGCAGTGCCAATACCGGAGTGGAACACATGGCCTGTTTGAGAGCCATAAACGCTTGTTGTGCTGCATCATTCCAGAGGAATGAAGTTTTCTTGAGAAGATTATTGAGGGGTCTAGCAATGCGGCCATAAATTTGCGATAGTAGCTGGTGAGACCCAAGAATCCCCTCAAACTCTTCAAGATTTTTGGTTGGGGCCAATCTTTCATTGCTTGTATCTTTTTGGGATCTACCCGTACACCTTCACGACCCACAATGTGGCCCAAATACTCGACTTCTTCCATGCCAAAAGAGCACTTGGACAATTTGACAAATAATGTATGATTCTGGAGTAGCTGCAAGAGAAGGTCTACATGCTGAAGATGTTTTTCCCAGGTGAGACTGTAGATGAGAATGTCATCAAAGAAAACGAGAAATTTTTTTGGAGATATGGTTTTAGTAGGCGATTCATGAGGCTTTAAAAAGTGGATGGGGCATTACAGAGACCAAATGGCATGGCCAAGAATTCATAATGGCCTTCATGATTTCGGAAAGCAGTCTTGGGAATGTCTACTTATTTCATGCGTATTTGGTGATAGCCAGAGTGAAGATCTAGCTTAGTAAAGAATTGAGAACCATGTAGTTCACCCAGCATATCATCAAAAATCAGCATAGGGAATTTGTCTTTGACCGTGAGCTTGTTGAGGGCCCTGAAGTTTGGACACATGCACCATTCCCCTTCTTTCTTGAGCACCATGACCACTGGTGATGAATAAGGACTGATGTTAGGATGAATGATACTAGCTTCAAGGAGTTCCTTGATGATTTTTCAATTTCATTCTTTTGGGTGAAAGAATATTGATATGGCTGCACATTCGGCGGTTGTTCCCTTGGGACCAAAGTGATGCTATGATCATGTTCCCCTCTAGAGGGTGGAAGCTCTTTATGTTTGTAAAATACCTTTTGGTGTCTATTCAAGACCTCTTGCATGTCAGGATGAATATGAAGTGTAGTGGGTGTTGAAAAGTGTGCAACAAGAAATGCTTGTTGAGAGTGCAACAAGATGATGGAGCTTAGTGAAAAGAGTCGCCTTCACTAAGTGGGCCCGCAGGCTATTTTTGGCGCAAGTCTATTTTTAGACTATGTCTATTTTTAGACATATGGATCATGTCTATGGATTGCAGGTTGCTGTTTATGGATGATTGGTCAAGTTGGGAAAAATAGATGGACTTCTATTTTTGATGAAAGTGTGAGTGATCACAGTGTGAGTGATCAAAGTGTATTTTTAGACTGGCTGTCAAAAATAGAAAAGTCAAATATTATTGTCTCATAATAATATTTGTACTATAAACTTGATCTTATTCTCTTGGAGCACTTCAGTTTGAGCTACAGAGGTGGCACATGCAGCTGTCAGAAGGAAATACGCTTTTCTTATGAGTCAGTTGAGTTGTTGCATGCATGACTTCAGTTAGAACTCAATCAGTTGAGTTTGGTGGAGTTGATTGTGGAGTTGATGGAGTTGTGTTCAGTTTGACTTGGTTAAACTAGTTGTAGTTAGTCTAAATGTAGATAGACTAATGATGAGTTGTTAAACTAATTATTAACTCATGATGCAACTAATGAATACATCAGTTAACTCAGTTGCATGTAAGTGCATGTTCAGTTCAACAGGGACAGGTGGTAGAGAATCAGATTGCTATCAGTTGTGACTATAGTTGTGCACCAGATCTTGCACAATCAAGGGATTGAGTATGCCAATGAGTTTGCTCACGTATTTGCCCAGTATTGTAGCCTTTTCTCACGTCCAACAAAGTGTGAGTGATTATTTTGAGGTGAAATACGAGTTTGGGAAGCCATTCTCATCAGTTCTTGAGCAGGTATTGAGCAGTGGAGGCAGGCAAGCAGTGGAATAGATTTGGAGATCAGATCTTAGCTGTATTGTGTGTAACAGGTGGAGCTGGTACTGGATTGCTTGTGATAAGCATTGTACTTTGTAATGTTACATGATTCAATCAATATAATATACAGATAGTGTGGGGTTTTTAGCGAGATGCTTTCCCCGGGATACATACTGTGTTAATGAGTTTGATTGATGCTTCTATGTGTGCCTGTGAATGTTTCTGCTTCTGTAAATTGATGATCAACGTAGAGGAGATTATATATTATACATGTTCCACTTATAATTGTATGATCAGGATAATCTTTGTGAATATGTGTTAAATTATTCAAAATTTCTACATGGTATCAGAGCTAGATTTGTAGAGAATTTGCAGAAAATTTCTACATGGTATCGGAGCTGTTGATCATCAGATCTACTATCTACTATTCAGGAAGTGTCTACATTCTATTTCTTCAGGCAGAGTCTGTAATCGGGCCAGGTAGCCTCTGGATTCATCCTTCCTTTGGAAGGTGAGATATCCGGTGATTTTCCATACAGTCAATCTCTGTACGAGAAATATTGTGTTCTCACGAATTCTAGATCGGAAGTGGTTGAGTTTTTTGTGCTGGTGGAATTCGAATTTAATTCCAAAGCAAGAGATTAAACTCAGAAACATTCAGTGTGAGAATGGAGACAGTATGCCCCAGTATCTCACGAAGTTCACCCAATGCCGGGATGAGCTGGGAAGTGTGGGGGTGACTGTTGGATGAGGATGGTGAGTCTAGCACTCCTTGACCTTCCTAAGAGTTGGCATATCTACCAGGACTCGGTGAATGGAAGGGAGAAATTGCCAGGATGGGAAAGACTGTGGTCAGATCTTGTGCAAGAGGAGATTAGACGGAGCACCAGAGACGGTTCTTCATCCATGCGGGATGAGGAGAACTGTGCCTTAGTGAGTAAGGCGAAGAAGGGGCAGGGGAAGGTTTCTCTTTCCGAATCCAGTTCTTCCAATGATGGGAAGAAGGTTGACAAGGTGAAAGTGAGATGCTTTCGTTGTCATGAGTTGGGTCATTATGCTACTAATTACCCAAAGAAGAAGTCCAAGAAGGGATCCGGGGAAGGATCTGAAGGTGAGGCAGCCTCACTTGCTTCATAGTTTGAGTTGGACTTCACACTCTTCGCATGCATGGTTTCATCCATGGTGGGAAGTGGTTGGTTTCTTGACAGTGGAGCTTCTTTCCACATGACCGGTGACAAAAGTTTGTTCAGTACTTTGGAGGAGAAAGATCTCCAGATACTCATAGGGATGGGTAATGATGAGAAGTATAGTGTCTCAGGTGTAGGCACGGTTATTTTTCAGAGGGAGCATGGAGCTCGCCTTACCTTGACCGATGTCAAGTATGTACCAGGACTGAAGAGAAACTTGGTGTCGATCGCGATGTTGGAAGACAAAGGCTATGATGTGGTCTTTAGTAAGGGAAAGGTTTTCCTTAGACACATCATCACTAGACAGGTGAAGCAGATTGGTTCACGGGTCAAGAACCTGTATGCTCTTGAGGTTCAAGATGCATGCAAAGCCTTGAGTAGCGAGGCAACTGATGGAGACTTGGTGGTTGAGAGGGAGCGTATATTACCTCTCAACATGCAGAGCCAGAAGAAGTCTTAGACGATTGTGGAGGAGCCATGGTTGGTGGAACAACGTCAGGAGATTGTGGAGGAGCCACAACAGGGGAAGCTGAGAGGAGATCGTGTAGAGACATCTACTCATCCAGAGACCTCCAGTAGGAGGAAACTCCAAGCCAGGTGGGCTGAGGGATCGCATGCAGCCATACCTCCAAGTAGGAGGTGGGGTGATGTGGATTGATTGTCCCAAGGAGGAGGGGCAGGATCCTTGAGGTACCCAACCTCTTAGATGAGACCTTGCTATGGGAGCCCCAGATTTGTAGTAGCAGGAACTGACTGATTGGGTAGAGACAGATGCGGATGGAGCGGCAGAGAGAGCGATAGTGCAGGGAATCCTAGGACAGCGCATAGCTAGCAGGTTGTAGCAATGCGAGAGGCACAAGTGTTTTGCACAGTGCTAGGCGGCACAGAGAGGTGTGCAATGGTGCGAGATACATGGAGATGTTGCAATAGTGCAGATGTCAAAGAGGGAGCACTTGTCAGCAGCAGTTAGAGCTTCAGCATCATAGGATGTTTCTATCCCAACAGGGAGGTCAGTTGGGAGGTGCAGTGCGGATGCAATGCTGGGAGATAGAACCAGCAGCAGCATGGATGCAGTCAGAGATCAAAGTGACAGAGGCTAGAGCAGTCAGATACTGAAAAGCACAGAGATGCAGAGTTTCAGTCGACAGAGGCAATAGCAGTCAGAGACTTTGATGACAGAGCAAGTGGACCGACCAGATGTGTTGCATGGAGAACATTCCAGACTTACAGGATCGGGATTGAGAGGAAGCCTTTCTTGTTGAGAGGGAGTGTTGAAAAGTGTGCAACAATAAATGCTTGTTGAGAGTTCAACAAGATGATGGAGCTTAGTGAAAAGAGTCGCCTTCACTAAGTGGGCCTGCAGGCTATTTTTGGCGCAAGTCTATTTTTAGACTATGTCTATTTTTAGACATATGGATCATGTCTATGGATTGCAGGTTGTTGTTTATGGATGATTGGTCAAGTTGGGAAATATAGATGGACTTCTATTTTTGATGAAAGTGTGAGTGATCACAGTGTGAGTGATCAAAGTCTATTTTTAGACTGGCTGTCAAAAATAGAAAAGTCAAATATTATTGTCTCATAATAATATTTGGACTATAAACTTGATCTTATTCTCTTGGAGCACTTCAGTTTGAGCTACAGAGGTGGCACATGCAGTTGTCAGAAGGAAATACACTTTTCTTATGAGTCAGTTGAGTTGTTGCATGCATGACTTCAGTTAGAACTCAATCAGTTGAGTTTGGTGGAGTTGATTGTGGAGTTGATGGAGTTGTGTTCAGTTTGACTTGGTTAAACTAGTTGTAGTTAGTCTAACTGCAGATAGACTAATGATGAGTTGTTAAACTAATTATTAAATCATGATGCAACTAATGAATACATCAGTTAACTCAGTTGCATGTCAGTGCATGTTCAGTTCAACAGGGATAGGTGGTAGAGAATCAGATTGCTATCAGTTGTGACTGTAGTTGTGCACCAGATCTTGCACAATCAAGGGATTGAGTATGCCAATGAGTTTGCTCATGTATTTTCCCAGTATTGTAGCCTTTTCTCACGTCCAAAAAAGTTTGAGTGATTATTTTGAGGTGAAATATGAGTTTGGGAAGCCATTCTCATCAGTTCTTGAGCAGGTATTGAGCAGTGGAGGCAGGCAAGCAATGGAATAGATTTGGAGATCAGATCTTAGTTGTATTGTGTGTAACAGGTGGAGCTGGTACTGGATTGCTTGTGATAAGCATTGTACTTTGTAATGTTACATGATTCAATCAATATAATATACAGATAGTGTGGGGTTTTTAGCGAGATGCTTTCCCCGGGATACATACTGTGTTAATGAGTTTGATTGATGCTTCTATGTGTGCCTGTGAATGTTTCTGCTTCTGTAAACTGATGATCAACGTAGAGGAGATTATGTATTATACATTTTTCGCTTATAATTGTATGATCAGGATAATCCCTGTGAATATGTGTTAAATTATTCAAAATTTCTACAGTGGGCTTGATGGCCTGGATGGAATTAAACTAGGCGACAACTCCATGATGGCCCTTTTTCAACAACTTTTCCATGTGATGAGAGCTGATGATAAAAGGAGCACCTACCTGGAGTCTACATAGGGTATGCATGTGGTCATTCTGCTTAAAGCTCATATATAACTCATGGAAGTCCATGGTGATTGGGCCTAGTGTGCGAAGCCATTCAGCCCCTAAGACAATGTCACAACCACCCATGTTAATTGCAAACATGTGGGTCTTTAGGTGGTAATCTCCCATCTGAAGTTTGATATTTTCACAGTCGCCTTCACATTTCATTGTCCCCCCATCTGCAATCTAGACCTAGAAGTTAGAGACTGCCTTGAAAAAACAATGAACATCTTCGGCGACTCACTGATAGATAAAGTTATGAGTGATTCCACTATCAATCAATACTACTATAAGGCAATGTTTAATAAAGCCTCTTATTTTGAGAGTTTGGGGCGCAGAAATGACTGCCAACGCATGTAGCGAGATAACTGGTTCCTCTGGGAGTTCATTTTCCTGCTGGGTTTCCTCAACTTCGTCCTCTGGTCCCTCAAGGGGTGGGGATTCCTCAGATGAGTTGTGAACAGTAACATCAAGTGGAAAGAAGCTGGGTTCCTTACATTTATGCCCAGGGGATTGTTTTTTTCTTTTAGCCATTTATGCTGGAGACACCTTTTGAACCTTAAGTGTTTGGGTAGGGCCCTGAGCCTAGGTGGGGCATCCCTTCGCTATGAAATTTGGACAAGGAGACTGGGCATCTACAGCATGTTCCAATTTGATAGCCTTGTTGCAAGCATCTATCCATGTAGGAGGGTGGTGCATCAAGACATGTGCTTGGATGGCTTCTTTGAGGCCACTTATAAAACATTCCAATTAGAATTCATCTCCTAGACCGTCTATGTGGAAGGCCAATATCTCAAAGGCTGCAATGTATTCTTTTATTGTGCCTATCTATTGGAGCTTAGTAAGATGACCAAAAAAATTAGATTCTTTGTCAAAGTGGTTACAAAGAGATTTTGTGAACACCTGCCAAGTGATGTTCCAGGGATAGAATTTTTGATGCCAATGCCACCATTGCCATCTCTCTTGGTCCAAGTAAAGGGCTCCCACACGTAGTTTAGTTTGATCATCCCATATATCATTCAGAATAAAATATTGTTCCATTTGTGCTACCCATACTACCAGATTAGAGCCATCAAATTTATACATGTCCAGCTTGGGTGGCCGAGGGTGGGAATGTTGGTGATTTCCATGGAAGTGAATATGATGGCTAGATTCTCCTTCCAGGTCTTCATCACTACCATGTGCCTCCCGATGCAACCCCGATGTGCTCGGTTTTAATTGGTCCATGAATTTCTACATCTGGTCTATTAGGCCCTGGAATGTATCCAACCTATGTTCAAGGCACTTGATCTTCTCATTGGCCATGACTTGATCTTTAGTTTCTACCATACACAGATCTTGGTCACTTGTCGTCACTTTGAAAAAAGTTGGAACTGCCTGAAAATTCAAGCTAACAAGTGAATGGTACCACTGCGATCAGCTCATCGTCCTAATTCTTATGGGCTAAGTCTCTTATAAGCGTCCCGGGAAAGCCCAAATTTTTTTTTTTACTTGAAACAAAGTTTTACTCCCTGCTTATCAATGCTGCAGTGGCAAAATTCCAGAAAAATTTATCCTGCCTAATGTCCTGTGAGAATCGCCCCAGGCTATAGGAGCCACAAGCCTCACTACACAAATCGTTATATCTACTTACGAAACCCCTAACTGCTGAATGTGAGTTTGACTATGGCGGCGACAGAACCCCAACTACTAGGTACTGTGGCGGTAGAACCTCAATTGGTGGATTTGATTATTGTTGCGGTGACAGAACCCCAACTGCTAGATCTGATTTGGCAAATAAGATAATGGGCAACCTTCAGAGAGTCGAGGGAACTATGGTCTCAAAGGAGTGTCAGGTGCTACAAATCGTAATATACATAAGGGTCCGACAATAGTACTTGACCCAATCTTTCAAGGCACTAACTAAGGAGGATCAATCATACCCTTAGTTGTACTACCTGACTACCCTATCGTATGCGCAATTAATCTCCCCGAGTGTTGTTCTCGGTGTACTATAGTAGTAACATGGCCAACAGTGATCCGTATTTAATAGGAACACAATAAATTACAAAGATAACCATAAACATAGAGATGCAGTGGAAATAATACTTCATTTCATTAATGTAAAATACTGAAATATGCTTACAAACAGAAATGGAAATAAACCAGCTAGGGCAATGGTAGCTTATCTCTAAGAAGAGATGTGGCAGCTACATCCCTCTGAACTACCTTACAATGAGGCTCTAGGGCCTTTTTATTATTGAACAATAAGAGCAAACCCTAAACAACCAAAACCCTAACCTGAGGAGATGTAACACCAAGAGTTTATGGGCCCTGTTGGGGTGAGTTGGACAGCCAACTTCCCGAGGTCACAACTTGGTCATATTATCTTCGTTTGACACGCATGATAGCCCATTGGAAAGATATCACCGACGACTATGACAAAAAAGACAATTTTAGGTAAAAAATTGATGGCAGTAGATTTCCAAAAAAACGTGCCTCAAAACATCTCCGGAAGTTTAGGACCTGAAAAACTACTAAAAATAGTAAATTGTGCTACTATTAAGGAAACTAAAAAATTGAAAGAAGAAATGGTAGGGGTCCAAGTGGAATTTGAGGGTGGCCACCAATATCCACCTATACATTCCTCCCCCCTTAGGAAGCAATGGTCCCCATTACATTGAGTTCCTCCATGAGATGAGGGAACTTCTGTTGAACTTGGTCCCTGGTGAGCCACTTGCGCTCGGGAAGGAGTTTGCCTGCTTTGACAACTCGATATAGTTGGATATTCTGCTGGCAAGTGTGCTTGATCTATGTGTCCATGATCCGATCAGTTGCAGCCTGTTCCATGCAATCTGGATTTAACTCTGTGGGTGTGAGTTGTTCTGCAATGTCGGATGTGTCCAGTAATGGTGGAAAGTATGGCTGAAGGCGGTCCACATTGAACACTGGGTACAGGCCAAGGAATGGGGGAATGCTGAGCTCAATTGCATTGTCTCCCACATCCTTGATATTGGTGTAAGGACCATATCAGAATGGTTTGAGTTTCTGATAGGCTCTGGTAATGCGTTCCTTTTGCAAATGCAACCAGACTTTGTCGCCCACCTGAAACTTGTGTGGCACCCGATGTTGATCATGTTGCTGCTTGTGCTTGGTATTTGATTTCTCTAGAATTTCATGGACCTTCTGGTGAATATGTTGGATGTTCTCAATGAAGTTGTTTGCCTTATCTGTTTTGGACTAGACATAAGCCAAATCTGCGTGAGTAGCTGCAAATGGCATGGCCACATCAATGGGACATAGTGGCTGGAATCCCAAGCCCACCTGAAATGGGCTATGGCCAGTCAAGCTATGAAGAGCCTGGTTGTAGCTATGTTGAACATAAGGGAGGCTCCTGTCCCATGTGTGTGGATGCTTGAGTTGTACATGCACAAAATATGTACAATCATCCTGTTGACAACCTCTGTCTGGCCATCAGTTTGAGGATGGAAGGTTGTGGACTTAGTGAGTTTGGTGTCCAACATCAGCCAGAGACTAGACCAAAATGTACTGAGGAACTTGCTATCCTGATCTAAGATGATAGACCTTGGGATCCCAAAGTGTACCCACACTTGTTCAAAGAAGAGTTTTGCAGTGGCTTCTGCTATGATATTCTTCTTGCAGGCTACCATAATGGCCATCTTTGAGAACCTATTGACGACCACAAAAACACAGTCATTTCCATGCTTAGTGGAAGGAAGGCCTGACATGTAATCCATGGAGATGGCTTCCCAAGGTCTACTAGGGGTAGGCAACGGGCTATAGAGGCCTTGCTTCTTGATGGTCAGCTTGGCAATGGCACAAGCAGTGCATGATTGATGTAATTCCCGACATCATGTCGAAGATTCGGCTAATAGAAATACTTCTGCAGTACTACCACCGTTTTCTCGACCCGAAATGCCTAGCAGCCTAACTGTAGTATGCTTCCCAAATCATCTTGGCACGCTTACTTGAAGGAACAAAAAGGTGACCCAGGTGGCATAACAAGGCATCCAGGAGGTGAAAATCTGGAATATGCTGACCCTCAAAGAGTGTCTGGTATGTGTGGGCAAAGTTTAGGTCTCTTTTGTAGAGAAGTGGCCAATCAAAAGTCTCGTGCCCACAAGAGTTGAGCACAGTGGTTAACGCCATGATCGGTGGTCGACTGAGGCAAGTTGCAACATTACTGGTGTTGTCATTATTATATTTGATATTCAAATGGAATTGTTGCAGGTATGTGGACCACTTCTGATGGCAATCATTCTGGAATTTCCCTCTTGTCTGTATGAACTGTAGGGATTGGTGGTCTGTGTGGATGACCGTTTCCTTCCCCAAAATTTAATGCTTCCATTTTCGGCAGGCCTGCACAATGGAATACATCTCTTTGTCATAAGTGGGAAACTTCCAGACTGTCTCTAAAAGTGTCTCACTGTGATATGCCACTGGATGCCCGTGTTGAGTAAGGAATGCCCCAATAGCATAGTCAGAGGCATCTATCTCAACCTCAAATGGTTGTTGCAAGTTTGGTAATGCGAGTACTAGTGCCAAGCAGAGGCGATCTTTCAACTTTGTGAATGCGTTCTGTTGAGATTCAGACCAAAAGAATTTTTCTTTTTCTCTTCCCTTGGTGACTTGACTTAAGGGCCAAGTAATATGAGAAAGTCCCAACACGAACCTGCGGTAGAAGTTGACAAGACCTAGAAAGATGTAAAGCTTTGTTAGAGTGGTTGGAGATGGCCAATCCTGAATGACTTGGACCTTGGCTGCATCGACATGCACCCCATTTTCATCAATAATGTATCCCAGCTACTGAACCTGGGTCATGACAAAAGTGCATTTCTCCAAATTGGCACACAACTTGTGTTGCCGCAGTGTTTGGAGAACCTCTTGGATGTGGTGGAGGTGCTCTTCCCAACTCCGGCTGAAGATCAGGATGTCATCCAAGTATAACACTACAAATGAGTTGATGAATGGCCGCAAGATGTCATCCATTAGCCTCATGAAGGTTGCAGGAGCATTCATCAATCCGAAAGGCATAACCAACCATTCGAAAAGGCCCTCCTTGGCTTTGAAGGTAGTCTTCCACACATCGGAGGGTTTGATTGGTACCTGGTGTATCCTGACTTCAAATCGATCTTGCTGAAATATTTTGCCCCCTTCAGTTGGTCCAAGAGGTCATCAATCTGTGGCATTGGGTACCTATTACGGACAGTGATCTTGTTCAGCACTCAATAGTCAATACAGAGTCTCTAAGTTCGATCCTTCTTCTGTACCAACATGATTAGCCTCCCATAGGGTGATGAACTCGGGTAGATGTGACCTTTCTGCAACAGCTCCTTAATCTACCTCTTGATTTCATCATTCTCTAGAACGGAGCACCGATAGATTGGTCCATTGGGCAGCGGTGCACTTGGGGTTATATCGATGGAGTGCTTGACCTGACAGTGCAGAGGAACCCCTGTGGGGGAGGTGAAGATATCCTCATACTCCTCCATGACCTTGTCCATCTGTAGTTGTCGTGCGGAAGGGCCCTGTCTAGAGGTCGCGGCCACCGTCTTCTTCTTTCCTTGAGGGCGTATCATCAGGAAAACAAATTTCCCGGTTTTGGAAATGAGCTTACTGCATTGTTTTGTAGTAACCAAAGAGATGGCGGTAGGTGGTGCTACCTCTGGTATCATGTACAACTTATTTCCCAAAGTAACAATAACATCACGGGGCCTTGATTCATACACAATATGTCGCTTCCACAAGTATGGTTTTCCTAATAATACATCACAAACTTCAAGGGGAGAAATGTCACACAATACCTCATTCGTGAAGGGCTTGATGTTGTATGGAAGGTGACACTTCTGGCTCACGCGAAGATCCCATCCTTGGTGAAGCTACCCGATGGTGTACAGTTGTGGTGTGACGTGTTTAGTAAGCCCAGTTGCTTCACGACCTTTGCCGAAGTGAGGTTCTTTTGGCTCCGACTGTCAATAATGAACTGTAGTGGGGAGCCCTTTACCCACATTTGGGAGTGGAAGAGACTCTCCTCCTCCTCTGGATCTTCGAGTTCCTCCTTCTAGATCTTCGTGGTGGAAACAGTGGCGTTGGGCTCCGCAGTGATAATCTGCTTCGCTTTGTCATTCCCCTTGTCAGGTTCTGACTCAGATTCAGAACATGCATCTGATTCTGAAACCTTTAGCTCAGCCACCAGTGACTGTTTGGCCCGACACTCCCTTGTGTTGTGAGTGGACCTCTTATGGAAATCACACCACTTTTCCATGTCCTTTTTCGACTTCGCGGCGCTATTCTTTTCTTGCAGCTTTGGCAGGTTGTCTTGGGCCGCCTCACCTTGGCTTTGTCCTTTGTTCTATAGTTTGGGGGCACCTTTCCCTTGCTTCATATTCACAGATCCAAAGTCTCGCTTCTTCTGTTTAAACTTTTTCTCGACCTTGATGGCATTTCGATATGATGTGCCAAGTGAGGAGATGTTCAAGAATTCTATTTCTTCCTGGATGTACTTGTGCAGGCAGCTATGGTATTTGAGTACCAATTGCTGCTCTATATCCTTGATACCCAACTTTGTGCGAAGGGTATGGAAAATATTGGTAAACTTCGGCACGTCTTGGTCCCTTCCCTGTCGCAACGTGGTCCACTTTATGTATTGTTCCTCATAGCTTCCAACAGGGTAGTACTGCTCCTTGATGGCATCTCGGAATGAATTCCAAGTGGGTGTGGCTGAAAATAGTGAGCCTGTACTTTCATCCTTCTACTCGCAGTAGGCTTCCCACCAGTCCTTGACGGGGGGGATGCTTTGAGAAGACCGAAAATAATATTTTCCCTACTGGAAAAATCATGAACAGAAAAAAAACCCTCTAGTAGATTTAACCATTTATCAACGACATCTACGTCTATCTGACCCTCAAATATGAGGATTTCAAAATTAACTTGTACCTTAAACGGTGTGGCATGTCTAGAATAGCTATTGGAAGCCGATGCGTTGCCCCTGGGTAGCCACTGAAGGATCTGGGCAAAGTTGTCCATCATCGCTTTCCTTTGTCACTCGAGGGCTTCCTTGAGCAAGATTTTGATAAGATCTCCTGCCCCCTCATCTTTCGTTTCATCCACCATGGAAGGTCGTCGAGATTTGCGAGGCTGATGTTGCAAAGGTTCAACTAGTTCAAGCCCTAACTCCTTATATACCAACCTCGTTGGGGACATGCAAAGAAAAACAAAGAAAAAAAGAAGACCGCTCTGGTACCACTGATCTAGATTTAAATAGGAATGCAAAAAATTACAGAGATAATCATAAACGCAAAGATGCAGTGGAAATAATACTTCATTTCATTAATGTAAAACACTGAAATATGCTTGCAAACACAAATGGAAATAAACTAGCTAGGGCGATGGTAGCTTATCTCTGAGAAGAGATGTGGCAGCTACATCCCTCTGAACTGTCCTACAATGAGGCTCAAGGGCCTTTTTATTATTGAACAATAAGAGCAAACCCTAAACAAGAAAAACCCTAACCCGAGGAGATGTAACACCAAGAGCTCATTGGCCCCATTGGGTTGAGTTGGACAACCAACTTCCTGAGGTCGCGACTTGGTCATATTATCTCTGTTTGATGTGCATGATAGCCCATTGGAAATATCTCTCTGAGGACTACGACAAAAAATCGTTAGCGGTAGATTTCCAAAAAAATGTTGTTTAGGGCCTCAAAACGGCTTCGTTAGTTTAGGACCTAAAAAATTGCTGAAAATAGTAAATTGTGCTACAATTAAGGAAACTGAGAAACTAAAAGAAGCAATGGTGGGGGTCCAAGTGGAATTGGAGGGTGGCCACCAATATCCACCTGGATCATACGGTTTAGCTAAGGCAAGGTTTCAGGTGAGCCTAGGGGGCTTCCAATATACCTAGAGGGTACGTGGAAGGCAGTCCATGCGCAGTTCTATCTAATGTGCTACTACTCGAAGGGGTACCCACAGGGGTTGCAAGGGAGTCCAACAAGTTTGACCACCTCTTGTATTTCCTGCATGCATGCCTCCCCAAATTTGCAAGTTTATGCACTCAATGACAGATCCTGTGGTTTAAAGACATCAAAACACGTCTCTAGCCTAAAAAAAAATTCTACAAAAAAATGGAGGTACCACCGGCCCTAGAAAGCGCTCTAATACCACTTGTTATACTCTTGACCTGCGAGAAGATTCCAAAATACCAAATATGCACAAAATACATCCTAGAACACAGAACAAAATGAGAAAAACAACAAGTATTTTATTATTCAGAGATGAAAGCAATGTTCACTTGCCTCTTCGAGGGGGAAACCTCCAGTAGAGCAGAGCTTGATTACAAAATAAGACACAACATTCCACAAAGGGGAGTCTCTATCCTTTATATAGGATTCATACATACAATAACATGGGTCATTACCATGGTTCTCTCAATATCATCTATCTAATACCATGACCCATTTGCAACTAACTGTGGTTCCTTTCTTAAATGTGGTTCAACCACTTACAATTATTAATACGAGCTTTATTGACTCTTTAACTAACTATAACTATGACTCGACCCTATTACATAAATAAAGTGGTTAGGGTTGGACCCTAACAGGCGCCATAGTAGAATAAACAGTGCTAATACAGGTTGAAGAGAAGGAATGAAACCAACCAGTAGATGATGAGGAAGGTGAACAAATGTAGGATCGGGAGCTTTCTCAAGAGATTGAGCGCTTGATTGAAGTTATAGACATGGAGATGGATTAGGCGCCTGCTCAACAGATTGAGCACTTGATTGAAGTTACAAACTTGGAGATGGATCAGGAGCCATAGAATGAAGATGTTGATCAGATGACAAGCACACCAAAAGTCACCGTTCAGTCTCCACCACCTTCAGCAGCAGAGCCAACCCCAACTGAGGAAGGGGATGGCGTTCCTCTTAATGATGATCCGGTAATGGATGTGTACAATTTGTCATTTGATGAGTTCCAAAATAAGATTGTACAAGCATGAAGAAATCATTTTCCAGATGATCACGCATCACCTGCATTTGTTAGAGAAAGGGTGATAGTGGCGAACACCAAGAAGAATCCAAATTCCATTGTCGAAGCCAACTTGGCATTTGTAGGTGCGACAAGATAAAGCATTCAGTATTTACAGCCGAGATTGAGAAATTGGAACATAATATAAATACTTCCAGGCAAGAGGTAGAACAACTCCACGCAGTAGCACAAAACACAGTTTCTACACAAGTCTTCTTGGAAGAGATGAGAACAGTAATACTTGTTGAAGTATCAACACTCAAAGAAACCATGAAGAACCTCTATGAATATTTTGTGACAATACATAAAGTAGTTGTTCGTTTGCATGGCCTACAGCAGCAGAGAAAAGATTTTTTTATAACTCTCAAGAATGTAGAATCTACCATTACCTATATGAAAGAATGGAAAATGTGATACAAAGGGGCATTTCTTGGCTTGGGAAAGAAAATGAAGCTACAAGCTGAGATTGAGAGAGCAAGAGTTCAGATGTTGATTTAGAAAAACAAGTAGCTCACCTCATTTATTGCTAGCATTCAGGCCTAATATGTATTCTTATTCAATAGTTTGGATATCTTGGTGAAAACACACAATATCCCATCAGTTGGCTCACTCACCAAATCCAAACCCAGGAACCAAGCTAGCAGGACATTGCAAATTACTTGGAGGAGCTGAGACAGATTTTCACCAAGGAGGATTTGGAGTTGAACAGACAGAACATGAAGAACTACATCGGTGGTCTTGTCCAAGTTAGAATAATGTTTCTCATGCTTCAGAGGTGTTAGCCTCCTATACCAATAGGTTTCATATATCATGATTGGCAGGGGAAATTCCAAATATGTTCTGCTTTGATGAAGCAAAGATTCCATATTTGTGTGTAAAACACATCTATAAACAATTGTGTTCATGTCCTACTTGTTGATGGGTGATCCAACAGTGTAATCTAGGTCATGCCATGTTTAAATTGATGTTGTAGAATAGAGAATGAGAATCTGTCCAAACAGTTTAATCTTGGCAGATTAATAGTTAGGTAGAGAATAAAGGTGCCCAACTGCTTAATCTGGGCCCTTGGAAGTAATAAGGGTAGTCTTAGATAGAAAGGCATTTGAAAAAGAAAAAGAAAAGAGCAATTGATGGTTTCCAAGTCCAAATGCACCCTCCTTGAAGTAATAAAAAATGCTAGGTACTAAGATGGGTAGGTAGACAGGGGTTGCAGAAGCTTGATTTCCTTCATATTGCTGGCCTTGACAAAGAAAGCATATATTGCCAAGAACAGAGATATCTACTCAGCACCTTGATAACAAAGCATGGAAGCATGTCTAACTTCCCCATCATTCCCCACAAAAATTCTTTCTAACATCCCCTCAGTGGACCAGTGGGATCTCCTCATCCAGTCCTAACATCACTCTAAGATTGCAGCAACATCAAGCCAAGGTGTTGGTCTCCATCACACAAGAAAGCCACATTTCTTGTGTAAAATCATTCCCCACTCTCATATGCTTCCAAACCCAAGTTTAGTTCCTAAGCTTAGCCTTCAGTTCTTCTTTCACCCTTTAAATCCATATTAACCTCTAATCTTACTATATAACTCCATAACTTTTCCCCTTCCCCTAGTATTATAGCATTTCTATGCAAAAAATCCCAAAATATGTATATATCCTCCCCTTGGGAAATTTAGCCATATACCCTAAAGAGTGAAAGTATAATAAAGTTGAATTCTAATGTAAATTGATGTTCATACTGTATTTGGGGATTAAATTAACATCTGGTTGATTTAATAGCCCTAACCCACCTTACAAAGTTGTAAATTCATGTTCCTCCTGATTTGTTTTAAATTTTTTTTGCAAAAACCCACTCTAGCCGTTTATCCAATGTTTTATATCTCGGCGCGTTTTACCAAAAAACAAAAAATAATTAAAAATTCGCTGGGTCCCGCCATATCACGCTGGCGTTTTCACTGTCCGTCATCCGTCGGATCCAGGCCCTCCCTCGGTGATTTTGGACCACCCCCGCTGTCCGACCTTTAGCGCCCGAAATTGTCAGTCGGCTGACGTATTCCCTGGGGCGCGTGTCAGTTCCTGATTGTATCGGGCGGCTTCTGACAAATACCGGGCCCGTACCTAAAGCGGTCTGATAAAACCGCTTACCGCCATCCCTTTCCAGCCCATGCCAGCATCACGTCAGCGTTACGTCAGCGGGTCATGTCAGCGCCTATATTACCTGTCAATCCGACATGGCCGCCCCGTCACTCGTCCACCTCAGCCCAGTCATGCGTCACCACGTCATCCTGCCATACCCGGACCTGACCAATGACATCATGCTGACGTCATTCATAAAAGGCACCAAAAATCTATTTTTTCCATATTGCGCACAAAAGTCATGTTTTTTCCTCATTTTTATCGAAAGCGTTTTCTGACGCCTGCATGCCATTCTACGTCGTTTTTGCCAACCTCCCGAAATATCAACCCTGAGCTGCTGCTGCCGCGTATTCACCACTGTCAACACCCTACCAGCTGCATAATTGTCAAGTATTTACCATTCCTCCGCGCAACCTGGTTTTCACTCCTCCTCTGTTAAAAAAATTCAAAAATTTACTAGTCAACTTCCCTGTAACTGCAAAACTAAACTAAAAATTTATCAGAGGAGAGTCCCGGCTCTAAACCCTTTCAATTTCCATACTCACTGTACCATTTTGGCTCAGACCCTTTGTCAAGCATTCCTCACTTGGCAAGGCGAACCACTGCATTATAATTCATCCTTTTCGCCTCTCTCAGCAGCATTTTACCTCTGTTTCACCCAATCTACCCCTTTTTCTCTCTGCAAATTACTTTATCCATCAAAATTCACTGTTCAGTGTTACTTTTGTTCAAAATTCAAGTACAATTCAACTCCAAGTGACAACTAAGCAATGGAGGCCCTTGTGGCATTAAACATTGCACCTTTGAATGCTCCACATAAGAACCTAGAATGGTTGGCCCTTGCTGACCGGGATTATCAAATGAAAGAAACGGTTGAAATAAGCAACAAATATCACATAGAAACTGTTTGTGAGCTGAAGAAGAAACACATAAGTGGTGCTGATGACATAGGTATCTGGGAGTCCAACTTGCCCATCTATTACCTTCCACAAGTGAATGTGTTCCCAGACTTCATCCATCAGTGTTGTGAACACTATGAACCCACTCAAAGAGCAGTTTTGGCTCCATCTGGGACTGTTTTATTTCACATCACTCCTCAATCCATAAATGAGATGCTAAGCTTTGAGCCAACTAAACCCCTGGTGCCCCTTTCTATGAATTTTCTGCTCAAACAAGGTGCCAAGCTGCCCAGCTCAGAGGTCACAAGGATTGGCCAGTTGTTCATGCAGCCAGATTACCAGCCCCGGCAACCTCCTCCTTATCTACATGTTTGGTTCAATGAAACAGGGAGGCTGCTAGTGGATATGATATCCTACATCCTGGGTTACAATACCAGTGAGTATGTGGATGAAACAATCTTGGTAATGCTATCCATGTTCGCTCCAGGACAGCCCCCTGCTGTCCAGTATGATTATGCCACATTCATTGCTGACAGAATTCATGAGCAATTCATGAATCTGGAGAGAGAGAGGGTATTTAAATTTACCTCATACATATATCACTTGATATTATACAATCAGCCTGACAGTTTCCCTATTTTTCTCAAAAAGCTGGGTGCAAAAGGAAACAGGAGGTCAGTGATATTCTGGACACCAGTCTGTCACCATATCTTTTACTCTCCATACAACTACTGTGAGTTCATTGATCTGTTCATTCATCCAGCCTTGTCCCTGCTACAGAGTTCTCCTCCTCCTAGACTCACCGATGAAATGCAGAAGATCCTCCAGCTGTCAAAGAACTATAGCATTGGAGATTGGTACTTCTACCAAGACCACACAGTTATCAGAATATATGGCTGTGAGCTAGCCCCATACAGACTGCCAAAGTACGTTCCCATGAGACTTTTTTCCCTAGAGTACTTTCGGCAATTTGGCAATTCAGACATGGTACACTTTCATAGCAAAAATAAGAAAGCACAGCTGAAAATTAAGCACCAACTGGGTCCATTCATATTTAATAAGAGGGAAGAAGCTTGGGGAGAGGCAGACAAGATCCTAAAAAGCCTCCAGCTCAAAACAAGCTTCTATTGGGCACCATATGACCCTAATCATTTCATAAGCCTCAGAAGAATCAAGTATAGGCTTGCTACCTATGATCATTTTAGCATTAGACAAATTGAAAAATATGCTAATCAACTAGAGTGGAGAGAAGGCACATTAATGGAGAATTATTTTGAAGAAGAATTAGCAGAAAGAGCAATTAAGAATTTAGAAAAATCAGTTGACTTGGAACATTTTGGACAGGTTTGGTCTCCAGCCACTCGGCATCTTGGAGGAAGTGCCTCATCTTCCACTGTTCCCCAGCAGTTTGCCCAAGCAGCTGGTCAAGCAGCAAACATAGCTAAATGAAAAGAGGTACAACAAGAGGAGTCACTTCCCAATTTGGAGCAGCAAGTAGAGAAGCAAGAAGAAATGGTTGAGGCACCTGCCTCCACAGAGCAGCAAACCCAAGAGTAAATCCCTCCAAGGCAGGAGGTAACAGTTGAGACTACAATTTTACAGACACCTGCAAATGAAGAAAGAATGAGGAAAAGAGATAGGCAAGAAGAAACTCCTCTCACTACTTCAACGGATCAACCAGGGGAAAAGCAACAGAGGCTAAGTCCCTTCTCTGAGGAGGAAATGCCTGAAAGACCAATTGATACCATGCTCCCTCCTAGCATCAAAACATCGGCCAGCTCCTTACAGCAAGAGCAAGAAATGCAAGCAGGAGCAGAAGTAAGTTCTTCAAGGCAGCGAACCAAGGCAGAATCTAGTATCAAAAAGCAGTTCACAGACATAAAAGCAAGAAATGAGCCAGTTAGATACCAGCTCTATAACCAACTGCTCAGAATGGAACCAACCAATCAGGAGAGACTCATGTCAGCATATGATATTCCAGAAGGTAAAATGACTCTCAGTCATTTTAGACCTACCATGCAACATCCTCAGTCAGCAGCAGACTACATCAGAACTAACTTGGAAGTGTTTGCCAAAGACATCCACCCCATAGATCAGATTGAGCTACACAAGCAAACCAGGGAGATGGTCTACTCAACCTTGGCTGATAAAACTCTGTTGGCACACAGATTACAAAATTCTCTACACAATACTGCTGCTCAGCTGGAACTAGAAAAGGCATCATCTCAAGCCAAGGACAACAGAATCAAGTCCTTGGAAGAATTTATTATAGAACTAGGACATGATCCAAATGATCCTAAGGGTGTACAGGCCTTGATGAAGAAAAAGGATGAGGATATAGCAGCTTTCTGAAAGCAAATCAAGATACCACCTACCCATCACCCTCAGATTGAAGGGGTTGCAGAACAAAAGAAAGACCAAGATGTGGTTGCTCTACTCTTGACCTTACATAAGAGATTGGTGGAAACAGAGAGTGCTTTGGAGGCGAGCCTAAAGCAAAGACAGGAAGAGCAAGCAACTCGGCCACCACCAGCAATCATAAATATTGAGGATACTCCTCAAATAATAGCTCCACCAGCTCCTCCCACCGGGCAAACATCGGAGGCAGGCCCTTCAGGCTCAGCACCAGCATTAGAAGGGACAACACAGGTAGCAGCATCAGAACAGGTACCCAGCCTCAGCATGCAAAATATGATGAAGGATCTTGAAGCTCTAGAAGTACAGATGGCTAAACTGAAAGAGGCTAAAGAAAAGTTAGCCAAGCTTGAAGTGAAATATGACAAATCCAAGCAGAATTTGGCTGAAAGAGTAAGGGAGATAAGAGCTCTTGAGAAAAGGATAAAGGAGTTAGAAAAAGAACTTACTCTGGATAAAACTATAGTTGAAATCAAGAAGATTCTATGGGCTAACATTGGTCAATCCATTACAGAACAATGGCAGTCCATTGAAACAATCCATGAGCAAATGGATCTCCTGAGCAGGGCAAAAGCAGAAAATCAAAGAGCCCGGGCATCCCTGGGGAATATGCCTGAAATAGCCAACAGAATGATTCAAGTCCTCAACAATCGCACTGGCCTTCAGCTGGCAGGAATGGGTATCAGAGATAGAACTGATACCATTTTACTAATAAAGAGGGTGCTCACCTTGAGGAACTATGTGCAGACATTGGACAAAAGGTGTCAAGAAATGCAGACAGAGGTAAATGAATTTATTGCAAAAATCACAGCATTGCATAACAGAGGTCTTCCTAGCTTGGTAACTAGTGCAGGAAGATTATTATCACATGAACATTATGCCAAGAGGGTCAACAATTATGCAGCAAATCAAATAACAACATCTGCAAGCATTTCAAAGGAAACAAGGCCCCCATATGGGCAAACTCTCTATGAAAATTTGGAAAATTTGTTTTTTATTGAGCATGAGATCAAGCACCTTTTTGAAGTGCCTCCAAATTACTACAAATATACTGAAGCTGATGAAACTCTGATTAAAATACAGAGACACCAATTGCCTACTGAAGATTGGTGGAGAGGCATGATAGAAACGTTGCTCTGATAAATCAAATTTTGTTTGTAGTCTTTTTGATCAATCTCGAGTCAGCATTTTCAAAAGACTCACATGTTCAATCTACCTGGGCGGCAATAGAAAGAGCAGCTGGATAACAAGGATAATGACTTGGCACAAATAAATGAGTGCGGATGACGGGGCTAAAGCAGTCACGCCGTGATAAAGCAGCAAAAGGCGAAATTCCTCGAAATGGATGCAAAGCACTCGGCCGGCCCAGTTGGCTGCAAAGTCAAAGAACTCTGACAGAAATGAACAGCTGTTGTTTGTCTATTTTAATGGCAATAACTATTGTATCTACTATTTTTGAAAGTTGGTAAGAAAGTTATGAGTTAATGACTCATCTTTTCAGATATTTTGTGAAAGACTTTTGTATATATATCCCCACAAATAACTTATTTGGGGTTGTTGATTTTATTCTGGAGAGCTCCACTGTATCTTCTCAGAGTTGAATACAAGAAGCTGTTGGTGTTTTCAATTTGGCATTGCTTGGACATGTTGTGATGAGATTGCTGGCTACTGCAGGATTCCCGTGTTATCTCGTGATACAATAAGTTTCTTCTGAACTGTGTTTTGTATTTTCTCTGTTTGCTGAAACCATCTATATTATATGTTTAATACTCTTAGCAGTAAGGAAAAAGAATAGTTTAGGATTTGTCCATTGAGGCACCCTAAACTCAATCTTTGTTGCTAATTATGTTTTCTTCAGAACTAGTTATAAATGTGGAATTCTTAAATGCTCCCATTTTCTCTAAGTTTACATGGTGAAATCTATTTAGGAATTCTTAACTGCTCTTGAATAAATTTTCAACCCTTTATACTCGTTTTCACAGTGAAAGAAATATTCATTGCCTTTCATTGTGTCGGTTCTTACTGTTTTTCCTTTAAATCAAAAGTTTGTTTCATGGATACCTATTTGGCTCTGTAGTAACACTATCCTTATCACATACCCCAAGCAACATACAATCATGGACTCCCATTTCCCAATGGAATAAAACTCTCTGAACATTGCATGCCCCTCTTTAGAGCCTATCATTCAACCAAACTTCAAACAAAATTCAGTATTTCATAGCTAGCCTAAAATTCCCAAAACAAAGCTAAATCAGAAAGAGAGAGCCCTCTCTGATTGCAGGTAGGCTAGGACCTACAATCCAAAGATTGGTTTGTGGTTACCTCGGCCGTATTCCCTTAGGAGTCAAAGGGAACAACCTGAGTGATAACATAATTGGCGACTCCGCTGGGGACAAAAACAAATGTTTAAACTGTTGCCTACTCTATATTCCTATATATAATCTGACAAACTATTTTTGCTTTGCATTTGCGGGAGTATATAAAAGTTGTGTCAGTTGATCTTTTAGTCAGTCCTAAAGTTTTATACAGCTGTTTCAAAATTCGATCAGTTCCTTGCTACTCCTAAAAGCATTCCCAGAAAATACCAAAAAATATTCGGAAGCTGGCTCCCAAAAAGAATTCTCGTTATACAAGGTCCAACCCAGATCCAAATCCTCCTGCTGTTTTTGAAAATCCGAACCTAATCCCAAAGATCCTGAGGAAGCAAGAGCAAATAGAAGATTTTGCTGACAATACTCCTGAAGCAGTTAACCCAATCTGCGTTCCAACCCCTGTCAAGGTTTTATTTCGTTCATCCCCTGCTTCCCCTGGCTCATCATCCACATCTCAAAGTTCTCCTTCTACACCTCTATTTCCTGCACATACTACCACTACCACTGCAGCAGTTACTGTTTTTCCAGTTACTCCTATTATCCCCATTGTTCCAGTTGTTCCCTGTATTGTTGTTGTTCCTTTTGTCCCTGTGAATATGGCTAATAGATATGCGCCCTTGCAACTACCTGCTAATCCCGGGGCTTTGCCTCAAGATTATCAGTCCAAAATAACATATTTTGACAGCACTGGCTCTTCCACAGCCCTTCAGCATACCAAGAAAATGCAAGACTATTTTGAGAATTATGAAATAGATGATGATAGTGTGAGGATGAGAATTTTTGTTCAAAGTCTAACAGGTGATGTAAGAACTTGGTTCAGATCACTTGCTGCAAATTCCATAACTACTCCTGATGAGCTTTATCAATCCTTTACCAATAGATGGGAGAAAAAGAAAGACCCCTTGCACATACTAGCTGAGTATGACACAATTAGAAGAGGCCCACAGGAGACTGTCCTGGAATATTGTGCAAGATTCAATAATGTCTACAATGCAATACCACAGAATTTAAGACCTCCACCCGACCTTGCCTTGTATAAATTCCCTGATGGATTTGACCCAGATATGGCCTACCAGCTAAAGGAAAGAGCCCCTCAAACTCTTGCAGACATGCAAAATGTTGTTGTTAGTGTAGAAGCCAACTTAATTGCCAAAAGAAATAGGGCCAGAATGGAAAGAAGAACCACCTTTAAGGAAGAGCCCTCAGCCCTAGAGCAAAAGCTTGATGCTATTATCAGTGGCATGCAAAGACTAGGAGACAGAGTAGAAAGTGTAGAGAGAAGAGCTTCATGGGAAGGACAACAGTCCAATACTACAAGGAACCCAAATTTTAGGAAAACCCAGAACACAAGTGCTGGTAGGGCTGGCCTGGACCAAGACATAAGACCTCCCTTCCAAGAAAACTTTACTGAGGCATCAACATCAAATGAGCCAATAGATGACACTCACATCAACTTGATGGGCGTAAATGATGAGCAGCAGGTTTTCCTAACACAAGAAGACCAGGAGGATAATGATACCAAATAGTTTCAAACCAAGTCAGGGGAGTCATTTGACTTCAAAGAAGGCTATGACACAGCTGTCTATGAAGTTCACAAGCAATATAAGTTAAGAAGCAGAATCATAGATGTCCCTCAACCTGCCAAGACAAAGGATACCAAACAGCCCAGGATGATAAAGGAAAAGGCTATCCTCGTAGAATCAGTTGACAAAATAAATCCAGACCCAAAAGAAGTAACAGTAGAGGATGTGACTGAGGTATTTCCCGCAAAAAAGCAGCCATGGGTAACATCTTCTTCACAAGACAACCCTGATAATACCCCACAGAAAGTTTCCAAAACAGATATACTCCAACAGGAAATTGATAATCATGACAAAGTCACTAAAAACACAGTTGAAAAAGAAAAGTCTTGTTACACTAAAATTTGTCACCATGACTATTTGCAGTCTGTATGTCTCCATCAATAGTCATACTGTCCTCCTTGGCAAGTCTTATACCTCTGCTCCTCATGTCAAACTCCAAAAAAGAGAGAAAGTCTTTAAAAGTCAATATAACTCTGGTTACGCAGTTTCTCCTACCCTTACCTGCGTGTACGCACCTCAAGTACATAATACCTGCGTACTTGTACGCTCTGTCTGTAAAGGGGTGAGTGCGTACTCCAGTAAAGGTCAAAAGGCACAAGTTTTACTTCAAAAAACTTACTTGTGGTCGATTCTAGAGCATTCTAGAAGATGGTTTGGCATGGATTGAGCGCCTCCAGATGGTTCATGCATCCCAATGAAAGAGGAACTTATCCCATGAAGAGGGGAGCTATCCCTTTGAAAGAGGGGCTTATCCCATTGATGGTGGACCTGATTAACTTCCTCCAAAGCACTATAAATACAGGCATTGGGCCAGAGGGAGGGGAGGTTGAAAGCTGAACATTCCTAAGGGTAGATGCTGCTGAAATTAGGACTCCCTTTTAGAGCTTGAGAGGAGAGATTCCAATCCTTTCTTAGCTTCATTTGGAAGTGGGTGAGCTGATCAAAGTAAAGGAGAACTCTTGCTGGACCCTGGGAGGGACCTACACAACACCAAGGCACTGGTTGTAATGGTTTCTTTTGTTTCCAATTAATGCAATTAAGTTCATTTTTCTCAACAAGTTGTTATATATAATTTGTTTCATAAACTCCTTGGTCTTTATGATGAATATGTTTTATTATATGAGTTATTCAGGTGCTATGTAATCGTTTGCTTGTTAGTGAATGCAGGCTTCAAGGAGAAGGAGCTCATCTGGATCGAAGAGGCTTGGCTGCTACAAACAGCGTTGGACTAGAGGTAAGCCTTAAACACCTGGTTGCTTTTATTTTAAATGCATATTTAGGGAAAGATAGTGCTTGATTGTTTTGTTTGTCACTAGAAAAGCCTTGTTTTCTAGGGAGGTCAGTTTTGTCCGCAAAATTGACTCTTTCCGCATGACAAAATGGCGACTCCACTGGGGAATCCATGGATTTGATTGATTTCTCTTTTGATTGATACTTTGATTTGAGAAAATCTGATTTCTTTCTAGTTTTTGACTGATTGACTGTGAATTTGGGTGGAATAGCTTAGGGTTGAGTTAGTTTTTATTTTTCTTGATTTTGAGAGTAGTAGGCACCCTCTGCGTTAAGCACAGTGCGTACCTGTACGCACTTCTTCTTTGTACACAGAGCGTGGCCGCACCTATGCAAACAGGCTGCCTGCGTACCCTGTCAAAAGTTTAGAAAATTTCAATTTTTTCCTTTTTTCCTATTAGATTTTGTTTATAGTTTATTTATTGCTGCCCAGATCCACTGGTTACCTGTCAAAAGTTTTCATCTAAGCTTGTTTCATTAGCATCAAGGGTTTTAGTGAAGTTCATAGAAATTCTAGCCCTAGGTTTGATTTTTGTATTGGTCTTGTAGTGACTCTGGCTTTAGAAGTTGTAAAAACCTTGGATATCCCTGGTCTTTTCAGTCTTCTTAGGAGTTAGACCATTCGTAAAATCCACCTTTGTGAGAAACCTACCGTTGTGCTGTCTCTTTGCGGAATTTCGAGAAGGCTTGTTTCTTAAGCTGTGAATTTCATTCTTAAGAAAAAGAACAAGAGTTTTTTATTTTTGTTTTTGACTGATTTATGATTCTGCATGAATTAGTCCTTGGTTGAATTGTAACTGAGTAAAACAACCTGGAATTATATTTTGTAGGCTTTTACCTCATTAGATTTGTTTTTTAGGTAAATTTCTCTTAGATTTTCATAGATCTTAAACTTGATTTTTGTTAAGTAGTTTTACATGCTTTGTTAAAATAGGAAAAAATACAAAATCTCTTTTGAAGAAAGTTTTTTTTAGTAGCATTTGAAGTCTTTGAAAAGAGAAAGGAAGTTTTCGTGAAATAATTAGTGGTCATGTGTTGTGTGCTTTGGAAAAGATAAAGAGATTGTTTCTTTGATTTTCATTGCCAAGAAAGTTGTCTTTATAAATTTTGCATTCTCCAACTCTCTTAGCTAGGGAATTCATTGAAAAAGAAAGATTGTTTTGTTTCATCCTAGGTGCATCTTTTTAGTGGATTTGAGTCGAGTCTACACATCATCAGTTTCATCTCCGCTACATTTTGTCCTAAAGAAAAGCCATAAAAATTAACGCTTAAAGTAAAATTAACTTAATAACTTTTTATTTACTAGGGCTCTAATACACCAACATAGATCAGGCTAGTGTCTTGGAGTAGGAGAGTAGTTAACTCTCCAAGACAGTAAAAACAAACAAGTAGCTTATCTTGCGGTAGGATAAATCCAATTGTTACATTTATGCTCTGGGAAAGCTCCTCTTAAAGGAGAAGCACGAGATCGTGTCCGAACCAGTGAGGGAATCAATCCTCCTTCATTGGGAATGACGCCAGATATGCACGTACTACAAACGGTAAACCTTGTCAGTAAACCTTGGATTATTGTCAAGGAGCCGGCAAGGGGATTGAGCTTGTTACTCTGCCCTTGCGTGCTATCGGATCGTAGACTGTTCCCCCAGGTATATTTTTTGTTTTTGGTGACCTTAGTGACTATTATCTTTAGGATTCTTCCTAAGGTGACGGTGGAGGGAAGATCCCACTATACCTGGGGCAGACGTCGGCTAGACTCACTTGGATTTTCTGGGGGGTTCACTTCACTCGAGACGGTTAAAGTGGAGGAACTTGGTCCAGTCTATTCATTAAGTAGTTTGCCGGGGTAACTGTTCCACCCACCACTTCTGTACTGAATTCTGCGATGTTGGATTTCATCAACAACTAGTGTTTTCGGTCCGGAAGGTTACTGTTTGTTCGTGGTTTGACGCCCTAGATTCTTTAGGCGTGTGATTCGAATTTGTTTGGTTCTTTAGAGACTTTAGGCAGTTTTCTTTGAGATTTTACTTTGTTTGCGTGTGCAATAGTTAAAAGTTTTTAGTTGTGGCTGAATTACCAAGACAGTCCCGTAGACTTCGGGGCCAGTCTCCTGAGGTTGTAACCGTGGCTGATTTGTTGAGGAAGTCCCGTAGACTTCGAGGCCAACCTCCTGAAGAAGTCCCAGGCCATTACAAAGGTTTGAAAGTCCTCGTAACTCCTAGTGGCAGTAAAGTAGGGTCACCTGAAGAAGGAGAGTCTTCGTTGGTTGTTCATCCTGATTACCAAACTCTAGAAACAGGTTATAATCCTGAAGCTATTTCGGTTTCCGAACTTGCTAGTAGTTTTTCATCTACTAGTGATATAGGCGAAGAACCTGAGATATCTGAAACTGTTACTCCAACATCGGGGTTAGTCTCTCCAACTTCTAGTGCTCCTAATTCACCTAGGGTAGAAAGAGTTATCACCGAAAATCTTCCTTCTGGTTTGATAGCTATTGAAGAGCTTGCTCCGGAAGAAGAAATAGGCATCCCTATCCCTGAAAATCAACCTACTATTGATCTAAGGGAGCGTGAATCGATTTTTTACAGTCCACCTAGAAGTACTACTTGGTATCTTTCTCTAACTAATTATTTGTACAACTCAGTGTCAAGTTTTTCACCACCTCGTGCTTCTTATCCACCTAGGGGTATTTATACTCTCGTAAATATGTCAGGTCATTTGTCCATGTTTACTCAATCGCCTGAATCTTTTTTGTACGGAGGTCCTTCTGTTCCCGCTGGGTATCAGTCACTTTCTGGTACTTTTTCAGGAGC
This sequence comes from Pinus tabuliformis, assembly GCA_031772625.1. Lineage (NCBI taxonomy): Eukaryota > Viridiplantae > Streptophyta > Pinopsida > Pinales > Pinaceae > Pinus > Pinus tabuliformis. The sequence goes on along the minus strand of CM062811.1, from coordinate 1,143,302,228 downwards.
ATCTCCTCAACCCATTGAACAATGGTTATTCACTGGAAGCAGTGGTGCAAAGCCATTGAGTGTAGAAGACATTCTTATGATGTCAGGTTCTATTCCCGCTTCTCAACCTCAAGGTGGCCAGTTACCGCCTGGGAGGCAGCCTCAATTAATGCCTGGGGGGCAACCTCAAGGTACACAATTTGCATCTGGGGGGAAACCTCAAAGACAATACGTGCCTATGGTACATTACGTTCCTCAAGGTCAACCCCAGACTCAATATGTACCCCAAGGTCAACCCCAGTACCAATTTATACCTCAAGGTCAACCCCAGTATCAGTACATGCCTCAAGGGTATCTACCCCAAGGTCAGTACTCGAGTCAAGGTTTCCAACCACCCCAAGGTCAATCTTATGTTCAAGGTACGGGAAATGTACCTTTCACTTATCAATCCTACCCTCAACCCAGTTATGGATCTCAATATCCTCAACCTGTTATGGGTCAATACCCCGGAATGAATATAGTGTGGGATCCATCGCAAGTTCAACAGGTGTTGTAGCCAAATGTACAGTTGTCATCTCAAACTGGACAACCCTTAGTTTCTGGTTCACCCCAGCAACCAGTCCAGTCTAATATTCAAACTTCTGTACCTTCGGTAGTTTCTCAGTCTGGGCCTATTTCACCTCGTACTCCATCTCAAACGACTGCTGCAACTACCGCAACATCTGTTCCATCTACCCCACTTACTTCTGGAGTATCGACAGCTCTGGTTTCTACTATTCCTGTATCTACTCCTCAGACATCTTTACCATCGTCTGGATCCACGATTCAAACTACGGTTCAGATGCCTGTAGGACAACCTAGTTTAAGTACGGTTGTCACAAGTCAACCACAATTCACTTACCAACCGTACCAGGGACAGTACCAATTCGGTCCTGCTGTCCAGCAGCCAGTTTACCAGTATCAACCGTATCCTGGGTACACTTATCAACAACCACAACAACCCTAGTACGGTCCGGTTAATCCTGGTTTTCCAGGAGGATACAATATCCCGAACGTGATTCCTATTCCTAGTTATCCTGGATATCCTCCTCCTGGGGCTGGTATAGTGACCCAGAGTTTTAGGGATCCTAATTGGCAGCTACCGTTTATCACAACTTTGGATTTACCAGACTTGTCACGCCTAACGAACGATCCAATTAATTATCTTCCATTTTGGCCGCCAATGCCGAATAAGTTGCCCAGTGACATTCCCAAGTTCGAGGGTAAATCTGGAGAGGACCCGTCGAATCATGTGATGACTTACCACCTCTAGTGTGCCTCTAGTTCCATCTCGGATGATTTGATCCGCTTATGTCTTTTCCAGCGCACTCTCATTGGTCTTGCGGCCAAGTGGTACATTGAGTTACCACGGGCCTCTTTTTATAATTTTAGTCAGTTAGCTACCTCGTTTTTAACTCATTTTTAGTTGCCGGTCAGATATGATAATGGCACGGAGTTACTAACTTCATTAAAGAAATCGACGTCCACTTATATTTTCGATCATATTCATGAATGGAGACGTCGAAGGCGCTTAGTGAAAGTTTTTATCCCGGACCAGATCTTAGCTGAATGGTTTGTTAAATCATTGTTACCGAAGATTAATGAAGACGTGGCTAAGGCCGGAGTAGTTAATGAGGAGCAAGTGATTGCTCAAGCACAGTACCTTGACTTAGTTTATACTCAGTCAGGTACGTTACACAAAAAGATCCCAGATCTTCCAAAGTCAAATCAAATCGTTGCAGCTCCTTCGGGATCTCATGTCGGTGATGGCATGATTGGTACGGTGAACACTAAAAGTAAGAAGAAATCTTCCAAGAATTCTTCTCCTATCATAACCTTGCCTGATTCCCCAACAGGAGATTCTTCCGCTGAGGTTTCCGCCGATATTCACGTTGTAGAGTCATCTACAGCTAAATCAAAATCCGGTGGAAAGAAGAAAGGGAAGAAAAAGAATAAAGCAGACAAAACTCCAAAGGAGAAAACTGAAAAGGCGGAATCCAATAATGAACCACCAGTGATGTCAATGGTTCTCAAAGTACCCAGTACAATCCATGAAATGTGAATGAATGTGTTGATGTCGAACATGTCACGGAATCCTTCGATCGAAAGTCAATGATGTAAACTGTCGTCAAAGGCAAGAAACCTCCCTTTGAGGCATGCAGATTTCAAGGTACTGACGATTCCTAGATCATCTTTCTAGATAATGTGCTGATGTCGATAGAAAGCGATCCATTGCGGGCAAGCCCTACAACACGAAATCATAGATCAAGTTGAAGAAATGTAGCTGTAAGGACTGACTTAGGGATGGTCAAGATGGATGACAGGTATTTTGCAGATGAATGGTTTGTTTGCAGTGACCTCTTGAACACATAAAGACACAACAGATGGCTTGGTGACAATTGACCCAAATTTAATACCCAGAAAATGGCTAAAGACTTTCAATGTGGTTTGATCAACTGTTAGGCAAAGGATTTCCCAACCCAGGTGAATGAAAAGTGTCGTGTTCAAGAGTGGTGATAAGGTTTTTTCTGAGACAAAGGATAACAAATAGGCTCATTTTTCTCTCTTTTCCCCCACCATTTCTGGCAAGTACCTCTTTATTTTTTTACAAGCTTGAGGAGGATAACATTTGCTTGATTATAAGCTCATCCTTCGGATGAGTCCAACTTAGTTTAGATTCGAACCCTAAGAAGGAGTGGTCCGTTCCTGTTTGTAATCGAACAGGTCCTTTACTGTGAAATTTTAATGAGTCCAGTATAGGAGAAACTCGGCGTTTTTCAATTTTAGAGAGTCTGAAAAACTTAAGAAGACTCCAGGGTTGACCTTTTCCATAAGTTTGTGTCTCCCAAGCCCGAAAAAGTATAAAATAATACTTGAGAGAACCGCTTGATCTTTATGACCAAGGAGTACTTTCATGATTAGTGTCTCTGATCTGAAAAGTAAAAATCGATCAAGAACACGTCGTTTTATTTCCAATATCGAATTTGAAACGACAAAAATCCGGCAATGTTTTCATGTTTTTATGGTCAGAAAAGGGCTATAAGAGGACCGTCTTTTAATTCCGTTTTAACGAGTGTAAAAGAAACGCTCGGCAATCTTTTCATGTTTTAGGAGTCAGAAAAAGGCTTAAAGATGACTCTGATGTTTTTGTTTGTAAAAAATGACAATTTTCCCTGAAAATCCTTTATCCTGCACAAAAACCAACACATTACTCATACCTGTTGAAGATAGATAAAAATACTTTGAAAAATACCTTTTCATGGTGAAAAATAAACAAATTTACCATTTATTTACCCAAAAAACCTATAAAAAGGGCTTTTACCAATTCATTTTTACCATTTTAATGTTGAGGAGAGCAAAAGGGCTTTTGGCAAGAAACTTCCCGTGGATATTGCGGAGAATCCGACCGTCGAAACCGAACGTCGTCTCTTCCAGGTATTCTACAACATCCTCCTCTTCAATTTCATCCATTTAGAATTCTTTTTTAGGCCCTATATTTTATTTTTTGGAGGCTTTGGGGTTTCAAAGACCGCCTCTCGGGGTATGCAGGCATCACACTAGGGACCCGCGTACCCCGACATTTTCTCAGTTAGAAAAATGTCGGGAGTACGCACCTTGCCTTCAGGGAACCTGTGTACCCACGCTCTGTTCCTAAAGGCGGGGTGCGTACCCCACGCAACGAGTTTTCAAACCCCAAATTCTCCAAATTGGACCAAAATTTTTTGATTTCATGGAATCTAATGGATGTTTTCTGGTGTGTAGATTGTTCACCATGCTTGATTGGCGTGAGACAGAGCACGAAGATGTTGATTTGGCCGCCATTAATCATCAACCGTCAATTGATGCTTTGAAGGCATGTGGCCTTTATAAATACTGGGCCATACCTGGCATGAGGGCCCAAGTGAGCTTTCTAGAGTGGCTGGTAGAAAGATGGAACGTTCATGACCAGTGTTTTTATATCGGAGGGCACCAGCTTGAGATGGAGCCCGCAGATATCTACTTTCTCACTGGTTTGCCCAAGAGAGGCAAACACTTGACTCTTTTCGGGACTAGGCCGGGTGGCTAGTCCATCGCTAGTCTCTGACTAGAGTGGTGTAACACTCAGACTCAGGAGAAGGGGATAGAGATCAAAACTATATCCCGACCTGAACTTAAGGTGATTGCCTTTACAGTTACCAGACTTTGCGGGGCTCCCGCTTTACACATTGCTACTGGATCCTAGATGCGGATGGCTATTGATTGCTATCGAGGTACCATTTTCAACTAGTGTGATGCTGTGTTGGCCAATATAAAAGGCCAACTGACTAGAGCCAAAAACAGACAGCTAAAGACTTTTGGTTATGGGCCTTTAGTTGTGAATTTTGGCTTAGAGAGGGTTCCGATGTTGATCCCACAGCAGCTCACTGTTGGGGCTAGGCTACCTCGAGAGCCCAAATTAATGCGATGGGTTGCGGTTATGGCCCGTCATCCTGATGAGGGAATGGAGGTTGTCCGATTTACTACGGAGTACTTTCACTGGTTAGAAGACCAGGTCTTTTCTATACAGGATTTTCCTTATGCCGGAGTTGATTTTCGTGGAGATCCGAACATGGTTCTTCCACCGGGACAACAATGGGATGATACATGTAACTTCATTTTCCACAAGTTTTCTTTTAAACTATCTATTTTTTTTGTTTGTTTTATATCGTCTCAAAACTGATAGTAATAATTTTCAAAATGTAGATGTAGGCCCACGACGTCCAGCCAATCTCCGACCTTACGAGAGGAGACTACCATTCGCAGCGGCACCAGCCCCATAGGACGAGGCCACAGAGTCTTTGGCTGAGTTGGAAAGTGACCTAGAGCATCTTACAGTAGACATACTGGAGACTACCATAGATGATATTCCAATCAGGCTTCAGCGCTATGTAGTCAGGGTCCCAGGACCTTTTAGGAGGTTCTTGTGTAGGGTAGCCCATGCAGTGGTGTCATATAGAGATCATCACCAGTGATTGGGTGGTCATTTTGTAGACACATGTGACATTTTGGTTTTTTGTACTTATCATTTTTGCCGATCATAAGGTGTTTTTCAACCTATGATCGAAGACGATGTATTTTTTTTTGACACACTCCTATATATATATATATCATTATTACCGGTTTATCTTGTAAATCATGTTATGGAATGGTTTTAAATTTACATGTATGATCATTGCAAATGTCTATTTAACATTCGAGAAGCAATTGCATCTGCTAATGTATTTAAAGACCTTGGAATATGTTGATATTCAATGTAATCAAACTCACGTTCCAAGAGACACACTCTCAAAAATAACCTTAATAACACTGGATTTCTAATGGCATACACTCTATTAAGTTGTAATACAACGAGTTCAGAATCTAACCTCACTATCAAACTCTGAATCCCAAATGAAATAGATTCAGACAATAACTCAATCACTGCACTGTATTCGGCAATGTTGTTTGTTGTTTGACCGAGGCTTACCCCATGCATAGAAACTAACTCATCAGAGGGTGAATAGATAACCCAAGCTGCGGAAGAGATATTCCGTGTACTACAACAAGCACAATCAGCGAAACCAATGTATGTTTGGAGAGGCATCGACATCTGCATCATCAAGAGTAAAACCAAGATAAGCAGAAATAATGACGAAAACACACTCTCTAAGCTAAGCACACTGTCTAAACTAACAAACACACCAGCTAGAAAGAAAAACTAGCCTAACTAAAAATCTCCATACCCATCTTTTAAGCATAATACCTCTTTAGGTAAAGTCCATTTCTGGGTTTACCCAAAGAGTCCCCGTCAAAGTCTACCAGCTCATAGGCCCCTTTTGCTAGCTTTCGCTTGACAATAAGGCCCATGCCACATAGGAACGAATTTTCCAGCACCTAATTTATCATTAGCTTGATCATATAATAACACTAGGTCTCCTTCCGAAAAATTTCGAGGGGTCACATTTTGATCATACTGAGCTTTCATACATTTTGCGTGAGTCTCGATCGCCAATGCAGCATCACGTCGATTCTCATCTAATTGAGCTAAGTATAATAAATGCTTCTCCTCTTCAGAAGTAGCTGGAAGTAACTCGATGGCCATTTGCAGTGACGGGATTTCGCATTCAATGGGTAGCACAGCTTCCAAACCATAAACTAGTTGGAAAGGAGTGAACCCTTTTGATGTTTTCACTGAGGTTCGGTACGCCCAAAGCACTGAAAATAACATTTTGTGCCAATTCGATCGATGAATACCAATGATTCGTCGGATCATGATAACTAAAACTTTGTTGATGGACTCAACTAGACCATTTGCTTGTGGATAATAAGGAGTTGAACTATCGTGACGCAAACCAAGCTGGCCTGTAAGTTCTGTCATCATAACGTTTCGAAAATGGCGCCCATGGTCAGTGATTATCGCTTGTGGGACACCAAACCTAGCAATTATATGATTGAATACGAAAATTGTAGCTGTCTTGCCGTCTGCCTCGAATGTAGGCATCGCCTCGGCCCACTTAGTAAAATAATCTACCGCAAGGATGATATACGCATGCCCCCCAGCCGAGTGAGGGTTACATGTAATAAAATCGATACCCCATTTGGCAAAAGGACCAATGACAATTAGAGGGTGGAGAGGAGCAGGTGGAGCGCGCATCTTTCGATCAAACACTTGACAGTTGTGGCATTTTCGGACCGCAGTAATACAATCTTTAAACAAGGACGGCCAGACATATATCTTTTGGGCTGTGGCATACCCAAACATATGACCGCCACACGCTCCAGAGTGATAGTCATTTAGAACCCTTTCAGTCTCTTCGTGAGTTAAACAACGTCGAAAGATAGAGTCCGCCCCACGGCGATAAAGAGTATCTCCAATAATTTTGTATTGTTGGGACTGGAATTGAATTTTCCGACGTTCCGACTTTGAAGCTTCGGGCTGAAAGGATTGGGTCTGGAGATAAACGATGATATCCCCATACCACGGATCTAAAGTTCTGATTAGAAACAAAGATTCGTCCGCAATGGGCTTCTCTGCCACAGTTTCCGTATCAGCACGCAGGAAGTCACACATTAACTCTGCAAAAACTAAAGATTTCTTAGACTTAGATTTCTCAAACTCTAAGTCGAACTCCTGTAGGATAACAATCCATTTGGAGTACTTGCCCCCTAGCAATTGTTTGGTCAAAATGTAGATCATAGGGTTGCAATCCGAAATGACTGTAGTTTTACGGAGTAAAATGTAGTGACGAAAACGTTGGACAGCTTGAACGGCTGCCAATGTCAATTTCTCCACATGTGAATATTTTAGCTCAGTTGGATTTAACGTCCGACTAAGGTAATATATCACATGTTCCGTTCCGAATTCATCTTCCTGAACTAAGACCATTCCAATGGTAGAATGGGAGGTGGCGAGATACAAAAAGTAATCATGGTTGTAGTTGGGAGGATGCAACAACGGTGCATGGGTCAACGCGTGTTTGAGTGCATCAAAAGATTTCTGAGCTATCTCATCCCAAGAGAATGGAGAGTTCTGTTTCAACAACCGTGTAAAACCCTTTATAACCTCGGTGTAGTTAGGAATTAATCGTCGTAAAAAGTTTGCTTTCCCCTGCAAACTTTGGAGTTGGCGAAGACTCGAAGGAGGAGGCAATTTGATGATAGCTTCTACCTTCGAGGGATCGACGCAAATGTCGGCTTTTGAAACTACAAATCCTAGCAATCGTCCCACTTCTATACAGAAGACACATTTGTGTGGGTTCAACCGAATACGATAATGCCTACACCTCATGAAGATTGCTCGTAAATGGACAAGGTGGTCAGCTTGATGTAATGAATGAGCGGGCAAATCATCGAGATACGGTTGCACAATGTGTTTGATGTCATGAAACACCTAAGACATCGCCCTTTGAAAAGTTTCTCCGACATTATTTAGCCCAAAAGGAAATTTGCAATAAGAAAATGTCCCCCATGGACAAATGAAAGCCGTTTTTGGTTGATCGGCAGGTAGAGTATTGATTTGATTGTAACCGGAAAAACCGTCCATAAAGGAAAATATTTCACTGCCGGCACAATCATCAATGATTTGACCGATATAGGGTGTTGGGTAGTTGTCCTTTGGACAAGCTCGATTAATGTCCCTATAATCGATGCATATTCTTATTGTTCCCTTTTTTTGGTTAACCGGAACAATATTCGATACCCAATCCGTTAACGGGATCGGATAAATGAAACCTGCTTTCAATAGTTTTTCAACTTTTGCTTTAATTGCAGCAGCTTTTCGTGGGTGAATCTGATGCAAACGTTGCCGAACGGGTTTAGCATCCGGGTAAGTCTTGATCTCATGAACAACAATCGCGGGATCAATTCCTGGCATTTCCTCATAGGACCAGGCAAACACGTCGCGGAATTCTTGAAATAGGGCCTTGTATGTCTGAATTTCGTCATCTGTACACGAGGCACCTATATGAATGTTTTCAACAATTCCAGGCTTAACTGAAATGTCAATGGGAATAGTTCGAGAGATATTTCCCAAATTCAGCTCTGAATCACGATGTTTCATGGGATTCTGAGCTTCTTTGACATATTCAGCTGTAAAAATTGATGAGAAATCATTTTCAAAATGATCATCCTCAGGTAAAAACAAAGATCTATGATGGAGATCCTCCCATGGTAAATCATCTATACACAGGACTTCACGAAGTTGCTCGTCAGATGACACAACTTCGGGAAACGCTATTATCTCCGAGGTTGATGTGAAAAGTGATTCCTCACGGACCACATTCATTTGGTCGATTTTGGTTGAACACGGGTCGGTAAAAGACTGCACGGCTTCATAGGCAATTTCATATGGACTCAGAGGCATGAAATTACCAAATGAGTCTATTTCAGATTCAGAAGGAACGATCCAAGGATCGTCATAATAAATAGTGTCTGATGTAATCATATGAATGGTTGCAAATGAAGATGATGTGTTGAGCGGAGGAAAAGGAAAAGTTCCCAGTAAACCGGCATCTTTAACTAATCCTACACCAACATCCTTATATGGGATAGTCATTTTACCGACATGCTGAATACTCTCTGAAGAGGTTGGGTCGGATGAAAAGTAAGCCAGCTGGTCTATTGTTACGATCTTTCCATTATGTGGGAACTTTATTACGCGGAAGACCGATGAAACGACCGTTGTCATAGCGTAAGTCCAACTTCGACCCAAGAGAAGGTTGTAGTCTAGAGGGGCATCAACCACCTCCACATCTAGACTAACGGTTTTTCCTTCAACCCCTATAGGCAAATCCTGTAGAATGCCAAAAGGATGAAACCCACGGCCATCAAAGGCCTTAAGAATTGTCGGGGATTGATTTAGTGAAGGAGAACCAAGCGATCTCCAACATTGTATGGACATAATACACGTTGAAGCTCCCTCATCAATTACAGTCCGATGAATAGGCCTGTTTTTGACTATCACTGGGATCTGGAAAGACATTTGATGAGGCAAACGCAGTGTACTATTTTCTAGATAAAAGATTATTAGGTTCGGGTCCTGAACATCAATAGCTCCTATAGCCGACAAAAGTAATTTACATTGTGTTGGACATGATTGCAGCACTTCCAAAGCTGACATTGCTGAGGGTGAAACAGCTAAGTCCTCAACAATGTTATAATTCTGGGCCACTCTCGCATGTGGATTGAAAGCAGACCTTCGAAGTACACCCTTGGCGGGTGGCTTGATTACTAAGTCTGGATTAGGTTTCTCGATCTGTAGTGGATCGGAACCGGGAGTTGAAGTTGATGGATTAGAATGAGAAGATTCTGCTTCTTTGCCATGAACAAGACTTTTACTACCATAATCTTGCGATCGAGCCGCAATCCTTACATGGGACATCATCAAAATGGGTTCTTCATTGGCACTCGAGGAAGAACCTATCATTTTGCTATCTTTTGGAAATGGATCCTTCAAGACAGCAGGAATTTGGGAACCTTTGACGATTTTCGCAACCTCTGCTCGATGAGGGCAGTCTCTTGTAAAATGTTCCTCTTCACAAATGAGACACGGATAACGAGGCTTGCGCTTTTCATCATTGGATTCCACCTTTTCAGTTACTTTGAGAACCATTGACATCACTGGTGGTCTCTCTCACACTTGTTAACAGTTTACATCATTGACTGGTAATCAAGTGGTTTCTACCATGTTCGACATCAACTCATTTATTCGCATGGATAGAATCGTACTATTTCGGGAAGTAGAAATGAAGACCCTGGATCTAGTTTCTGCCATCCAGGCTGCGAGGAGTTTTGTATTCATTATATAGTAGACTAATTATAAACAGATGCCTGCGTCCATACTGTGTCTACATGTGTCTATGATTATGATGTACTGCAAAATCATTCCTATATTAGAGCAGTGGTTAGTTTGTTAGTTAAATTTTTAATCTGAGTATGGGAATGCCTACCTCAGCGATGATATGATCTCATATATGTATTTTGTGTTGAATATTTTCAGGTTCCAACTGGGCTCTCCACAAGATAATCCTTGAAATGATAAAGTGCTTCACCCTTCCTAGATGATATGAAACCCTAATCTACTACAGGCTTCGCACTTTAGGGGGCAATCTGTTACACTAAAATTTGTCACCATGACTATTTGCAGTGAGTATGGCTCCACCAATAGTCATACTGTCCTCCTTGGCAAGTCTTATACCTCTGCTCCTCATGTCAAACTCCAAAAAAGAGAGAAAGTCTTTAAAAGTCAATATAACTCTGGTTACGCAGTTTCTCCTACCCTTACCTGCGTGTACGCACCTTAAGTACATAATACCTGCGTACTTGTATGCTCTGTCAATAAAGGGGTGAGTGCGTACTCCTGTAAAGGTCAAAAGGCGCAAGTTTTACTTCAAAAAACTTACTTGTGGTCGATTCTAGAGCATTCTAGAAGATGGTTTGGCGTGGATTGAGCGCCTCCAGATGGTTCATGCATCCCAATGAAAGAGGAACTTATCCCATGAAGAGGGGAGCTATCCCTTTGAAAGAGGGGCTTATCCCATTGATGGTGGACCTGATTAACTTCCTCCAAAGCACTATAAATACAGGCATTGGGCCAGAGGGAGGGGAGGTTGAAAGCTGAACATTCCTAAGGGTAGATGCTGCTGAAATTAGGACTTCCTTTTAGAGCTTGAGAGGAGAGATTCCAATCCTTTCTTAGCTTCATTTGGAAGTGGGTGAGCTGATCAAAGTAAAGGAGAACTCTTGCTGGACCCTGGGAGGGACCTGCACAACACCAAGGCACTGGTTGTAATGGTTTCTTTTGTTTCCAATTAATGCAATTAAGTTCATTTTTCTCAACAAGTTGTTATATATAATTTGTTTCATAAACTCCTTGGTCTTTATGATGAATATGTTTTATTATATGAGTTATTCAGGTGCTATGTAATCGTTTGCTTGTTAGTGAATGCAGGCTTCAAGGAGAAGGAGCTCATCTGGATCAAAGAGGCTTGGCTGCTACAAACAGCGTTGGACTAGAGGTAAGCCTTAAACACCTGGTTGCTTTTATTTTAAATGCATATTTAGGGAAAGATAGTGCTTGATTGTTTTGTTTGTCAGTAGAAAAGCCTTGTTTTCTAGGGAGCTCGGTTTTGTCCGCAAAATTGACTCTTTCCACATGACAAGTCTGTTACTCATAACATCAAAATTCAATCTGAAAAACCCTTTGATCTTGAGGCAGAGATTGCCAAATTGAAGATAACCATTCCTCTCTCAGAACTCGCCAAACATGATGTGTATAAACAGCAAATTAAAAAGTCCCTCAAAATGTCTGAAAATAGAGATGATGTTAATGTACTGGATGACACACCTGAGTTGCTTTTTGGACCAGAAGTTGATGGAAAAACAATAAATACAGGTGTCTTACCCTTTTATGTCAGTCTACACATCCATGACAAGATTTTACACAATGCAATGTTTGACTCAGGAGCCTCACATAACCTCATGCCTAAATCTGTAATGGAGAAACTAAACTTGGACATTACAAGACCATACAAGGACTTATTCTCATTTGACTCCAGCCAGGTCAAATGTTTGGGCCTAATCAAAGATTTGTGTGTTTCTCTAGTCCAATACCCAAATAAAACTATCCTGATGGATGTGGTTGTAGCTGATATCCCACCTAAGTATGGGATGCTTTTGTCAAGATCCTGGGGAGCCAAACTCCAGGGATCCCTCCAATTAGACATGTCCTATGTGACCATATCAGTCTTTGGGCAACCAAAGAGACTGTACAGAGAGACATTGATGAAATATGTGGTGAGCAGTGAGGATAAACCCCAAAACTTTCCTATTTATGCAATTCATTCTGACATGGATTCTTTTATCCTGTTTAATGATGATGCTTCCCCTATAGCTGATGATAAACCTTTGGTCCTGGAACAAGAAACACTCACAATTGAGCAGTCAGTTGCCCAAAACCTTGAAACTGTTTTAAAAGATAAATCACATAAAAAACAAGAATCTCAATTGCCCATTCCAAATTCAACTGAATCTCCTAATACTGCCCAAGATCAAGGCATCCTTTGGTACCTTGAGTTTGATGGCTCAGTTAACAAATTAGGAGCAGGAGCAGGGGTATGGATCCACAATAGACAAAACAATCATGCAGAGGGTCGTGCCTATAGGCTAAATTTCAGATGCACTAACAACATGGCGGAGTATGAAGGCCTTCTATTAGGGCTCAAATTAGTCAAATCCTTACAGGCAACAAGAGTGTCAATTCTAGGAGATTCTGACCTTATTATCCAACAAATGAAAGGTAGTTTTGTCACTAATGACAACAGACTGAGAGCATACAGATCTGCTGCAACTGAAATACTTAACACTTTCACTGAATCCCAACTTACTAAGATATCAAGAACTCACAACCTTCATGCACATAGTCTGGCTACGTTTGCTAGCACTTGTAAATTTCCCTTTGAGCCTAATCACTGTTTCATAGCTGAGGTAAAGCACAGACCTTCTGTCCCAAACAATGTCAAAGACTGGCAAGTATTTGAAGATGATACACAGATAAACAACTTTTTAACTTTGCAACAAGAATTTTCAGGTTTAAATATTGATGCTGATGCTGTAAATGACTCACAACAACAAAGCGATCAAGGTCAAACAACTATATCAGCTAAAACAACAAGCCAAATACTTCATCCAACAACCTTTAATAACAAGAATGTGCAAGAGCTTAAACAAATCAATCTTGATGAAATAGCTGGAGCAGAGGCTGAAGTTATAGAATTAAAAGACAATTTTTTACCCACAGGCCTGACTCCTTTGGAAGACATTTTTGACTCGAATGATATTCCTAGGAAACCAAAGATGCAGCCCCTAAATACTGCCATTGAGGAATGCAACATTGGAACAATTGAAAAACCCAAGATAATAAAACTATCAAAGTCTTTGCCCCCTGATCAGAAGCCGAAGTATGTTGACCTCTTTAAAGAGTTTCAAGATGTGTTTGCATGGAGTTATGATGACTTAAAATCTTATGATACTTCAGTCATTCAACATACTATTCCTCTCAAACCAAATCAAAAGCCTTTCAAGCAGAAACTAAGGAGAATTAACCCAATTCTTCTTCCTTTGATTGAGAAAGAGGTACAAAAAATGTTTGAAGCAGGTATTATAGCACCCATTAGATTTTCAGAGTGGATTTCCAATCTTGTCCCTACAAGGAAGAAAACTGGTGAAATTAGGCTTTGTGTTGACTTAAGAAATTTGAATCAAGTATCCCTCAAAGATAATTACCCCTTACCTAAAATGGATCACATCCTCCAAAGAGTGGTGGGAGCTTCAAGAATTTCATTACTTGATGGGTTTTCAGGCTTTAATCAAATCCTGGTCCACCCGGATGATCAGGACAAAACAACATTCACAACCCCTTGGGGAACATTTAAATATGTCAAAATGCCTTTTGGACTGAAAAATGCAGGGGCTACCTTTCAACGAGCAATGGATATTGCCTTTGCCAAGGAGATACATGATTTCCTAGTTGTTTACCTGGATGACCTCACCCCTTTTTCAAAATCTGACCAAGAGCACCTTAAACACCTAAGGCAAATATTCATGACATGTAGGAAATATGGCATTTCCTTAAATCCCAAAAAGTCTCTGTTTGGTCTAGAGGAGGGTAAACTGCTAGGCCACATTATTTCAAAAGAGGGGATTAGAATTGATCCAGACTGGATTCAAGCCATTCTACAAGTCCCACAACCAAGAAATGTAAAGGAATTGCAAGCCTTTTTGGGAAAAATCAACTTTTTAAGAAGATTTATCCCAAACCTAGCAGAATTGATAAGGCTGCTAAACCACATGTTGAAAAAAGATTCCAAAGTAAAATGGACGATGGAGGCCAAACAGGCCTTTGAGGGCATCAAGACCGCCTTGACTCAAACCCCAGTCCTTACAAGCCCCCAATTTGATAGGGATTTCATTATTTTCTCCTTTGCCTCCCAGCATACTATTGCTGCTGTTTTACTGCAGAAGGATGATCAAGGGAATGAGAAGCCCATTGCCTTTTTCAGCCGAGCCCTCAGAGATGCACCCTTGAAGTATCAGATCATGGAAAAGCAGGCCTATGCCCTGGTTAAGGCCATTAAAGATTTTAGAGTTTATATTCTATACTCTCATGTCACTGCTTATGTGCCAAATGCTATTGTGAAAGACATATTGACTCAAGAAGGGCTAGAAGGCAAAAGAGGCAAGTGGATTGCTAGCATTCTTGAGTATGATATTGAGATAAAACCCACTAAGCTGATAAAAGGACAGGGTTTAGCCAAATTAATGTCTGAAACAAATTTTCAGGCCTTAGACATCAATGAACTGGACAATGAACCAGAGCTGGCGACTCCACAGATCAATATAGCCTTTGAACAATCCCCCTGGTATGCTGATATTTGTTATGTATTGCAAAACCTGTGTGCTCCCCCAGGGTTGTCCAGAACTAAAAGCAGATTTCTAAGAATGAAAGCTTCTAAATTTTGTGTTGCAGATGGTGCCTTATTGTGGAAAAATCATGAAGGTATATTGCTTAATTGTTTAACTGTGAATCAAACTGACAATGTTATGAGATATTTTCATGTAGGGGATTGTGGAGGACATCTGTATTGGAAATCTACTGTGGATAAGATATTAAGGGCTGGCTACTATTGGCCTGTTATATTTGCAGATGTCAAGAAATTTGTTACTTCATGTCATAAGTGTCAGATATTTGAAGGCAAAAGAAAATTGCTACCATTACCCCTTAAGCCCATTTCAACAGAGAGGCCCTTTCAACAATGGGGCTTAGATTTTATTGGGGAGATTCATCCTTCATCTTCAGGTCAGCATAAATGGATTTTAACAACCACAGATTATTTTACCAAGTGGATTGAGGCTGTTCCATGCAGACAAGCAAATGACTCCACTATCATTCAATTCCTTGAAACTAATATTTTGTCCAGATTTGGTTGCCCTGAAAAGATCATTACAGACAATGCTGCTGCTTTCAGATCTAAGAAAATGGTCAACTTTTGCCATAAGTTTCATATCACTTTGGGCCACTCCACAGCATACTATCCTCAAGGCAATGGTTTAGCTGAATCATCTAATAAGAGCCTCATTAACATCATCAAGAAGATATTGGAGGAAAACAAGAAAAATTGGCACAAAAAGCTTGTAAATGCCTTATGGGCAGACAGATTGACGACCAAGAGATCTATTGGGACCAGCCCATATGAATTGGTTTATGGTATGGAGGCCAAGTTTCCCTCATCACTAGGGGTTCCTGTCATCAAGTTACTTCAAGAAGTTCTAGCTGAGCCCAATGATATACAAAGAAGAATTAACCAAACTATCTGTTTGCAGCAGACTAGAGACCAAGTGTATCACAGAGTTCAGGTTTTGCAAGAGAAACTCAAGAAAATCTTTGACAAAAGAACCAAAGCAGAGGATTTTTTCATTGGGAATAAAGTGTTGAGATGGGATTCAAGAAGAGAGGACAAGGGAAAACATGGCAAATTTGATTCCCTCTGGAGAGGACCCTTTGTTATTCAAGCAGTGCAAGGAAACAACACATATTTCTTAAAAAATCTGGATGGCACTGTGGTTGAAGAGGGCCCTGTGAATGGCCGAATGTTAAAGCACTATTTTGACTACTTTCCATGTATATAACCCAAGGCTGCCTTGTACATTAATAGTTGTTTTTAGTAGTTTGTTTTCAGCAGGCAAATAGAGTTCCAGTTTCACAAATTTTGGGAATGATCAAGGGAAAAGGTACTACTTCAAGTTTTTTGTTTTGCCTGGCAAAGCTCCAATTTTGGTCATCTAGGAAGCAAAAGTTCCTGACTTTGGCAAAGGGCAAGGACCAAGGCATTC
Source organism: Pinus tabuliformis (assembly GCA_031772625.1). Taxonomy (NCBI): domain Eukaryota; kingdom Viridiplantae; phylum Streptophyta; class Pinopsida; order Pinales; family Pinaceae; genus Pinus; species Pinus tabuliformis. The sequence goes on along the minus strand of CM062811.1, from coordinate 1,143,285,824 downwards.
TGACCTGCTGTTCTTGGTCTTTCATATGGAAAAACCATCCCCAAGTGGAGCCACTGTTAGCCTCCTATACCAATAGGTTTCATATATCATGATTGGCAGGGGAAATTCCAAATATGTTCTGCTTTGATGAAGCAAAGATTCCATATTTGTGTGTAAAACACATCTGTAAACAATTTTGTTCATGTCCTACTTGTTGATGGGTGATCCAACAGTGTAATCTGGGTCATGCCATGTTTAAATTGATGTTGTAGAATAGAGAATGAGAATCTGTCCAAACAGTTTAATCTTGGCAGATTAATAGTTAGGTAGAGAATAAAGGTGCCCAACTGCTTAATCTGGGCCCTTGGAAGTAATAAGGGTAGTCTTAGATAGAAAGGCATTTGAAAAAGAAAAAAAAAAGAGCAATTGAGGGTTTGCAAGTCCAAATGCACCCTCCTTGAAGTAATAAAAAATGCTAGGTACTAAGATGGGTAGGTAGACAGGGGTTGCAGAAGCTTGATTTCCTTCATATTGTTGGCCTTGACTAAGAAAGCATATATTGCCAAGAACAGAGATATCTACTCAGCATCTTGATAACAAAGCATGGAAGCATGTCTAACTTCCCCATCATTCCCCATAAAAATTCTTTCTAACATCCCCTCAGTGGACCAGTGGGATCTCCTCATCCAGTCCTAACATCACTCTAAGATTGCAGCAACATCAAGCCAAGGTGTTGGTCTCCATCACACAAGAAAGCCACATTTCCTGTGTAAAATCATTCCCCACTCTCATATGCTTCCAAACCCAAGTTTACTTCCTAAGCTTAGCCTTCAGTTCTTCTTTCACCCTTTAAATCCATATTAACCTCTAATCTTACTATATAACTCCCTAAATTTTCCCCTTCCCCTAGTATTATAGCATTTCTATGCAAAAAATCCCATAATATGTATATATCCTCCCCTTGGGCAATTTAGCCATATACCCTAAAGAGTGAAATTATAATAAAGTTGAATTCTAATGTAAATTGATGTTCATATTGTATTTGGGGATTAAATTAACATCTGGTTGATTTAATAGCCCTAACCCACCTTACAAAGTTGTAAATTCATGTTCCTCCCAATTTGTTTTAAAATTTTTTTGCAAAAACCCACTCTAGCCGTTTATCCAATGTTTTATATCTCGACGTGTTTTACCAAAAAACAAAAAATAATTAAAAAGTCACCGGGTCCCGCCGTATCGCGCTGGCGTTTTCACTGTCCGTCATCCACCGGATCCGGTCCTTCCCATCCGACGGTCCTCGGCGATTTCGGACCACCCCCGTTGTCCGGCCTTTAGTGCCCGAAATTGTCAGTCAGCTGACGTATTTACTGGGGCGCGTGTCAGTACCTGATTGTATCAGGTGGCTTCCGACAAATACCGGGCCCGTACCTAAAGCGGTCCGATAAAACCGCTTACCGCCATCCCTTTCTAGCCCATGCCAGCATCACGTCAGCATTACGTCAGCGGGTCATGTCAGCACCTATATTACCTGTCAATCCGACATGGCCGCCCCGTCACTCGTCCACCTCAGCCCAGTCATGCGTCATCCCGTCATACCCGGACCTGACCAATGATGTCATGCTGACGTCATTCATAAAAGGCACCAAAAATCTATTTTTTCCATATTGCGCACAAAAGTCATGTTTTTTCCTCATTTTTATCGAAAGTGTTTTCTGCCGCCTGCATGCCATTCTACGTCGTTTTCGCCAACCTCCGGAAATATCAACCCTGAGCTGCTGCCGCCGCGGATTCACCACTGTCAGCACCCTACCAGCTGCGTAATTGCCAGGTATTTACCATTCCTCTGCGCAACCTGGTTTTCACTCCTCCTCTGTTAAAAAATTCAAAAATTAACCAGTCAACTTCCCTGTAACTGCAAAACTAAACTAAAAATTTATCAGAGGAGCGTCCCGGCTCTAAACCCTTTCAATTCCCGTACTCACTGTACCATTTTGGCTCAGACCCTTTGTCAAGCATTCCTCACTTGGCAAGGCGAACCACTGCATTATAATTCATCCTTTTCGCCTCTCTCAGCAGCATTTTACCTCTGTTTCACCCAATCTACCCCTTTTTCTCTCTGCAAATTACTTTATCCATCAAAATTCACTGTTCAGTGTTACTTTTGTTCAAAAGTCAAGTACAATTCAACTCCAAGTGACAACTAAGCAATGGAGGCCCCTGTGGCATTAAACATTGCACCTCTGAATGCTCCACATAAGAACCTAGAATGGTTGGCCCTTGCTGATCAGGATTATCAAATGAAACAAACGGTTGAAATAAGCAACAAATATCACATAGAAACTGTTTGTGAGCTAAAGAAGAAACACATAAGTGGTGCTGATGACATAGGTATCTGGGAGTCCAACTTTCCCATCTATTACCTTCCACAAGTGAATGTGTTCCCAGACTTCATCCATCAGTGTTGTGAACACTATGAACCCACTCAAAGAGCAGTTTTGGCTCCATCTGGGACTATTTTATTTCACATCACTCCTCAATCCATAAATGAGATGCTAAGCTTTGAGCCAACTAAACCCCTAGTGCCCCTTTCTATGAATTTTCTGCTCAAACAAGGTGCCAAGCTGCCCAGCTCAGAGGTCACAAGGATTGGACAGTTGTTCATGCAGCCAGATTACTAGCCCCGGCAATATCCTCCTTATCTACATGTTTGGTTCAATGAAACAGGGAGGCTACTAGTGGATATGATATCCTACATCCTGGGTTACAATACCAGTGAGTATGTGGATGAAACAATCTTGGTAATGCTATCCATGTTCGCTCCAGGACAGCCCCCTGCTGTCCAGTATGATTATGCCACATTCATTGCTGACAGAATTCATGAGCAATTCATGAATCTAGAGAGAGAGAGGGTATTTAAATTTACCTCATACATATATCACTTGATATTATACAATTAGCCTGACAGTTTCCCTATTTTTCTCAAAAAGCTGGGTGCAAAAGGAAACAGGAGGTCAGTGATATTCTAGACACCAGTCTGTCACCATATCTTTTACTCTCCATACAACTACTGTGAGTTCATTGATCTGTTCATTCATCTAGCCTTGTCCCTGCTACAGAGTTCTCCTCCTCCTAGACTCACTGATGAAATGCAGAAGATCCTCCAGCTTTCAAAGAACTATAGCATTGGAGATTGGTACTTCTACCAAGACCACACAGTTATCAGAATATATGGCTGTGAGCTAGCCCCATATAGACTGCCAAAGTACGTTCCCATGAGACTTTTTGCCCTAGAGTACTTTCGGCAATTTGGCAATTCAGACATGGTACACTTTCATAGCAAAAATAAGAAAGCACAGCTGAAAATTAAGCACCAACTGGGTCCATTCATATTTAATAAGAGGGAAGAAGCTTGGGGAGAGGCAGACAAGATCCTAAAAAGCCTCCAGCTCAAAACAAGCTTCTATTGGGCACCATATGACCCTAATCATTTCATAAGCCTCAGAAGAATCAAGTATAGGCTTGCTACCTATGATCATTTTAGCATTCCACAAATTGAAAAATATGCTAATCAACTAGAGTGGAGAGAAGGCACATTAATGGAGAATTATTCTGAAGAAGAATTAGCAGAAAGAGCAATTAAGAATTTAGAAAAAGCAGTTGACTTGGAACATTTTGGACAGGTTTGGTCTCCAGCCACTCGGCATCTTGGAGGAAGTGCCTCATCTTCCACTGTTCCCCAGCAGTTTGCCCAAGCAGCTGGTCAAGCAGCAAACATAGCTAAAGGCAAAGAGGTACAACAAGAGGAGTCACTTCCCAATTTGGAGCAGCAAGTAGAGCAGCAAGAAGAAATGGCTGAGGCACCTGCCTCCACAGAGCAGCAAACCCAAGAGCAAATCCCTCCAAGGCAGGAGGTAACAGTTGAAACTACAATTTTACAGACACCTGCAAATGAAGAAAGAATGAGGAAAAGAGATAGGCAAGAAGAAACTCCTCTCACTACTTCAACGGATCAACCAGGGGAAAAGCGACAGAGGCTAAATCCCTTCTCTGAGGAGGAAATGCCTGAAAGACCAACTGATACTATGCTCCCTCCTAGCATCGAAACATCGGCCAGCTCCTTACAGCAAGAGCAAGAAATGCAAGCAGGAGCAGAAGTAAGTTCTTCAAGGCAGCGAACCAAGGCAGAATCTAGTATCAAAAAGCAATTCACAGACATAAAAGCAAGAAATGAGCCGGTTAGATACCAGCTCTATAACCAACTGCTCAGAATGGCACCAACCAATCAGGAGAGGCTCATGTCAACATATGATATTCAAGAAGGTAAAATGACTCTCAGTCATTTTAGACCTACCATGCAGCATCCTCAATCAGCAGCAGACTACATCAGAACTAACTTGGAAGTGTTTGCCAAAGACATCCACCCCATGGATCAGATTGAGCTACACAAGAAAACCGGGGAGATGGTCTACTCAACCTTGGCTGATAAAACTCTGTGGCACACAGGTTACAAAATTCTCTACACAATACTGCTGCTCAGCTGGAACTAGAAAAGGCATCATCTCAAGCTAAGGACAACAGAATCAAGTCCTTGGAAGAAATTATTATAGAACTAGGACATGATCCAAATGATCCTAAGGGTGTACAGGCCTTGATGAAGAAAAAGGATGAGGATATAGCAGCTTTGAGAAAGCAGATCAAGATACCACCTACCCATCACCCTCAAATTGAAGGGGTTGCAGAACAAAATAAAGACCAAGATGTGGTTGCTCTACTCTTGACCTTACATAAGAGATTGGTGGAAATAGAGAGTGCTTTGGAGGCGAGCCTAAAGCAAAGACAGGAAGAGCAAGCAACTTGACCACCACCAGCAATCATAAATATTGAGGATACTCCTCAAATAATAGCTCCACCAGCTCCTCCCACCGGGCAAACATCGGAGGCAGGCCCTTCAGGCTCAGCACCAGCATCAGAAGGGACAACACAGGTAGCAGCATCAGAACAGGTACCCAGCCTCAGCATGTAGAATATGATGAAGGAGCTTGAAGCTCTAGAAGTACAGATGGCTGAACTGAAAGAGGCTAAAGAAAAGTTAGCCAAGCTTGAAGAGAAATATGACAAATCCAAGCAGAATTTGGCTGAAAGAGTAAGGGAGATAAGAGCTCTTGAGAAAAGGATAAAGGAGTTAGAAAAAGAACTTACTCTGGATAAAACTATAGGTGAAATCAAGAAGATTCTATGGGCTAACATTGGTCAATCCATTACAGACCAATGGCAGTCCATTGAAACAATCCATGAGCAAATGGATCTCCTGAGCAGGGCAAAAGCAGAAAATCAAAGAGCCCGGGCATCCCTGGGGAATATGCTTGAAATAGCCAACAGAATGATTCAAGTCCTCAACAATCGCACTGGCCTTCAGCTAGCAAGAATGGGTATCAGAGATAGAACTGATACCATTTTACTAATAAATAGGGTGCTCACCTTGAGGAACTATGTGCAGACATTGGACAGAAGGTGTCAAGAAATGCAGACAGAGGTAAATGAATTTATTGCAAAAATCACAGCATTGCATAACAGAGGTCTTCCTAGCTTGGTAACTAGTGCAGGAAGATTATTATCACATGAACATTATGCCAAGAGGGTCAACAATTATGCAGCAAATCAAATAACAGCATCCGCAAGCATTTCAGAGGAAACAGGGCCCCCATCTGGGCAGACTCTCTATGAAAAGTTGGAAAATTTGTTTTTTATTGAGCATGAGATCAAGCACCTTTTTGAAGTGCCTCCAAATTACTACAAATATACTGAAGCTGATGAAACTCTGATTAAAATACAGAGACACCAATTGCCTACTGAAGATTGGTGGAGAGGCATGATAGAAACGTTGCTCTGATAAATCAAATTTTGTTTGTAGTCTTTTTTATCAATCTCGAGTCAGCATTTTCAAAAGACTCACATGTTCAATCTACCTGGGCGGCAATAGAAAGAGCAGCTGGATAACAAGGATAATGACTTGGCACAAATAAACGAGTGCGGATGACGGGGCTAAAGCAGTCACACCGTGATAAAGCAGCAAAAGGCGAAATTCCTCGAAATGGATGCAAAGCACTCGGCCAGCCCAGTTGGCTGCAAAGTCAAAGAACTCTGACAGAAATGAACAACTGTTGTTTGTCTATTTTAATGGCAATAACTGTTGTATCTACTATTTTTGAAAGTTGGTAAGAAAGTTATGAGTTAATGACTCATATTTTCAGATATTTTGTGAAAGACTTTTGTATATATATCCCCACGAATAACTTATTTGGGGTTGTTGATTTAATTCTAGAGAGCTCCGCTGTATCTTCTCAGATTTGAATACAAGAAACTGTTGGTGTTTTCAATTTGGCATTGCTTGGACATGTTGTGATGAGATTGCTGGCTACTGCAGGATTCCCGTGTTATCTCGTGATACAATAAGTTTCTTCTGAACTATGTTTTGTATTTTCTCTGTTTGCTGAAACCATCTATATTATATGTTTAATACTCTTAGTAGCAAGGAAAAAGAATAGTTTAGGATTTGTCCATTGAGGCACCCTAAACTCAATCTTTGTTGCTAATTATGTTTTCTTCAGAACTAGTTATAAATGTCGAATTCTTAAATGCTCCCATTTTCTCTAAGTTTACATGGTGAAATCTATTCAGGAATTCTTAACTGCTCTTGAATAAATTTTCAACCCTTTATACTCATTTTCACAGTGAAAGAAATATTCATTGCCTTTCATTGTGTCGGTTCTTACTGTTTTTCCTTTAAATCAAAAGTTTGTTTCATGGATACCTGTCTGGCTCTGCAGTAACACTATCCTTATCACATACCCCAAGCAACATACAATCATGGACTCCCATTGCCCAATGGAATAAAACTCTCTGAACATTGCATGCCCCTCTTTAGAGCCTATCATTCAACCAAACTTCAAACAAAATTCAGTATTTCATAGCTAGCCTAAAATTCCCAAAACAAAGCTAAATCAGAAAGAGAGAGCCCTCTCTGATTGCAGGTAGGCTAGGACTTGCAATCCAAAGATTGGTTTGTGGTTACCTCGACCGTATTCCCTTAGGAGTCAAAGGGAACAACCTGAGTGATAACAAGAGGGAATTTGAAACTAGTTCGAATTCATTGTACCCGGATGCCATGGAGGATAGAGTCTGCTTCCAACTGGACACCATCATGCACTTTGGGGATGTCATCACATAGTACCAACATTGGCACCAATATGTGACCAAGAAGCATCAAGTGGAAGTTGTTGAGCTAAAGTTTCCCCAAAATCAAGCATCATAGTATTTTTTCTTGTTAGGTTTTCATGTTTTCTCTATTCTATTTTGTCTTATATGGGTATGAGTGTAAAATGTAATATTATTATAATTATTTTGTAAAGTGAAATTCCAAGTCCCAAAATTGGAATGTGAAGAGTCATGATGTAATGTAATGAGTTATTTGAAAGAAGTTAAAGAGTCATGAGGGTAGTCCAAAGGTCATGAAGGGGAGTTGAAGGGTCATCCACCCCCTTGTTATAAATAGAATCTCATAACTTATGTAAGGGGATTTTGGGAGCCAAGATTTTGGCTAGGCTTAGGCTTAGGAAGAGCATGGGAGTTTTGTGAGAGCCTTGGCTTCTCCATAGCATAGAGGGATTATACTTGTTTGGAGGATCAGTTGTTCTTGACTTTAATGTTCCACTAATAGGGCTAGTGGTCGTCAAGGGTGTATGTATGATTGGAACTTTCACTTATAATAAAACTCAGAGCTGACACACTTTCATACATATGTTGTGAAAAAGTAGGACTATTCTTGTTGTATTTTCAATGTATGTTATTTAATTTATGATCATGCTTATGAACTATTTCATTTTCATTTGTACGAACCTTGTTGAATATGTGTTGTTGTATTAATTCGTCACCTTAACTTGTGTATTATTCCACATGTTAGCTCATGATTTCATTATGCTCGTGTGTTCATTTTAAGTTGTGTACTACTACAGGATTCTAAGGGGCTCACTCTCTTTTCCCTTCATGTGATGTAATCGTTCAAGCATCGCACTTGACAATCCATAGGGCCACACATACTTGTTCTTACCAAAGGCATTGTGCACCACTTTATGTGTATTTACAACCAAGCCAGATCATTAACGCCCCACTATTGGGACTCCTACTCTAAACAGTGTGAGGTCTAGTTGTGACTTCATATCGAGGAGATCCCCTAAATGTTGGCGGGTCTAGCACCGTCAATGGGAACTTATGTGTCTCCTTTGATAGAGTATATTTAGAATAAAATTAGGCATGCCTCAAATACTTTAAATTTTTCATCTAAACATCAAGGAAGAAAATATACACTAGTCACATTATTACCGTCATAGCCCACCAGAAAGAAAATTAAAAAGAAAAAAAGAAGGAAGAAGTCTGATGCATCTGATGGTGGGGAACATCTCGATATTCTAATAAGTCAAATACATAGCATCTTCAAAATCTAGCTTGGCACATCCGAAGAGCAACTCATGAGATCTACCTAAAAGTCAGCCGATGCTCAAAATGAACTTTTAAGATGACATCTGATGACTTAGGGCATCTTTTTATAGTATCTCTAACCCTATTCCCTTAGATGTGGTTTCATTTTTTTCATTAGTTATTTTTTCATGCAATTGAGTTCTATGTCCTTATATTTCATATGTTAGAATGGGATTTCTATTCCAACAAATGTTTTATGTATACTTGATGATTTTGGTTTTGATCGGATATCTATTTTACGTACTTTTGTTTTCTTAGATACAAGATTCTAGATTCTCACATTCCTTTAGTGAAGAAATGTGTCACCATGTGGAGCCAAATCTTATCCACAATTTTTTCAACAATCCGAAGCAGTGTATAAAACAGTGGAGAAAAAATTTCAAAGATGAAAGTCATCTACCAGCATGAAGTTATTATTGTAAACCCAATTTACGCAATGTCTATTATAAATGATGCTAGTATGACCATTTAATTATGTAACAACACCTAGGTAAGCCTTTTATTTTGGCAAAGGATTTCATCCTAGGAAGTTTTTTAACCTCCCTGAATTATGTGTGTTTGTAAACATGCATAATCGATGGAGTTTTTCTTTCATCTTAAACCCCAAAGCTAGGGTGGAATTAGTTGACAAGGTCTTATGTGAGTCCTAGTGTTATATCAAGTCTATTGTAAAATTATGTTTGAGAATAATTCTAGTGCATGGTCCCTCGCAGTCAGACACCATGGATAAATTATTTTATTACAAGCACACTTGGTTTCATACTAGATCCTATTGTGTCGCAAGATGAAGTAAATTATTGAGGGTCTAGTCTAAATGTGTATTTCCCCTTTTGGATTGAATTTGTAATCACTTTGATGTAAAAATATTTTAGTTCATGGTCCCTCACAGTCAAACACCATGACATAAATATTTGAGGTGGAAAATTATTAAATCCCCTCTAATATCAATTAATTAATTTTTCTAGTTAAATTAATAAAAATCCTAAGCTAGAAAATTAATAATTTGTGATTAAAAAAATAATTAAAGAGAAATTAATTTCTCTCCAAGTGGAAAATAATAAAAAATTCATGGGTCAAAAGGAAGACAATTTTTTGAGGTCCCCCAGCAAGGGAAAATGGATATTTTAAGAAAAATTAAGCCCTTGGACTTGGTGGTTAATTCAAAGTCAATTGTATGAGGAAATTAATCCAAAATATTAACTTTTGGATTAATAAAATTTCAAAATTTTCCTCAAAATTAAAAATTTGATGATGGAGATTAAAAGATGATCAAGTTATTTTTGATGGTCAAGATTATTTTGACAAGGATCAGGCTAACTAGTCATTATTTTACACTTGGAGGGATTTATCTATATAAAGAAGCTATTTAGCTTCTATTTTCAGGATGATCTATGGATGAGAAAAGTTTTGTAATGCTAGTACTGAGTTCTGGGAACATTTTTTATCATAATAAAAAGACTTTGGGGTTCAATGCATGGTGTTTTTTTTTGTTGATCTTTGGTATGTGTTAGTTGTGTTATCTTTTATTATGCTAAATAATTTTTTATAAATTTTCATTTCATCTTTCGGTGATAAAAACATTTTATTCATACAAGTTATCTTAGGTGATCTGATTCCCCATATGATCTAACAATTTTATCTTGAGAAAATTATAGAGATTTATAGGTATGTTGACCCTTGGGCTCCAAGTTCATAGACTATGGGGAGGAGCCAGCCTTGTTTGGGCTCTAGGATTTCGATGTGGTAATTGATTTTGCAGAAGGTTTTTAGCCAATCTATCTTTCAAAATTATTCATCCATTATCATTTATTGAAAAATATTTTCAAAATTATTATTTAATATTGGACTAAAAAGAACTAATTTTCTAATGACATCTTGTAATTTTGTTTTGTAAATGTTGTATATTTGTAATATTTTTAAGTATTTTTTCTAACCCTTGTTATTTTGCAGCACCTGGGTATTTTTGGTTTTAAATTTTTGTATATATATTTGGGGTTTGTAATTCTTTTATTCATTTGTGCAGGTGATAACTCAAAGGTTTGAAGCAACGATCTTTTCTTGGCTACTCATCCAAGCAAGGAAGGTTTATCTAGGCCCTTAAGGGTAAGATCTAGCCTCACTAGCTTCTAGAAACTCAATGTCTAGTTGAAGAAGGGAAGTCGTCTAGCATTTTGCAGTGATCATTGGCATTTTTAAGGAATTGCAGGGGTTTCAAATATTTTTAGGGCCTTCTAGGCCTATTCGTCTACCTCTCTTCCCTAGTTGTGACCCCTAGAGATCTTTTTAGGCCCAAGGCCTCCCTCCTCTCCATGGATGCAAGCCCTTTTCGGTTGGTAATGGCCTTTTCCTTTAGGCCGCAACCCCTTAAGGGTATTTCCCCTGGGCCACTAGCCTTTTAGGCTTAATGACATACCTTTTTAGTGCCTTCGACCCCCTCTTTTCCCTGGCCGAAACCTTTAGAGGGATTTCTCCCTTCATTGTTCACCTTTTTCTAGCCTCTAGCCTCATCCTTAGCCCTCTTCCATCTTTCGCCTATCCTTCTAACCCTCATTTGGCCATTGTTCAATCATTGATTGAGTCTGCATTAGTATTTCATCTCTAACAATTTGTTTTGCAATGATTTTAGAGCTAACATTTTGGTTGCATGTGCTCAAATGCATTAGAAGAATCTCTAGGAACCTACAAGACCATTAGGCCTCTTGGTTCTCTCTCTAATCCCTCTTTCTCATCACTATCTTCAGCTATAATTATGAAGCATTTTATGATAGCAATGTATTCAGGGCCTAAACACATTTAAGATAAGCCTAAATTCACTAATAAATCACCTAAGGCATCAAGAATTAATTTTGAAATCAAATTGAATGCATATAAGTGAATATATGTAAATTGTGGGTTAATTTCGAGATCTGATATGTTTACTACAACCATATAAATTCACCTACAATAGTGGTATAATAAAAAAATATTGGTATAATAATCAAGTTGTGAGCATATTTTATCATTGACATTGTTTAGGCTTGCATTACTTATCATTTCTTGAAGGTTGTCATAAGAATTTGAGGTCTGATATATATTGCATAAGGTCTGCATATAAACATTACAATGGTGTTAAAAGTGACTAATAATCTTTTAATTTCACTTGGCTCTTGTTCCTTACATCTTGTGCATCTTGAATAATTGTTTTGTAGTGAAATTTTGTGTCTTTCTTATTACTGCAATCATTGGTCTCTTGGCTACCCCATCTTGCATTTCATTGCATTTTTTCATCTCTTGCATCATTGGCATCCATTTTCACTCTTCATAAGCATATCTCTAATTTCATTAACAAACACAAGTGCTCTAATTAAATTGGGTGGCCGATTGCTATAGGAAATCATATTGTGGATTATTGATAGCTAGCATAATTGTGATATTGGTTTGAAGGAACATCTCTTGGTTACATTGTTTCTTTTACTCATAGCATTTCTTGTGGAAATATCTTTTGTGACAAGTGTAACTAATAATTGTGTATTTCAAGTGAGCTTCCTATCTAATTTTATATTCTTGCTAAATCAATTCACTCTTAATATCACTAAATTGATAATCATAATCGTAATAAGAGTAATCATGAGAATCTAAAGAATTGTTAATTGTGTTTAAGTTCTCCTCTTTTGTATCTACTTGGTGTTATCACCCAGTAATTTCCCAAGGTTAAAGAAGGATATCACTGGGGTAACCACAAACCTAATCTTTTAGACTTGGGTTCTAGCCAACCTAAGTCTAGAGAGGGCTCTCTCTTTATAATTTAACTTTGTTTTGGGTGGGATTTTAGGCTAGTTCTTAGTGCTCATAAGGTTTTGATTTTGGTTGGGTGGTGGAATTCTAGGTACAGATGGACAGAACAAGGTATTCAAGCCATTGGGCTATGGATTCAATCAAAGGATGGCTTAACTGGATTAGATCAATCACTAAAGGGAGAGTTCACAGGGTAGGCTAGCAAAGCAAAAGGCAAATCTTCAGGTTCAAATGGGTGAGCTAGTCTAACCAGCGTGAAAGGGCAATTAAGAATCCTTAGACCGGGATCAAGATGAAGAGCAAGAGGAGATCAGTAGCAAAGGGCAACTAAGAATCCTTTACTATGGACCTAAGGGGGGAAAATACGGAAGTAAGGGAGCAATTAAGAATTCCCAGACTAAGATAGTTTAGCAGAAAACATTGAGAATGTAAACAGTCAAGACAGAGAGCATTCAAGCCAGTTCTGAAATATCATTCCTAGTTAAACATTTAGATTTCATAGAGACACATGTGATTACTTATAAAACATGAAGAGAAACAATAATACACATGAGATAGAGAATACTTATTTGATTTCCGCTTTACACAAGAATCCTGTGAAATGTCTTTACTTTATTCCTTGATCCAGCAAGCCAATCCAATATTGATTACAATAGCTCCTTAACTTGATACGAAAATGTCTATATAAATGTCTTTGAATCCACCCTAAATACTTCAAATTAAGAAGTATTTACACAAATTATAAACTAAAATATCTTGAAAAAATATCAAGATTGTTTTACAAATATCTCAAATTGTTTTACATTTTAGAACTTAAATAAAGAACATTCAAAACTAATGAATCTATTTGGAACTATTTTTATGGATTTATGGTGATGAAGAAGAGAAATTCGAATTTGATAGCAACTCTTAATTGATGATGAGGCATCCCAATCACTAACTGCATCCTTTCTTTGTGCATTCTGCTCTAGCAATTCTGCAAGATTAGGGTCCATTGATACCTTTGTATATCTCAATCCGAGATAGATATGTCAAAACTGAAAGAGGTTATTGTAGATATGTATGTTTTTGAGATAAACCTCTCTTAGTTCCCCAAAATTTAGCATAAGCGTTTCACAATATTCTCTGCAAAACGATGTCAAAAAAAGGACTTTGCACAGTCCAAAAATTAGGTTGTGAAGACATGCACTTATCTCACTTTTGGTAATACCTGTTTAAAAAGTGAGATAGGTTTTTGTATATTGGCCTATTAGGAACACAAACCTCCTTCCTTTTCTCCAAATGCATCTTTTATTGGCCACAATAGTTTCTGAAAAACTATGGCTTAAACAAGAAATTTTTGGAAAATGTACCATTACTGCTCTGATTTCATCTTTTAACCTTAAATTTCTTTTAACTGTTTTTCACTTTTACATTCAATAAAAATTTTTGTTTCTGGTGAAAGTGTTTTCATCTCTGTTTAACCATTACTTCCTCCATGTTTACGTTTGTTGTTTACTTTTACTGCTCTGTTTTTTCATCTATCTTCACTTTGACATGAATCTGTATGCTTTGTAATTGTCTTCCTTGTTGTTTGTCTTCACGCTAGCTACTTTACTTGACTTGGTCTTCAATTTGATACTCTTTAACCTTCATACACTTTGACTATTCTTTCCTGTGTCCTTTTACCTTCATTGTATGTTTTAGGATTTTACTGTCTATTTCAATAGTAAATCATTTAATTTCATGTTTTCCTCTGCTTGTCTTTTAACTGTGTGTTTTATTTTGCATCTCTGTTTGAATAAATTTGATAACAATCTCAGAGTAAACAGGTCTTATGACTAGTATTAAGACTGTTTATCCAAGGCTGCAGTCTTTTGATCGCCTGTAAAATAAAACAAACTGTTAGAAAAACGTTGGGTTAACAGGGAGGGTCATTAATGGCTTTAGCGAGCTTTATAGGTCTATAGAGTGAGTCCAAAGTGCTTTCAGAAGGTAAACCATGCTTGAATTGGTTAGCTGAGGCTTCAAGTGGCATAAAAGGGTTACACAGGGTTTTACTGCACAAACAGGTGAAAATGAGCAAAACTAGGGTTTTCGTGTTTAAACGGGTAAAGGTTTGATTTTTTTGAAATTTGGCGCAAGGTGAATAGTAGATGGTTTTGTCATTTAGCGAGAGGGCGGTAAGCAGTTTATTTCACACAACTTCGTGGTCTTGGCGGTATTGGGGGGAGGCCACCCAATTCCACTCATCGAGTGCCACGTCGCCTTGGGGGCCAGCAGAAAACAACCCATTTCAAGAGGGTATTGTTTAGATTTCAGGCCCTTCCGAAATCAACGTGCATCGTCGGATGGGGAGGGGGGAGATCGTGCAGTGATCGGGCATGGGAGTTGCACAGAGGGTAATGGAGGGGCCCGATGGTCATTTAAACACAGTGGTTTCGATTTAACTTGAGATTAATGTGAAGGTTAATGTATCGGGTGGGATTTGATTGGTGGGTTAACTTTAATTAATCACAGATCGATTAGTTACATTAATTTGTCGGGGTTTGGATAATATAAATTTTATATTTCAAACTTTGGGATGGGGATATTAAATATTAAAGGGATTTAAATATATACGGGAAAAGGGAAATTTCAGGAATTAATAAATATAATTAAAATTAGAAGTTAATATGAACATTGCGTAAAATGGATTAGCACTAAGTATAATGTGTATTTGAAACTTATTTGCTTTTCACATTAAATCATTATGACTTAGGCTTAAAGTATATTTTGTGGGTTTTTGGGAAAAAGGGGTTTTACATGGGGGTGATTACTTTCCCTAGGCAAATAGTGTTTTAAGCTTAGGAAAAGGGGTTTTACTAGGGAAATGAGGGGGAATGAAGGGAGATGAATTTTTTATGAGGGGGAATCTAGTACTTGTTGTCCTTAAGTCATTAAGCCAAGGGTCTGGTCCCTCCAGAAGTCAGAGAAATGCTCTAAGCCTATTTGACTTAAAGTATTTAAGTACTTAGAATTTATTTATGGGAAATTAGTAAAGTAAAGGGGTGAAATGAATGGGGGAAGTTAATTAATTGACTTTGTAAACCTTATGCATGCTTAATTACCCATTCACATTTGAAATACATGTTGAAAGATGATAAATGTGCTTTTTTCTAATCAATCATCATAATTCTGCAACCTTTCTTCTACTTACCCACCTACTCATCCTACCATTTTTACTTCTCTTTATTAGGGTGCACTTAAGATGGAAAACCCTTATCAAATACTTTTTCTTTTCCTTTACAATAGTAATCTAACTAAATCTAACCTTATTACATCTAAGGGCTCATATTAAATAGTTGAGCTCCTTTATTGACTCTACCTATCTACTTATCTACCAAGATTACACTGTTTGGTCATATTTTATTCTCTAACTATAAGCATGAAATTGAAAACATGAAATAGCCAAGTTTAAACATTTTGACTATCATGGATTGTGGCATAGGTTACAAACTACACATAATCATTTATTTTGTACAAAAATTAAATAGTAGTGGAATTTTACTTGCACACTTTCATGGTCTTTTCTTTCTTGGGGTTCATATTTCTCATCTTTTTTTTGACCTTTTTTATTCTTTTTGTCCTTTGATTTTTCTTTTAGTACATACCCTCTTTACATTTTTTAATTTTTTGAATATGGAAAGCATTTGCAGAAAGAAAAGGTATGTACATATTACAAGGCTTAACCTTAGCCATTCAAAATTATGACTCCTATTGGTATAGGATCCTAACAGTGGCTCCACTTGGGGATGCCATTTCCTTGTGAAATGTCAAGAACACCGTCGACTAGTAGCTTGATCCATTGGGCCAATCCCACACATGTATATGCTCTGTTGTATAATCTTTGTGACTAAAACTTTTGAACTAAAAAATACACTCTTTTCTACAAACTGAAATCTGATCTAACATAAAGGTGCTGCTGAAAACTGAATTTATTCAAACTGAAATCCTACCTACCTACTCTAATCAGCTATCCAACTACTATTTAGGTAAAATGAAACGGCCAATGCAACCATCCAAGCGTCATGTACATTGGTGAATTTTGTTGCTTTTGCTTGTTTGTGGTTAAAACTGAGATTCTAAAGCCAATTATAACCTTGTCAACCAAAGAGAAGATAAGGAAATACTTGCTTTCCTTTGTAGGCTCTAAAAACTATATAAAAGGATCTTCCAAAATATATACACTATTGTTCAACTGATTTAAGCAACTACACACTTGTTATGGATGGCTTCCATGCCATGAAACTGAAATATCACTTTTATCTTTAACACCCTGCAAACTTTCAAATGAGCTTTGTGATGATACTGCTATTGATTGAACTGTTTGTCTGGTGAAACCATTATCATCTTGATTTTGACTCTCATAGTTAGTTAATGGAGAAAAATATTGATTGCATTCATCATCCAACCTATCAGTTATGGGATCATGAAAAACTTGGAAGGACTGCTGCAACTTATTACTCATAGGTTCGAATGGGACTTCACAATTTTCTACAAGTTGCTTATCCTTTTCTTTAGAGTTTTCATACCACATTTTCTTTAAAAATTGAAATGATTCAAAACATAGTGGTATAGAACTTTCCTATATTATTTGATCAGGTGTTTCAATGGAATTTGAAAACTGTAATTGTGAAACTGAAGGATCTTGATCAGGAATTTTATTGTCTTCTTTTTTGTTAATGTCAATACCTAAAGACTGCTGATTTTTATTGCTTTAAAGTTTTCTCTGATGAACTGAAATGAAGCAAAACAAAGAGGCAAAGAAGCTTCACTTATTTCCAAATTTTCTGCACTTTCTTCTTCACTTTCATAGCTGATATGGATAAAATGATCACTGTTTTCAAGCTGCTGAAACTTAATTTCCCTATACCTCAAACTAGCTTTTGATTGCTCTATAAAGTTAGTTTGTATTTGAAGAACATAATTATCATCATACTGATCATATTTGGGAAAATCATCAAAAGCAGTAATGTCATCAAACATACACATTAGATTAGGAGATTTCTCCTCCACATATTGCTTTATGAATCTATCTTATGATCTATGGTAGTTGGAATTAGTAGGAATTTGTTCATGATTCTCAATCTCTTCTTATTGTGGAATAAATGTGTCATGGTGATTTTGAGAAAAAAAATTCATCTTTCATGGTGATATTTTGCATCCTTTCCTCTGTTTTCTTCATCAAAATGTCGAGTTTTTCCTCTTTTTCTGCTTTCAACTTTTCTCTTCTAATTTGTAGATTAACTTCTACATCTACTGCAATGTTCTGCATATGTTCTAGTGTTGAGGGGTTTCTTTCTCTTAGCTAAAATTCTATCTCTGGATCAAATGCTTTTGGATAATGCAAAAGAGTTGAATCAGGGGGAGGTCTTATATTTGATGGCATTGAATAATAGGCTTGATTAAATCTGTATGAAAATTGTTGTATTGTTTCATCTGGATGTCTTTTTAACTGATTATATTTTTCTATGATTACAAGAAGATTGACTTTTATTATCCATCTATCAAGGAAAATTTTGACAAACTGTTGGAAATTTGAGATGCTTGCAATAGGTAAATTTTTGAACCAACTCTTTACTCTACTTTGCAAAGAAAGAGCAAAAAGCCTAATAATAACATCATCTTCATCAATTTCAAATAAGTCTAGATAATTCTCAAAACCTTGAATATGTTTTTGAGCAGTGATACCATTCTCTCCATCAAACCTAGGGAGATACTTGTAATAATTGTTAGGGAAAGCATGGAGTGTAGAAGGTAAGATGAGTGGCTTATATCTATCAGGAACTTTATGAGGTACTGGAATATGTACAGGGATTGTATGATTAGTCTTGATTTTTTTATGCTCCTCAATTGGAAAATGATCTTCATAAGAGTTAGAAGACTGTTGTTCAAATGTGTAAGGAGACTTTATATCTACAATTTTCAAAGGGAAATAATAAAAAATTAATCTAAAATCTTCTCTAAAATACAATATACATTGAAAAAAATTATCAATGAGAAAGAACATAATGTCTTGGATAACAATCCAAGTTAAAAGCCTGATCTTTTCACATAGTTATTTTAGGTTCATTCCTCTAGTGGAGTCTTGATTGTGGAATTGATTTGGAGTCGCCAGGTGGATGATTTTAACCTTTGTGTGTCTGATCACTGTCCACCATCATAGATCAGATCTAAACCTGTAAAAGATTTCTGAAGAAAATGTTAGTTCTCCCCAGTGGAGTCGCCACTATGTTATCACCCAGTAATTTCCCAAGGTTAAAGAAGGATATCACCAGGGTAACCACAAACCTAATCTTTTAGACTTGGGTTCTAGCCAACCTAAGTCTAGAGAGGGCTCTCTCTTTATAATTTAACTTTGTTTTGGGTGGGATTTTAGGCTAGTTCTTAGTGCTTATAAGGTTTTGATTTTGATTGGGTGGTGGAATTCTAGGAACAGATGGAAAAAACAAGGTCTTCAAGCCATTGGGCTATGGAGTCAATCAAAGGATGGCTTAACTAGATCAAATCAATTACCAAAGGGAGAGTTCACAGGGCAGGCTAGTAAAGAAAAAGGAAAAATATTTAGGTTCAAATGGGTGAGGTAGTCCTAATCAGGGTGAAAGGGAAATTAAGAATCCTTAGACTGGGATCAGGATGAAGAGCAGGAGGAGATCAGTAGCAAAGAGCAACTAAGAATCCTTTACTATGAACCTAAGGGGGGAAATACGAAAGTAAGGGAGCAATTAAGAATTCCCAGACTAAGATAGTTTAGCAAAAAACATTGAGAATGTAAACAGTCAAGACAGAGAGCATTCAAGCCAATTTTGAAACATCATTCCTAGTTTAACATTCATATTTCATAGAGACACATATGATTATTTATGAAACATGAGGAGAAACAATAATATGCACGAGATAGAGAATACTTATTTGATTTCTGCTTTACACAAGAATCATGTGAAATGTCTTTACTTTATTCCTTGATCCAGCAAGCCAATCCAATCTTGATTACAATAGATCCTTAACTTGATAAGAAAATGTCTATAGAAATGTCTTTGAATCCACCCTAAATACTTCAAATGAAGAAGTATTTATACAAATTCTAAACTGAAATATCTTGAAAAAATATCAAGATTGGTTTTACAAATATCTCCCCCTCGCCTTGGTCATTGGCCTATCAGGGGATTCAAATTGTTTTGCATTAATAGAACTTAAATAAAGGACATTCAAAACTAATGAATCTATTTGGCACTATTTGTATGGATTTATGGTGACAAAGAAGAGAAATTTGAATTTGATAGCAACTTTTAATTGATGATGAGGCATCCCAGTCACTAACTGCATCCTTTCTTTGTGCATTCTGCTCCAGCAATTCTGCAATATTAGGGTCCATTGATACCTTTTATATCTCAATCCGAGATAGATATGTTAAAAGTGAAAGAGATTATTTTAGATATGTATGTTTTTGAGATAAACCTCTCTCAATTCCCCAAAATTCAGCACCAGCTATTCACAATATTCTCTGCAAAAAGCTGTCAAAAACATGACTTTGCATAGTCCAAAACATAGACTGTGAAGACATGCACTTATCTCACTTTTGGTAATACCTGTTTAACAAGTGAGAAGGTTTTTTTATATTGGTTTGTTAGGAACACAAACCTCCTTAAGTTTCTCCAAATGCATCTTTTATTGGCCACAATAGTTTCTGCAAAACTATGACTTAAACAAGAAATTTTTGGAAAATGTACCATTCCTACTCTGATTTCATCTTTTAACCTTAAATTTCTTTTAACTATTTTTCACTTTTACTTTGGATAAACTTCATTGTTGCTGGTGAAAGTGTTTTCATCTCTGTTTAACCCTTAATGCCTCCATGTTTACTTTTACCGCTCTGTTTTTTCATCTATCTTCACTTTGACATTAATCTATATGCTTTGTAATTGTCTTCCCTATTGTTTGTCTTCATGCTCACTGCTTTACTTGACTTGGTCTTCAATCTAATACTCTTTAACCCTGATACACTTTAACTATTCTTTACTGTGTCCTTTTACCTTCATTGTATGTTTTAGGTTTTTACTGTCTATTTCAACAGTAAATCATTTAATTTCATGTTTTCCTCTGCTTGTCTTTTAACTGTGTGTTTTATTTTGCATCTCTGTTTGAATAGATTTGATAACAATCTCAGAGTAAATAGGTCTGATGACTAGTATTAAGACTATTTATCCAAGGCTGCGGTCTTTTGATCTCCTGTAAAATAAAACAAATTGTTAGGAAAACGTTGGGTTGATAGGGAGGGTCATTAATGGCTTTATCGAGCTTTATAGGTCTATAGAGTGAGTCCAAAGTGCTTTCGGGAGGTAAACCATGCTTGAATTGGTTCGCTGAGGCTTCAGGTGGCATAGAAGGTTACACAGGGTTTTACTGCACAAATAGGGGAAATGAGCAAAACTGGGGTTTTCATGTTTAAACGGGTAAAGGTTTGATTTTTTTGAAATTTGGTGCAAGGTGAACAGTAGACGGTTTTGTCATTTAGCGAGAGGGCGGTAAGAGGTTTATTTCGCACCGCTTTTGTGGGCTTGGTGGTATTGGAGGGAGGCCGCCCGATTCCACTCATCAAGCGCCATGTCGCCTCGGGGGCCCAGCGGAAAACAACCCATTTCGGGTGGGATTGTTCAGATTTCGGGCCCTTCCAAAATCAACGTGGGTCATTGGATGGGGAGGGGGGAGATCATGCGTTGATCGGGCACGGGAGTTGCACAGAGGGTAATGGAGGGGCCCGGTGGTCATTTAAAAATGGTGGTTTTGATTTAATTTGGGATTAAGGTGAAGGTTAATGTATCGGGAGGGATTTGATTGGTGGGTTAACTTTAATTAATCACAGATCGATTAATTACGTTAATTTGTTGGGGTATGGATAATATAAAGTTTATATTTCAAACTTCGGGATAGGGATATTAAATATTAAAGGGATTTAAATATATACGGGAAAAGGGAAATTTCGGGAATTAATAAATATAATTAAAATTAGAAGTTAATATGAACATTGCAGAAAGTGGATTAGCGCTAAGTATAATGTGTATTTGAAACATATTTGCTTTTCACATAAAAACATTATGACTTAGGCTTAAAGTATATTTTGTGGGTTTTTGGGAAAAAGGGGTTTTACATGGGGGTGATTACTTTCCCTAGGCAAATAGTGTTTTAACCTTAGGAAAAGAGGTTTTACTAGGGAAATGAGGGGGAACGAAGGGAGATGAATTTTTTATGAGGGGGAATCTAGTACTTTTTGTCCTTAAGTCATTAAACCGAGGGTTTGGTCCCTTAAGAAGTCATAGAAATGCTCTGAGCCTATTTGACTTAAAGGATTTAAGTACTTAGAATTTATTTATGGGAAATTAGTAAAGTAATGGGGTGAAATGAATGGGGGAAGTTAACTAATTGACTTTGTAAACCTTATGCATGCTTAATTTCCCATTCACATTTGATATACATGTTGAAAGATGATAAATGTGCTTTTATCTAATCAATCATCATAATTCTGCAAACTTTCTTCTACTTACCCACCTACTAATCCTACCATTTTTACTTCTCTTTATTAGGGTGCCCTTAAGCTAGCAAACCCTTATAAAATACTTTTTATTTTCATTTACAGTAGTAATCTAACCTTATTACATCCAAGGGCTCAGATTAAATAGTTGAGATCCTTTATTGACTCTACCTATCTACTTATCTGCCAAGATTACACTGTTTGGTCAGATTTTATTCTCTAACTATAAGCATGAAATTAAAAACATGAAATAGCCAAGTTTAAACATTTTGACTATAATGGATTGTGGCATAGGTTACAAACTGCACACAATCATTTATTTTGTACAAAAAGTAAATAGTAGTGGCATTTTGACTTGCACACTTTCATGGTATTTTCTTTCTAGGGGTTCATATTTTTCATCCTTTTTTTTACCTTTTTTATTCTTTTTGTCCTTTGATTTTTCTTTTAGGACATACCCTCATTACATTTTTTAATTTTTTGAATATGGAAAGCATTTGCACAAAGCAAAGGTATGTACATATTACAAGGCTTAACCTTAGCCATTCAAAATTATGACTTCTATTGGTAAAGGATCCTAACACTTGGCACATTAGCATTCTATTGATATTGGTCATTATCTAATTGGAATTCTATCATTTTTTGAACATTACGTTTATGGTTGTTTCATGAGCAATTATATTGATCTTAACACATTTTGGTGCCTTCTATCTTGTTTCATATAGCATCTCCTCTTTTAGTGAATATTTTCATTGGATATTGATTTAAGTACTTCATTTTCTAATATCATTTGTGTTGGCTTGATGGGCCCTAACCCAGGTTTAGCGTTAAGTAGCCAAGAAATTCCCTACACTACTAGCCCTTTCAGCATCAGTCGAGGGGCACGAACTGAAGTCTCACCTGAAGCAATATGGGGGGATGCAGGAACCAATTTTCTGCACCCTGAGATGGTTGTGATGTCGGTTATTTTCCCTAACCTTCCTTTGCGTAGATCAATAAGCCCTTTAGGGCTTATCAAAGTACTTCTCTTGTTCGTCCTCTATTGGCTTGTTGGGGCCTGACCCAGATTCAGAGTTAATTAGCCAAACAAATCTCGGTACTACTGGCCCTTTCGGAAACAGTCCATGGAGCGCAGACTGAGGTCTCACCCGAAGTAGTATGGGAGGGTGATAGAACCAAGTTTCTACACCCTTGAGACGTCTAAGAGGTTCGACTGGTCCCACGGTCTGTCCATGCGCACAGGTCACTCCGCGCACTTCCCAGTCCCTGTCGCCCTAATACACTGCCTTCGAACAGCCCTAACCAAGGGTTGTGGAGTTTCCGCACTGCTACACTCTGTGCTATTACCCACGATCTTACTTATCTTCTTATACCAGTTAGTTATCTTCACATACTCGAATGTCTGATGTTATAATTAGTTATACAAAACATTCAAATAAGTTCGCACAATATATAAACACTAATACTTGGAAATTGTACCCAATCATATATTAAACCAGAAAAAGATGCAGATAATTATGGTAAACTTTCTCTTTATTGATTCTTCCAATGGTTACAAACTCGACCTGCCCTACGCACTCAGCTACAGGGGTCCACGCACTCAGCTGCTAACTACTGGGCCTCTGCACACTCAGCTGTATAGCTTTCCCCTACCCTACGATCCACAGACACACTTTTCACTTAAGCGTAATCACTTAGACTTCTCTTCCCCTCCTCTATTCCATCTTAGCTATTCGTTATCTTATACACTTAGAGCCTCGCTCTATTTATACAATGCCATGATCTGCGAACCATGGGTAGGTCTATCCAGCCATCATTACATTACAAAAACTAGGGTGAACAACCCTGTGACTCTATTACAATTTTGCGCCCCGCACCCGCAATTCGCGGAGATTTTACAAAAAGATTCAGTCAAAACTTGGGCTTTAAGCCCCAAAAGCTGTCTTAGGGGGATTCCATTCCCAACATCCTCGAAGCCTCCACAAAAGTCTCTGGTCACCCTTTGTGTTCCCTAAATAAATAGATCAGGCACTTACACGCCCTTCTAACTACTCTTACTTCTATATCTACCCAGATTCACTTAAGTATTGGTTACTTTAAAATGCATTTATGGTTATCTTCACATAAACATATATCTCTACTTGTGGTAATATAAAATAGAGGAACATACAGATTCACGCATCAAAGTAGCATTAAAACATAAACCTGGTATTCAACATAACATAATCGCATGTAATGAATAGAAGTAAAATACACAAGTAATTTCAGAATACTCCTCTTTATTATTGATCCAAATATCTAGTATAGACTCTGACTACCCTACACACACACCTGCAGGGGTCCATGCACTCAGTTGTGGACTTCTACCCTAGGCCTCTGCGCACTCAGCTGCAGAGCCTCTTCCCACGCTAAGACTCTTCACTCTTAGGTCTCACGGACCCATTCATTCATCAACCTCAAGTATCAACCATCAACTATATTATCTTAGACTCCTCTAAGACCTCTTTTTTATACAATCCCATGGTATGCAAACCATGGGTAGATCTCTAAATCCAACATTCTTTTACACAAAAGAAGGGTGGAAACCCTTTATTAACTCTTGACATCTTCATGCTCCATGACCACAAAATGCAGAGAATTTACACTCCTTTACACAAAACTGGGGCCTTTAGCCCCAAAACTTGGGTTTTTAACCCCAAAATTGACCCCAGGGGACACATTCCCAACAATTTGTAATTTCCCTCTAAGTGCTTAAAGCATTTAACAATCTTGCTAAAATTAATCCTTCATCTTGCATTTGAATTCTAGAATTAGACTTGCATTTAATTAATTTACCTACAAGCATAAGCTTGGTTGAAAGATTATTAGAACCACCTTTCTCATCTAGCTTGCGAAGTCTAAACCCTCCTTAGTGGTTAACATGGTGACCTTGCAGTCATCATAGCCACAGTCTCTACAGTGCCAGAGGTATCAGGTGGTTAGAGCTCAAGGGTAGGGATCATTAATCAAGCCATAGCTTGCTTCCCCTTAGTTTATCTCCACAACATACTCTAGAGACTAACCTCAAAATAGCTAAGGGAAAGGATTCATCTAGTTAAGCATATAATCTAAAATAAACCAAGATCTTTCATATCACTTAGTTTCATTAGGTTTTATATTTCATATAGGATAGTGAGGCATCTTAAGGAAGCAACTGGTCATCCAGTTACTTGGTAAAAAAATTACATTAAGCAAGTATTTGACTCCATTAAGGCACTCGTCGGTCAAGTTAATCTAATATAATCCTTAAAATTGTTAAATTAACCATTTTCCTAGGCCATTTAGTTGTGTCTCTTGGACTTTTCAGTTGCCAACGAGTATTTTCATCTTCGGATTTAATAGGGACTACCCCCATATCCAGTTGTAGGGAGACAACTAGAATGGAGAGGTTGAGGATCTGAGTGACAACCCCCGACCTAATAGTTATCGGATCTAGCCTGTAAAATTTTAGCGACAACAATGCTAAAGTAAGCTACAACATACCAAACATTACAAGTGGATGGGTTTCTACATTAGTTTCATTTAGTGGTCAAGTATAAGAAGGGAAACACAAACAAGTTATTCAAGATGCTTTCAAGGCCACCCACATCAAAGATCACAAATTTTGAAACTCTGATGCACATGGAGCCATTCACCCATGATGCATATAGAGAGGCATATTCAAAGGATGAGCACTACAAGGAGGTGTTTTAGCAGCTGTAGAGCTAAAGCATGTGCACAACGGTGACAACATCAGTGACTACAATCTTTAGGATAGGTACTCTACAGACCGGATAAGTTATGTGTTCTGAAAGGTGAGTAATTATAGTTGATTAGGCTAGAGGCCCACACCTCCAAGGTTGTAGGGCACTTTGATGTAGGGAAAAAAGTGGCCAACTTGCATATGTATGTGTATTGGCCCAAGATGAAAAAACATGTAGCTAGGTTCATACGAGGATGCATGCTTTTTTATATCAACAAGCCTAGTAATATGAAACAAAGTCTCTATTATCTCTTACATGTACCCACTCATCCCTGGGAAAGAATTTTCACGGACTTTATGGGAGGTTTACCAATAACCAGGAAGGGACATGACTACCTGTTCATGGTAGTTAACAAGTTCAACAAGATGTGTGTTCCAATGCCCCATAAAAATACCATTAGCTAGCAAGAAGCAACAACCTTGTTCTTTGGATAGGTCTAGATGTACTTTTTTATGCACTTGATCTGCAAGAATAATAGAATGCCAAAAATACAAAACAATATTACCAAAAACACATAAATATCACGGATTGAGACAAACTGCAACTATATTTTATTATTCAGAAGTAGAATACAATTTTCACTTGCCTCTTTGAGGGTGAAACCTCCAACAAAGTAGAGCTCAATTACAATAAGGCTCGATCATTATTCCCTTGCTATCTAAGGATATTTATAGCTTTATGACATCCAAAACCCTAACTAGTAGTGGTCCCTTACATAAAATGAGTTAACCACTTTATTTATTAACTATGACCCATTTATAACTAATTGTGGTCCCTTTTCTAGAATGTGAGTCAAAAAATTACAATTATTATTAATGCAGATAAATTTTTATGAGATTTATTGACTCAACTAACATGTTGAAATGTGGCAAAAAGAATATTCCAATTTAATTTGTGCTTGAATTAAATTGTGAATTAAAATAGAATTTAGTCTTAACAGCTACTTGGAAATAATTATTTAATTTATTTTAAATTAATTAGTTGGATAAATTCAAGTTAGAAGTCTTTCTAAAGTCATGCAAGATTTATCCCTTAAATTAAGGAGATAAGATTGAGTTATATTTGAGTTATAATTAGTTCCAAACTGTTTGAGGAACTAATAGAGAGTTAACAGTCAGTTGATGCATGCATGCACTCAACTAGTGCTACTCCAGTTAACTAAATATTCCCTCATCAGAAACTCATGCATGTATATTCTAAGAATGACCTAGTTGAGATTAAAGTCAAGGACGGTGTACTATCAGTTGCATGTGTTTTCTCATGGAGAAAACTCATGCATGCAGTCAAGGATTTAATCCTTGAAGATTGCACAGTTTTGGAGGAGATCATCCACTTGGTAGGAAGGATTTCCACTTGGTTGAAGGTGAATCATCCCAAAGCAATAGCGCAAGGAAATAGGAGCTTGGAGGGCAAATAGGAAGGCTGGAGAGAAGCCAAGATTTCCTGTGAGCATATGTGAGGATTGTACTGAGAGATAGCTAGTTGTGAGAGCTAAGGCTTTGTATAATTCCTGTGTATTTCCACCTGTATGATAATACAATAGTGTGGGATTTTTAGCTGAGGCTTTCCCCAAAGTATTTTCATGTGTATTGTGTGATTGATTCTTCTTCTTCTAGTTATATTGTTCAGCTCGATCTTTAAGCTTCCACAAATTGATAGTAGAAGTAGGTTAGAGTATTCTGCTTTGATTTATATTGCATTATCGGGTTAACCTACCTTCAGATTTTCTACATGGTATCCGAGCTGGATTTGTAGAAATTATCTACATGGTATCGAAGCTATGAATAGTATACTGAGAAGATAATTCAAAGTTTGAAGTTCGGGGTTGCAAGCACAAATCAAATTCATATCATACTTCAAGGTTGGCCAATGGCATTCTATGGATTGAGACTCGAGTATGCCTTGGAAGGTAGCTTGAATTACATAGCATGGAAAGATAGAATGGAGGCTGTATTAGAAGATAATGGCTTGAAGAAATTCATTGATCAAGAAATCCTAAAGCCAGCTTCAACTAATGCACAAGAGTTGGCTGAGTGGAAGAAGTGTATGGTGAAGGCGAGACAAATCATCCTTGAGGGAGTTCAAGACCATATCGTCTCGAGTCTCCATGGGAAGGATACTCCATTTTCAATGTGGAAGACATTGAAGGACCTCTACCAGAACAATAGCGACTAGAGGAAATTGGTGCTCAAGGATAAGCTTCAAAGAATCAAGATGGAGAAGGGCGATACTATTTCCATATATCTGAACAAGCTCACCACCTATAGAGATGAGCTTGGTAGTGTGGGAATAACTACTATCGATGATGAGATGGTGAGCCTCGCTCTCCTTGGCCTTATAAAGAGTTGGAATAGCTACCAGGAATTTATGAATTGAAGGGAGAAACTGCCGATTGGGAACGATTGTGGTTGTATCTTATGCAGGAGGAGATCAAGAGGAGCACACGAGATGGTTCTTCATCCAAGGATGATGATGAAGAAAATCTGGCCTTAGCAAGTAAGGAAAGGAAAGGGAAGGGGAAGGCTTCCCATTTCAAATCGAATTCTTCTCATGGAGGGAAAAAGGGTGACATGTCTAAAGTAAGTTTCTTTAATTGTCACGAGATGGGACATTATGTGACTAATTTCCCATCAAAGAAGTCTACGAAGGGATCCTTGGAAGGATCGAAAGGTGAGGCATTAGCGTCTCAGTTTGAAATGGAATTTACCCTCATCGCATGCATGGTGTCATCGATGATGGGTTTTGTATGGTATCTTGACAATGGAGCCTCATTCCACATGACTGGTGATAAAAGTTTATTCAGTGCCTTGGAGGAGAAAGACCTAAAGATGCACATAGAGATGGGTGACGATGGAAGGTATAGTGTTTCAGGAGTGGGCACGGTTGCTTTTCAGAGGGAGCATGGAGCTCCTCTCACCTCGAAAGATGTGAAGTATGTGCCTAGACTGAAGAAGAACTTGGTATCGGTTGCGATGTTGGAGGACAAAGGCTACGATGTTGTCTTCAGTAAAGGAAAGGCATTCCTAAGACACATAGCCACGGGTCATACCAAAAGGATAGGGATTCGGATGAAGAATCTCTATAAACTACAGGTAGATGATTGTGCAACATTGAGTATGATAGAAAAATTGGTGCAAAGCCAAGACATTGGCGAGTTGTGGCATAGGAAGTTGGTCCATTTGCATCATGGGTCTTTGAAGATAATGCAGTAGATATCTACAGGACTTGCCAAAGGTAAACTTGAGCAAGTTGACACATGCAAGGTTGTACCTTTGGAAAGTACACCAAGTCTTCCTTTCATGATCGAGACAGTCGAGAAAAGGCTATCTTAGATCGATTTCATACTGATGTGTGTGGACCATTCTCGATGAAATCCACAGCGAAGCAAAGGCATTATGTGATTTTCATTGATGACTATTCTCGTAAATGTTGGATTTATTTCATGCAGAATAAGGACCAAACTTTCACAAAGTTTTGTGAGCTCAAAGCTGTGGTCAAGAAAGAGTCAGGGAAGAAGATCAAGGCCTTGAGAAGCGACAACAGTGGAGAATATGTCTCTCAAGAGTCTAAGGACTTCTGTGCAACGGAATGAATTAAACGAGAGTTGATGGCACCTCAGAACCCACAGTAGAATGGGGTGGCTAAGAGGAAGAACATAACTATTGTAGGGGCAGCATGGGCAATGCTACATGACCAAGGCCTGTCACCTCATTTGTGGGTTGAGGCATGCAACGCAATGGTCTATTTGCAGAATAGAAGCCTGCATCGCATACCTAGGATGAAGACACCAATGGAAGATTTCTCCAATAAGAGACCAAATGTGGGTCACTTCAGGATCTTTGGCTCATCGGTATATTGCCATGTGACAAAGGATGCACGGAAGAAGCTTGAGCTGACAACAGAGTTGGGGATATTTTTGGGGCACACTGATACACCTCACAACTATCAGGTGTACTTGCCTACCAGTCGGAGGACAACGGTTCGCAGAGATCTCAAGTTTGATGAGCAGAAGGCCATGCGAGTTTCCCTTGAGAGGGAGCTCCAACTACAAGCTGTGGAGGAATTGTTGGTTCCTAAAGAGGAGGAGCCTCATATTGATGCGGAGAAACTGCATGTAGAGGTTCCAGGAGTGGAGACATCCACTCAAGTAGAGTCTTCCAGAGATGGACGAAAGCGCACAAGAGAAGCTAACAGATTGTTAAAGGATGCGAGAGAGAATATGGGAGCACCATCTTCTCAGCGCAAACAGAGGAGGTCACCTGAGAGGTACGCTGGGTACAAGGCCCTTGCTGGGGAATGTGTTGAGACCGAGCTATATTCCTTTGAGGAAGCAGTGCAGCAACCAATTTGGGTTGATGTTATGGTGGAGTATGACTCCATATTTTGTAATAGTGTTTGGGACATGGTTCTGAGACTGGAGAACAAGTCAGTTGTGAGTTCCTGTTGGCTTTACAAGGTAAAGCAAGCTGCTGATGGTAGTGTGGAGAAGCATAAGGGAAGATTTTTTTCCCGTGGCTTTTCACAGGTCGAGAGGATCATGTTGTTGCAGTATATTTCAACAGAGGAGCAAGATTCTGACATTTTGACAAAGGCATTGTCAAAGTGTAAATTCGAGTTCCATAGAGAGAGGATTGGGGTGGAAAATAATCCCTTTCTTGTTGAGAGGGAGTGTTGAAATGTGGAAACAAGAATATTCCAATTTAATTTTTCCTTGAATTAAAATCGAATTTAGTCTTAACAGCTACTTGGAAATAATTAATTTATTTATTTTAAAATAATTAGTTGGATAAATTCAAGTTAGAAGTCTTTCTGAAGTCATGGAAGAGTTATCCCTTAAATTAAGGAGATAAGATTGAGTTATATTTGAGTTGTAATTAGATAACTCGATTTACTGAGTTAAGTCTAGTTAAATTAGTTCCAAACTGTTTGAGGAGCTAATAGAGAGTTAACAGTCAATTGATGCATGCATGCACTCAACTAGTGCTACTCCAATTAACTGAAGATTCCCTCATTAGAAACTCATGCATGTCTATTCTGGGAAAGACCCAATTGAGATTAAAGTCAAGGATAGTTTACTAACAGTTGCATGTGTTTTCTCATGGAGAAAACTCATGCATGCAATCAAGGATTTAATCCTTGAAGATTGCACAGTTTTGGAGGAGATCATCCACTTGGTAGGAAGGTTTTCCACTTGGTTGGAGGTGAATCATCCCAAAGGAACAACCCAAGGAAATAGGAGCTTGGAGGGCAGAGAGGAAGGCTAGAGAGAAGCCAAGATTTCCTGTGAGCATCTGTGAGGATTGTACTAAGAACTGGCTAACTGTGAGAGCTAAGGCTTTGTATAATTCTTGTGTATTTCCACCTATATGATAATACAATAGTGTGGGGTTTTTAGCTGAGGCTTTCCCCAAAGTATTTTCATGTGTATTTTGTGATTGATTCTTCTTCATCTAGTTATATTGTTCAACTCGATCTTTAAGATTCCGCAAATTGATAGTAGAAGTAGGTTATAGTATTATGCTTTGATTTATATTGCATTATCAGGTTAACCTACCATCAGATTTTCTACATAACAAACTATGACTTTGACTATGCCCCTTGATCTTATCACATAAATAAAAGGGGTTAGGGTTGGACCCTAACATGCCCTCCCCCATTAAAAGAAGCCTTGTCCTCAAGGTTGAAGCTACGGAAACTGTAGAAGAATAGCGGTTGGTTCCCATATCGCATCTTCTGGAGAGGTGTCTTTTCACTTGATGAGTGCTTCCTTGATCGTGCGGCCGCAAAGATGTTTTTTGTGAGTATTGAGGACATGTTCAGGTCAGATCCAAAGTGAACCTTCCTCATCTAATTCTGGAAAACTTATTTGAACCTTGCAATTTTTCCCCACAACTTTCTTGCGGTAGGATACATAGAAGATTGGGTGGATTTTAGAAGTAATCGGTAGGGCCAATTTGTAAGTGACTGTTCCTATATGCTGAAGTCCCTCATAAGGCCCATAGAATTTTGGTTCTAGTTTCTGGCAACCCTTTTCTTTGAGAGAGGTCTGTTGAAAAGTGTGCAACAAGAAATGCTTGTTGAGAGTGCAACAAGATGATGGAGCTTAGTGAAAAGAGTCGCCTTCACTAAGTGGGCCCGCAGGCTATTTTTGGCGCAAGTCTATTTTTAGACTATGTCTATTTTTAGACATATGGATCATGTCTATGGATTGCAGGTTGCTGTTTATGGATGATTGGTCAAGTTGGGAAAAATAGACGGACTTCTATTTTTGATGAAAGTGTGAGTGATCACAGTGTGAGTGATCAAAGTCTATTTTTAGACTGGCTGTCAAAAATAGAAAAGTCAAATTTTAATAATATTTGGACTATAAACTTGATCTTATTCTCTTGGAGCACTTCAGTTTGAGCTACAGAGGTGGCACATGCAGCTGTCAAAAGGAAATACGCTTTTCTTATGAGTCAGTTGAGTTGTTGCATGCATGACTTCAGTTAGAACTCAATCAGTTGAGTTTGGTGGAGTTGATTGTGGAGTTGATGGAGTTGTGTTCAGTTTAGCTTTGTTAAACTGGTTGTATTTAGTCTAACTGATCAATAGACTAGAGATGAGTTGGGTGAATTAGTTATTAATTAATTCACAAGTTATTAACTCATAATACAACTATAGAATACATCAGTTAACTCAGTTGCATGTCAGTGCATGTTCAATTCAGCAAGGACAGGTGTTAGAGAATCAGATTGCTATCAGTTGTGACTATAGTTGTGCACCAGATCTTGCACAATCAAGGGATTGAGTGTGCCAATGAGTTTGCTCACGTATTTGCCCAGTATTGTAGCCTTTGCTCACGTCCAACAAAGTGTGAGTGATTATTTTGAGGTGAAATACGAGTTTGGGAAGCCATTCTCATCAGTTCTTGAGCAGGTATTGAGCAGTGGAGGCAGGCAAGTAGTGGAATAGATTTGGAGATCAGATCTTAGCTGTATTGTGTGTAACAGGTGGAGCTAGTACTGGATTGCTTGTGATAAGCCTTGTACTTTGTAATGTTACATGATTCAATCAATATAATATACAGATAGTTGGGGTTTTTAGCAAGATGCTTTCCCCGGGATACATATTGTGTTAATGGGTTTGATTGATGCTTCTATGTGCGCCTGTGAATGTTTCTGCTTCTGTAAGTTGATGATCAATGTAGAGGATATTATGTATTATACATGTTCCTCTTATAATTGTATGATCAGGATAATCTCTGTGAATATGTGTCAAATTATTCAAAATTTCTACATGGTATCGGAGCTGCTTGATTTGTAGAAGAGATTTTTACAGGATATCAAGCAAGGATTGATCATCAGATCTATTATTCAGAAAGTGTTTACATTTTATTTCTTCAGGCAAAGTCTGTAATCGGGCCAAGTAGCCTCTGGATTCATCCTTCTTTTGGAAGGTGAGATATCCGGTGAATGCCCATACAGTTGATCTCTGTACAAGAAATATTGTGTTCTCACGAATTCTAGATCGGAAGCAGTTGAGCTTTGAGCTGGTGGAATTCGAATTTAATTCCAAAGCAGGAGCGAAACTCAGAAACATTCAGTGTGAGAATGGAGACAGTATGCCCAGGTATCTCACAAATTTCACCCAATGCCGGGATGAGCTGGGAAGTGTGGGGGTGACTGTCGGATGAGGATGGTGAGTCTAGGACTCCTTGACCTTCCTAAGAGTTGGCATAGCTACCAGGACTCGGTGAATGGAAGGGAGAAACTGCCAAATTGGGAACGACTATGGTCGGATTTGATGCAGGAGGAGATTAGACGGAGCACCAGAGACGGTTCTTCATCCATGCAGGATGAGGAGAACTGTGCCTTAGCGAGTAAGGCGAAGAAGGGGAAGGGGAAGGTTTCTCTTTCCGAATACAGTTCTTCCAATGATGGGAAGAAGGTTGACAAGGCGAAGGTGAGATGCTTTTGTTGTCATGAGTTGGGTCATTATGCTACTAATTGCCCAAAGAAGAAGTCCAAGAAGGGATCCGGGGAAGGATCTGAAGGTGAGGCAACCTCACTTGCTTCACAGTTTGAGTTGGACTTCACACTCTTCGCATGCATGGTTTCATCCATGGTGGGAAGTGGTTGGTTTCTTGATAGTGGAGCTTCTTTCCACATGACCGGTGACAAAAGTTTGTTCAATACTTTGGAGGAGAAAGATCTCCAGATACTCATAGGGATGGGTAATGATGAGAAGCATAGTGTCGCAGGTGTAGGCACGGTTATTTTTCAA
Source organism: Pinus tabuliformis (assembly GCA_031772625.1). NCBI lineage: Eukaryota > Viridiplantae > Streptophyta > Pinopsida > Pinales > Pinaceae > Pinus > Pinus tabuliformis. The sequence continues at coordinate 1,143,251,939 of CM062811.1, read as the reverse complement.
AGGGAGCATGGAGCTCGCCTTACCTTGACCGATGTCAAGTATGTACCAGGACTGAAGAGAAACTTGGTGTTGATCGCAATGTTGGAAGACAGAGGCTATGATGTGGTCTTTAGTAAGGGAAAGGTTTTCCTTAGACACATCATCACTAGACAGGTGAAGCAGATTGGTTCACGGGTCAAGAACCTGTATGCTCTTGAGGTTCAAGATGCATGCAAAGCCTTGAGCAGCGAGGCAACTGATGGAGACTTGGCGGTTGAGAGGGAGCGTATATTACCTCTCAACATGCAGAGCCAGAAGAAGTCTCAGACGATTGTGGAGGAGCCACAATTGGTGCAGCAGCTTCAGGAGATTGTGGAGGAGCCACAACAGGGGAAGCTGAGAGGAGATCGAGTAGAGACATCTACTCATCCAGAGACCTCCAGTAGGGGGAAACTTCAAGCTAGGTGGGCTGAGGGATCGCATGCAGCCATACCTCCAAGTAGGAGGTGGGGTGATGTGGATTGATCATCCCAAGGAGGAGGGGCAGGATCCTTGAGGTACCCAACCTCTTGGATGAGACCTTGCTACGGGAGCCCATATGTGTAGTAGCAGGAACTGACTGATTGGGTAGAGACAGATGCAGATGGAGTGGCAGAGAGAGCGACAGTGCAGGGAATTCTAGGACAGCGCATAGCTAGCAGGCTGTAGCAATGCGAGAGGCACAAGTGTTTTACACAGTGCTAGGTGGCACAAAGAGGTGTGCAATGGTGCGAGATGCATGGAGATGTTGTAGTAGCGCAGATGTCAGAGAGGGAGCACTTGTCAGCAGCAGGTAGAGCTTCAGCATCAGAGGGTGTTTCTATCCCAACAGGGAGGTCAGTTGGGAGGTGTAGTGCGGATGCAATGCTGGGAGATAGAACCAGCAGCAGCACGGATGCAGTCAGAGATCAAAGTGACAAAAGCTAGAGTAGTTAGATACTGAAGAGCACAGAGATGCAGAGTTTCATTCGACAGAGGCAATAGCAGTCAGAGACTTTGATGACAGAGCAAGTGGACCGGCCAGATGTGTTGCATGGAGAAAATTCCAGAGTTACAGGATCGGGTTTGAGAGGAAGCCATTCTTGTTGAGAGGGAGTGTTGAAAAGTGTGCAACAAGAAATGCTTGTCGAGAGTGCAACAAGATGATGGAGCTTAGTGAAAAGAGCCGCCTTCACTAAGTGGGCCCGCAAGCTATTTTTGGCGCAAGTCTATTTTTAGACTATGTCTATTTTTAGACATATGGATCATGTCTATGGATTGCAGGTTGCTGTTTATGGATGATTGGTCAAGTTGGGAAAAATAGATGGGCTTCTATTTTTTATGAAAGTGTGAGTGATCACAGTGTGAGTGATCAAAGTCTATTTTTAGATTGGCTGTCAAAAATAGAAAAGTCAAATATTATTGTCTCATAATAATATTTGGACTATAAACTTGATCTTATTCTCTTGGAGCACTTCAGTTTGAGCTACAGAGGTGGCACATGCAGTTGTCAGAAGGAAATACACTTTTCTTATGAGTCAGTTGAGTTGTTGCATGCATGACTTCAGTTAGAACTCAATCAGTTGAGTTTGGTGGAGTTGATTGTGGAGTTGATGAAGTTGTGTTCAGTTTAGCTTTGTTAAACTGGTTGTATTTAGTCTAACTGATCAATAGACTAGAGATGAGTTGGGTGAATTAGTTATTAATTAATTCACAAGTTATTAACTCATAATACAACTATAGAATACATCAGTTAACTCAGTTGCATGTCAGTGCATGTTCAGTTCAGCAGGGACAGGTGTTAGAGAATCAGATTGCTATCAGTTGTGACTATAGTTGTGCACCAGATCTTCCACAATCAAGGGATTGAGTGTGCCAATGAGTTTGCTCACGTATTTTCCCAGTATTGTAGCCTTTTCTCACGTCCAACAAAGTGTGAGTGATTATTTTGAGGTGAAATACGAGTTTGGGAAGCCATTCTCATCAGTTCTTGAGCAGGTATTGAGCAGTGGAGGCAGACAAGCAGTGGAATAGATTTGGAGATCAGATCTTAGCTGTATTGTGTGTAACAGGTGGAGCTAGTACTGGATTGATTGTGATAAGCATTGTACTTTGTAATGTTACATGATTCAATCAATATAATATACAGATAGTTGGGGTTTTTAGCGAGATGCTTTCCCTGGGATACATACTGTGTTAATGGGTTTGATTGATGCTTCTATGTGCGCCTGTGAATGTTTATGCTTCTGTAAATTGATGATCAATGTAGAGGAGATTATGTATTATACATGTTCCGCTTATAATTGTATGATCAGGATAATCTCTGTGAATATGTGTCAAATTATTCAAAATTTCTACAAGGTCTACTTATAAGGTTGGATTCATAGGAACACCTGGTCACCTACTTGAAATGACCACTTGGAACTATGTTGGTCAATCTGTTGCTTCATTATATTCTGAGCTTGATGTAGATTATCCTTGATATGAGAGACCATGGTGACATGGTTTTGTAGGAGTTGATAAACTTCTTGTACTTTGGAAGATCCATGTATATAATAGGTTGGTGAAGGTGGGAGTTGGCCATACACTACCTCATATGGCATCATCATGGTGGCATCATGATAGATAGTATTATACGATCATTCAGCTAAAGGCAACCACTATACCCATTGATGTTGTTTGTCTGAAGTGAAGCACCACAAATAGGTCGTCAAACATTGGTTGAATGCTTTTGTTTGACCATCGATTTGGGCATGATAAGTTGTACTCATTTGGAGTTGTGTGCCCTGTAGCTTGAAAATTTCTTGCCAAAATTTGCTAGTGAAAGTGGGGTCTCGATTAGACACAATGGAAGTCAGCATGACATGCAGTTTGAATATTTGGTCCATGAAAACTTGAGCCACCAATATTGGGGAAAATGGGTGTGGTAGCACACAAAAATGAGCATATTTGGAGAGTTTGTCAACAACCACCATGATGACTGATTTTTTTCCTGACTTTGGGAGACCTGTAATGAAATCCATGGAAACATTTGTTTAGATAGAAGCAGGGAGTCACAAGGGTTGCAAGGTTCCTGGTAACTTGATCGTTTCCCCTTTCTTGCACTGGTATACATAGCATTCGTCTACAAAAGAAAATTTTCATTTTTCATGCTAGTCCAAAAGAAAGAGCAGTGTGCTTCTGCATAATTCTTCTGAAAGATTGAATGTAATATGACCAAAGAGGAGTGCACCTCTTCTAATATGTGGGATTTTAGGGTGGAGGTCAGGGATAGCACTACCCAATCCTTATAGCGAAGAACCTCATCCTTCCAAGAGTAGTCCTCTAAGGAAGTTTGATCTGCTCTTAATCTATTAATGAGTTAGGACAGAGACGGGTGGAAGAACCATTCATGATTGTCTTCTCCAATCCAATCTTATATGGGTAGAGAGAGGGATAAAAGTGTGCCCTCATCCACAAAATGGCATGATAAGGACGGACCACTACATTGTCACACCCCTTCTTGTAAATTATCTCATAATCATATCCCAATATTTTTGTGAGCCATTTATTTTGTTGTGGCGACAATAGATGTTACTCGAGGAAATATTTTAGGCTATGATAGTCAGTGAGGATTTGGAAACGACACCCCAATAAGTATGTTCACCAAGTGTCGAATGCATGTAAGATGGCCATCATTTATTTCTCATATGCAAATTGACTTATATGCTTGCCACTAAGTTGTTGACTTGTGAAAGCGAATGCTCTACCTACCTACATTAATATTGTGCCAATTCTTGTTCTTGAAGCATCAATTCAATCACAAAAGGTTTTGTAAATTTTGGTAGGGTCAATATTGGAATGGATCACATGGCCTGTTTGAGAGCCAAAAAGGAATCTTGAGTTGCGCCAGTCCAAAGAAATGAATTTTTCTTGAGAATATTAGTGAGAGGTTGGGAAATGCATCCATAATTGTGGAAAAATTTGCGATAGCATCTCGTGAGACCCAAGAATCCCCTCAAACTCCTCAAGGTTTTTGGTTGGGGCCAATCTTGCATTTCCTGAATTTTTTTTGGATCAACCCTCACTCCTTCACAACCCACATTGTGTCCCAAATACTCTACTTCTTCCATGACAAAGGAACACTTGGATAATTTGAAAAATATTTTATGAGCTTGGAGCAGTTACAATACCTGGTCCACATGTTGAAGGTGAGTGTCCCATGTTATGTTGTAGATGAGAATGTCATAAAAAAAACCTAGATAAATTTTCTAAGATATGGTTTCAGAAGGTGATTCATGAGGCTCTGAAAAGTGGATAGGGAATTACAGAGACCAAATGGCATGACTGGTAATTCATAATATCTTTCATGAGTTTGGAAGGTTGTTGATGACCCTCGGTATTGCAACAAGAATGATGCAACTCACAAGGCTACCGACTTTAATTATCAACCCGAGGTTCATACAAACTTAAGAGGTATCGGCACTATATGTGCAGCATACAATGTGTTCTTCATTTTCTATCATGATGTAACAGAGTGCATGTACTGAATTCAAATCCTAAACTAATTGCAAAAAATTAAATGTTTGAAATACAACCTTAACCTATTGAGAGAAAGAAAGTACAAGGAAAGAGACTGAAATCAAATGCTAAAACACACCATTTTCTAACTAGCTGCTAAGAGGATTTGCTTCAAAATAATGCTAAGTTAACATGTATGCAATCCTATTGTCCTAAGCATGCAGATTCAAACCATCAAACCTTCTACTGCTGTGCATGTAAATGAATAAAATAAATTTATTTTCCTTTTTGTCTTTTTTCATGTGAGAGTGTGAAAGCTAATCTCTTTTGGTGATGTGGCAGGTGGCTTGGAGATGATGATAGATGGTTGGAAGGCTTGGGAGACCCTCAGGTGATATTTTGTGGCTTCCTGGAGGTTTTCCTCAATTCGGCCTCAAAATAGGCCACTACAGGAAAACCTACAGGATGTACTAAAAACCTACAGGATCCCCTAAAAACCTATAGGATACAGCCAAGAGCAGAAGGATGGATGACGAAGGTGATGGAAAGCTTAGGGAAGGTGGTTGGTGGGTGGAATGAGGCAAGGGAGTTCCTAGGACCACTTCATAACTCAAAACCAAAGTTGGGAGATGGATGGATTTGCTCAAAAAGCTTGGAGAATTTTCCTTGTGAAATGATGAAATTAGTCAGGGTTTAATGACAAAGCAAATCAAATCCAAATTTCATGGGAAAAAAAAAAATTATTAACAAGGATGTCTTAGGTCCCCATTCCAAGTGGAATCACTAAAAAATACCTATGTTAACCCATGCAAAAAAATAGCAAAACATTACTATTCGAAAATCTAGAAATTCGAGAATTGTGAGCTAGTAAATCTAAAAAATACCAAACCAAATCAAGTGAAAATGCAATGGGGTAATTTTTTTTATGAACTAGAATGTTTTTTTTATCTAATTCAAGTGGAACCAACTCAATTGAAGCTTGTTATAATTCTCTAAAAAATAGCATAAATTTACTGTTCTTTGCTAAAAAGGAGGTCCAACAATCTAGATTTGGAAATAAGAAGACTAGTCCAAGCAACTCAATGATTACTATGAACTTCCAAAGCTTTTCCAAGGATGAAATAATTCTTGTGGTCCTACAAAAGAACTTACATCAACCATTTAATTCATCCTACAACAAGAAATCATTAATACTAAATGCAGAAATAGAAATAAATAAAAACTAGAGATGCATGTGAATAAGAAGTGAAAAGAAGGAACGAAAATTATACAAAAGGGCTCGAGGCTCCTGGGATAGCCAAGCCCAAGGAAAATAATAGGCCTATGGAGGAGAACAATATTTAGAAGTTGAACATGACATCAACCTTCATTATTTTCATCAATACAATTGCATCCCTGCAAGAAAATAAAATGGAGCTACAAAAATATGAGTTCTCTCCACAAGAACACTAATGAAAATCTATATCTAGAGGCAAATTCGACTTGATACTTATACAAAATGATTAGGAATCATTCCCCATGAATGGAGGAATCTTTTCCTACCAAAATCCCTTGATTAGTGGATCTGGTCACTTGATTAGTGGAACACATTCCTAGATTTTCTCAATTATTGGAGTTCCACAATTTGTGCCATAATTCCATAATATCTTGTTGATTTATTATTTATTATTGATCCTTCTGTAGTAGGGAACAAGTCCCTAAATTATCTCCTCCTCCAAATCTTCATAATCTACCCAATATTCTCATAATATTCCAAAAAAATAAATAATATTAGCCACAAATATCCAATTATTCATAAACCTTCCTAATGAATATACTAAAGTTAAAAATAAATTATCTAATGCAGAAAGAGAGATTTAATTTGCTAAAGGATGGTCATAGGCCTTAATTTATGTTTTAATTTAGAGGCATGGGCCTTAAGTTATGTCTAATTTAGAGGCCCATCATACCCCCTGCTAAAAGTGTTGCTCATCCTCTGAGCAACTTAGTGACCTCAATGTCCATGGCCCTGGTGGCCTCTCTCTTGTGCATTAAGAACATTGGCAGCGAGTTCTGCAAGGACAAGCCCAAAAACATATTTCTGCAAAGAAAAATCATTGTTTCTTGAGACCATTACCTTTCTTTCTTCTCCTTATTCAAGATGGGTTCTTGAATATCTTTCAGTTTGGCAAGGTCTTCCACACCCTTATCAACCTTATGCTACTTTGCTCTGCCATTTGGACACCTCTAACACCTTCAAAATGCATTTAGATGAGAACTAGGGCATCCTATAGTAATTCGTGTCAAAACTACAGGAAACTCTGTTAAAACTATAGGATACCCTTTTTTAGCATAACTGGTAGTCTAAGATTAGGGCAGACCCTTACTTGACTTCCATGCCTTTCTCCCATTTTTATAACATCTTTTAGGCCCTAGACAAAAGCTAGAAAGAGATTAGAGACCTATTGGAAACCCTCTTTTTATCACTGCAGTTTGAGTTCTGTTTTCATGGTGAATGCCTCATTTCCTTTTGTTGCCGTCTTCTTCTCTCTTGTGGCCTAGATGATTGCCTAATGGCCTTGGAGTTTTCTGTTTTGATTAGGTCTCTCTTAAGCTTTGCCATCTTGGGGTTTAGCATAATTTGTTCATTTATTCCTTTTTGTAGCAACATTCTGCTTTCCTGTAGCAGTCATTCCTCCTCTTTCAAGGTATTCTAACTATATGGGAGTGAAATGATGAAGAGGGATTGGATGATGATGCTAGGGCTCAAAGGGAGTAGTGTAGGTTTGTGAAAATTGAGAGGATGCTCTGTTTTTTTTTCAAGAATGAAATGGGATGGATGAATGATGAATGAATAGTTAATATGAAGTGGATGGAGGGCTTGGAGTGTTGTGGTGACTTTGCCTTTGCAAAATTTCTTCTTTTAACTGTTGTCCTCATTCCTTGAAATCATCACCCTTCATAATTTGACTTTCCAACATTGAATGAGTCAAGGAGTGAGTTGCAATTAACTAGTTGAAGGCAGATGAGATTACTGACCCATCCTTAGCTTATAAAACCTCATCTCTCATGCATTGACAATCAATTTCTAACTATAATATGCTCAAGAGAAGAGGTCAAGAGTATTGCATACATGTACCTACATAATGGTTGATGGAGAGACTTGCATGATGTTGTTGAATTGACGTTGATGTGCAGGTGTTGGATGGTGATGTTGATGATCCTGATGCTACTAATAAGCTCTGGAGGAGCTTCTTTGACCTCTGGATCTCCATGCTGAAGTCGACTACAAATATCTGGCTACTTCATCATCATATCCCCTGAATTTTCAAAGAAACCCATCCAATTGTGCCTTGGGAATATCTCTAGTATAAAAGGGTGTTGATAAATTCTTACTCCTTATCACTGCTTGATGAAGCCAACCTCTATTTTTCCCTTTGAAAACTACTCACTGCCAATCCTGTAAGTGTTGTTCTGTACCCTGTAGGATCCTCGCGAATCCTGTAGGTTTTGAGGACAGTGACTTGTTTTGTCCATATCTCCCAAATGGTAGAATAGATTGACCTGAAACTTTCTGAGCACGTTTCCATCCTCATTATACACCTCCCCATAAACAAAAATGGTAAATGGATGCATGGATCTCGAGAAAAACTAAAAATGGCTAAAGGTGATGGAGGCTGATTTCTTAGAAACCATGCACTGGAATTTGTTGAAATTGCTTGGAACTTTTACCATCATCCATATGAATCTCCCCATGAAACTATGTTTTAAATGGATGCACGAATATCGATAAACTGCAAAAATGGTTATAGGTGATGGAGGCTGATTTATCAAAAATTGTGCACTGGAATTTGCTGAAATTTCTTGAGCATGTCACCATCATCCATATGCATCTCCCCTTGAAACAACTTGGAAAATGGATGCATTATTTTCATGTTATGGAAAAACCAAATTTTTTCTATATGTATTTTTGTATCCTGTAGTAAAACAGAGCATCCTGTAGTTTTTAGGAAAACAAGCAAACTGAATGATAGAAGCTTGAGAATGATGGGTGGATGGTGAAAATAGATGAGGGTGATGGATTAGCATGACCTTGGCCTTGTTGGAGCATTTGAGCAACGATAAGAAAGTCAAAATTTGACTTCTTTTGACTAGGCTTGACCAATTTTCCTTTTGGTACCAACTTGTTCTTGTTGCTTGCAGATGTTGGAGACTACATGCATTCATCAAAGAGATGCATGGAGCAAGGATTTCTCTTCTTTTTTTTCTTTTTTTTCTTCTAGGCCTACTAGCTGCCTCAATGAGGTTTTCAACTAGTAGGTCTGCCTAGGTGCCTCAAAGGAGGTTTTCACCTAGGGTATTTTCTTTTTTCTCTTCTTTTTTCCCCAACCCATTGACCACCTCATGGAGGTTTTCAATCAATGAGCCAATCTAAGGCGCCTCAAAGGAGGTTTTCACCTGAAATTTTTTTTTTTTTCTCTTATTTTTCTTTTTTTTCTACCTTACCCTACTTGAAAAGAAAAATCACTTTTAAGTATAAGAATACTTCCAATGGAGCCATGTGCACATTGAGATGATAGAAAAAATGATGCAAAGGCTTGAAATGTATGCTTTGGCATGTACCTGGATTTGAGTGATCAAATTCTTTGACTTTGATGATATCAAGTGAAATTGAAGAAGAGAGCGTCGTTGCAACTTCGTGACTGTCTGGAACCAAATCTCAATATAACTTTCATGTCCTTGGTTTGATTGCTTATCTGGATCATTCTTCATGTCTTCTTCCACCAAGACCTTCAAATCTTCATCTTTTTGTTGATTTTTCTCTTGAATACATGGAGGAATTGATGGTAACCATGAGGGAGCACTCTTGATCTCTAATTTTGATGTCTTCTCTTCATGAAGTGCAGCCCATGATTCTGTGGTCTTCCCATTTGAATCTTCTTCTTCTGGATGTGGTCCTTCAATGATATCAAGATAATCTCTTTTTCGCAATACTCTTCCTGAGCTATGGTGAATACCATTGAGCTCAAGAGGAGATGTTTGGAAGTGTTGTACCTCAGCATTGTAAGTGGGCTGAGCTACTTCAACGTGTGGGTTTGGAAATGGTAGTACACGTAGTTGAGTGGGAGTGGCTATTTGAAATGGATGTGGTTGGGGTTATGGTTGTGGTGGAGGTGAATGGTAAGGATAACATGGAGTTGGGTATGGAGGATATTGAGGAAAATATTGAGGATATTGTGGATGGCTCCCATAAGTTCCTTTCCAACCTTGTTGCCAAGATTGGTTTTGGGGTTGAGATGGACAATGTTGCCAAGGAAAGGGTGTGTTCCAATTACTTTGATGTGGATGTGCATAAGCTTGAAATTGTGAATTAGGCTCTTGCATCATATGAGGTTGAATAGGTTGCCATGGACCTCTTAGAGCTACAAAACATTGTTGCATTGTCAATTGACTTGCTCCATTGTCCTCTTGGTGAACTTCCTTCATCCTTGGTAATGATGGACAATGTTTAACATCATGTGATTTTGCAACACAAATATCAACATTTTCTTTTCCTTCATCTTGCATTCTTAACATTTCTACTTGTTTTGTTAGATTGCTAAGAATTTCTGTTTTAAAATCATCAAACAAATTTCCAAGTTTAGCTTGACTTACCGATCTTAATGCTGATTTACCTACTCTTGCTTTTCCTCTTGATATGTGTTTGCATGTTTCACAAATTTCCTCAAATGATAATTGAGATATATTAGCTCTACTCATGAGATTAAGGAGATCAATCCATTCATCCCTAGTTGTTGTAAGTAAGAGGGTTTTTAGTGTGTCGGATCCTAAATGATGTAGTTTTCCCCTATTAACATTATACATGAACCTCTCTATTAGATCCTCTAGACTCTCATCTTCTCTTTGATTCATTCTAAATATTTCTTCTTTAAGATCATGATCTTTATATTTTTCTAGAAATATCTTTTGCATATCATTCCATGATCTTATTGAATTAGTCCCTAAACTCATGAACCATTTAAGAACTCTATCCTTCAATGTTGCAGAAAATAATCTCAGTTTTTGAGTTTTTGATAAGTAACCATAAGATCTACAAACAATTTCAAATTCCAAGAGAAAGGTTTCTGAATCCTCTGACCTTAGACCATGGAATTTTGGAAGAAATATGGAGGGATGTTCTTCATGTGCACACTACCATCAGTATCTTAAATGGGAAATCTGAGAGGATCTTCCTCATTGTCATAATCTCCATCCATTTCTTCTACATTCTTTGCCATCTTCTTCTTCTACCTGCAAAAGTGAATGATGATGTGGCTCTTACTGCACCACGTGATCAAATGGGGGTGTGGGTTGGTGTTGGAGGTTTTATTTTGTTTTTATGATTGAATGAAAACACTAATGTAATGCATTTTTCTATTTTTAAAATGAAATATGCCTAACGCAATTATTTTTGGTTTTTTCATAAAGTAAAAAGAAATTAATCAACTAGGGAAGAAAAAAATGCATACTTTGACACCTCCCCAGCAACGGCACCAAAAAGTGATGAGCCTCGGTATTGCAACAAGAATATTGAAACTCCCAAGGCTACCGACTTTAATTATCAACCCAGGGTTCATACAAACTTAAGAGGTATCGGCATTATATGTGCAACATACAATGTGTCCTTCCTTTGCTATCATGATGTAACGAAGTGCATGTACTGAAGTCAAATCCTAAACTAATTGCAGAAAATGAAATTTCTGAAATGGAACCTTAAACTATTGAGAGAAATAAAGTACAAGGAAAGAGACTCAAATCAAATACTAAAACACACCATTTTCTAACTAACTGCTAAGAGGCTTTGCTTCAAAATAATTCGAATTTAACATGTATACAATCCTACTGTCCTAAGCATGCAGATTCAAACCATAAAACCTTCTACTGCTGTGCATGTAAATGAATAAATTAAATTTGTTTTTCTTTTTGTCTTTTTTCATGTGTGCGTGAAAGATAATCCCTTTTGGTGATGTGGTAGGTGGCTTGTGTTAGAGTCGGTCTGGTCAGTCCTCCATCAGAGATCAAAACTCTTTATGCATTTCATTTTTAGGTGTCCTGCTCCATTCACTCAACTATATTCCGCTAGGGGCATGCCATAATCTGACGGAAAAGGTCATGCTAGTCATTTCCCCTCATGTCTGGCTCCTGCTGGCTTTGGTCTTTTGTCAATGATCACCAAAGTCCATGACAGTCAAGGTCTAGTACTTTCATGGACAAAAGTCATTTTTGATCATTAGGTCTAGGGATTAATCAATTTGGTCTTTAAATATGTCCAGTAAAGCCATGCAGGCCAGAGTGATGCCCTTACAAAGTAATGGTTCAGAGAGTTTCATCGTCATACTAATAAACTACGACTGTTCTTCAAAACTCTATTTTGAGGAAAAGTCAAACAGTGTCATTGGTGATAAAATTTCCAAAAAAGTCTTCAGTTGATTTCTTCAGGTGCAATCATGGTTTCCGTGGCCAAATGCCCTGTCATGCAATCCCTACAAAGAGTGCCGAAAATTTCATCATTTGAGCTAAAATTTCAAAGGGAAAGTGAAAATCAGTGTTACTTTAAATCAGGGAAAAAGTGTCAAAACATAACATTAGAAAAATGGGTTTTTGAAAAGCAAAGATGTAACCCATGACTTTCAAGTCTTTAAATATAATTTTCCACCAAAATTGAAGTCATTATGCAAACCAAGTGCTTGGGGAAACATTTCAAACTGTTTGAGTGTGCATCGTGCGTTTTAGAGCAAGATTGGAGGCAATTTTAGGGCGCGATGCATATAGACAGGGGCACGGCACACACAGAGGGTGCGGTGCACATAGAGCTAGCCCACAGTGTATTTTTCTAACTGGCACGGTGCACACCCAGGGCGGGCGCACTAGGTTTTGCACATGGCGCACATAGACAAAGCGCTCAGAACCTTGCCAAACTTCCTCAAATATTTTGTGAAGCCCACCAAATTGCAAGGTAGGCTCTGTAACATCACTTGTTTATCAAAGTTCATAAATGATATGGTGGTTTTATGCCTATGATTGAATGCAACAAAAACTCATAAAATCAACCACAAGAAAATACCAAAAAGTCATTGTTGGTAGGGTTATATAAGTGTGGTGTTGATTCCAAGGTTCCATTTTCCTTCCTTACCATTTTTCCTTATCCCCCTATGCTATTGTTTCCTATTCCCACTACCCTAAAATACTACCAAACTCATATTCCTTATCCCTCCACTATTTGGTCAATACAAACACCAAAACCTACCTCATTAAAACCCTAAAAAACCTACCCTATCAAATACCCAAACCCCCTACATATCCCTAAACAAATTTCTCCCCATAACCCCTATTCCCATCACATTACTCCCCTCCTAATACTCCCTTTGTTTCATTGTTTCCCTTGGTGGCAGATATCACAAAAACAACACCCAGCTTCACCATCATCAAAGGGCAGCCCAAGCGCAGTACATAAACAGCAGTCATGGCATCTGAGGGTTCATCAATGTATGAGGTGGAGACTCAAAGTGATACATCCTCGGAAGAAAAGGCTCCCAGGAGACATCACGAGAGTGGCAAACATGTTAGGGATGAGCCATGTTAGGACTCTAGACACCACATATCTCCACAATGGTATGATATTGTCCACTTTGGGCCTAAGCCCTCATGGATTTGTTTTTGGGCTTTACCCCAAAAGGCCTCATACCAATGGAGATATTTGTCCATCCTTATATACCCATGATCCTCCCCACTTCTAGTCAATGTGGGACTTTGGTCGTATACCCAACAATCCTCCCCTCGAACAAAGGACCATCGAGCCTCCCCTCAAACGATTATCCATCCATCCACTCTCTACCAACTAGGATTCTCCGCTCCAATGCATTGGAAGCACATGCCTTACATGGAAGCACCACCTACCTCGAGAGCTTGCTCTATCCCAGGTCAACTCCTCTTCACCGTGTTGGGACCAGGACACGTCCATGAAGAATCCGGAGCACACCGCCTGTCTAACCGAGCTCATCCACGGATCCCATCGTGATATTACTGGGGCCCACCACCTTCATTCGACATTCCGAGGATTCATCCACTTGGCTAACTTCGGGGCATGGCTCCGATACCACTTGTTAGGACTCTGGACACCACATATCTCCACAATGGTATGATATTGTCCACTTTGGGCCTAAGCCCTCATGGATTTGTTTTTGGGCTTTACCCCAAAAGGCCTCATACCAATGGAGATATTTTTCCATCCTTATATACCCATGATCCTCCCCACTTCTAGTCAATGTGGGACTTTGGTCGTATACCCAACAAGCCAAACACTCTCACTGAATTGCAAGGATGCCCTCTTGCTATGTCATGTTTCCAGCACCTAACATGTTTTGAATTTTGTCAAAGGGTGGCTAATGTTAGAATTCATAATGAGTTGGCCCGTCTTTTTGTGCTTCATCTACATGGAGGTCAGTCTATCTTGGCCAGGGTCACCTTCACATTGACACCCGAAACTATCTCAGTGGCAACAGGCATACCAAATGTTGGAGAACAGTGACATAAGAAGAAGAAGGTGGATAGGCAATACTATGAGCCTTACATTAAGACCAGTTGTTTGAGGCAGCTCACAAGAGTCTTCCCATTCATATATTTGAAAGATGAGTATGCTCCACTCATGAAATTGATCATGAAGTACTTTAGTTGTGAGGGGAGGTTCTCTCACCTATATGCCTATCACATCAAGTTGCTCATGCACTTTACCAAGGTGCAGATGATGAACCTCCCATTTTTCATTTGCAGGAACATAGAGAGGATGAACAATTTCATGCAGCATAAGACCCCTCAGCGGCAACTTAACAGTGTTTATCACTTTGCTCTTATCCGGATTTTGGTGGATCATCAGTTGGGATTGCAGGGCATTGCTTGGGAGGACTTCATCTCCCGTGACTTCTTCAACACTCCACAAATAGTATCAGAGGCAGAGCATGAGATAGGTGGTCCTTCTCACCAGTATGAGTACCATGAGGCTGCTACTATGCCAGTATTCATCACCTATCAGAGAGGCAGTAGACATTTGTTTGCAGTGGCAAAGCAAGTGTTATCTCCACCCGGTGTGGAAGGGGCCTCACTTCCGGCATCGACAACACAGGAACAGGACAGAGGTAAGGAGCCAATGCATGATGAGGGGCCTTCAAGTGAGCCATTAGGTGAACGAGAGACCGAATTCGTTCTCCTTCATGATGATGAGACAGATACAGAACCAACAAATGCAGAGCTTAGAGAGATCATCCAGGAGCAACAATCAGAGATTGAAGGCTTGTCCCTTGATTTAGAAAGAGCCAAATGGAACATGAAATATCTAGAGCAGAGGAACAAACAGCTTGAGGATCAACGAGTGATCATGGAGCTACAAAACATTCGTGAGCATCGCCAAGCTGCACAAAGGAGAAGAGTTGAGCTCACGTCATTGGAGCAAGAGATCAATGAGGACCGAGAGGCCAATCTCGAGAGAGTTAACATGCACTTGGAGAGGCTGTTGGACAAGGCTGACAAGGACCATGCCTTACTGAGACACATGGCTTTCCACTACAGGGCACGAAATATGAGTGCAAAGGCCAAGATAAAGAGCTTGAAGGCAAAATTAAGCAAAGTAACAAAAGAGGCAAAAGAGCAAGATCGGCTTTGAATCTTGGTTGAAGCTTCCTTGGCACAGCATAGCACTTCATAGAGGACCTCCAGCCCAAACTTTAAGAAATTTGAGGAAATTTTGGTCACATGACAAATTTTTGGGCAAAACACAAGTTTTTTCTCCCTGTGCGTGCGGCGCTAAAAATTGGGAGCTCCAAATGAAGAATGGTTTACATTTTTGGATTTAGAATGAAAAATCACGACTACTGGTGCTTGGACAAGAAATTTGGGCAAGATCTAAGTCTCCAGGAGGTCAAAAACACCCAAAAAATGACCTCTCTGCCCCTATTTTGACACACAGGAAGCCGTCTTGGGAGAATGAAGATTTGGAGGGGAAAATGAGCACCAAATTCAGAAATTCCACTTGGGTTAGAACTTATACAGGACATGATTTCCAACAAGCACACTTGGGCACATTTTGGACTCATGAAAGTGCCTCAAAACAAGCTCCAAAGTGGCGTAGCACACACAGAAAATGGCACGGCGCATACAGGAAAAAAGCCCAATTTTACCTCCGTTTCACGAAATTTCGATTCGCGACTTCTCCAAGTGGGCCCGTTCATCTAAATTTCAGTTTTTTGGCACCTTAGGTAGCATTTAAATTATTTTCACTCCAGATTGGCTTCTATCCAAGTGGCAAAGGAAGGCAAATGGTCACCCAAGCCATTTGTCATGTTTGTAAGGCTACACTTGTAGCTAATGGTTGGCTTTCCACTTCCATTTTGTAATGATTCGAGTAACTCCCCAACCCTTGGGCGTTCTATCTCTTCATGGCATTTGGGCATGATAAGTTGTACTCATTTGGAGTTGTGTGCCCTGTAGCTTGAAAATTTCTTGCCAAAATTTGCTAGTGAAATTGGGGTCTCGATTAGACACAATGGAAGTCAGCATGCCATGCAGTTTGAATATTTGGTCCATGAAAACTTAAGCCACCAATATTGGGGAAAATGGGTGTGGTAGCACACAAAAATGAGCATATTTGGAGAGTTTGTCAACAACCACCATGATGACTGATTTTTTTCCTAACTTTGGGAGACCTGTAATGAAATCCATGGAAACATTTGTTTAGATAGAAGCAGGGAGTCACAAGGGTTGCAAGGTTCCTGGTAACTTGATCGTTTCCCCTTTCTTGCACTGGCATACATAGCATTCGTCTACAAAAGAAAATTTTCATTTTTCATGCTGGTCCAAAAGAAAGAGCAGTGTGCTTCTGCATAATTCTTCTGAAAGATTGAATATCATGTGACCAAAGAGGAGTGCACCTCTTCTAATATGTGGGATTTTAGGGTGGAGGTCAGGGATAGCACTACCTAATCCTTATAGCAAAGAACCTCATCCTTCCAAGAGTAGTCCTCTAAGGAAGTTTGATCTGCTCTTAATCTATTAATGAGTTGGGACAGAGAGGGGTGGAAGAACCATTCATGATTGTCTTCTCCAATCCAATCTTATATGGGTAGAGAGAGGGATAAAAGGGTGCCCTCATCCACAAAATGGCATGATAAGGCACGGACCACTACATTGTCACACCCCTTCTTGTAAATTATCTCATAATCATATCCCAATATTTTTGTGAGCCATTTATTTTGTTGTGGCGACAATAGATGTTACTCGAGGAAATATTTTAGGCTATGATAGTCAGTGAGGATTTGGAAACGACACCCCAATAAGTATGTTCACCAAGTGTCGAATGCATGTAAGATGGCCATCATTTATTTCTCATATGCAAATTGACTTAGATGCTTGCCACTAAGTTGTTGACTTGTGAAAGTGAATGCTCTACCTACCTACATTAATATTGTGCCAATTCTTGTTCTTGAAGCATCAATTCAATCACAAAAGGTTTTGTAAATTTTGGTAGGGTCAATATTGGAGTGGATCACATGGCCTGTTTGAGAGCCAAAAAGGAATCTTGAGTTGCGCCAGTCCAAAGAAATGAATTTTTCTTGAGAATATTAGTGAGAGGTTGGGAAATGCATCCATAATTGTGGAAAAATTTGCGATAGCATATCGTGAGACCCAAGAATCCCCTCAAACTCCTCAAGGTTTTTGGTTGGGGCCAATCTTGCATTTCTTGAATTTTTTTTGGATCAACCCTCACTCCTTCACAACCCACATTGTGTCCCAAATACTCTACTTCTTCCATGACAAAGGAACACTTGGATAATTTGAAAAATATTTTATGAGCTTGGAGCAGTTACAATACCTAGTCCACGTGTTGAAGGTGAGTGTCCCATGTTATGTTGTAGATGAGAATGTCATAAAAAAAACCTAGATAAATTTTCTAAGATATGGTTTCAGAAGGTGATTCATGAGGCTCCGAAAAGTGGATAGGGAATTACAGAGACCAAATGGCATGACTGGTAATTCATAATATCTTTCATGAGTTTGGAAGGTTGTTGATGACCCTCGGTATTGCAACAAGAATGATGCAACTCACAAGGCTACCGACTTTAATTATCAACCCGAGGTTCATACAAACTTAAGAGGTATCGGCACTATATGTGCAGCATACAATGTGTTCTTCATTTTCTATCATGATGTAACTGAGTGCATGTACTGAATTCAAATCCTAAACTAATTGCAAAAAATTAAATGTTTGAAATACAACCTTAAACTATTGAGAGAAAGAAAGTACAAGGAAAGAGACTGAAATCAAATGCTAAAACACACCATTTTCTAACTAGTTGCTAAGAGGATTTGCTTCAAAATAATGCTAAGTTAACATGTATGCAATCCTATTGTCCTAAGCATGCAGATTCAAACCATCAAACCTTCTACTGCTGTGCATGCAAATGAATAAAATAAATTTATTTTCCTTTTTGTCTTTTTTCATGTGAGAGTGTGAAAGCTAATCTCTTTTGGTGATGTGGCAGGTGGCTTGGAGATGATGATAGATGGTTGGAAGGCTTGGGAGACCCTTAGGTGATCTTTTGTGGCTTCCTGGAGGTTTTCCTCAATTCGGCCTCAAAATAGGCCACTACAGGAAAACCTACAGGATGTACTAAAAACCTACAGGATCCCCTAAAAACCTACAGGATACAGCCAAGAGCAGAAGGATGGATGACGAAGGTGATGGAAAGCTTAGGGAAGGTGGTTGGTGGGTGGAATGAGGCAAGGGAGTTCCTAGGACCACTTCAGAACTCAAAACCAAAGTTGGGAGATGGATGGATTTGCTCAAAAAGCTTGGAGAATTTTCCTTGTGAAATGATGAAATTAGTCAGGGTTTAATGACAAAGCAAATCAAATCCAAATTTCATGGGAAAAAAAAAATTATTAACAAGGATGTCTTAGGTCCCCATTCCAAGTGGAATCACTGAAAAATACCTATGTTAACCCATGCAAAAAAATAGCAAAACATTACTATTCGAAAATCTAGAAATTCGAGAATTGTGAGCTAGTAAATCTAAAAAATACCAAACCAAATCAAGTGAAAATGAAATGGGGTAATTTTTTTTATGAACTAGAATGTTATTTTTATCTAATTCAAGTGGAACCAACTCAATTGAAGCTTGTTAGAATTCTCTAAAAAATAGCATAAATTTGTTGTTCTTTGCTAAAAAGGAGGTCCAACAATCTAGATTTGGAAATAAGAAGACTAGTCCAAGCAACTCAATGATTACTATGAACTTCCAAAGCTTTTCCAAGGATGAAATAATTCTTGTGGTCCTACAAAAGAACTTACATCAACCATTTAACTCATCCTACAATAAGAAATCATTAATACTAAATGCAGAAATAGAAATAAATAAAAACTAGAGATGCATGTGAATAAGAAGTGAAAAGAAGGAACGAAAATTATACAAAAGGGCTCGAGGCTCCTGGGATAGCCAAGCCCAAGGAAAATCATAGGCCTATGGAGGAGAACAATATTTAGAAGTTGAACATGACATCAACCTTCATTATTTTCATCAATACAATTGCATCCCTGCAAGAAAATAAAATGGAGCTACAAAAATATGAGTTCTCTCCACAAGAACACTAATGAAAATCTATATCTAGAGGCAAATTCGACTTGATACTTATACAAAATGATTAGGAATCATTCCCCATGAATGGAGGAATCTTTCCCCACCAAAATCCCTTGATTAGTGGATCTAGTCACTTGATTAGTGGAACACATTCCTAGATTTTATCAATTATTGGAGTTCCACAATTTGTGCCATAATTCTATAATATCTTGTTGATTTATTATTTATTATTGATCCTTCTGTAGTAGGGAACAAGTCCCTAAATTATCTCCTCCTCCAAATCTTCATAATCTACCCAATATTCTCATAATATTCCAAAAAAATAAATAATATTAGCCACAAATATCCAATTATTCATAAACCTTCCTAATGAATATACTAAAGTTAAAAATAAATTATCTAATGCAGAAAGAGAGATTTAATTTGCTAAAGGATGGTCATAGGCCTTAATTTATGTTTTAATTTAGAGGCATGGGCCTTAAGTTATGTCTAATTTAGAGGCCCATCATACCCCCTGCTAAAAGTGTTGCTCATCCTCTGAGCAACTTAGTGACCTCAATGTCCATGGCCCTGGTGGCCTCTCTCTTGTGCATTAAGAATATTGGCATCGAGTTCTGCAAGGACAAGCCCAAAAACATATTTCTGCAAAGAAAAATCATTGTTTCTTGAGACCATTACCTTTCTTTCTTCTCCTTATTCAAGATGGGTTCTTGAATATCTTTCAGTTTGGCAAGGTCTTCCACACCCTTATTAACCTTATGCTACTTTGCTCTGCCATTTGGACACCTCTAACACCTTCAAAATGCATTTAGATGAGAACTAGGGCATCCTATAGTAATTCCTGTCAAAACTACAGGAAACCTAGAGGAAACTTTGTTAAAACTATAGGATACCCTTTTTTAGCATAACTGGTAGTCTAAGATTAGGGCAGACCCTTACTTGACTTCCATGCCTTTCTCCCATTTTTATAACATCTTTTAGGCCCTAGACAAAAGCTAGAAAGAGATTAGAGACCTCTTGGAAACCCTCTTTTTATCACTGCAGTTTGAGTTCTGTTTTCATGGTGAATGCCTCATTTCCTTTTGTTGCCTTCTTCTTCTCTCTTGTGGCCTAGATGATTGCCTAATGGCCTTGGAGTTTTCTGTTTTGATTAGGTCTCTCTTAAGCTTTGCCATCTTGGGGTTTAGCATAATTTGTTCATTTATTCCTTTTTGTAGCAACATTCTGCCTTCCTGTAGTAGTCATTCCTCCTCTTTCAAGGTATTCTAACTATATGGGAGTGAAATGATGAAGAGGGATTGGATGATGATGCTAGGGCTCAAAGGGAGTAGTGTAGGTTTGTGAAAATTGAGAGGATGCTCTGTTTTTTTTTTCAAGAATGAACTGGGATGGATGAATGATGAATGAATAGTTAATATGAAGTGGATGGAGGGCTTGGAGTGTTGTGGTGACTTTGCCTTTGCAAAATTTCTTCTTTTAACTGTTGTCCTCATTCCTTGAAATCATCACCCTTCATAATTTGACTTTTCAACATTGAATGAGTCAAGGAGTGAGTTGCAATTAACTAGTTGAAGGCAGATGAGATTACTGACCCATCCTTAGCTTATAAAACCTCATCTCTCATGCATTGACAATCAATTTCTAACTATAATATTCTCAAGAGAAGAGGTCAAGAGTATTGCATACATGTACCTACATAATGGTTGATGGAGAGACCTGCATGATGTTGTTGAATTGACGTTGATGTGCAGATGTTGGATGGTGATGTTGATGATCCTGATGCTACTAATAAGCTCTGGAGGAGCTTCTTTGACCTCTGGATCTCCATGCTGAAGCCGACTACAAATATCTGGCTACTTCATCATCATATCCCCTCAATTTTTCAAAGAAACCCATCCAATTGTGCCTTGGGAATATCTCTAGTATAAAAGGGTGTTGATAAATTCTTACTCCTTATCACTGCTTGATGAAGCCAACCTCTGTTTTTCCCTTTGAAAACTACTCACTGCCAATCCTGTAAGTGTTGTTCTGTACCCTGTAGGATCCCCGGGAATCCTGTAGGTTTTGAGGACAGTGACTTGTTTTGTCCATATCTCCCAAATGGTAGAATAGATTGACCTGAAACTTTTTGAGCACGTTTCCATCCTCATTATACACCTCCCCATAAACAAAAACGGTAAATGGATGCATGGATCTCGAGAAAAACTAAAAATGGCTAAAGGTGATGGAGGTCGATTTCTTAGAAACCATGAACTAGAATTTGTTGAAATTGCTTTGGACTTTTACCATCATCCATATGCATCTCCCTTGAAACTGTGTTTTAAATGGATGCACAGATATCGATAAACTGCAAAAATGGTTATAGGCGATGGAGGCTGATTTATCAAAAATTGTGCACTGGAATTTGCTTAAATTTCTTGAGCATGTCACCATCATCCATATGCATCTCCCCTTGAAACAACTTGGAAAATGGATGCATGATTTTCATGTTATGGAAAAACCAAATTTTTTCTCTATGTATTTTTATATCCTGTAGTAAAACAGAGCATCCTGTAGTTTTTTAGGAAAACAAACAAACTGAACGATAGAAGCTTGAGAATGATGGGTGGATGGTGAAAATAGATGAGGGTGATGGATTAGCAGGGCCTTGGCCTTGTTGGAGCATTTGAGCAAGGATAAGAAAGTCAAAATTTGACTTCTTTTGACTAGGCTTGACCAATTTTCCTTTTGGTACCAACTTGTTCTTGTTGCTTGCAAATGTTGGAGAGTACATGCATTCATCAAAGAGATGCATGGATCAAGGATTTCTCTTCTTTTTTTTCTTTTTTTTCTTCTAGGCCTACTAGCTGCCTCAATGAGGTTTTCAACTAGTAGGTCTGCCTAGGTGCCTCAAAGGAGGTTTTCACCTAGGATATTTTCTTTTTTCTCTTCTTTTTTCCCCAACCCATTGACCACCTCATGGAGGTTTACAATCAATGAGCCAATCTAAGGGGCCTCAAAGGAGGTTTTCACCTGAAATTTTTATTTTTTTCTCTTATTTTTCTTTTTTTTCTACCTTACCCTACTTGAAAAGAAAAATCACTTTTAAGTATAAGAATACTTCCAATGGAGCCATGTGCACATTGAGATGATAGACAAAATGATGCAAAGGCTTGAAATGTATGCTTTGACATGCACTTGGATTTGAGTGATCAAATTCTTTGACTTTGATGATATCTAGTGAAATTGAAGAAGAGAGCGTTGTTGCAACTTAGTGACTGTCTCGAACCAAATCTCAATATAATTTTCATGTCCTTGGTTTGATTGCTTATCTGGATCATTCTTCATGTCTTCTTCTACCAATACCTTCAAATCTTCATCTTTTTGTTGATTTTTCTCTTGAATACATGGAGGAATTGATGGTTACCATGAGGGAGCTCTCTCGATCTCTAATTTTGATGTCTTCTCTTCATGAAGTGCAGCCCATGATTCTGTGGTCTTCCCATTTGAATCTTCTTCTTCTGGATGTGGTCCTTCAATGATATCAAGATAATCTCTTTTTCGTAATACTCTTCCTGAGCTATGGTGAATACCATTGAACTCAAGAGGAGATGTTTGGAAGTGTTGTACCTCAGCATTGTAAGTGGGCTGAGCTACTTCAATGTGTGGGTTTGGAAATGGTAGTACACGTAGTTGAGTGGGAGTGGATATTTGAAATGGATGTGGTTGGGGTTATGGTTGTGGTGGAGGTGAATGGTAAGGATAACATGGAGTTGGGTATGGAGGATATTGAGGAAAATACTGAGGATATTGTGGATGGCTCCCATAAGTTCCTTGCCAACCTTGTTGCCAAGATCAGTTTTGGGGTTGAGATGGCCAATGTTGCCAAGGAAAGGGTGTGTTCCAATTACTTTGATGTGAATGTGCATAAGCTTGAAATTCTGAATTAGGCTCTTGCATCATATGAGGTTGAATAGGTTGCCATGGACCTCTTAGAGCTACAAAACATTGTTGCATTGTCAATTGACTTGCTCCATTGTCCTTTTGGTTAACTTCCTTCATCCTTGGTAATGATGGACAATGTTTAACATCATGTGATTTTGCAACACAAATATCAACATTTTCTTTTCCTTCATCTTGCATTCTTAACATTTCTACTTGTTTTGTTAGATTGCTAAGAATTTCTATTTTAAAATCATCAAAAAAATTTCCAAGTTTAGCTTGACTTACCGATCTTAATGTTGATTTACCTACTCTTGCTTTTCCTCTTGATATGTGTTTGCATGTTTCACAAATTTCCTCAAATGATAATTGAGATATATTAGCTCTACTCATGAGATTAAGGAGATCAATCCATTCATCCCTAATTGTTGTAAGTAAGAGGGTTTTTAGTGTGTCAGATCCTAAATGATGTAGTTTTCCCCTATTAACATTATACATGAACCTCTCTATTAGATCCTCTAGACTCTCATCTTCTCTTTGATTCATTCTAAATATATCTTCTTTAAGATCATGATCTTTATATTTTTCTAGAAATAACTTTTGCATATCATTCCATGATCTTATTGAATTAGTCCCCAAACTCATGAGCCATTTAAGAACTCTATCCTTCAATGTTGCAGAAAATAATCTCAGTTTTTGAGTTTTTGATAAGTAACCATAAGATCTACAAACAAATTCAAATTCCAAGAGAAAGGTTTCTGAATCCTCTGACCTTAGACCATGAAATTTTGGAAGAAAAGATGGAGGGATGTTCTTCATGTGCACACTACCATCAGTATCTTGAATGGGAAATCTGAGAGGATCTTCCTCATTGTCATAATCTCCATCCATTTCTTCTACATTCTTTTCCATCTTCTTCTTCTACCTGCAAAAGTGAATGATGATGTGGCTCTTACTGTACCACATGATCAAATGGGGGTGTGGGTTGGTGTTGGAGGTTTTATTTTGTTTTTATGATTGAATGAAAACACTAATGTAATGCATTTTTCTATTTTTAAATGAAATATGCCTAACGCAATTATTTTTGGTTTTTCATAAAGTAAAAAGAAATTAATCAACTAGGGAAGAAAAAAATGCATACTTTGACACCTCCCCAGCAACGATACCAAAACGTGATGAGCCTCGGTATTGCAAAAAGAATATTGAAACTCCCAAGGCTACCGACTTTAATTATCAACCCAGGGTTCATACAAACTTAAGAGGTATCGGCATTATATGTGCAACATATAATGTGTCCTTCCTTTGCTATCATGATGTAACGAAGTACATGTACTGAAGTCAAATCCTAAACTAATTGCAGAAAATGAAATGTCTGAAATGGAACCTTAACCTATTGAGAGAAATAAAGTACAAGGAAAGAGACTCAAATCAAATACTAAAACACACCATTTTCTAACTAACTGCTAAGAGGTTTTGCTTCAAAATAATTTGAATTTAACATGTATACAATCCTACTATCCTAAGCATGCAGATTCAAACCATAAAACCTTCTACTGTTGTGCATGTAAATGAATAAAATAAATTTGTTTTTCTTTTTCTCTTTTTTCATGTGTGTGTGAAAGATAATCCCTTTTGGTGATGTGGTAGGTGGCTTGTGTTAGAGTCGGTCTGGTCAGTCCTCCATCAGAGATCAAAACTCTTTATGCATTTCATTTTTAGGTGTCTTGCTCCATTCACTCAGCTGCATTCCGATAGGGGCATGCCATAATCTGATGGAAAAGGTCATGCTAGTCATTTCCCCTCATGTCTGGCTCTTGCTGGCTTTGGTCTTTTGTCAATGATCACCAAATTCCATGACAGTCAAGGTCTAGTCCTTTAATGGACAAAAGTCATTTTTGATAATTAGGTCTAGGGATTAATCAATTTGGTCTTTAAATATGTCCAGTAAAGCCATGCAGGCCAGAGTGATGCCCTTACAAAGTAATGATTCAGAGAGTTTCATCGTCATACTAATAAACTACGACTATTCTTCAAAACTCTGTTTTGAGGAAAAGTCAAACAGTGTCATTGGTAATAAAATTTCCAAAAAAGTCTTCAGTTGATTTCTTCAGGTGCAATCATGGTTTCCATGGCCAAATGCCCTGTCATGCAATCCCTACAAAGAGTGCCGAAAATTTCATCATTTGAGCTAAAATTTCAAAGGGAAAGTGAAAATCAGTGTTGCTTTAAATCAGGGAAAAAGTGTCAAAACATAACATTAGAAAAATGGGTTTTTGAAAAGCAAAGATGTAACCCATGACTTTCAAGTCTTTAAATATATTTTTCCACCAAAATCGAAGTCATTGTCCAAACCAAGTGCTTGGGGAAACATTTCAAACTGTTTGAGTGTGCATCGTGCGTTTTAGAGCAAGATTGGAGGCAATTTCAGGGTGCGACGCATATAGACAGGGGAGCAGCGCACACAGAGGGCGCGGCGCACACAGAGCCAGCCCACAATGTATTTTTCTAACTGGCACAGCGCACACCAAGGGTGCGGCGCACTGGGTTTTGCACACGGCGCACACAGACAAAGCGCTCAGAACCTTGCCAAACTTCCTCAAATATTTTGTGAAGCCCACCAAATTGCAAGGTAGGCTCTGTAACATCACTTGTTTATCAAATTTCATAAATGATATGGTGGTTTTATGCCTATCATTGAATGCAACAAAAACTCATAAAATCAACCACAAGAAAATACCAAAAAGTCATTGTTGGTAGGGTTATATAAGTGTGGTGTTGATGCCAAGGTTCCATTTTCCTTCCTTACCATTTTTCCTTATCCCCCTATGCTATTGTTTCCTATTCCCACTACCCTAAAATACTACTAAACTCATATTCCTTATCCCTCCACTATTTGGTCAATACAAACACCAAACCCTACCTCATTAAAACCCCAAAAAACCTACCCTATCAAATACCCAAACCCCCTACATATCCCTAAACAAATTTCTCCCCATAACCCCTATTCCCATCACATTACTCCCCTCCTAATACTCCCTTTGTTTCATTGTTCCCCTTGGTGGCAGATATCACAAAAACAACACCCAGCTTCACCATCATCAAAGGGCAGCCCAAGCGCAGTACATAAACAGCAGTCATGGCATCTGAGGGTTCATCAAAGTATGAGGTGGAGACTCAAAGTGATACATCCCCGGAAGAATAGGCTCCCAGGAGACATCACAAGAGTGGAAAACATGTTAGGGATGAGCCAAACACTCTCACTGAATTGCAGGCATGCCCTCTTTCTATGTCATGTTTCCAGCACCTAGCATGTTTTGAATTTTGTCAAAGGGTGGCTAATGTTAGAATTCATCATGATTTGGCCCATATTTTTGTGCTTCATCCACATGGAGGTTAGTCTATCTTGGCCGGGGTCACCTTCACATTGACACCCGAAACTATCTCAGTGGCAATAGGCATACTAAATGTTGGAGAACAGTGGCATAAGAAGAAGAAGGTGGATAGGCAATACTATGAGCCTTACATTAAGACCAGCTGTTTGAGGCAGCTCACAAGAGTCTTCCCATTCATATATTTGAAAGATGAGTATGCTCCGCTCATGAAATTGATCATGAAGTACTTCAGTTGTGAGGGGAGGTTCTCTCGCCTATATGCGTATCACATCAGGTTGCTCATGCACTTTACCAGGGTGCAGATGATGAACCTCCCATTTTTCATTTGCAGGAACATAGAGAGGATGAACAATTTCATGCGGCATAAGACCCCTCAGTAGCAACTTAACAGTGTTTATCACTTTGCTCTTATCCGGATTTTGGTGGATCATCAGTTGGGATTGCAGGGCATTGCTTGGGAGGACTTCATCTCCCGTGACTTCTTCAGCACTCCACAAGTAGTATCAGAGGCAGAGCATGAGATAGGTGGTCCTTCTCACCAGTATGAGTGCCATGAGGCCGCTACTATGCCAGTATTCATCACCTATCAGAGAGGCAGTAGACATTTGTTTGCAGCGGCAAAGCGAGTGTTATCTCCACCCGGGGTGGAAGGGGCCTCGCTTCCGGCATCGACAACACAGGAACAGGACAGAGGTAAGGAGCCAATGCATGATGAGGGGCCTTCAGGTGAGCCATCAGGTGAACGAGAGACTGAATTCATTCTCCTTCATGATGATGAGACAGATACAGAACCGACAAATGCAGAGCTTAGAGAGATCATCCAAGAGCAGCAATCAGAGATTGAAGCCTTGTCCCTTGATTTAGAAAGAGCCAAATGGAACATGAAATATCTAGAGCAGAGGAACAAACAGCTTGAGGATCAGCGAGTGATCATGGAGCTACAAAACATTCGTGAGCATCGCCAAGCTGCACAAAGGAGAAGAGTTGAGCTCACGTCATTGGAGCAAGAGATCAATGAGGACCGGGAGGCCAATCTCGAGAGAGTTAACATGCACTTGGAGAGGCTGCTGGACAAGGCTAACAAGGACCATGCCTTACTGATACACATGGCTTTCCACTACAGGGCACAAAATATGAGTGCAAAGGCCAAGATAAAGAGCTTGAAGGCAAAATTGAGCAAAGTAACAAGAGAGGAAAAAGAGGCAAAAGAGCAAGATCGGCTTCGAATCTTGGCTGAAGCTTCCTTGGCATAGTATAGCACTTCATAGAGGACCTCCAGCCCAAACTTTAAGAAATTTGAGGAAATTTTGGTCACATGACAAATTTTTGGGCAAAACACAAGTTTTTTCTCCCTGTGCGCGCGGCGCTAAAAATTGGGAGCTCCAAATGAAGAATGGTTTGCATTTTTGGATTCAGCATGAAAAATCACGACTACTGGTGCTTGGACAAGAAATTTGGGCAAGATCTAAGTCTCCAAGAGGTCAAAAACACCCAAAAAATGACCTCTCTGCCCCTATTTTGACACACAGGAAGCAGTCTTGGGAGAATGAAGATTTGGAGGGGAAAATGAGCACCAAATTCAGAAATTCCACTTGGGTTAGAAATTATACAGGACATGATTTCCAACAAGCACACTTGGGCACATTTTGGACTCCTGAAAGTGCCTCAAAACAAGCTCCAAAGTGGCACAGCGCACACAGAAAATGGCACGGCGCATACAGGAAAAAAGCCCAATTTTACCTCCGTTTTGCGAAATTTCGATTTGCGACTTCTCCAAGTGGGCCCATTCATCTAAATTTCAGTTTTTTGGCACCTTAGGTAGCATTTAAATTATTTTCACTCCAGATTGGCTTCTATCCAAGTGGCAAAGGAAGGCAAACGGTCACCCAAGCCATTTGTCATGTTTGTAATGCTACACATGTAGCTAATGGTTGGCTTTCCACTTCCATTTTGTAATTATTCGAGTAACTCCCCAACCCCTGGGCGTTCTATCTCTTCATGGAACATTCTATATATTGTATGCATACTATTTGCAAAGGGCTGGTTGGCTTGTAATTTCTGGGAGACTGTGGGAGAGAAACTCAGTTCTTCATTGTATATTTTGACAGAGGATTAATGAAAGGCAGCGGCTCTATTTCATGAGATTCATGTGGTTGTGAGTGTAGAAAATGTGTGTTTTATGTTTCATATGTATTTTGTAATGTTCATAGTTCAATTCATATTCATTTCCAGTGAAATTTTCTGAGTTAGATAAGGTAGAATTCAATTTTATTGCTCTGCCTGTGGGAAAATTTCATGTTCAGTGTTCTTCTTCTGTTGAAAAGGATTCATGTACTTATGCCCTTTTCACTCTCCTAAGAAATATCTCCATCCCGCGTTATTTCGAACTAAATTGCTACATTTTCTGTCTGTCTTTCCTCACGGAGTAATCTGTGCCTTTGTATTGAATTCTCTATTCATTGTTGTCCGTTGGTCCCATAACATCCCAGAAGCTCAGTCATTCATAAAAATTGTTTCTTGTATCCATATTCACTTACTAGCCTAAGATAAATATTTCACTATAAGTCATCTCAAACCGTTTCGATTATCCATTCACTGAGCGTGACTCGGAGAGAGCCCTCTCCTGTTCTAGTAGGGCTAGCTACCAGACTGAGCGTGGTTTGTGGTTACCCTAAATTTTTCCTTCCTTCAGCCTAGGGCAGATTTAGGTGCTAACAGCTTGGAGATGATGGTGGATGGTTGGAAGGCTTGGGAGACCCTTAGGTGACCTTCTGTGGCTTCCTGGAGGTTTTTCCTCAATTTGGCCTCAAAACAGGGCACTACAGGAAAACCTACAGGATGTACTAAAAACCTACAAGATACAACCGAGAGCAAAAGGATGGATGTTGAAGGTGATAGAAAGCTAAGGGAAGATGGTTGGTGGATGGAATGAGGCAAGGAGGTGCCTAGGACCATTTTAGAACTCAATACCAAAGTTGGGAGATGGATGGATTTGCTCAAAAATCTTGGAGAAGTTTCCTTGTGAAATGATGAAATTGGTGAGGGTTTAATGACCAAGAAAATCAAATCCAAATTTGATGGGACAATTTTTGTTATTAATTAGGATGTCTTAGGTCCCTACTTCAAGTGGTATCACTCAAAAATACCTCTTTTAAACCATGCAAAAAAATTAAAAAAAATATTACTAGTCAAAAATCTAGAAATTCGAGAACTAGTGAGATAGTAAATCTAAAGAATGCCTAACCAAATAAAGTGAAAATGAAATGGGGTAATTTTTGTTATGAACTAGAATGTTTTTTTATCTAATGCAAGTGGAACCAACTCGATTTAAGCTTGTTAGCATGCTCTAAAAAATAGCATAAATTTACTAGTTCTTTGCTTAAAAGGAGGTCCAACAATCTAGATTTGGGAATAAGAAGACTAATCCAAGCAGCTCAATGATTACTATGAACTTCCAAATATTTTCCAAGGATAAAATAATGCTTGTGATCCTGCAAAAGAACTTACATCAACCATTTAACTCAATCCTACAACAAGAAATCATTAATACTAAATGCATAAATAGAAAGAAATAAAAACTAGAGATGCATGTGAATAAGAAGTGAAAAGAATGAAAGAAATGATACAAAAGGGATATGAGGCTTCTAAGATGGCCAAGCCCAAGGAAACTCAGATACCTATGGAGCAGAACAAGATTTATAAGTTGAACATGACGCCAATCTTCATTATTTTCATCAATACAATTACATCCCTGCAAGAAAATACACTGGAGTTGTAAAAGTATGAGTTCTCTCCACAAGAACACTAATGAAAATCTATATCTAGAGGCAAATTCAACTTGGTACTTATACAAAATGATTAGGAATCATTCCCCATGAATGGAGGAAGATTTCCCCACCAAAATCCCTTGATTAGTGGATCTAGTCCCTTGATTAGTGGAACACATTCCTAGATTTTCTCAATCATTGGAGTTCCACAATTTGTGCCATAATTCCATAATATCTTGTTGATTTATTATTTATTATTGATCCTCTTGTAGTAGGGAACAAGTCCCTAAATTATCTCCTCCTCTAAATCTTCATAGTTTTCCCAATATTCTCATAATATTCCACAAAAATAAATAATATTAGGCACAAATATCCAATTATTCATAAACCTTCCTAATGAATATATTAAAGTTAAAAATAAATTATCTAATGCAGAAAGAGAGGTTTAATGTGCTGAAGGATGGTCATAGGCCTTAATTTATGTTTTAATTTAGAGGCATGGGTCTTAATTGATGTCTAATTTAGAAGCCCATCAGTTGTATTGGGAATTTCAACTTCCTTCATCTGTATTTGGTGATAGCTTAAGTGGAGGTCTAGCTTGGTAAAAAGTTTGGCACCATGCAGTTCATTAAGAAGATCATCAACAATTGGGATAGGAAATTTTTCCTTGATAGTGAGCTTGTTAAGGGGCCTAAATTTTTAACACATTCACCATCCACCATATTTCTTTAGAACCATGACCATCGTAGATGAATAAGGGTTGGTTTTGGGATGAATAACACTGACTTCGAGTAGTTACTTGATGATTTTTCAATTTCTTTCTTTTGTGCAATAGGATATCAATAGGGGTAGACATTTGGCGGTTGGGTACCCGGAAGCAAAGGTATGTTATGATCATGTTCACCCCTAGAGGGTGGGAAGTCCTTAGGTTTGTCAAAGACCTGTTAGTGGCGATCTAATACATGTTGCATAACAGGATGAATTGGAGGAGGAGTGGTTTCAATGGTATGAATTCCATTAAATTGTGCTACTATCCCATGATGGCCATTTTTTAAAACCTTCTCCATTCGATGCGAGTTGATGGAGCACCTACCTAGATTCCCCGCAGTGTATGAGTGTCATTATTCTTCTAAAAGCTCATATATAACTCCTGAAAGTCCATTGTGATAGCGCCCAATGTGTAAATCCATTTAGCACCAAGGATAATGTCGCAACCTCCCATTTCAATGAAAAACATGTGGATTTTGAGGTGATAATCCCCCATTTGAAGCTTAATATTGTCACAGTAGCCTTCACATTTCGTGGTCCCCCCATCAGCAATAATGACTCACAAAACAATGAGTTTCTTTTGCTACTCTCTTATGGACAAAGTTATGTGCGTTGCCTCAACACCACTACTGGCCAATGTTTAAGAAAACCTCAGATTTTGAGAGCCTGGGAGAAGAAATGTCTGCTAGGGCATAGAGTGAGATAATTGTCTCATCTGGTGTAGTTGTAGTATCCATGTCCAAGGTTGTTAGGGGTTCACCCTCTTCCTCCTCAGTCACTTTAGTGTATGGAGCTTCAATGGTTGAGTTTTTTTCAGTAGTGTCAATTTGAAAAAAAAATGGTTCCTTACATTTATGTCCTAGGGAGTATTTGTCATCATAGTAATAGCAAAGTCCTTGATTCCTTATTTTGGCCATTTTTTTTAGTGACACTTTTTGAACCTTAAGTGTTTGGGTGGGGCCCATAGTCGAGGTTGGACATGCCCATGTGATGAAATTTGGGTGGTTGGATTGGGCATTTAAAGTGACTTCTACCTCTAAGGCCTTGTTGCATGCTTCCAACCAGATAGGTGGGTGATGCATTTGTAGATGAGCTTGGATGGCTTCCTTTAAGCCACTGATGAAACATTCCAAGTAAAGGAATCTCCTAGTCCTTTAGTCCAAATGGCCAATTTTTCAAAGGTTGCAATGTAGTCCCTTACTGTACTCGTTTTCCTAAGCTTAGTGAGATGACCTAGAAAGTGAGATTCTTGATCAAAGCAGTCACAAATGGATTTTGAGAACATGTTCCAAGTGGAAGCCCCTGGATAGCATTCCTGATGCCATTGCCACCACTTCCATCGCTCTTGGTCCAAGTAAAGAGCTACCACAAGTGGTTTAGTGTCATCTTCCTAGATATTTTTAAGGCAGAAATATTGTTTCATTTTTGCCACCCATACTGCCAAGTTAGAGCCATCGAATTTCTACATGTCTAGCTTGGGTGTCTAGTGGCT
This sequence comes from Pinus tabuliformis, assembly GCA_031772625.1. Lineage (NCBI taxonomy): Eukaryota > Viridiplantae > Streptophyta > Pinopsida > Pinales > Pinaceae > Pinus > Pinus tabuliformis. The sequence goes on along the minus strand of CM062811.1, from coordinate 1,143,219,457 downwards.
TGAATATTGGTGACCTCCATGGAAATGGAAATGAATGTGATGGTTGGATTATCCTTCTATGTGTGCATCAACACTTTGTTCTTCCCTCATGGGTTCATGAGACATTCGCAGGGCATCCAATGCTTATGTGATTTTTTGGTAATGGATGCTTGGAAGTCATCGATTTTTTTCTTGAGGGATTTGACTCTCTCCATTGCCTTCCCACAACCATAACTTGAGACCTGGTATCATGCATACACTAGACCCGATCAAATTTTGAGATTAATTAAGATTATTATGGTTGGAAAGAGGGCAAGCTTAAGAGTCTAGTGATGTGGGTCACTTGAAACCGCATCGGGAAAAATTTGGGACCACATGAAAATTGGGGGCTTACAGGTGAATGATATCATTGCGATCAGCTCGTCATCCTAAACCTTATGGGCTATGTCTCTTGAAAGCATCCCATGAAGTTCTTTTATTTTTTACTCTTTGAAAAGAGTTGTACTCCCAAGTGATCAATATTGCAGTGGCTGAAATCCATAATTCTTGATACTACCAAATATCCCGTGAAAATCAGGCTTGGACTGTAGTAATAGAAACCCCAAATTCTTGGCACTGCAAAATGTGTTGCGACAAACTGATCTAGACTATGGCAGCCAAAACCCTCACTGCACAAAGAGTGATATATGTTGTGAAAACTCCAACTACTGGATATGATCTGTACAGCAGCGCTGAACCCCAACTGTTGGATCTGATCTGGAAAAAAAGGTAGGGGGTGATCTTCAGATAGTTGAGGGAACTATGGTCATGAAGGAGTGTCAAGTGCTATAGATCACGATATACACAGGGGTCCAATAATTATACTCGACCCAATCTTTGAGAGCGCTAACTAAGGAGTATCAACTATACCCTTAGTTGTACTACCTTACTACCCTATTGCACATACATGTAATCTCCCTAAGTGTTTTTCTCAATGTACTGTAGCAACAGGATGGCCAGTGACTCATATAAGGTTAGGTTTCAAGTTACTCTGGGGGGCTTCCGATATACCCAAGGGTATGTGGAAGTGCAGTTCATGCGTAATTATGACTAATGCACTACTACTCAAAGGGGTACCCACAGGGTTTACAAGGGAGTCCAACAATAGTCACCACCTCTTGTAGTTCCTATCTGCATGTCACCCAAATTGGCAAGTTTGTGCGCTCAATGATAGATCCTGTAGTTTAAAGACATCGGAACGCATCTCTAGCCTAAAAATAAATATGCAAAAATTAGAGGTAGAGTTGGCCCTACAAAGTGTTTTGATACCACTTGCTATGCACGTAACTTGCGAGAACAACAAAATGTCATAAATACGAAACAATATTGCCAAAAACACAAAAATATCACGAATTGAGACAAACTACAAAGATTATTTATTATTCAAAAGAAGAATACAATTTTCACTTACCTCTTTGAGGGGGCAACCTCTAATAGAGCAAAGCACAATCACAATAAGACTCGATGATTTTTTCCTACTATCTAAGACTATTTGTAGATTTATGATATCCAAAACCCTAACTACTGGTGGTCTCTTGCATAAAATGGGTTAACGACTTCATTTATTAACTATGGCTCATTTATAACTAATTGTGATCCATTTTCTATAATGCAGGTCAACCACTTACAATTATTATTAGTGTGGATAACTTCTTACGGACTTTATTGACTCAACTAACTAACTATGACTCTAACTAGGCCCCTTGGTCTTATTACATAAATAAAATGGATTAGGGTTGGACCCTAATACACTTTGGATACCGAGGAGCATCATTTCAAGCAAGGACACAGGATTTCTCAGTGCATTTTGGAATATGTTGTGGAAGAAGATGGACATGAATTTAAAGAGGTCTACAACATTACATCCACAGACAAATAGACAAATAGACAAACAAAAGTAGTCAATAGAAATTTGGAGAAACTTGTGAGGGTTTACAATTAGAAGTATCCGAATATCTAAGATAAAAATCTAGTATATATATAACACTCTTATAACATAGTAGTCCACACCCAATTTGAAACTTGTTTTTGATATTTTCCATTGTCACCTTTAGATATTAAATATGGGAAATAACAAGGAGTGAAGAAGAATTGTACAAGGGATTTATTAAAGGAAGAAAATTTTGTTAAGAAAGTCCAGAAAATTCATATGCAAGTACAGGAGACACTGCAAAAGTCACAAGAAAAATATGAGGCCATGCATGATCAATATAGAATAGAGAAATCCTTTAAGGTGGGAGACATAGTATGGTTACTATTGAACAAGGAGAGGCTATAGGGTCTTGGTAAGAAAATATATGCGATATGGTCCCTTTGAGATACTAGAAAAGGTGGGCCACAATTCCTATAGACTCAACCTACCCCAATACATGCACATTTATTGAGCTGTAATTGTAGAGAATCTGAAACTCTATGAGTCTTCCATGCTAAATCGAGAAGAGGAACTAGTGTGACCTTCTGTAGAGGATTTCACACCAGGTGCTTAAGTAGCATTGACAGAGGATACATTTTTACAGAAGAGGTCTAGAACTACAAGATAGGGGTAGCATGACCTTTGGAAAATTGCGTTGAAAGGACAGCTTGCAAGTAAGGTTAAATGGTAAAGCAGAGAGAAGGTGGAGGAAAAATGTTCTCGCCTAATTCAGTAGAAGCTTCTAGGGATCAAAAGCCTCCCAAACTGGAGTGTGATATGGATTTGATCATCATATTTTCTTTTCATCCATCTCGATGCTTTCAAAGTGGAAAGCGTGGAGGAATCAACTCACAATATCATTTCTATCGTTGGTACTCAATTTGGAAGATTAGGGTATGAAACCTTCTATAAGAGCATTTTGAGGCATCAAACGACATTTTCTGGAGCTAAAATTTTGTTTCTTTATTGAATCATATATTTTTCCTATTCAAAAATAGATACCTTTCCAATAGAAAAAAAAACATCTCAATCAGAGTTTATATGTAAAATTTATGCCACTTGAAAGTTGGCATTCCTATTTTGACCACTATAATTCAAGAGGATGCCACATCAGCCCCATTACTCATAGAGAAGGGGATATCCACATGATCATGATGAATAAGACTCTATAAGATTAAATATTGTAGCTCTAATTAAAAGTTGGAGTCAAACCTAACCACTAATAGGTTATTAAGTTGTGTTATAACCGGGCCACTAGGAGGAAAAGGAGTTTCATTCTTTTTGAGTGCATTTTCTTCCACAGATGAGCATAGTAGATGAGAGGAATAGGGAGAGAACACATAGAGAGGATTTGTGCACTGTAATAGCCCACAAGGCACATACCTTACTTATTTGTGCTTGCAACCATTTTCTATTCAGAGAAATAGAGTAGAGAAACATCACCTTCCAACTAAGTTTTCTCTTGAAAAGGTTTCCCATGATATGTCTTGTGTCAATTATGGTTTCTGAGTTTTTATTTTAGTGTTCTCTATTTGATACATAATTATAATTTGTTTTCTTACAAAATAAACAATATTTAATAGATCTAGAAATATAAGGAGAAATAAACCCTCATAGTGTAAACTTATTATTTTCTAATATATTTTAGTAGACATGTTTTGATGAACTATCGAGTGAAATATCCAGAACAGTTTACGGATCAACCATCCTAGGGGAATCTTGTCAACTTTGGGGTATGTCTACTCTCAAGGTTACATCCTAACTTTGCAGGACGACGTACAAGACCTTGGAGGTAAGTGAGGGTTTCATTAATTGTGTCAATTCATCCCAAGGTAAACACTCCTCAACAAGTGCTCAACATCCTTTGTCAAAGTGCCCTATGAAATCATCAAGTGGTGTTGGACCTCCTCTCTAAATTATTGGAGAAGCATCATGCAATCGCTCAAGGGATAGTAGTTGTACCTCATAGAAAATCTCTAACACATACATAATCAAGTGAGATCAACATCATGGGTGTAAGAACCATAGGAGTATCAGAGTGGGCCATATTTAATGTTAAATCCAGTGCAACAAAAATCAACATGTGTTAGGATATGAAAAAGATGGCAACTTGCATATTCCAAATTATTCAAAACCAATCAAATTTGTCAGTGGTAGTAAATTCAATAAAGAAACATGAAACATCAATGAGGATAATGAGAAGTGCAAACATTGCAACCACTCTGATCACACGGAATATCATTGTTTTTATATTCATCCTTGTCACCATTGTAGCAAGACTCATCCATCAGAGAAATTCCAAAAGAAAAAAACTTCCAAGTTTGAAGATTGATTGTGAATGGATCAATCATTGGGAGTGGTCATCAAAAATGAAATGATTATATACATCTTACTAAAGAAGCCAATCTCAAGTGAAGACATGGTGCAGTTGACAATGGAAAGAAGAGGGTACTTTCATGCATCTAAAATGAGAATTACAATGGTGAAATTCTCCTACATCTCAGGGGGGGAGTTCAAAAATCAAATGCAAATGGTTAGTGGTCAAACAAAATCACTTGTGGTAGCTCCTTTTAGTTGACAAAGGGGGGAATTAATGATGAAATTGAAAGTGAATTGATGATGAAATTGAAGATGGTTGTTAGACTGAAAGTTTCAACAACACGGTGAAAATGAAAAATGGGCATCAAATTTTTTTATTGGGATGTTTATTAACATGAAATTGTGGACATTTTTGTTCACTTGGATGGTCATTTGACCTAGCAAAGGATAGATGGATCCTTTTGCATTGAAGATTGGCATTAGATTGAGTTGTCACTAATTTTTGGGGATCTCTCATAGTTACATTTGTTTCACTTCTCTTGGTGTGTTATCTTCATATTGGAGTTTTTGACATCCATTTTTCGTTGCTTTTTAGGCAATTCTTCATTCAGACTCATATCAAGAGTTTCAACATGAAGACTTGGAGATAATACTAGTTTATGTTGCATTATTGGTAGTAGTGTTTGGACATATGATTGAAGGGGAGAATGTTTATCTCTTTCTCATATACAATCATTAAGTCCTAATGTACCACCTTTATTTATTTCACATCATGGGATATAGTTTTTATCCTAAGTATGTTTACATAGTTTCTAGATTTTATTTTCTCTCATCCTACATTAACTCTTGTGAGGTGTCAAGATGAGAGAAATTGATGTGGTTTCATAATTTTATTATATATTTGTATCATTGGAAAATGAATACATATTGTGAGATTATGGCTTGAGGAATTTTCCGCCAATTTTCTTTGTTTATTTCCTAGTTTTTCTTTGTGATTTTTAATTTATCAATTAGTATTCCTTGTCTTTGATATTGTTTTTCCTGTTTTTTATATTTCTTCAGTACTTCATGAAAGAATCATTTTCAAATGTATTCCTAGCTTATGATTTTTACAAAGGTTACCATGATTAGGCATGGAAAGTTAATTACATGTCCCTGTTAGGTGTCGAATTTTCCTTATACCCCAGCTTTGGTCTACGTCTAGACTTGATCATAAACACAATGAAGGTACTCAACAAAAAGTACTTTCCACAATGGAAAATATAACAACAGTGAAATCAATAAAGTACACAAATTTTATGGGCCCAAAATCCCATTTCTCATTAGTCCATTAATAAGAAAACATTAGGGCTCTCATACTATGGATCATGTCCCTTTATGAAACATATACAAATTAATATACATAATATACAATAAAATACACAATTTGTCCTTTGACTAATATAAGGCTTGAGATCCAGTCCTTTAGATATTCAATCTAGCCAACAAAATCAAATGCATACCTAAGCTACTCCTTCATCTCAAGGTCCTTGAATTGTTTGCAGTCCTTTGCAACCAGACCCTCAGCAATCACACTAGAGCTTCTCGATCTACTAATACTACTTCTATAGATGATCGATCTAACTTTCTTCTTTAAGGTTTGACCTTCCAGTACTTATATATGACTTTATTCTTATATATCTTACCTTCCAACACTAATATCTGACTTTATTCTTGCATATTTAACTTCAATACTTGGCCTTATTGGACATTTATAGCTTCACCCTAAATTGAATATGCGTCTAGGTCCGTTGGCCTTCCTCCTCTCAAAAAGTAAAATTCCTTCTCCACTTGTGTGTCTAGGCATCTCCATTGGCCTCTTATTTATACTTTTTATGAGTGGTCTTAGGGGTTTTCCGTGTCCTTAAAGAAACCCATATTTAACCATTCAACAAAAAAGTAGATTAAACAATTAATTAACTTGGGTTTCAGGCTTATAACTTTCGGTCAAAACCCCAACCACTTAGGTGCTTTTCCCAACCCGTTAAATTTTGGTGAGTTTTCACCACTCGAAAATACCTTCCGAGATACCTAATTTCCAACATTCCCTCTTAGTGAAGAAGTTATTTCCTTCACACCTTGAAATATCCAACTTCATTATTTTTCTTGCATGCCCATGACCATCCACACATGAGTCATGATTTTCCCTTGCATGGCCCTAATTTCCTTCGCATTTGATACATCTTCTTTTGTATTTGGCCATGAATTATCTTTCATTATTCATGACTGTCCTTGCATGAAGCATGAATTTTCCTTACACTACCATGAGTGTTATCACATGGTTAGTGACTATCCTTGAATGGGCTGAAAACTCCACTCTATTTTGAAACTAAAGATTCAAACTTCCACTGGGCGATTGAATTTCCTTTACAATCTCTCTTTGAAGATAGAATCTATATGATCCTATACAAACTCCACTGGATCACTGTACTTTCCCTCCCATAAAGTGTTGCAACTAATCTTTTTTCCTTTCAAAGTCAGTCTTGAGTTTTTGTTGAACACAAGGCCTAGTCAACTCTAGACCACCACAACTCAATTCTACAAGTGATCTCATCCTCTTGGGTCAAATACTTCATTTGAACATGGCTCCCTTTCTATATGTGCAACTCCACAACCCCATGAATATGTTACCTTGCCATCAACCTCCCATCTACACGAAGCTACCTCATCCAAGAAAAGGCACCTTCCTTGTAAACCTCCTGCTCCATGTCTAGGAAATACTACTACTTCTACAGTAGCTCTGTCTTGAAATGCTTCATGTGCACACTCTAATCCATGTGCTCTTCAAAGTAGCTTTGATACCATCTTTAATTTTCCTTATACCTCAACTCTGCTCTATGTCTAGACTTGATATGAAGATACTCAACATAAAAGTACTTTGCACAAAGGAAAAAATAACACCAATGAAATCAATAAAGTACACAAGTTTTATAAGCCCAAAATCTCATTTTTTATTAGTCCATCAATAAGAAAAAAATTAGGGCTCTCGACAAGGATCATGGCCCCTTATGGAACCTGATGCAAACTAGTATACATAGTATATAGTAAAATACATAGTCTCTTATTTGATTGATCTAGGGATTGAGAATTGATCCATTAGATCTTCAATCTGCCCAATAAAATCAAATGCATACCTCAGCTAGTCCTTCAACTCAAAATCATTATATTGCTTGCACTCATTTGCAACCAATCTATCTACAATGATACTATATCTTCTTGATCTACTAGATCTGCTTCTTTATATAAAAAAATATAACTTTCTTCTATAAAATTTGACCTTCTAGCACTTAGATCTTGTTGGGTGTGGAGCATGATTATCATCCTAATTTAGGGGTCTTTGTTTCAACTGGATGTATACCCCAGGAAGATTGTATGCCCCTCGACGTGGGGGGGACTTGTCCCCCCGACAGGGGTTCGCGGGGGGCCATCCCCCCTGTCTTGGGGGTCCAGGGGCCAGCGGGGGTTTCGGGGGAAGTGCCCCTGAAGCTGAGAACAGATGTAAAATTGCCTTGTAAAAGTATAGTAATTTCTATCGATCTGGGTCGTTCATTAGGCAAATGATCTGACAGTAGAATTTATGTTTAGTTTAGGGTTTTTTTCCCTAGAAGGCAACCCCTCTCTTTGTATGAGGATATTGTATTGAGGCGGTGGAATATATGTGTATTCTCAGAGCGAGAAAGAGACAGGTGAGACTGTGAGAGAAAATATAGGATATTACAATGGATCTGTTGTAGGTTGTGTCTCTTCATTTTGCTTGATAATAGAAAGGAAGGACTGGCTGTTCAGGGTGGATGTAGCCCAAACTGGGTGAACCACGTATATCTGTGTCTCTTTGGTTTTTTGTGTTTGTGTTTTTCCACATATTATACGTCTTGCATTTCTCTGTCATATATAATATTTTTCTAACAACTGGTATTAGAGCCGAAGGTCTATTTGGCTGTTAAACTTGTAGGAAAGAAGGGTTCCTCATTCGAGTGCGAGCAATGGTAGAAGATGGTAAGTTTAAGGTCAAGAAATTTAACGACCAAAACTTCCTAATGTGGAAGATGCAGATGGAAGATTATTTGTATCAGAAAGATCTGTACCTACCATTGAGCAGAAAAACAAAGTAGCCGACGGCTATGATAGATGAAGAATGGAAAATTCTCGATAGAAAGGCACTCAGAATAGTACGGTTGTGCCTCGAGCATCGGTCGCCTTCAAAATTTCGAAGGAAACAATGACAGAGGGTTTGATTCAGGCATTGGCGAAACTATATGAAAAAGCCTCGACCTCAAACAAGGTATTTCTTATGGAACGGTTATTTAATATGAAGATGTCGGAAGGTGGATCTATGGCAGACCATTTAAATGAATTTAATACAGTTACAAGTCAGTTAAGTTCTGTAGGGGTAAACTTTGAAGATGAAGTTAGAGCTTTGTTATTCTTGTGCTCATTGCCAGAAAGTTGGAATGGTTTAGTAATGGCCATTAGTAACTCTTTTTCTATATCTAGTACTTTAAAGTTTGATGATAACAATGTAAACTTTGAAACGGGAACTGATACTGTTACCCCTTTCGTAGAGATAGCAAAAAAGTGACCTGATTTTGAAAAGGGGTGATGCAGAACACACATGTTTTTTTTAGAGCATAGTTTTTAGCACTTTAATTTTTTTAATGTACATCACGTTTTAGAATGGTAGTGATTTTCATGCTGATTTAAAAAAGTGAGCATTCTGCATCACACTCCTTTTTTAAAAGCCTTGTTTTTTGGCTTTAAATTTTTTAATGTATAAAATGTAAATAATTATTTAGTAAATTTGATAATTTTTTAAGTGGTCGTTTTCTTCACATTTTCTTGTTTTTATTTTAATTTTAAATTATTTTTTTTGTGAGGTTTTTATTGTTTTGCATTTTTAAATTAAAAGGTCGATATTTAGACTTTTCAATATTCTACATATTTATACATCCTTAATTAATTTTTCAATCCACATGAAATAATTGTTTCTAAAAAACAATATTTTTTAACAATGGACATAAAAATAACCATTTTTAACATAAATATAACTAAAAAACTACACGTTTTGATAATTTTTTGCTAGAACTGACATGTCAAAATCACAATTTTTATACGAGAATTTTAACTAAAAATGGTTAAATAATAGTTTTTTCTATGAATTTCATGTCAAAAAAATAATAAAAATCACTTTTTTTTTTCAAAAAATAATGATTAATTTAAAAATCAATGCAAAAATCACATATTACCAATATTGAACGTATAACAACCCTATTGAGTGTTTATTCTTCTCATAAAATGTCAAAGTCAAAACATTGCAAAGCTTGATTTACAAGCATAACTTAAATTTAATCGACAATGTCACGTAATCCATACTCTTCGTCCTCTAGAGTTTCATCATTGTCTTCTTCCACAATATTTTCTGTTTCATTTTGCTCATTTTCCTCTTCTAATGGGTCTTTGATGTCTGCGAAACTCCCAATGTATGTCTTTCCAAACATACCATGTAATGGTGGTTGGGGTTCTTTTGCCTTTTTTTCCACACGTGATTCACTAAACTCCCTTTTCTTCAACCCAATTTCTTGCATTGCATCTGGAAGAAATTGAAGAGCATTAATTCTTTGCTGAATGAAATTGCACTGTACTGGATCTTTTTCAATTGCAATGCAATTTCTTCCTTTTTGAAGGCAACATGCTAGTGTTGTACCTAATTATCAAGCACAAAAGAAATAATGAACTAAATTAGTACAATGACATATTAATTAAAAAAATAACATATTGAAATTCAATTCCATATAATAAAACTTACCTGAGCCAGAAAATAAATCCAAAACCCAATCTCCTTCATTTGAACAAATGTCTATAAGATAGTTAATCAATAATTGTGGTTTTTGATAAATGTTAACTATCTCTCCTTTTGCTTTTTGTCTTCATATGTTAGTTCTCTCACAACAGCATCATAAGTCAGTATTTGGCTATGACTCTTTCTGTCCACCCGATTAAAAATCATAGACATATGGCTATCATCTTTTGCCCAACTATCAATATGAATGAACTCACAATCATTTATAAATTGTTGATTTTCATTGTGAAGAAGATTTGACTTTTCCCTGTAACATGAAATAGTAAAAGTTTAATTAACTTGTACATAAATAAATTTTTCAACATTGATCAAATATACATTTTAAACGTCTTACCATGTAAGCTGCATCCTTGAATTTGTTTTCCCCTTGAAGCTTGACAATATCATTGCCAATTGTGTGTCTGAATGAAATGTCACAAATCTCCATAATGGTGATGATGTGACTTCTACAAATCCTACAACCACTTTACTAAAAGCTTGATAAGTATAAGTGTCACTATCATGGTCAATGTTTGGAATATTGAAACCATGGGGAATATCTGTAATGACTAGGGCATAATCCCTTTTAGGTATGAGTTTATCAATGTCTTCACAGTCGCCTTGTATTACTTGATATTGAATAGTGTCTAGCCCATTCCAAATGAAATGATTAAGAGTTGGATCAAGTTGAATATCCTTAATACGTTGCTTCCTCAGTCTTTCGATCTTTATTTTTTCAATAAAGGTTTTGAAACTATCTGCCACTCCATTATCATCATTCCTCATCTTTTATAAAATAAACAAATATATGTGTAAGTTATAAATTAAAAATAGTACACAGGTGAATAAAAATGAATGTATAAATCAAGATACCTTTTTAAATGCAAGATAAAAAGCTTTTAATGTTGATGTAGAACTTGAATCTGGATAGTTGCGTACGACATCATCTCAACTATCTTCATTCAACAATCTAACCATTTGTTCTTGAATTTTCATGTAAACTTTGTGACTGCATAGATAAAGTAACAAAAAGTTAATATAATGATATGTATAACAAATACTACCAAGAACAACATGTTTTATTTAAAATATAATTATAATCTAGAAATAAATAAAAATATTTCAACAAACTTACTTTTGAAATTCTTTAGACATTTCCTCCAATGATAATTCCCCTGACCTCACACGAGATAATATTGTTTTGACAATTTTTTCATCTTTCACTCCTTGCATTGCCCTCCAAGGTGTGATAGTCATATCGTCTGGAAGATGTTTCATTTCAGGAGCTAATTTACTGCTGCCACATATGAATGGCTTAGACTTTTTGACCTTCTGGTTTTTAATGGCAATGTCTTCCCACATGTTAAAAATCTCATCAATCAACCTCCAAACATCTCCAGTTCTAAATGCCAATTGGAAAATGTTATCAACACCTCTGAATAAATCACGATGTTTGCTGCCTTTTCCACCTTTTGAATTGGTTTTCTCTTCAATTTGATATCCTATTTCCATACAACATTCCTTTCGGAAATTTGCAGTAACTTTTGTCCTATCCCCACCACATTTTTCTTCAAATTCACTATGAATAAATCTAACCCTTTGGATGAAAGTCATAGACATCCTATATTCATTATCTAAATTATGATCCCATGCCACTAACTTTGTTTCTGTATCAGATAAACTAGCATAAATGAAACATTTCATTGTTTCAAAACGTGAGTTATTAGGATATTCCTCCATCAATTGTCTTTTAGCTTCTACAGAATGGTTCCCCCCAAACACATAATAATTGTATTCAAAACATTTTGAATTATCAAATGCTTCTTTATTGGGAACTTGAAGTGGATCAACAAGAAGCACATAACTAGCCACATGAGCATATGGATTGTACCTCATCAATGTCTTCAAGTTGTGAACATGCAGATGATGTGGCTTTCTAACTTGATATTGACATTGTCCTTCACTTGCTTTATAGGTTTGCCTGACATTAAGCGGAAATGTGCGACCACCATCAATTAAGTTTCTCTTTGTCAAATTCTCTCGAATGACATTTTGTTTTGTTTTGATAATGCCATCTTCTAAATCAGCTCCTGGTGTAATGATTTCTCTGCTTTCTTTTGAAATTTCACTAGGTTCTTGACTGCTGGTAATGACTGCTTCAAAATCATCAACTTTACTTTTCTTGGTCATAACATTCCCAACAGAGTTATTCTTGGGCATTGTTACTTTTGGATTTTTATGGCTCTTCTCAGTTCCAATGTCATCTTCAGTAATGACAACATATGTTTCATTGTCAATTTCAAGTTCATCATTTTCAAAAGTAACTTGTTTACCCTTGCTAGATTTATCCACCAGAGACCTTTTTTTCTGATTCTTTGTGTTATCACTTAAGAATTTTAATGCCAAAATTTCTCATACTAGCTTGATGGTAAAGATTCGGTGCTAGTCTAAGTTTGAGTTTTTGTTTGCCTTAGAGTCTGAGTCTTAGGAGTCCACTATGCATTCTCATTCACCACTGGTCTCATAATTCACACAATTTCCATGTGTCAGCTCTGTTCAAAGGTTATTATGTGCTACAAAGCTCTTTAGGTGATTTCGTAGTGCATAAGTCAGTTTTAGGTGTTTTCGCAGCGCAACGGTCTAGGTGATTTCGTGCTGATCCATAGAAAATCTCACCCAGCTGTTATATTTATCAGAATCCTCATCATTAGGTCATTAGCTGTCTTGGTATGCAAAGGTTGCAAGTTTCAAAAAGAAGCAAAGAAAAGAAATACATTTATGAACTCCAAAGTTTTATTATGAAAAGGTAGTCAACTTCCAGGAGGTCTCTAAAGCAACTGAAAGCCTATTTTGGGAAATGGAAAGAGGTTTTTATTCCTAACAGACTGAACTAGAAAAACATCCTTCAGTTTCCTCAAAATCTATTACAATCTAAAAGGAATTAATGACCAAAGTTGCGCTACAAAACTGCTGTAGGTGCAGTTTTTCATCTCCTGTTTTACACCTGTTTTTCAAAGACACATTCTGGGCGGTAGGGAAGGTGTTTCAAAAAACCAAGAGAGGTTTTTGTTAAGCATGGATTGGTTCACAAAAGCCTCCTTCAGTTTTTCCAAATACGTTGTTTATGAGAAGTTATGAGCTCTGTCCCAAGACCTATTTTTCAGCCAGAACAGAGCAAGGGACAGTTTCCTAGTTTCTAGGAACAACAAAAGGATGAGTCATCAAGGGCCAGCTGGAAGGTTATGGGCTTCATCAAATTCGACTTCATGGAGTTTTATGTGTCAAAAAGAGTGTTTAATGCTTAGATAAGGTTGTTGTAATCATGATAAGGAGTTACACTCCTAGTTGTATTAGGTCTCTAGGACTGCTAGTTAGGTGTCATTTGAATTTAATAGTTAGTTTTGAGTGTCATTAGGTGTCAGGTCAGGTAGAATTCGAATTTTCCTCTTCCTAGAAGAGGAATATAAGCATGTAAAGAGCTCTATATATAGCAGAACATCTAAGGTACAAAGGGTTGGAAATTTTATGGAAAAGCTTGTATTTGGCCTATGTAAGACTCATTTTCAGTAATACATGCTTGACTTTACTTCTCAGGATTCATGAAGGATTTTTTATGTTCAGAATATGTGATGTTGTCATTTTCTTAATTCTTACAGTGGTATGGATGTATAATCACTCAGAATTCACTGAATGTGCTCTGACTTCCTGTATACATTTATAAACTGTGTGGTCCCATATGAGTTTATGTTCTGAATGTTTAAATGTTGAATGCCCTGACTTCCATGTAGGGTTGAGTTCATTGTTATATTGAGGTGTTGTTGACTCCATAAGCCCAATGGATAGTTTTGTTTAATGTGTTTCCACCATTCATATTTTTCACAGTTGTTCTATAAGAGTTAGCCATCTTATCTTTAATCAAAATCATTAATCCATCAAGAGAGAGCCCTCTCAGGTTGAGGAGGCTAAGCCTCAGCCTAAAGTAGGTTGAAATAGTTACTTAGAGTCAACCTAACCAGCAGCCTATCAGGATCTGATTTGGAGATAACACTTTGGATGTAGTTTTGTAGCATTATCAATTACTTCATTTTGCCTATTTTCCATATCTTCTTCTGACACTGAGTAAAAACTGCTGACAACTTTCATGATATCATTCTCAATGAAATGAATGCCTCCCAACCTAATTGAACAACTTTCAACGAAATTCTGCCAAACAAAATATCATATGTCAATGAAAAACAAAGTTAAAAAATATAGCAAGACACTTTCAAAAATGCGAAATACAAATATAAATAACAATACTTATGATGTTTTGTGTCATATCATTTACGATTTGACTAAAAAACTTTGTAGATACCTCTCTCGTGTCATACAATGAATATGATAGTTGGTATTTAATCCTTTCATGTCACTTGGGAGCTTTTGTAAGTACGTAAACAACTTCAGTGTCTGGTACCGAACACATATCTACGACTCTTCCCATCACCTCAAAAATTCCATTATCATTCGGTATATCGATATATAGATATATATTCACATTTGTGCTTTCTCTTTCTTTCACATACCACATTCTTGATGGAAATTTCACCTCTTTCGAATTCTTCCAGTCTGAAATCATCTTCTTATCACTTGAGGCACTTGAAAGATTTGTAGTCATGAGCTCAGGTGGAGTTCGTTCACCAATGTTTCTTTTAGATGCACCTTTATGAGTCTTTGGTCCAGAAAGATTCACTGAAATTCTCTTTGATGCCATTTTCCTGAAAAATAGAAACACATAAATCAGTAAATAATAAAAACATATTAACTTAAATTAACAACGAAAATATATCATAAATTTTAATCAACAATCGCCCCACCCACCGCCCCTCATATTCCAAAAGGACATGCATTAACATTCCAGTGTAAAAAAAGTAAATCACGAATAAAACATTTTGCTCGGGTGCCCTCACCCAACCCCCCCCCCCGCACAGCACGGGCGCCCTCATCCACACACCCCCCCCAAAAGCATCCCAACCCCCCCACCTCGGCAGCCCCGGCACCCTCACCCGCCCCACCGCCTGGGCGCCCCGGCCCAACCCCCACAACCCTCCCCGGCCCGGGCGCCCTCACCCGCCCGCCCCAACCCTCCCTACTCTCCCCCCCCCCACCCGCCTGCCCGCCCGCCCGGCCCAAGCGCCCTCACCCGCCCAGCGCCCTCACCCACCCACCCGCCCACCTGACCCCGCCCGACGCCCTCACCTGCCCGCACGCCCCACCCCGCACGGCGCCCTCCCACACCCCACCCCTCCGGGCGCCCTCCCTACCTCTCCCGCAACTCGCTTGACCCCCACCCCCTCACTCGCCCGCGCCCTCACCCCTCCGGGCGCCCTCTCTCGCCCGCCTGTCCCACCCCTTTGGGCGCCCCCCTCGCCCGGCGCCCTCACCCACCCGCCTGCCTCACCCAAACCCCCCTCCGTCCGGGAACCCACCCACCCACCCTCCGCCCTCGGCCCGACCCACCCTCCCTCGGCCCCACGAGCGGGGCTCATGCAAGGGCCACTCGGGCCACACACGCCCCCGCCCGGCAGGCACAGGGCGATTCCGGGAATCGCCCTGCCCTTGCCGGGCGGGGGCGCGGGCGGCCCGGGTGGCGCTTGCACGAGGGTGCCCTTGTGCAGGAGCCACCCAAGCCGCTCGCGCCCCCGCCTGGCAGGCAGGACGATTCCGGGAATCGCCCTGCCTGCCGGGCGGGGGTGCGGGCGACCCGGGTGGCGCCTGCACGAGGGCGCCACCCAGGCCCCCGCCTAGCAGGCAAGGCGATTCCTGAAATCGCCCTGCCTGCCGGGCGGGGGCATGGGCGACCAGGGTGGCGCCTGCACGAGGGTGCCCTCGTGCAGGTGCCACTCGGGTCGTCCGTGCCCCTGCCCGGCAGGCAGGGCGATTCCCGAAATCACCCTGCGCCTACCGAGCGGGGGGGCGGGTGGCCCCTGCACGAGCCCCGCTCGTGGGGCCGAGGGAGGGTGGGTGGGACCGAGGGCGGAGGGTGGGTGGGTGGGTGCCCGGGCGGAGGGGTTCGGGTAAGGCAAGCGGGTAGGTGACGGCGTCGGGCAGGGGGGCGGGTGAGGGCGCCCGAAGGGGTGGGGCGGGCGGGCGGGCGGCTGAGGGCGCCCCGGCCGGGCGGGCGGGCGGCTGAGGGCGCCCGGGCCGGGCGGGCGGGCGGCCGAGGATGGGTGAGGGTGCCCGAGCCGGGCGGGCAGGTGAGGGCGCCCGGGCCGAGCAGGCGGGTGGGGGGGGGGGGGGGGGGGGGGGTGGGGGGGGGGGGGTAGGTAGGGCGCCCAGAGGGGTGGGGCGGCCGGGTGAGGGCGCCAAGAGGGGTGGCGAGTGAGGGCGCCCGCGCCAGGCGGGCGGATGAGTGGGGCATGGGTGGGTCGCCCGGAGGGGTGGGGCGGGTGGGTGAGGGCGCCCGGGTCGGGCGGGTGGGTGAGGGCGGGGTGGGTGGTGAGGGCGCCCGGAGGGGCCGGGAGGGTGGGTGGGGGGGGGCGGGGGGGGGGGGGGGGCTGGTAGGGCGCCCGAAGGGTTGGGGCGGGCGGGTGAGGGCGCCCGGTGGGGCGAGCGGGCAGGCGGGCGGGTGAGGGGGGTGGGGCGCACCCACGGGTATTAAGCAAATGAGGTTGACCGGGCCCACCATGCTCACGATGGATGTAATTGTTATTTTGGCTCAGGAAAATTATTAATTTAAAAATATATATATATTTTTCATTAAACTAATTTAATATAAAAGTTTTCAAGGAAAAAAATTTAACTTACCTTTTAATTGCGAGAATTCTTCGTTGAATATGTTGTTGATAGCGATTGTTGTTGATAGTGATTGTTGTTGATAGCGATTTAGCTGCTCCACAAATTCACGAGTCTTTCAACGATTTTCAGAAAGCCTGGATGTGATGTGAGTAATAGTGATAATGAAATTTTAATATATAAGTGAAGTTACGGAGATGTTTTACTGTACGGTTAATATGGGATAATTTGTTTTACAATATTATAAAGTGAATATTATAGATTTGTTTTACAACGGGTTGAATGTGGGATAATTTGTTTTAAAATATTATAAAGTGAATATTGTAGTATTGGAAAGCGAATATTATATGGTTTAACTATTATAATAATTAATGTAGAAGTTGTAGTGTACAATTTTAATTATGATTTCATAAAAAAAATTAGTTTACATTTTTCAATAAATTGTAGAACAAAGTAATGAAGGTAAATAAATTTAACAGACTTTTTGGAGGGAAATATTTTTGCGAAACTTTTTGGAGGGAAATATTTTCGCGAAATTTTTTGGAGGGAAAATTTTTGGAGGGAAAATTTCATTCTTTAAGCTATATAATATCTTTAGGAGACTCTCCATTTGTATCATTCAACATCTTCTATTTGAAAGGGATGGATTGTTCTGATAATGAAGTTTCGATTTATACACCATCAACTTCTTCATCGCGTAACAACTCTATTCATATTGATGAATATAGCGGGAATTCTTCCACTGTGAATAGAAAGTCAATTCTTCCACTTAGTCCTGATTCTAAGGACTATGAGAGTAGCACTGATGAAAGAGGGGATGGATAATTTCAAATAAATAAAGAGTCACATATTCCACTTAGTCCTACTTCTAAGGACTATGAAAGCCGCAGTGATGAAGAGCATGATGGTGAAGTTCAAAAGAACGGAGTGCCACGATGTCCACTTAGTCCTAATTCTGAGGACTATGAGAGCAGCAGTTTTGAAGAGCATGATGGTGAAGTTCAAAAGAATGGAGGGTCACGGTGTCCACTTAGTCCTAATTCGGAGGACTATGAGAGCAGCAGTTTTGAAGAGCATGATGGTGAAGTTCAAAAGAATGGAGTGTCACGGTGTCCACTTAGTCCTAATTCCGAGGACTATGAGAGCAGCAGTTTTGAAGAGCATGATGGTGAAGTTCAAAAGAAGGGAGTGTCACGGTGTCCACTTAGTCCTAATTCTGAGGACTATGAGAGCAGCAGTTTTGAAGAGCATGATGGTGAAGTTCAAAAGAATGGAGTGTCACAGTGTCCACTTAGTCCTAATTCTGAGGACTATGAGAGCAGCAGTTTTGAAGCGCATGATGGCAAATTTCAAAAGAATGGAGTGTCACGGTGTCCACTTAGTCCTAATTCTGAAGACTATGAGAGCAGTAGTGATGAAAAGCATGATGTTGATTTTCAAAAGTATGGAGTGTCAAAGTGTCCACTTAGTCCTAATTCTAAGGACTATGAGAGCAGTAGTGATGAAAAGCATGATGTTGATTCTCAAAAGTATAGAGTGTCACGGTGTCCAGTTAATCCTAATTCTAAGGACTATGAGAGCAGCAGTGATGAAGAGTGGGATGATGAATTTCAAAAGATTGGAGTACCATAGTGTCCACTTAGTCCTAATTCTGCGGACTATGAGAGCAATAGTTATGAAGAGCGTGATGATGAATTTCAAAAGAATGGAGTGTCACTGTGTCCTCTTAGTAATAATTCTAAGGACTATGAGAGCAGCAGTGATGAAGGACAGGATGATGCACTTAGTCCTAATTCTAATGAGTATAAAGGTAGCAGTGACAAAGGACGAGATGTAGCATCTTCAATAAGTAAACAGTCACATTTTCAACGTAGTCCTAATTCTATGGACTATGAGAGTAGCACTGGCAATGCATATGAGGAATAATATCCATTAAACTTCGAGTCATATTTTCCATTCAATCTGAATTCTAAGGACTACGACAGTAGCACTGAAGAAGCGGAAGATGAAGAATATCCTCCGAGTCAATATTTGAAAAGCATAGCTGATCATAGTGTGGATAACATTCCTCTTAATGATGATGAAAAGCCTTATACAAATGATCATCAAATGATGGAGATGTTGCCAAGAAATATTGTATCAAGGAGTAGGAGCAGACCTTTTCGTATCAATGCAAGTTGTTCTAGTTATACAAGGGGTAGAGCAGAATATCTGATGAGAAGAAGTTCTATCAGTGCTCTCATTTCAAGTGAATGTTGCCAAAAAGATTGCTTGAAACATATGGATTTCAAATTTGCATTCGAAAGCAGGAAGAGATATTTGTCAATGAATAAAAGCATGCAAAATTCATATTTAGTTGGGTGCATGCAATCTACATTGCCAGGTTATGATTATCATATTGGGACTTTTTTTATCTGTAGAAGAGGTTTCAAAAAGTTTCATTCGATTGGGAATATTCGTCTCTCGAGAATTCAAGAAAATTTGGAAAAGGATCCCACATTTTATTCAAAAGTACGTCATAAAAGACAGTTTGGTCCATTATCAAATACTGCAATGTCATGGATGAAAGATTTCTTTTCAAAGCATGGAGAGTGTATGCCAAATAGAGAGACAATACATATTCCAGATAATTTTTCAAGACGAGAAATCTACAACTTATACAAAGAACATGCAGAAGGTGCTGAGGGACATGGCCAGTTTATTACATATCATTATTTTGTGAAGGTATGGAAGAAAGAATTCAACAATGTCCGTATTCCTAAGAAAACAAGGATGGGGATTTGTTGGGTCCCTATAATACTAGTGATTACCCCATTACTATTGTAGTTATACCCCTTATTTATATTGTTGTGCCCCTATTACCCACATATTGTTATTTCTGTGCCCCATAGAATCCCTCTATTATTATTTTTGTGGCTTTATATTATTTTTGTTAGGTCGGCTAGATTATATTGTGACTCCTTAGACTCCTATATATAGAAAGGAGGTTTTGTAATTTGTATCATCCAAGAATTTTTCATTTATGTAATGTAAAGGAGGTTGCCCCCTCGAAGAGGCTGAATTCTAAGGTGTTGATCTTTCTTTTCTATCTTTTCTTGAGCTGGTTTCATAACATTTGGTATCAGAGCTTTGGATTCTAGGGTTTCGTTGCTCCAAACAGGTCATAGTGGAATTTTCGCTATAACTTTTTTTCTGTGACGTTTCAGAAGTCGCAAAAAAAATCCATTTGCGAAGAAATCGCGCTAAACCTTGGGTCCGAATTTCAGAGTTTTTAGCGCGATATTTTCGGAGATATGATCTGAGGAAGTTGGTCTTTTTGCAGACTCCTGAATTACACTCAAAACAGGTGACCTGGGGAAAATCGTCATAACTTTCTTTCTGAGCATCGGATTGAAATTTCGTAAGAAGTTACAAAAAGACGACAGACTTTAGTTTTCTTTTATATATTTTTCAGAGTCAAAGGTTGAAACAGTGACACGTGGCACGTCGTACAAGTTCGCTCTACTGAACTAGTCTATAATCAAGTCACTATGGGAGATTTCGCATAACTCTTCCTTGGAGAATCCAATTTGGGTCAGACTTGTGGCATTGGAAAGAGGACACAGAGGGCTACTACAGATCACAAATTCAGAACTAGATAATCAGAAAGTACAGAGATACATCGGAGGCAATATCGAGCTCCTACAAAGTGAAAAAAGGTGTGTAGATTTTCTTTAATTTTTCCTTAAGCTTGGTTTGAAAATTTATTTTGAAGGAATTCAAAGGGCATATTAGAGAATTATTATCAGTAACTGATGCCCCGAGGAAAGAAAATGAAAACACCTAGTAAGGAGCCTGAAAGCTCTAGCATGACTCATGAAGAAGAAGAAGAAATGCTATATGATATATCAAAATTACAAGAACAAGTGCAACAAGTGTCACTTGCACAAAAAGCAACAGAATCTAAAATGGATGGTTTAAGGAAAGATGTAGAAGCTAAGATGGACAGTTTAAAGAAAGGTGTAGAAGCTAAGATGGATGGCATGGAAGCTAAGGTGAATGGCATGGACGCTAAAATTGATGGCATGGATGATAAGATGGATAAGTTGCTACAAGAAATGGTCACTAAGGGTGAAAGAGTACTAAAGGAAACTCATGATGAGAACAAAAGAAATGTTAATCATGATTCCATAGACTCTAATGTTGGATTGAAGACTCACCATGTTCCAAAAATTGATATGAGGAAGTTTGATGGCAAGGATCCCGCCACATGGATATTACAGATGGAGCAATTCTTCGATCTCAATAATGTGCAAAACACACAAAAGGTACGTATGGCAACTTTATATTTGGAACCAAATCAGTTTGTATGGTATCAATGGCTTTGTTCTCGTAAACAGTTTATCACTTGGGCAATTTTTACGGAAGAATTGATAGCACATTATGAGGATACAAAAAGCAACACTTTTTTTAGCCAATTGATAAGTCTCAAACAAAAGGGTTCAATAATGGAGCACATTGAGGAGTTCCAAAAATTGAACATAAGAGTAAAAGATATTCCAGAGGAGCATAGGATTGATGTGTTCATAGGGTCTTTAAAGGATAATATCCAACATGATGTGCGCCTTTGGGAACCTGATTCATTAGAGAAGGCATTCAGGTTAGCAAGAAAAATGGAAAGCAAAATTATGGCAACTAGGAAGCATACCATTCACAACTATAAAGACGGAAGTGTTGTTGCCCATAGTCTTCCACAACCTACAAGGTTGACACCACAACAATTGGAAGAAAAAAGAGCAAAAGGGCTTTGTTACAATTGTGATAGCAAATACACAAAAGGTCATAAGTGTGCTGAGAAGAAATTATTCTACATAGATTGTGAAGAGGAAGAAGAAAAGGAGCAAGAAAGGTCAAAAGAAGAGGATATATTCCAGGAACAAAGCCTAGATGAAGAACAAATAAATCTGACCATATCTTGTAATGCATTGGCGGGAATTACCACTCCTCAAACCATCAAGATAGAAGGACAAATCAAGAAGAAAAAGGTAATAGTGTTGATTGATTCAGGAAGCACCCACAATTTTATTCATTGTAGGGTAGCAAAAGAATTGAATTGCTTCCTATATCCAGCACCAGAGTGTCAAGTGATGATTGCAAATGGAGGAACAATAAATTGTTCTGGAAAGTGCCATAATATCAAGCTATCCATGGGAGAATATGTATTGACTAGCCCAATGCTTTCCATTCCAATGGGAGGTGCTGATGTTGTACTAGGAGTCCAATGGCTACAATCCTTGGGTACAATAGCTTTTAATTTTCAAGAACTTTTCATGAAATTTTCTGTGGAAGGAAAGGAAGTTGAATTAAGGGGTATTGCAGGGAAACCAGGAAAGATAATCAGCTCTAATGGCATGACAAAGCTTCTAAAAAAGGAGCAAAGAGGTGTAATTGCACAATTATGTTCGCTAGATGTTTCCACATTGGAATCATCTATTTCTCCAGATCTCCAAAAAGTCCTGGACAATCATTCCAAGGTATTTGAGACTCCCAAAGGTCTCCCACCTATGCGTGATCATGATCATGCTATTCATCTGATTCCAGGAAGTGTTCCTCCAAACATCAGGCCGTACAGATATCCATATGTCCAAAAAAGTGAAATTGAACGTATGGTTGCAGAAATGCTAGAGGCTGGTATAATTCAACCGAGTCAAAGTTCTTTCTCAGCTCCAGTAGTATTGGTGCACAAGAAGGATGGATCATGGCGCATGTGTCCAGATTATAGGGAGCTCAACAAGCTCACTATTAAAGATAAGTTCCCCATTCCTGTCATTGATGAATTACTGGATGAATTGCATGGATCAATTTACTTCACCAAGTTGGATCTTCGTTCGGGATATCATCAAATCAGAATGAAGATTGAAGACATTCCGAAAACGGCATTTAGAACTCATGAGGGTCATTATGAATTTTTGGTCATGCCTTTTGGCCTTACCAATGCACCTTCAACATTTCAAGGTTTGATGAATTCAATTTTCAAACCATTCCTTAGAAAATTTGTGTTAGTATTTTTTGATGATATACTAATCTACAGCAAGTCTTGGAAGGATCATGTTGAACATGTTGACAAGGTGCTACAACTATTGGAGGAAAAACAATTATATGCAAAAAGATCCAAATGTTTCTTTGGAGTCCAGGAGGTGGAATATTTGGGTCATATTGTATCTCATGAAGGAGTTAAGGTAGACCCTAGCAAAATTAAAGCCATTAAGGAATGGAAAATCCCCACATCCATAAAGCATCTGCGAGGATTTCTTGGGTTGACAGGGTATTATCGCAAGTTTGTTAAGAATTATGGGAGAATAGCAGCACCTCTAACAACATTATTGAAGAAAGATTCATTTTCATGGACTCCGAAAGCAACAAAGGCCTTTGAACATCTTAAAGAGGCAATGTGCCAAGCACCGGTCTTAGCTACACCGGACTTCACAAAAACCTTTATTGTGGAATGTGATGCTTCAGGAAATGGAATTGGTGCTGTTCTAATGCAAGATGAAAGACCCATTGCTTTTGAAAGTCGTCCAATCAAGGGAAAGTTTTTAAGCAAAGCTATTTATGAGAAGGAAATGTTGGCAATACTCCATGCACTTAAGAAATGGCGACCCTACCTAATGGGAAGACACTTCAAGGTAAAAACGGATCATGATAGCCTTAAATACTTTTTAGAACAAAGATTATCCTCTGAAGAGCAACAAAAGTGGGTCACAAAGATGTTGGGTTATGACTTTGAAATCATCTACAAAAAAGGGAAGAAAAATGTGGTGGCAGATGCACTCTCAAGAAAGGATGAGGATGTGGAAGCATTGTTGTGTGCCATTTCTATTATCCAACCAGATTGGATAAACGAAGCAAAGGGAGGAATGGAAGAATGACGAAGAAGTGTGGGCACTTATTCGAAAGCTACAACAAGATTCCAGTACTTCTGATACATTTAGCTGGAAAAATGATTCGTTATGGTACAAAGATCGCTTATACCTCTGTAAGAATTCCCAGCTAAAACAAAAGATTCTTATGGAATTGCACACTTCTCCCTTAGGAGGGCACTCAGGATTTTTAAAAACTTACCACAGGGTTAAGAAGGAATTTTTTTGGGATGGCCTTAAATCAGATATTCAAAAGTTTGTGGCGGAATGTTTGGTTTGCCAACAAAATAAAGTTGAAACAATTAAGACACCGGGTCTATTACAACCTTTATCCATTCCAAGCCAACGTTGGGAGGAGGTTTCAATGGATTTTATCACAGGTTTACCCAAGTCTGAGGGAAAGAGTGTCATCATGGTGGTAGTTGACAGACTTACCAAGTATGCACACTTTTGTGCATTATCACATCCATTTAAAGCCAGTACAGTTTCTACTGCATTTATGGAAACAGTTCAAAAGCTACATGGAAACCCAAAGATTATTGTAAGTGACAGAGATCCCATTTTCACTGGAAATTTTTGGACAGAATTATTTTCTTGTCTTGGTACTCAGTTAGCTCATAGCTCATCTTATCATCCTCAATCTGATGGGCAAACTGAGATAGTAAACAAATGTTTGGAAGGATATCTTCGTTGCTTTGTATCTGATAAACAGACACAATGGGTCAAATGGTTGCCTCTGGCTGAATGGTGGTATAACACTTCCTTCCATACAACAACAAAAATGACCCCATTTATGGCACTTTATGGGTACCAACCACCATCAATCACATCATATTTAAGAGAAAATTCTAAGGTTCAAGCAGTGGAACATCACATCGAACATCAACAACAAGTCCTCCAACTCTTAAAGGATAACCTCGTGTTGGCACAAAATAGAATGAAACAACAGGCAGATCAACATCGCAGTGAAAGAAGTTTTGATGTAGGTGATTGGGTATTCCTACGGCTACAACCATATAAGCAAATGTCCCTAAAGCAAGCTAAGAAGGATAATAAATTATCACCAAAGTATTATGGTCCGTACAAGGTGTTGGAAAAGATTGGTACTATGGCATACAAATTGGAGCTTCCTGCAGCTTCTCGATTGCACCCAGTTTTCCATGTTTCATGTTTAAAGAAGGTTATAGGCGACAAGCTCCCAGTTCAAACAATATTGCCAGAACTTGACGAGGAAGGAAAAATTATATTGGAACCGGAAGCAGTCACAGAAACAAGAACTCGACAGCTACGAAATCGATCAATTTCAGAGTATCTTATCAAGTGGAAGAACTTATCCGCTGAAGATTCCACATGGGAGGATGAGAATTTTATGCAGAAGTATCCAGAACTGCTCAAGCGTTGAGGACAACACTTTTTTGAAGGAGAGGGGCATGTTGGGTCCCTATAATACTAGTGATTACCCAATTACTATTGTAGTTATACCCCTTATTTATATTGTTGTGCCCCTATTACCCACATATTGTTATTTCTGTGCCCCATAGAATCCCTCTATTATTATTTTTGTGGCTTTATATTATTTTTGTTAGGTCGGCTAGATTATATTGTGACTCCTTAGACTCCTATATATAGAAAGGAGGTTTTGTAATTTGTATCATCCAAGAATTGTTCATTTATGTAATGTAAAGGAGGTTGCCCCCTCGAAGAGGCTGAATTCTAAGGCGTTGATCTTTCTTTTCTATCTTTTCTTGAGCTGGTTTCATAACAGGATTTGCAGTACATGTGCTTCTCTTAAATCAAAAAGGGACAAATGTGAAGGCTCAAAAAGAGGTAAGTGTTCATAACTTTAACTTTTAAAATTGTATAGTCATCAACTATGAAAACATATTTCTTAATGAATCTCTTTTATGTTGTGTAGATTTAATTGTCAAACAACTTCAGGAGCATCGCAAACAACAAACAAACGAAAGGAAGAAGTTGTACAAGCATTGAAAGAAGTGTTATGATAATCTAAATAAATATTTGGGTTTGATAATTGATGGTATGGACCAGAAGAAAACACTTTTACCACATTTTGTTCGCACACCCAAAAATTTACAAGAGGAAAACTTTATTCAATTTCACTTGGTCGGTTGTATGGCCTTCAATGGGAAAATGTTGCCAAGGGTGTACTTCACAGCTCCAAATATTCATAATGATGCAAATCTGACCATAACCATAATTCATGATGTGATTTCTCATTGGTCTGGTAATCTTCCTGAAGTTTTGTATCTACAATTGGACAACACTTGCCGTGAAAACAAAAATCAGGTTGTTTTTGGATATCTAAACATGCTTGTTGAATTGGGAATTTTTCAAATGGTAAAGGTTGGTTTCCTTCTTGTTGGGCACACTCATGACCATATTGATCAGATGTTCAGTCATTTTTCAGTCACATTGAGGAGGAAGGAAGTTGGGAGCTTGCCATCACTAATTGAATGTATTAAGAAATCATACATGCCAGAGCCTACTTTTGATGTGTTGGAAGAAACTGTTGACATGCGAAGGTTTATTCTGGGATCATATGGTGAGGGGAAATGCATTGAACAACTTAATGACATTAGCTTCCAACATCAATTTCGTATCAAAAAAATTGATGGGAAAACACTAATATGGGGTAAGAAGTATTCAACTACTACATAATGGGCACCGTCATCAGGATTGCAATTTTTGAAGTTCATTCCAGATCATCCAATATTTACATCAAAAATATTGTTATTACAATCAGTTGGTGAAGTTCAGAATGCAGTAAACAGAACAGGGCTCTAAATTATTCTGATTGCCTGGAAGAAATTAAAAAATGTATTAGATATACATATGAGTACTTTGACATTGCTGATTCAGTTTGGTGGGAGTCGTTTTTCAATAATCAAAGTGATATCATTTCAACAACAATAAATGAAGATATACCTTTGAAAAATCCATTTATTTGGCCAAAAAATGTGTCGAATGAACATGAGGAAGTAAACATTGTTGAACAACAACAATCTCAAGGTATTTATTATTAATTCTTCACAAGCAGTGGAAAGAGAGATGTATATTGGTTCCAGAAGATCTCGTGCACAAAGTGAAGCCATGGAAGACCTTTATAGGGGTTCAGTACAGGATATTAAGGAGGGTTGCATGATTGCAGTGCTAGCAGATGGAGATCCCAATGGCTATCCATTTTGGGTTGCTAAAGTTATAAAGGTCTTTACAGAAAATGAGGATGTTACAAGTGTTGAAGTACATTGGTATGCCACAAATACACACCCATTCAATGGTGTGTATAAGCCAGAGATGGTAGTTGACAAAAAAAATGGCGGAAAAAGAAAAAGAAAGGGTACAAATGTAAATCGCCGCCGCACAGACATATTAAAATTGGAGGATGTAGAGATACTTGTTTGTGACTTCAATTTAACAAAGAGAGGAACTCTTCACTTCAAGACAATAGAGATTCTGAAAAGGTTGTTACCAGAAGGAACAATGTTGACATGGGAGTCACCTGAAACCAGTCATAGATCTAGAAGAATTTTGAAACCTGAAATGTTGGGCATGCATGTGGACTCAGATGGGGCACTAGTTGATGAAAGAGAAGAATATGGAACATCTTCGTCAGCATCCAGTCACTCATCTGAAGATGTGAATTCTGATGGTGTGCCAGAAAACATGAGTGATTTTGAATAATTGTTTAAGACAGTTTATATAACTGATGTATGCATCGTATCTTCAAATAAAATTAATGTTTTCCATATGGTGTTAAATGAGAAGTTATGAGGCATTTTTATGTTGTTGGATTATATGTCTTAATTATGATAAATTTTATTGTTTAAAATATCTACAATGCAATATTAAATTAGAGATATAAAATATGTTTTATTCAATATACAAATAATGACTTTTGAATGCATTTAGTGATGTAATTTGTTCATAATGTCATGGTTTTTTAATTTTATAGTTGAAAAAATTTCAATTTTTTTTGTATCTAGCATGTTATGTTTGAAAACATGTTAAATTTATACTTAGGAAAGAAAAATGATATTTTACCAAAAACATTAGTGTGTTTTTTCCCGCATAAACAACTTTGTTTGACACATTAAAATTTGGTTTTATTAACATTTTTTTTTAAATTTTGAAAATTGACCCTAAAAAAAAAATCATTGTTCCAGTGTCATCACTTTCATTTTGAAGCTATATTTTGCACAAAAATTTCATAGTAAATTTGGTAGTCACTGCCAATTTTAAAACATGTTCAAAATTGATGCCTAAAAAATAAAAACATCGTTCCAGTATACACACTTTTCGTTGTGAGCACTGTTTTTGATGTTTTTTGGGGTTTTTTTGCCAGAGTTCCCATTTTGAGTTTATAGTTCCCGTTTCAAAGTTTACATTGTTTGATGTTGTCGGTGCTATCCTTAGTGAGGAAATGTGACGGAAAAGCTCCGGTGAGACATCGGATAATGCTTTGAGTGCAGAGTCTAGGGGAAGAAAAATGGAAAGAGGAGAGAGCTTAGGATATCGTAGTAAATCAAGGAAAGGCAGATCCAAGTCTAGATTAGGGATAGTGTGCTGGAAATGCGGAAAGGACACCTAAAGAAAGACTGTAGATATTGGAAGGGAAAAGAAGGAGATGCACAACAAGAAAACAATCATGAAGAAAATGTGACATGTGAGGTGTTACAAGATGCTTTGATTCTTTCTTTCGAAAAAATTACTAATTCCTGGGTGGTAGATTCAGGGGCCTCATTCCATGCCACACCTGATAAGAAATATTTTCATGACTATGTTCAAGGAGATTTTGGACAAGTCCGTTTAGGTGATGATAAACCTTATAAAATTGTTGGAATGGATAAGGTTCTTGTAAAACAGCAGAATGGAAACCAATGGCTACTAGAGGAGGTAAGGCATGTTCCAAATCTGAAGAAAAATCTGATTTCAACAGGGTAGTTAGGCGGTGAAGGTTGTGTGACAACTTTTACAGATAAAGCTTGGAAGGTCACCAAAGG
This sequence comes from Pinus tabuliformis, assembly GCA_031772625.1. NCBI lineage: Eukaryota > Viridiplantae > Streptophyta > Pinopsida > Pinales > Pinaceae > Pinus > Pinus tabuliformis. Next base: position 1,143,190,642 of record CM062811.1, on the reverse strand, counting down.
AGCCCTGGTAATAGCAAAAGGCGAAAAGGTTGGTACATTGTATTTATGCAATGGTATTTCTAACTCCGTTAATTCTTTAACTTCCAAAGGAGCAGATGCAACATTATGGCATCATAGGCTCAGACACATGAGTGAGAAAGGGATGATGATTCTTCACTCAAGGAATTTGTTGTTGGGTTTGAAGAATGTTGATTTGGACTTCTGTGAGAATTGCATTTATGGAAAATAGAAGAGAGTCAAATTTCTCAGAGTTTGGAAAGAAAAGAAGAGCGAAAAATTAGAGCTTGTGCATACAGATGTATGGGGACCTACTCAGGTATCATCTCTCAGTGGCTCTCATTATTATGTTACTATTATTGATGATGCAACTAGAAAAACTTGGATTTATTATATTCAGAATAAATCTGATGTATTTGATACTTTCAAGAAATGGAAAGCTTTGGTTGAGATTGAGACAGGAAATAAATTGAAGTGTCTCAGATCAAACAATGGAGGTGAATATTGCAGCAAAGAGTTTGATAGATACTATTCAGAGCATGGAATTCGCAGAGAGAAGACAGTTCCAAGAACACCACAAGGAAATGGTGTGTCAGAAAGGATGAACAGAACAATCATGGAGCGTGCAAGGTGAATGATATTGCATGCAGGATTGCCTTTACAATTTTGGGCAGATGATGTAGATACTGTTGTTTATCTAATAAAGAGAGGGCCTTCAAGTTCTTTGAATAGTGGTATTCTAGATGAAGCATGAACAGGTTAAAAGGTAAACTACTCTTTTTAAAGCCTTTTGGTTATGAGGCCTTTGTCCATATTAATAAAGAAAATAGAACAAAGCTTGAGGCAAAATCAAAGAAATGTACCTTTATTGGATATGGTGTTAATGATTTTGGTTATCATTTATATGATTATGAAAATCACAAAATCATTAGGAGCAGAGATGTAATATTCAATGAAAAGGTATTGTATAAGAATCAGTTGCAGGAAAAGAAACAGGAAAAGGAAAACAAGGAATACACAGTTCTCGATGAGATCACTGAAAAAGTAAAGGTGCCTGAAAATAATAATAATCAACAACCACAACAATAGCAACCACCACAATAGCAACAGGTGCCCCAAACACCTGAAAGTGGTGTCAGAAGATCTACTAGGACAGGTATACCCCCTGAACGATACTATCCTTCATTATATTATTTATTGTTGACTGATTCTGGTGAACCCAAATGTTATGAAGAAGCAATGCAGGTTGAAAGTAGGAAGAAGTGGGAGCTAGCCATGGAAGAAGAGATGGAATCCTTAATGCATAACTAGACTTGGGACTTAGTCAGGTTGCCTGCAAGTAAAACTACATGGCAAAATAAATGGGTTTATAGTCTAAAGGAAGAAGATGGAGGAAAACAGAGGTACAAAGCTAGACTTGTGGTGAAGGGGTTTGCACAGAAGAAAGGTATTGATTTTGATGAAATATTTTCTCCTGTTGTTCAAATGACTTCAATCAGAACTATTTTAAGTCTAGTAGCAGTTGAAGATTTGCATCTTGAGTAGTTAGATGTAAAGATAGCCTTTCTCCATGGGGATTTGGAGGAAGAGATATATATGCAGCAGCCACAAGGATATGAGGTAAAAGGGAATGAGAAACTAGTGTGCAGGTTGAAGAAGAGCTTGTATGGCTTAAAACAAGCTCCAAGGTAGTGGTATCTAAAATTTGACATGTCTGAACAAGGTTATACTAGATGTCACTCTAATCATTGTGTTTATCTAAAAAAGCAAAATGATGGTAGCTATATTATATTGTTATTGTATGTAGATGACATGCTTGTTGCAGGGTCTAACATGTAGGGAATAAATGTTCTCAAAAGAAAATTGGAAAATTCATTTGCAATGAAGGATTTGGGAGCTTCAAAAAAAATCCTTGGTATGAGAATAACTAGAAACAGGAAAAATCGCAAATTAACATTGTCTCATAATGAGTACATATAAAAGGTGTTGAAAAGATTTAATATGCACAATGAAAAACCAGTTAGTACACCTTTTGCTATCCATTTCAAACTTAGTAAGGAGATGTGCCCAAAGACCCAAGAAGACATGGATTATATGTCTAAAGTTCCATATGCATCAGCAGTTGGAAGTTTAATGTATGCAATGGTCTGCATAAGGCCTGATATTGCACATGCAGTGGGAGTTGTAAGCAGGTACATGAACAATCCAGGAAAAGAACATTGGCTGGCAATGAAATGGATTCTCAGATATTTGAGAGGTACCACAAATCAAGCATTATGCTTTGGTGGTTCAAACATTTCTCTACGGGGATATGTTGATGTAGATATGGCAGGTGACAGAGATAACAAGAGAAGCACTACAGGATATGTATTTACTGTAGGTGGAACAACTGTCAGTTGGGTTTCAAAAATCCAAATTGTTGTTGCACTTTCAACAACAGAAGCAGAGTATGTTGCTGCTACAGAGGCTAGTAAAGAAATGATTTGGTTACAAAGGTTTATGGATGAATTGGGTAAGAAGCATGATATGGGCACATTATAAAATGATAGCCAAAGTGCCATTCATCTTGCAAAGAACTTAGCATTTCATTCCAGGACTAAACACATACAGCTCAAGTACCATTTCATACGATCAGTGTTGGAAGATGGAGAGTTGAAGCTAGAAAAGATACACACTAGCCAGAATCCTATAGATATGCTAACAAAAGTTGTAACCTAGGAGAAACTGAGAATATGCTCAGTTTCAATTGGTCTTCAAGGATGACGATGAAGATGAGAAATAGCCAGGTCCAAAGAGGAGTCATTGTCCAGAAAATGAAGCAGTGGTGGTGTTAAGTGGGAGATTGTTGGATGTGGAGCATGATTATCATCCTAATTTAGAGGTCTTTGTTTCAATCGGATGTATACCCAGGAATATTGTACACCCCTCCATGCGCATAAGAGCCCCAGTAGTTTTGATGTCTGTTGTAATAAAACCTTCATCAAGACTACCCTTTGAATTGGAGTGTATTGAAGACCACGATGTATTTAATTGGAGTGTATTGAATGCAGTAGTTTTGAAAACTATTGGCCTTTTTAGAGCTACCCAAAAAGTCTATTGGCCTGTCCAGAGCTGCACGCAATCGAGGAGGGGTTCAACGTGTTGGTGGTCCTACTGTCTGAGAAAGGTTGAATGCAGTAGTTTTGAAAATCGTTGGCTTGTTCAGAGCCGCCCAAAAAGCCTGTTGGCCTGTCCAGAACTACGTGTAATCAAGGAGCAGTTTGTCATTTTTTGTTGAACAAGGAAGAGGAGGCCACTGCTACTGCGTGAAGAAGGTTTTCTGAAGGAAAAACCACTAAAAAGAAATCTGGTTATTTTTGCAAAAAAAATTAAGCAAAATTTTCAGAAATTATTTGTTGTGAGTTTAGAAAATCAATGAAATTTTCCCCATAAAACTATAGTGGTTTTTCATTAAATTGAAGAAAATAATTTTCCAGATTCTCATTAAATTGAAAAACAAAAAGGGGAGCCAATTTTTTTGGGGAAAGGAAAATAATTCTGGAGTTCTTTTTTTAGTAACAGAAATTGGAGTAGGTTGTCTGTTCAGTTTTTTTTAAGAAAAGAAAAAAGGAAACCCAAGTAACCAGGAAACCCTAGTTGAAAGACCGAAACCCTAGGAGGAAAGAAATGGCCAAGATGACGAATGCAAATTTCGAGGTGGATAAATTCACCGGAAATAAAAACTTTGCTTTAGGAAACTGAAAGTTAGGGATTTGCTAGTGCAACAAGGGTTGCACAAAGCATTGGACGGGGTGAATAAGAAACCTGCTAGCATGACAGATTCAGACTGGGAGGACTTGGATGCTCAAGCTCTTAGTACCATTAGGTTATGCCTGGTGGATGAAGTTCTCTTCAACATTGTTGAAGATAGTACAGCTGCAAGTTTATGGGAAAAACTAGAAAAACTATTTATGACAAAATCGTTAACCAATAGAATTTATTTGAAAAGACAATTGTACAGTCTTCGGATGAAGGAGGGTACAAAAGTTGTAGATCACTTAAATGTTTTTAATACACTTATATGCAAATTATTAGATATGGAAGTTAAAATTCAGGAAGAAGACAAAGCTATAACCTGGGGTGTACAAGTGCCCCGCACCCCCCGCGTGAAGGGGTGTACAGTCTTCCTGGGGTATACATCTGGGTGAAATGAAGACCTCTAAATTAGGATGATAATCATGCTCCACACCCAACAATCTCCCACTTGGAGAATGATTGTAGCAACTCCACTACTGCTTCATTTTCTGGACAATGACTCCTCTTTGGACCTTGTTGTTTCTCATCTTCATCGTCATCCTTAAAGACCAATTGAAACTGAGCATATTCTCAGTTTCTCCCTGGTTACAACTTTTGTTAGCATATCTATAGGATTCTAGCTAGTGTGTATCTTTTCCAGCTTCAACTCTCCATCTTCCAACACTGATCGTATGAAATGGCACTTGAGTTGTATGTGTTTAGTCCTGGAATGAAACGCTAAGTTCTTTGCAAGATGAATGGCGCTTTGGCTATCACTATATAATGTGCCCATATCATGCTACTTACCCGATTCATCCATAAACCTTTGTAACCAAATCATTTCTTTACTAGCCTCTGTAGCACCACGTATATCTGTGTCTCTCTGGTTTTATGTGTTTGTGTTTTTTTGCATATTATATGTCTTGCATTTCTCTGTCATATATAATATTTTTCTAACAACCGGTATCATAGCCGAAGGTCTATTTGGCTGATAAACTCGCAGGAAAGAAGGGTTCCTCGTTCGAGTGGGAGAAATGGCGGAAGATGGTAAGTTTAGGGTCAAGAAATTTAACGGCAAAAACTTCCTGTTATAGACATTTTTGTGCCTTACAGCTCCAAGCATGAAATGTCCATAAACCAAGGGCTCCTAAGTCCCTAAGAGTGTTGTTCTAACCCCTAAAGGAACAAGGTCAACAAATTACAGCTTCTCCCAGAAGTTCTCCACCAGAAACTGCTCAGAATAAGTCAAAACAGGATCATTTCAGCTGCTCCACTAGCTAAGTGCGTTGCATAGCACCTAAATCCACTAGCTAGGTGCGTTGCAACGCACCTAAATGCACTATGAGGGTGCGTTGAGTGAGAAATGACAAATGGCAGTGTCATTCCGCGAGGTGGAGAGACAATGGAAGCTTCCAGAATCTTCTCTTATGACACTTGCCTCACTGAATTCGACCAAGGATGAGTAAGAGGCCTTCAGTCTCCAAGTGGAAGCAAGAACTGACAGAGAGAAGCCACTAATCAAATCACAAGCTGACTCATCCTCCTTTCATACATCTATATATGGATCCCTCATCCCAGAGATCCAGAGGCTGGAATTTTGCACATTGTAAGGAATTGCTGTTGGTTTTGAGACAAACATCAGAGAATTGGGTGATCTATGCTTTGTTGGAGGTGAAGAGGGGCTTCTTTGCTGGGAGGTTGATGCTGGGTCAAGAATCATCGGTTGTAACTCCTCCTGGATCTTCTTATTTATCAATAAAAACTATTTGAGTTTCTCCTCCATGCTTTTGTATCATTGATTCTTGTTACATTTGTATGGTTAACTTAAATCTGATCCTAAGTTATTTATGAATATAGATCCATGTCTTTGTATAGTTTTCTTCTTCTGTGATCTTACAGGTCCTTGGTGAAGCTGGGCAAGTAAGGGAGCAGGTAACTGGAAGCTGTCAAAGAAGAGAAGGATTGGATCAAAGGATTAGCGCAAGACACAGGTTGGTTCTTCCTATTCTTCTCTATTTATAGTTCATAAAGGAAATACAAGAGTAGTTTTCTCTGTTTGTTTCTAAGGCAGCTGTCACACCTTAGTGGGATAGAGCAGTTCTAAATAGACACTTTTCTCGGTAACAAAATGGCGACTCCGCTGGGGACAATGTCTAATTAGTTTGTTTGTGTATCTCTTGTTGTTTGTTTCATAAACTTATAAGTAGCATTCGAACTGCATTTGCCATAACAAATGCAAAGTAGACATCTGCTGCTTCAATCCATTCACTGGATTTGTTTATGATTTAAACAGCTAATTCATAGACTATCTGATTGCCCTTGTGATAGATCTTAGACCCTCCTTAGATCTACCCCTGATTGTGCATTACTGATTGCTTTTACCCGGCCAAAAACCAAAGACTAAACTGCAAACTGTGACCCAGAACCCGGATAGAATTCTCGTTTCTGGCCCAGCGCAGGTACTGTGAAGAGATCCTGCATTTCAACGCACTTCCTGAAAGGGCAACCTGCACTGCAATGCAGTTTCTCTGTGTAACAGGTGTGCTGATCAGCCTAGCCCTGTGCAGCTGAGGTTCTTGTGCTTCATTCTTTCCAGTTTTGTCTCTGAATTTTGTAGCCTGTAATCAATATATGACTGTTTCAAACCCCTTTTCCTTACTGATATTCCGCCTCATTTGTACAAAAGAACTGTAGATGTTTTTGTGTGTTTGTTGAGTCGTTTACAGTTTTCCATTGCAAAAGTATAATAATCGTACTGTCGTCCTTTGATTTAGATCTGTCGCAAGTGTCGATTTCGATCATAGGAGAAAGTTTATTTTCTGTTGATGGTCAATTATGCTTTTACTATTTCCTTTGGTTTGAATTTGTGACTTTCTAGTGTCAAAACGAGTATTTATTTCAAAATCATAAAGTGTCGTAATCATCTCTACCTTTTGATTTCGAAAAGAAGCTTGTTTGTGTTTGTCGCTTGAAAGAAAATTCAGATTTGTACATCAACTTTCTTTTTAGCATCAATACTAAGAAAGTGAAAAACAAATACATGCATGTGCATTTGCATATAGACAGTCTGTTTGGCTTGATTTAGGAAAGTGCATTTATAGTGTGCTCTTTGCTCTTTGTGAAAAGATTGTGTCTTTCTTTTCCCCTAGTAGCTAGGATTTTCATTGCCGAAAAGAGATAAAAGTTTGTTTATCATCTTTAGATTGCATTTTAGGAATTACATCTACATCTCGTGGTGAACCCAAAAGGCAAACTTCATAAGAAAGATCAACTTAAAATAAATTCAATGAATCTAACAACGCTTTGAAACTTAACGCACAACATTTAGAGGTCTAGGCTAGAGACGTATTCCGGCATCGTAAAGCCTGGTAACTGTTGTCCTCACTGATGGTTGGGTGATTCCTCCACTTTGAGACGATAAGTGCCAGTACGGACTTGTGCTCCCATGTACCGTCGAGTATATTTTGGGAGACCCCTATAGGCTTAAATCCTTTATCCATAGGAAGCCGTGTCGGTTGCCCTACTGATCGCAATGCACTGAACACAGCATTCGGGAAGATTGATTGTCGTACCGTAAAAAGTATTCTGCAGTTTTACGATTGGTTTGGTACTCCATCTACCTAGACCTCCAGAGCAGTCCCTTTCGTTCCTTTTCAAACTCCTTAACAGAAAAGGTCCATCTGAGCACTTGTCACTTCAGGCTCATTAAAAATCGAAGGAGACTAGAGTCATCTTTTGTTTTTTCTCGACTCTTAAAAACTAAAAAAACAAGTTGTGTCAAAGCGTATAAAAATTTATTTTATTTTCAAATCTAACTCATTCTCTACTAGATCAATAAGACGTTAAATTTATCAAATGATTCATCTTTATGTTTTAATAAGCCAATCCATCACATTTGAGATAAATCGCCAATGAATAATATGAAGTATTCTTCCCCCCGAGGATACGTATTTCTCATTGGACCACACAAATCAGTATGAATAAGTTCAAGTGGCATAATTGAAGTACCTTCTTAGTATTAAACTACACCCTGGTTTGCTTATCGAATTGACATGATTTGCATATGGTATTTTATGGTAGAGAGATGTCAAGCAAGTTGTGAATTGCTCCCATTTTTCTTGACTTAAGTAATTGACTGAAGCTTAGATGTCCCAATCTCTTGTGCCAGAGCTGGATTTCTTCTTATTTACTTAAGTAACAATGTTCTAGTCTGCCTTCCAAGACATAGACGTTACTTGGAGTTCTTTTCCCCTTTAGTATGATCTTATCTGTATCAATATTTCGTACCACACAATTCTTTTATATGAAAACAACCCCATGCCCTTGATCACACCTTTGACTAACACTCAACAAGTTATGTTTTAATCCATCAACAAACAAAATATTTCCTACTTTAACCTTTTCATTCAGCAAAATAGTTCATTGTCCTTTAATAGTAGCAGGTGAATTATTTCCAAAGGTTACATTATTTTCTTTCTTTATTTCATTAAAGGACATAATTTTATCATTATCATCTGTCATATGTTTTGAACATCCACTGCCAATGTACCACATATTTTCTTGATCTCTTTCATATAAGGCTAAACCACAGTTCTCATATTCTATGGTTTTCTTTTTCCATACCTTAGATGTTGTTGTTTTTTGTTCATTCTGAATAGTTGATCGCATTCTGATTTTGCATTCAGTTTCTCTATGACCAAAGTTGTTGCAAAGGAACATTCAGATTCATATTGAAGAGGTGAGAAGGTATTGTAAGAGCATTTATTTAACCAAATCTCATTCTTTTGTTTTCTTGCTTCTCTAGTCATGATAGTTTTATAAGCAACACATTGAGCAGCCTTATGACCAAAATTATGACAAGTAAAGCATTGACCATTAAATTAAAAGTTCCTGGGAGTGTAGTACCTTCTTGTGTAGCTTCCCCTTTGATTGTGGTAAGGGTGATTTACCTAAGAAACATTTGATCCCTTATTCCTTTACTGAGAGCTAGAATTTTGTTGACTACTTCCTTTTACTGCATTGAGATAGCTTCTTGTGCCTGTTTCAGAAGATTTTACAGTCTTTGATGATTCTCCATTGTATCTGAGACTTGTTTTTATAAGAGGAGAGTGTTGTACTTTGATGATTTCTTCTATGGTCTCGGATCCTTTAGCAAATCTAAGGTTTAGACTTTTTTATTTTTCAAGTTCCTTCCTTAGACTTACTACTTCTAGTTTTAACTTTTCATTGTGCCTCTCTTTTTCTAAAATTTGTTTCTTCAAAGCTTATTTTGTTAATTTAGCTTCTTCTAAATGAATTTTAAGCTGATTTTTTTCTTTAATGAGATTATCCTTTTCTTCTAGGGCATCCATAAAAACATCATCAGACTCATCAATACATTTATCTTTAAATGCCATAAGTAATTGATATTATTGATCAGACTCACCTTCTTTGCCATTTGAGAGACCATCACTATCTTCGTGTGTGTAGAATCTTATCTTGTTTTCGAACCTTCACCTAAAATTTACCTTTGTTGAATTCTTCCCTTTATCATGGTTTTGTTGATAAGGGCATTTAGTAGCATAATGACCAACTCTACCACGAGAAAAACATTTGAAAGGAAGCTTACCTCTAAATCTACCAATACCTACTTGGAGTTTCTTTACAAAGTTTTCCTCTTCTTTATCTGATACATACCCTGATTCCTTGAGCTCTTCCTTTTACTTTCCTTTAGAAGTAGTTTTGAATGCAGCTTCTCTGATATTTGAAGGACCTCCTTTTCTCATTTCATAGGCTGTTAAAATCCCAAGAAGTTGTTCAATAGTAAGGTTCTTCAAATTCTGCATTTCTTCAATGGAAAATATTTTCGAATCAAATTTTGGGGTTATATATCTTAATATTTTCTTAACCAATGATGATTATTTTACTTCGTCACCAATATTTCTCATCGCATTAGCAATCTCATCTACCCTAGGAAACAAACTTGCAATCCTGTCATCATTATGCATTCTGAGAGTTTCATATTGAATTCCAAGTGTTTGAAGTTTGGCATTCTTTACCTTGGTGTTACCTTCATAAATTTGGATGATCTTGTCTCATATATCCTTTGCGGTATTCAACTGCATGACTTTGAAAAATTCAGATTCTCCCAAGCTTCCTAACAAAGCATTCAAATCCTTTGCGTTGGTCTCATATTTTTTATTTTATGATTCATTTGTTGGAATGGAGGATGGAAACTGATAATCTCCTTCAATGATTCCCCAAAAATCTGCTCCAAGTGACTATAGGTAAGCTCTTGTTCTGACTTTCCAAAAAACTAGATTGGATCCATTAAACAATGATGGCCTGATATATGTTGCTCCCTCTTGGTTGCTCATCTTGATGAATCTTCCTTCAAGCGATCAAGCTTCTTCTAAAGGACGTGCTCTTATACAAATTGTTATGAAAAACACTGAGGGGGGGGTGAATCAGTGTTTTAAACTACTTAACATTTTCCTTTCTCATTCAGATTTTTTTACGCTATTGTTATGAAGTAAACTTGCGTATGTACTGTGATGAAGACAAGTAGCATATATCTAGTTAACTAACTTTTTAATTAATTCAATCATTTGTTTAACTTGAACCAGTGCATCAATACTTCATTAGACATTAATTAAATAGTCACCATGTGCAATAAGAATAAAATAAACCATCACACATAAACAACACATCAACACTCATGAACACCGGGATTTTTGAGTGGAAACCCAATGTGGGAAAAAAATCATCGTTGTTGTAGTCTTTGTCTTCTTATTTTATTATAAAGAGAAATTTCTTACAATCTTGTACTAGCGAAGACTCATACCAGTATGCACACACCCACCTACAGAAGGCTACAACCTTCTCTCGTTCTCCAGCTTCTACTGGAAGGGAGATACTACCCCCTTATCCTTAGATCTTTGTGGATCACATTTCATAATATTTCAAACTGGATCCATTCCAAATATCATATAGCAATATTGAAATCAACACTGTATCAAGTCTTTGAATCAACTGGATCACCAAATTAAATATTGAAGTAACTTATTCAAACAACCAGACCAACTTATAACATTGTATACCCATTCATCAAAATATCAGACTACATATTGTTCATCACAAAAACCAAATCCTTTCACTGCAAACCCTGACTAAACTCGTGTCAGAATATATACGCTATTGTTCAAAGGCACACCCGCATATATACGCGCTTTCCCTTAGGATGACTTGCGTACCAATCTCAAAACACAAAAATTTGAATTTAAATTACTGCACTACTAAAGCAATCTCTAAAACACATACTCACCCTATCACATATCTCTTAACCACATATAGATCATCACATAGAAACATCATTACTATTCATCAGTTCAACCCAACCAGCATTGTTAAACACATATTATCATGCAAGACTTCATCGACAGACAACAACAAACATAATAAAAAAAATCAATCATTATCATCAAATCATACTACAAAACCCTAGCATATGTACATGACCCTTATAAAGTATTTTTTTGTATGTACGAGCCTTTCATACTTGACACCCGCATATAGATCTGTTCATACTGCAGAATATATACACAACTCTCCAGAAGAAGATTCACGTATGTATGTGACCTTTCTGAAGAAAATCTACGAACATATCTGTAATTACTGAGTCAAACCTTCGCTCCACACCAAAACACCTGTCAAAACTAAATCTCGGCATACACCATAACAGATACACATCATAAAATCATCATCACAAATCTATCAAACCATAAGCAGATTATCCAATATAGTCATTTCAAATCTAATAGATCTAATCCATTATCATACTCCATGGTGCACACCTATTTCAGATCAAACCATTCATCAATAAAACTACATGCACACATGTCACTTTGATCTCCATCTCCTTATATATCTTAGGCCTTAGCCAATACCTTAGGCCAATTCTGTAGTTATGCCGATGGTATTCTTTGACGGGATCAAATATATGTTATTTCATTCATTACTATGGGACAAGACCATAGTAAAGACCCCTGGTATTGAGAATACTATGGTGCGGAAATTGTACCCGACTTTGCTTAACCATGCCCGCATATGTACATGGCCTTTATTCACAGGATTTGTGTATACTTCTTAAAACATTACATTTATCCTTCCTCTATCGCTAAACTGATATTCCTTTGTCCAATGTCTCTCTTACTTCTGTACTGGCCTGTATACTTATCCTACTACCATCATGTTGCAATATTTATCAAGTAGGTTCCCATTAAGGAGAACTCATTAGTCACAATGCCAACATTTTGTTGACATTATATTAGAGGAATTTTGAGGTCTAAAATGGGTCTCCTAAGAAAAATGTACAACCAAAATACACTTTATAAGAACCAATAGGATTCAAGATGATGATGTTAACCATGGGGGATGATTCACCATTTTGGAGTAAAAAAGGAAAAATATAAAAAAATAATAAAATAATAAAGCTATTTTTTCAACTCGTATTTTCAACTTATCTCCCTAATGTTTTACTCAAATTTCAAGCAAGAGTAATCATTGGATGCAAAATTTAATTGCTCATCAAAAGAGTACCCATGTTGCATACTTTTAATGGACTCTACTACACGAAAAAAGAGAAATGCATGAAAAACATGACTGCAATAACATTTTTCATGTATTTCCCATTTTTCATGTAGCAGGATCCAACAAAAGTATGCAAAATGGGTACTCCTTGGATGAGGAATCAAATTTTGCATCCAACGATTGTTCCCACTTGAAATTTGAGTAAACCCATATGGATATAAGTCGAAACTACAAGTTGAAAAAGTAATTTTTTCATTTTTCACTCTAAAATTTGATGATCTAATCTAACCTTATTTTATTATTCCACTATTATTTTATAATTTCCTCAGGAGACCCATTTTAGACCTCAAAATTCCCTTAATGCTTGTTGCTATGAAAGGGAAATGTTGTGGATCATGTTGGCATTATGAATTAGGTGTTATCCTTGATGGAAACCTACCTCATGAGTTATCCTTGATGACAATATGAATGGCAACCTACCTAATGAGTTGTCTCTTGATGGAAACCTACTTGGTGAATATGTAAACAGAATGTGACAAAGTGTTTTATGGGTGTGACAGAGTGTTTTAACAAAGGCATGGAAGTTCAGAGATAGAAGAATTATTAAGTTAGAAGTTTAAGAAGTATACGCAGGTTTTGTTAAGCAAAGCCGTGTACACACGCGAGTTTAAAGAAACAAAGGCATGTACAGTTTTCGCACCATGGTATTCTAAATACCAAGGGTCCTTACCACGGTATTTCCCTATGGTATTGTTGATGCCTCGAAAATCGCTGCAACAACATTGGGGAAACCACCCGGTCCAGACCTTAGTACAGCTCCTTTTCTGTTTGGAATAGTGGCTCCGACTGGGGATAGTGGGACCAGTTTCCCAAAAATAGATAAACGGGATGAATGAATGACTTATAGAGTATGCTAGCGGTAAGCGAATAACTAAAACTATCAGCAAGAATATAATAACTACGATCTATCCCGGGGACTTATTGAGCTCTAAAGCGTAGCGTTTGATGGTCTGTGTCTAAAGACAGGCATATAGATGACTCCATCTTTAAGACATAGATATTAATTCATTCAAGATTGCTGTGCCTAAATAGTTAAGCAAAGCGATTAAAGCGAAATTACCACACTTTATCATTTATATCATTGTCATACGCATGATTAAAAGAAAAGGCACATCATAAAACATCCAATAGTGGAATGAATAAAGATCTGCTGTTACAGCGCATGCATATAATCAACAATAGCAAGAATAATCACATAACAATTCATATAAAAGGAATGAATTCAGACATAGATAGAAATACCATATGAGCTGCTTGACACTCCCAAATATCAATCGCTATTTGTAGTTCTTCCTTCAACGCAAAAACATTCTCAACAACGACAATAGTGCACAATTGCATAAAGAAGCTTCCTTGTTAAATTAAGAACAATTGGCCCAGTTTCATAAAAGAATATTGACTGAAGCACAATAGTGCAAACTTTAGTCTTTTAATTCTGTTACAAAACTTTACGACCCTTTCTAAAAACATGAAAGGGTCTATAAATACTAAATTAATCTAAACATCTAATAAACAGAAATTCTACATAATTGGCATCAATAACTTTTGATCCTAATTTTGGCCAGCGAGCTGGCAAGCGGGAACATGATTCATCAAGTCGGCTGCTTTCCCTTGAATCTGAGCTGACTTATCGCAAGCATTGGCTCTACTTCAGGAGGTTTGTTGAGGCGCGAACTGAGCTGGGCGGCATAGGTGGCATCCTGAATATCGGGAATTATACACCCGATTGCATCTGTTAAACACTTAAGGGCGGCTCTCTGTGTGTGTGGCTTAATCAGGAAGAGCCAATAGGCATCGAAGGTCAAACTGTTAACCCCAGCGATTAATCTCCCCTTTTCCTCCAAGTCAGGATAACACGTTTGCTCCAACATGTTTGTTGTTGTTATCTTTCCTGGCGTACATTGGGAAATCATATTCGCTAAGTAGAGAGTGTTGTTAACTAGATCAACCAGATTGCTGGAAGTTGATTTACACCTTGAAGCTGCCCTTTCTGCTTTCATCACCTGAGTGTGCCATTCTGTGAAAAGTATGTCTTTATATGTTTCTGAAATCTTGGGCAAATTTGCTTCTCTCCCTTGATCAGAATCTTGCCAGTCAAGATATCCAGTTATGATCTCTTCGGCCTGGTCTAACTCATTTCTGGCCTTCTCTACCTGCTGATTTATGGATGTCGTTAGCTCACACAATGGCTCTGCCTGAGCGATTTGTTGACACAGGAGCCTAATCTAGGATATCAATGCACTGTTGATTAGTGATGCTTCTTTTCTGAATTCTGCCACTTGTGAAGTGCCCTTTGCTTTTTCGAGCTGCGATGACAATTGAGCGATTTTCTCATCCTTTGTTTTCATCATTTGCTCATTCGCTGCTCTTAATTGTGCCAATGCCTTCGACAATTCCTTTTGTTTCTGGATTGCGCTTAGGTCGATCCTTTGCCTTTCTTCCTGCAATTGCTAGGTTAATTGATCGTTCATTTGTCGTTGTGCCAGCAACTGCTCCTCTGCTTGCGCTGCCTTCTGCTTTGATTCGGCCAACTCTGCCTGCAATGCAAAAATTTCTTGGTCTTTAGTCTTCAGTAGAAGACTTACCTCCGATGCCTTGTCGATTGTCGCTGCGGAATAGGCTCCCGCATACTGTGACAGCTTTGTTAGGTCATCGGAGGGGTCCAATTCCTCCTTCCATACTACATTACCTGTGACTGTTTGCTCTGGAAAGATAGAAGGTTGATCAGTCCTTCATCTTTTCCTTGATCGCTTTACAACTGCTCTATGCCTCGGGCTGTAGAAAACATCCAGGGGAGGAATATCTTCTACCTGGAGAATGATTTGATCGGAGGGGTCCTTTGGAATTATCTCAACATCCTTAGAAATGGGTGGGCCGCTGGTTCCACTTAGAACCTGAGGTGAAGTGATGTCCTGTGTGTCATTTGTCTTGGAAGTGTCTGTATCTTTTGAACATTCCAAGCCACTGATGATAGAATGAAACTGCTGCCATTCCTGGAGCAATTTGGGGTCTATAGTAGTGTCCACATTGACATCAGGGGTGGTCTGTTTCTCCTTTTCGGCTTGGGACTCCTCCCGTTCTTTTTCCTGCTCTTTCTTCTGTTGCTCCTCTTGTTCATTCTGTTGCCTTTCCTCATGTTCTTTCTTTAGCTGTTCCTCTTTCTCTTTCCTCTGTCTTTCCTCATTTTCCCTCCTCTGTCGTTCTTCTTGTGCTCTCTGCTGCTTTTCTGCTTGCTCTTTTCTCTGCCTTTCTTCCTGTTCTTTTTTATGATCTTTTGTTATAACAAGAGGTTGGCTCGACTGTTGCCGACCGGGCTTGCTTGATGATGTAGCTGGGGTCATTGCCAGTAAATCTAGAGGCAGAGTTTGCAACCTCTGTTCTCTAAGTTTATTAAACTCAGTTAACCCTTCATCATTATACTTCATTCTAGCGAGTTCTCTAGCCTGACCTATTGATTCGGTTGCAATGAACAGGTCGTCAAATATATCTTCTTTGTGCTCAAATTTTGTCAATTTGGCCTGTTCTAGTGCAGTATAGGCAACTTTACTTGGATCATATGGCCTATTGGGGATAGTCGCCAGAGTCAGAGATTGAATCTTTGTGGCTTCCTTTTCTGCATGTTTGAGGTCATGCAAGGTATACACACCACACCTCAAAGGAAAAGAGGGCCAGCCTTGCTTTTTATTCTTCTTAAGTGTTTGTGTAACACTCTCGGAAATGATTTGGTAAGAGATTTCCCTTGCTAGAAGTTTATCTGGTATGTACAGAGGGAGGACATGGGGTCTGGCTTCACTGCCGAAAACTCTTATGTAGGTAAACCTTTCCTCTCCAAACCAACTGGCTATTCCGGCTAAATCAAATCTGGCTTGATAAGAGATCTTGGGAGCAGGTCTATCAAAAATGGAATAATGAATAGGCAACATGAAACCATTACAAACTTGGTATAGATGATCTTTATAAGAAGACTTCCACAATTTCTGGTGATATATATGAATGGGTGAGGGGTCTTGCGCAGTCCACCTCCAGCCGAGTACGGGGAATTCAGAATTATAACAGAGGGTGTCTAGAATATAAGCGCTGTAGTAAAATGGGGAAATTATCCTTTCAGTAACCCGGGTCTTGCTTCTAAACTCAAGCACAGCTTGTGCTAGTTTGTCGGAAAGGATAGTGGCCCAATCCATGATTATACTGTTTACTGCTGCCTCCATTAGAGGAACCATTTCTATGGTAAAATTAGCAGAGTCATGCAATCCCCATAATCTACACATCATTATCCCCGCATAGCAATAAGGAGAAGCCAAAGAATCGACCGAGTACTTACCGGAAGATTCGTGCTTGTGTTTGGCTGGATTCTGTCTCCAATCCCGGATGGGTTCGGATTCTTTTTCATTATCATTTGCAAACTTCTCCAGGAACGCCTTGTTATACACCTTCTCTGGCTCGGGCAAATGATACATTTGCCTTAGATCATCTGCCTTGAATGATCCGAAAATCCTCCCATCTCTGGTGCTAAAAGTTCTGTCCAAGATTGGAATTTCTTCAATCGCCCATCGCACGACGTCTGTGTATGGGAGAATTTGCTCTCTGGCCGCTATCCTGTGAAGGAAAGAGTCGGCCAAATCTTTGAGGGTGCTTTCAGACTTCCGAAGTAAATCCACACTAGCTTCTGTTACTGTCTTCACTGGTTGTTCGGCTTCAATCAAATTGTAAGTGCCTTGCCAAGTGACTCTGGTGAGACCCGTTCACGTAGTATCAGAAATTAAGCCCTTCTTCTTGTCTACGGCAGCTTGTCCTGCAACTGGTGTAGCGGAAGCGCCCACGGTATTCTTAGATTTCTTCCCCATCTTATTTGAGCTTCCTTCTATGGATGAATTCTGCATAGCGGCGCAAATATGCGTAATACAGAGAGATAACAATGAAAAATTGCAAGTGATGAGAACATATGCATAGGTGCGTAATAAGGGATTAGCCTTTAAAAATGGGCGCGGACACAATCCATGGAAAGATTTTAAGACTTATGATCTCATTAATTGGCCATTTAAAACCTGTCATCCCTTAAATGCCCATTATATCGTTATTCGGCTGAATGATTCACTTAAGCGTGCAGTGGGCGTTTTGGCGGTTGAGCGCAGGTGAATGATTGCTTAACCGATCAAGCTTTAAATATGAATGAATTGTGATATCCCATCACTTAACGGCTTTTTATTGAAAACTGCGCTTTATCGCATCGCGTCGGGAGAATGAGGATTATAAAGTGCACATATAGTGTATCGCCGATCGCCGATAGCGATATCGGATCGCATCGGGGGTATGACCTGTGCGCCTTAATGATGTGCATTGGATATTGCCGATTGCCGACTGCCGATTGCATCGCATCGGGGGGAAAAGCTTTGAGCGCATTAAGACTTAAGTAAAGATTACCGCCGATATCCGATCGCCGATTTCGCATCGCATTGGGGCTAATAGCATGGGGCGCTTTAAAATGTGCATGAAGCATTGCCGATCGCCGATTGCGATATCACATCGGCGGAAATCAATGTGCCGCTTATTTATATTTCTTATGTCATTGCGATATGCGATCTTGCGATCGCTTTATCGCAATGACAAAGATTTGCTTTATTTCTTTAGATGGGTTTTTCAAAAGGGTTTTATAAAATGAGTTCATTTGATTATCGGACCTTTTTGAACAATAAAAGTATTGATACCAATTAAACTTTAAAGGGACCCATTTCATATGTTAATATTTATAAATAAAAATGATATGAAATGGGGGGTTGTTGTAGAGCACAACAATTGGCGATTCGCTGGAAGAACCAGTTATCTCTGGAAATTATAGAAATACTTAAGCTTTTTCATAATAGAGTTTCAATCAAAAGGGGAAAATTCTAATATAACCAGATATATATGCATTCTGAATAAAATGAAACTATTTTGTTAACTTCCTCCCATTTCTAAGAAAACAAATACATTATAAGCTTTAAAATAGGCCTTTATTAGTTTATAATGATAAAACAGAAAACCTTTCCAAATCAGCTTTTAAAATGAACTCCTCCATCATAGGTAGAGCCTCTGCTGCCAGCAAACGTTTATAGTTTCGACAGGGATACCTTTTAACCATGTAATTGTCCATTGTCCCATTCAATTAAATGTGTGATTAACATAATGAATTCAAAACATGTTTTCATATTTTGTATTTCATTTCCTTTTTCTGTTATTGATAAGATAAAAAGCCATTGTCCTGGTTTGGTGGCCA
The DNA here is from genome assembly GCA_031772625.1 of Pinus tabuliformis. Taxonomy (NCBI): domain Eukaryota; kingdom Viridiplantae; phylum Streptophyta; class Pinopsida; order Pinales; family Pinaceae; genus Pinus; species Pinus tabuliformis. The sequence continues at coordinate 1,143,171,990 of CM062811.1, read as the reverse complement.
GCTGTTTGACAAAGCCATTCACTGGTAGTAATCTAACTGAACAAGTTGGCTCATGATGAGACCCCTTGTCTTGCAATTTCAAGCCATTAACCTGTTTTGGTATGCAGTATTGGTAATGTCAGTTAAACTACTTCCCTATGAACATGGTAAGCAGGCTTGTAATAAGACCTCTTATCTTTAATATCTTATATTTTAGAATTACACTCTGAATAATCATAAACTTTAGTGAATGGGATGAACAATTTTCTCCTTAAGAGTAAATGGATGACAGGATAAGAGTTGAGGATGCTGAAATTGGATTGGCTTCTATCTTAATATTGATAACCTTTTGAGACCAATTTTGAAAACAAAAATGATTTACAATACTTTTATGCTTTGAGAGGAGTTCACAAACTTGGACTGTAGTTTCAGAATACAAAGATACCTAATTTCCTAGAAATTATCCCTTTTGGTTAAGAGTTCTATTATTTAAAAGCAAATATTCATACTACTTCTGTGGGACACTTTTCAAACACAGCAAAAGGTCAATAGTAAGTACCTTACAACATTATTTTCTGCAAATCCTACAAGCTACAAAAATCTATCAAACTAAAAGGAGAAGGGGTTACCTCCTCAATTAAAGAATTTCTTCAAGATAAGGCCATTAACAGGGAGAGAATCTCTCAAACCTGATAAATCTTGCAATATAAAGGTTGAATGGCCTATCTTCTCACAGATCTGAAATGTCCAAGCCACAACTTTTGGAACTTGGAGTGTTTGCTCTTGTCCTCATGGGCTTTGTCCCATTTCAGAACTAAATCACCGACTTGGAATTGTTTTGAACCGGATGAGACTGAATCAAAAGCTGCTTTAATGACTTGTTGATGTTTGGCATGAGTAACTCTAGCTTTTTCTCTTTCCTCTTCTAATTTTAGAATTTGGTCATGTCTAAGCTGAATAGAAGAGGAAGGATTTTCCTCAATAAACTGCACCAGGGCTAGAGAAGGAAGAACAAGATTGGTGGGTAGTACTGCTTCTTTTCCATACACAAGATTGAACGTAGAGGTTCCTATAGAAGCTTTCTGTGTTATCCTATCAGCCCATAATGCAAACACTAAGGATTTGTGCCAGTTTCTATGATTTTGTTCGATAGTTCGCTTAATAATTTTGATCAAATTCTTATTAGTAGATTCTACTAGACCATTACCCTCGGGATAGTAATTAGCAGAATACTTTAGCTTAAGTCCTCTTTTAATAGCGAAATCAAACACAGCATTGCCTGAGAATTAAGAAGCATTATAAAAAACAAGAGCATTTGGGACACCAAACCTGGTAATGATGAATTGATCTATGAATTCAATGATTGATTCAGAATTTGCTGTCTTCAAAGGGATGGCCTCCACCCACTTAGTAAAATAGTCAGTAGCAGTAAGGATATACCTATGTTGTTTGGAAGAAGGTGGATTAATTTCCCCAATGATATCCAATCCCCATTGCTCAAATGGTTGTTCAATGTTGACTGGTTGCAAAGGGAAAGCCGGTTTCCGTTGTCTTCCACTAGAAGTTTGGCAATTAAGGCATTTCCTTACATACTCGTGGGCATCTCTAAATAGAGTGGGCCAATAATATCCAGCATGAATAATTTTGTGAGCTGTTGTGTCAGCTCCAAAATGTCCCCCTGCTGGTCCATCATGTAACTCCTGCAAAACCTTTTGGGCTTCAGGTTTCTCAAGGCATCTTAATAAAATAGAATCATAATTCTTTTTAAAAAGCACATCATCAATAATTGTAAAACTCTTCGCTTTTAACCTGCTGGCCCTTTTGTTCTTGTAAGACAGATTTGGAGGTGCATAACCATTCTTTAAATAAAAGATTAAATCTGCATATTGAGATTTAGAATCAGTAACACTTATCTAATTGATTTCTTCAGCTTGATCTGTATCGCTTGATTCAGGAATGTTGGATGCTCCTGCCAATATCCTGCAAAAACCTTGACCCCTAACAATCTTTGCTGGCCTAATTTCTAAGTCATACTCTTGAAGCGCTGTGACCCAATTGGCCCTTTTTTCACCCAGTTCTTTTTGAATTAGTAGTTGCCTTACTGCTGGGAAAGGAACTATGACTTTTGTGTGGGTTTTCAGAAGGAAGGGTCTATAATGTTTGACTGCTTTAAATACAGCAAAGGCTTGTTTTTCTACGTCGGAGTAATTCAATTCGGCACCCTGAAGATTTGAGCTAAAGAATGAGATGGGTGCTTCCAAATTATGATCATTTAGTTGCGTGAGTACTGCAGCATAAGATAAGTCGGATGCAATGGTATACAATGTAAAATGATTGGAAAAATTTGGAGTATTTAAGGCTGGGGCATTGATTATTGATTGCTTGATTAGATCAAAAGCTTCCTTTTCTGCTGATCCCCACTCAAAGACCGAATTCTTCTTGATCATTGTTTGAAGTGGCAAAATAATTTGAGAAAAATATGGAACAAATCTTTTAACGAAGTTGATCTGGCCTAAAAATGACTGCATCGATTTTTTATTGTGAGGGAATGGGATTTCAGAGATTTCTTTGATCCGATCAGGATCAATATAAATGCCATCTTTGGACACGATAAAACCCAAGAGCTTCCCTTGATCAAGAGCAAAGAATGACTTTTTAGGGTTCAGAGAAATACCATATCTTTTGCAGCGTTGAAAAATTTGGCTTAAGTCATGCAAATGATTAGACCTCTCTTTAGAGAATATAGTTATATCATCTAGATAGATGACTATTGTTTTATTAATCAACCCTCTAAAAGCTGTATCCATAGCTCTTTGGAATGTCGCTCCTGCATTTATAAGTCCAAACGGCATTTTCTGATATGCATATGTTCCCCATTTTGTTCTAAATGTAGTTTTAAGCTGGTCGTCAGGATGAACCAGGACTTGGTTGTATCCTGAGAAACCGTCTAGAAAGGACATCAATTCAGAGCCTGCCACTGATTGAAGTATTTGCTCCATAGTAGGCAATGGGAAATTGTCTTTCAAGCTTGCTTTGTTCAAGTTTCTGAAATCAATACAAATTCGAATGTCGCCATTTTTCTTTCTGACTGGCACCATATTAGAGACCCAGTTTGAGTGTCGGACTGGAAAAATAATCTTGGCTTTCAAGAGTTTGTTAAGTTCCGACTCTATCTGGCTTTCTAAGTTTGGGTGAATTTTTCTTAACTTCCGCTGGATTGGTTTTTGATCGGGAAGCATTGGAATGGTATGTTGGATAATAGATGTGTCATAAGTCTTCAAATCATCGTATTTCCAAGCAAAAAATTGTTTATTTTTTCTTAACAGTTTAATAAATGCCTCCTTTTCGTCTGAAGAAAGTCCTAATCCTAAATTGATATTTTGAGGAGCTTGCTCAGTACCTAAATTTATCAATTCAAACCTTAGGGTAGAGCTTTGAAGCTTTGCATTAATTACAGGTTTAAACCTGTCTTTAATATCATAAAGATCTTCTAGCTTTACTACAGGCTTAGGAATTGCATTTTCTTGAGGTGTTTCTTTCATTTGGGAGTCATGCTCATCTTCTTCAATGATTTGATTATCATAGGACTTTTCAGAAGTTAAGAATTGTAAAATATCCTCATCATAGTTGAATACTCTCCAATTAGTGACATTATCAGGAATTGAAGGCCTAAAAATCAATTCTACAGAAAATCTATCAGGGCTGTAATCTTCCGAAGGTAGAAGCTTGGAAGCTACATTGGCTAGTAGGTCGGCTGCCGAGTTTTGTGACCTAGGAATGGAGGAAATGTTGAATGCCGAAAAATGTGAGGTAAGATCTTGCACTAGCGATTGATAATGCTTGAGGTGATTTGAGAGACAATGAATTGCATTTCTCACCTGTTTAACAATTATTTCAGAATCGCCAAATACTTTTAGATATTGTACTTTAAGGCCGATTGCTTTATATAATCCCTGGACTAAAGCTTCATATTCGGCCGTATTGTTAGTGCATTCAAATTCTAATCTACAAGACAGCATTGTTTTTTCCCCATGTGGGCTAACCAAAACACATCCTGCTCCTGAGCCTTCGCTCGACTTGGAGCCATCAAAATATAAAGACCAAAATAAAGGAGTATTAACAACCATATTTACAGTTTTCTCATCATCATTGAAACATCTAGATTTATCTGTTTGTGAAAAATTCTCAATCTGAGATGAAAAATGATCAACTGAGAAAGGTGAGGGTTGGGCAACAAAGTTGCCAAAGAATGACTCTGATGAATAATTCCCCAAAATGTTGTTGTTGAATGCTACGGGCTGGTTTTCTTGTTCAAATTCAGTAACTGTGTGGGTCATATGTTTTTCTCGATCGATCCTTATTTGATTTGGCTTACCCTTATAGGGAAGCCACATGTGTGACCAATCAGTGGAAATATACCCATGCAATTTTTCGGACCAATCCCTACTCAAAATTAAACCGTAAAACTCGGGTATGTCGGCTATTAGGATGTCAATCCTTTGTACTATCCTGGGATCAGCAGACAACCTGATAGTTACGGAATTAATTTCTCCCACAACCTGCACTTTGGTCCTGTCCAACTGTACAATATGGATAGCAGACTTCTGGGGTTCAATGTTCAGTTTAGAACAAACTGAAGCTGGCATTATGTTAGATGATGCCCCTGAGTCAATTAAACAGTTGTGCAGGTTTCGATTATAGATCTCATAGGTTAGAAGGAATGGTGGAGTATGAGAATTTGATCTATCTCCAATCAGAACTGAATCGGTAGCTTCAACCATACCGGGAGGAGGTTGGCCTGAATCATTAGCAGCTTTTGCACTGGGAAGAGGTGTAGAGGGAACAGCATTCAATTCTTTAAGAAGTAATTTTTGCTGATGCTTTAATTTACTAAGTTCAAACATGGTTATGTTTGCTTTAGTTTTCTTCATGTCATCAACAATGTTGTATTCCATTGAATCGGATACCACCAACGTTTTAGATGTTGAAGGAGAATTAGAAGTTGAAGGCTGGTTTTGGGGAACTACTGCGGGTGATTTCTTCGGAGGTACTTTTTCCTTTGTTGTGGCAGCACCTGCACTCCTTTTCTTTGAAGTTGCCTGGACAGTTTCAGAAGTACTTCTACTTCTAGTAGTGACCGAGAAGGCTTCTTCTTCATTGTCGGTATCAGAGTTAGGGAGTATAAAATCCCACATTCCGTGGCATTCAGCTACTTCTTCTTCATCATCAGTTTGTGAGGTTGTTTCCTCCTCCTCTTCTTATTGCTCTGAATCTGCGTTAGATATGACATTTGGTGGCTTTGATTCAGTTCTCTTATAGGTCCTAAATGGTCTTTTGTTTGAGGTTTCGGCGACCTGTTTCTTTATGTCAACCATTTCGTTAGACAAAGTTTTCAGGACCTTTTGCAAACCCTCCATGTCATATGGGTCCTTTGGGGTTTTCTTCTTAGAATCTTCTTTGAAAGAGACTTTTTTGGCTTTTCTGTCTTCCAGAGCAGCTTTCTTCTCTAGAGCATTGATGCACTTTTCTACAGCAAGTGCTTCTTTCATGTTTTCAGCTAAGGTAGGTTTCCCTGCCCTGTCTACAAAAATAGCTATATTGGCAGGTAGGGTGGTGATATACCATTCGCTACGAATTTGTTCACTTGGTTTGGAAGCTGTAGGGATTTTATTCAGGAGTTTATTTAAACGAGCATTAAATTCCTTAATTGGTTCCATATGTTCAATTCTCAGATTGGAGAGATCGTTTATTAAAGTAGCCAAAGACCTATCATCTCCATATTTGGTAAGAAACTGCTCTTGGCAAGTGTTCCAACTGGTAATGGAACCAGAGGGTAAAGAGAAATACCAGGATCCTGCTGACCCTTGTAAGGTGTAAGGGAAAAGTCTAACAACAACATCTTGTTCTGTTACTCCTTTTAAGTTGACAGCTAACATGAAATTATTGATGTGTTCCTCAGCTTGGGTTCCATCATCTGGATTAAACTTGGGTAGCCACTTTTCAGGGTAATCTGGTAATGGATGCAACGGCGCAGGCATATTGACTGCACCAGGTCTGGTCCATGGATCTGCCATTGTAATAGCAACAGTGGTTGATACTACTGTTGGAATTCCAGATGTATGAGAAGGAAATAATATTGAGGAGTGGGCAGGTTGAGATGTTGAAGCTTCTAATCCCTGGTGAACAACAATATGTAATGGAGGAGTGGATGATTGACTTTGCAGAGGAGAAGATGGAATGGAGGATATGGATGAAAGCTCTCCACTATCAGATCCTTCAGTATATTTTTTAGCCTTTTTCCTTTTGGGTAAAGGGAACTCAGTGGGTTCAATACCGAGCTTTTCGCTTTGAAGTCTGGTAAGAGGATGAGATAAATTGAACTGCGAAGTCGCACTGCTTTGTGATACCTCAGATTTCTGTGGCGAAATCGAGAAGCTCTGAAGTTTGTGGATAAGAGACTGAACTTCAGGTGATTCAAGACTTAATTGTTCTGGAGTATGATGGGTTTGAGCAGTGGTAGTTGATTCCTCTTCTTCTTGATGGTATGCTAGAGAACTAGCATGCGATTGAGAAGTACGAGGAGATTTGGAGGGAGAATTACTCTTAGAGTGGCTTGCAGATTTAGGTTTGCTTGCCATTCACAGTCAGGCCCTCCTTCTAGCGCCAAAAATGTTGATGCCTCGAAAATCGCTGCAACAACATTGGGGAAACCACCCGGTCCGGACCTTAGTACAGCTCCTTTTCCGTTTGGAATAGTGGCTCCGACTGGGGATAGTGGGACCAGTTTCCCAAAAATAGATAAACGGGATGAATGAATGACTTATAGAGTATGCTAGCGGTAAGCGAATAACTAAAACTATCAGCAAGAATATAATAACTACGATCTATCCCGGGGACTTATTGAGCTCTAAAGCGTAGCGTTTGATGGTCTGTGTCTAAAGACAGGCATATAGATGACTCCATCTTTAAGACATAGATATTAATTCATTCAAGATTGTTGTGCCTAAATAGTTAAGCAAAGCGATTAAAGCGAAATTACCACACTTTATCATTTATATCATTGTCATATGCATGATTAAAAGAAAAGGCACATCATAAAACATCCAATAGTGGAATGAATAAAGATCTGTTGTTACAGCGCATGCATATAATCAACAATAGCAAGAATAATCACATAACAATTCATATAAAAGGAATGAATTCAGACATAGATAGAAATACCATATGAGCTACTTGACACTCCCAAATATCAATCGCTATTTGTAGTTCTTCCTTCAACGCAAAAACATTCTCAACAATGACAATAGTGCACAATTGCATAAAGAAGCTTCCTTGTTAAATTAAGAACAATTGGCCCAGTTTCATAAAAGAATATTGACTGAAGCACAATAGTGCAAACTTCAGTCTTTTAAGTCTGTTACAAAACTTTACGACCCTTTCTAAAAACATGAAAGGGTCTATAAATACTAAATTAATCTAAACATCTAATAAACAGAAATCCTACATAATTGGCATCAATAACTTTTGATCCTATTTTTGGCCAGCGAGCTGGCAAGCGGGAACATGATTCATCAAGTCGGCTGCTTTCCCTTGAATCTGAGCTGACTTATCGCAAGCATTGGCTCTACTTCAGGAGGTTTGTTGAGGCGCGAACTGAGCTGGGCGGCATAGGTGGCATCCTGAATATCGGGAATTATACACCCGATTGCATCTGTTAAACACTTAAGGGCGGCTCTCTGTGTGTGTGGCTTAATCAGGAAGAGCCAATAGGCATCGAAGGTCAAACTGTTAACCCCAGCGATTAATCTCCCCTTTTCCTCCAAGTCAGGATAACACGTTTGCTCCAAGATGTTTTTTGTTGTTATCTTTCCTGGCGTACATTGGGAAATCATATTCGCTAAGTAGAGAGTGTTGTTAACTAGATCAACCAGATTGCTGGAAGTTGATTTACACCTTGAAGCTGCCCTTTCTGCTTTCATCACCTAAGTGTGCCATTCTGTGAAAAGTATGTCTTTATATGTTTCTGAAATCTTGGGCAAATTTGCTTCTCTCCCTTGATCAGAATCTTGCCAGTCAAGATATCCAGTTATGATCTCTTCGGCCTAGTCTAACTCATTTCTGGCCTTCTCTACCTACTGATTTATGGATGTCGTTAGCTCACACAATGGCTCTGCCTGAGCGATTTGTTGACACAGGAGCCTAATCTGGGATATCAATGCACTGTTGATTAGTGATGCTTCTTTTCTGAATTCTGCCACTTGTGAAGTGCCCTTTGCTTTTTCGAGCTACGATGACAATTGAGCGATTTGCTCATCCTTTGTTTTCATCATTTGCTCATTCGCTGCTCTTAATTGTGCCAATGCCTCCGACAATTCCTTTTGTTTCTGGATTGCGCTTAGGTCGATCCTTTGCCTTTCTTCCTGCAATTGCTGGGTTAATTGATCGTTCATTTTTCATTGTGCCAGCAACTGCTCCTCTGCTTGCGCTGCCTTCTGCTTTGATTCGGCCAACTCTGCCTGCAATGCAAAAATTTCTTGGTCTTTAGTCTTCAGTAGAAGACTTACCTCCGATGCCTTGTCGATTGTCGCTGCGGAATAGGCTCCCGCATACTGTGACAGCTTTGTTAGGTCATCGGAGGGGTCCAATTCCTCCTTCCATACTACATTACCTGTGACTGTTTGCTCTGGAAAGATAGAAGGTTGATCATTCCTTCGTCTTTTCCTTGATCGCTTTACAACTACTCTATGCCTCGAGCTGTAGAAAACATCCAGGGGAGGAATATCTTCTACCTGGAGAATGATTTGATCGGAGGGGTCCTTTGGAATTATCTCAACATCCTTAGAAATGGGTGGGCCGCTGGTTCCACTTAGAACCTGAGGTGAAGTGATGTCCTGTGTGTCATTTGTCTTGGAAGTGTCTGTATCTTTTGAACATTCCAAGACACTGATGATAGAATGAAACTGCTGCCATTCCTGGAGCAATTTGGGGTCTATAGTAGTGTCCACATTGACATCAGGGGTGGTCTGTTTCTCCTTTTCGGCTTGGGACTCCTCCCATTCTTTTTCCTGCTCTTTCTTCTGTTGCTCCTCTTGTTCCTTCTGTTGCCTTTCCTCATGTTCTTTCTTTAGCTGTTCCTCTTTCTCTTTCCTCTATCTTTCCTCATTTTCCTTCCTCTGTCGTTCTTCTTGTGCTCTCTGCTGCTTTTCTGCTTGCTCTTTTCTCTGCCTTTCTGCCTGTTCTTTTTTATGATCTTTTGTTATAACAAGAGGTTGGCTCGACTGTTGCCGACCGGGCTCGCTTGATGATGTAGCTGGGGTCATTGCCAGTAAATCTAGAGGCAGAGTTTGCAACCTCTGTTCTCTAAGTTTATTAAACTCAGTTAACCCTTCATCATTATACTTCATTCTAGCGAGTTCTCTAGCCTGACCTATTGATTCGGTTGCAATGAACAGGTCGTCAAATATATCTTCTTTGTGCTCAAATTTTGTCAATTTGGCCTATTCTAGTGCAGTATATGCAACTTTACTTGGATCATATGGCCTATTGGGGATAGTCGCCAGAGTTAGAGATTGAATCTTTGTGGCTTCCTTTTCTGCATGTTTGAGGTCATGCAAGGTATGCACACCACACCTCAAAGGAAAAGATGGCCAGCCTTGCTTTTTATTCTTCTTAAGTGTTTGTGTAACACTCTCGGAAATGATTTGGTAAGAGATTTCCCTTGCTAGAAGTTTATCTGGTATGTACAGAGGGAGGACATGGGGTCTGGCTTCGCTGCCGAAAACTCTTATGTAGGTAAACCTTTCCTCTCCAAACCAACTGGCTATTCTGGCTAAATCAAATCCGGCTTGATAAGAGATCTTGGGAGCAGGTCTATCAAAAATGGAATAATGAATAGGCAACATGAAACCATTACAAACTTGGTATAGATGATCTTTATAAGAAGACTTCCACAATTTCTGGTGATATATATGAATGGGTGAGGGGTCTTGCGCAGTCCACCTCCAGCCGAGTACGGGGAATTCAGAATTATAACAGAGGGTGTCTAGAATATAAGCGCTGTAGTAAAATGGGGGAATTATCCTTTCAGTAACCCGGGTCTTGCTTCTAAACTCAAGCACAGCTTGTGCTAGTTTGTCGGAAAGGATAGTGGCCCAATCCATGATTATACTGTTTACTGCTGCCTCCATTAGAGGAACCATTTCTATGGTAAAATTAGCAGAGTCATGCAATCCCCATAATCTACACATCATTATCCCCGCATAGCAATAAGGAGAAGCCAGAGAATCGACCGAGTACTTACCGGAAGATTCGTGCTTGTGTTTGGCTGGATTCTGTCTCCAATCCCGGATGGGTTCGGATTCTTTTTCATTATCGTTTGCAAACTTCTCCAGGAACGCCTTGTTATACACCTTCTCTGGCTCGGGCAAATGATACATTTGCCTTAGATCATCTGCCTTGAATGATCCGAAAATCCTCCCATCTCTGGTGCTAAAAGTTCTGTCCAAGATTGGAATTTCTTCAATCGCCCATCGCACGACGTCTGTGTATGGGAGAATTTTCTCTCTGGCCGCTATCCTGTGAAGGAAAGAGTCGGCCAAATCTTTGAGGGTGCTTTCAGACTTCCGAAGTAAATCCACACTAGCTTCTGTTACTGTCTTCACTGGTTGTTCGGCTTCAATCAAATTGTAAGTGCCTTGCCAAGTGACTCTGGTGAGACCTGTACACGTAGTATCAGAAATTAAGCCCTTCTTCTTGTCTACGGCAGCTTGTCCTGCAACTGGTGTAGCGGAAGCTCCCGCGGTCTTCTTAGATTTCTTCCCCATCTTATTTGAGCTTCCTTCTATGGATGAGTTCTGCACAGCGGCGCAAATATGCGTAATACAGAGAGATAACAATGAAAACTTGCAAGTGATGAGAACATATACATAGGTGCGTAATAAGGGATTAGCCTTTAAAAATGGGCGCGGACACAATCCATGGAAAGATTTTAAGACTTATGATCTCATTAATTGGCCATTTAAAACCTGTCATCCCTTAAATGCCCATTATATCGTTATTCGGCTGAATGATTCACTTAAGCGTGTAGTGGGCGTTTTGGCGGTTGAGCGCAGGTGAATGATTGCTTAACCGATCAAGCTTTAAATATGAATGAATTGTGATATCCCATCACTTAACGGCTTTTTATTGAAAACTGTGCTTTATCGCATCGCGTCGGGAGAATGAGGATTATAAAGTGCACATATAGTGTATCGCCGATCGCCGATAGTGATATCGGATCGCATCGGGGGTATGACCTGTGCGCCTTAATGATGTGCATTGGATATTGCCGATTGCCGACTGCCGATTGCATCACATCGGGGGGGGAAAGCTTTGAGCGCATTAAGACTTAAGTAAAGATTACCGCCGATATCCGATCGCCGATTTCGCATCGCATCGGGGCTAATAGCATGGGGCGCTTTAAAATGTGCATGAAGTATTGCCGATCGCCGATTGCGATATCGCATCGGCGGAAATCAATGTGCCGCTTATTTATATTACTTATGTCATTGCGATATGCGATCTTGCGATCGCTTTATCGCAATGACAAAGATTTGCTTTATTTCTTTAGATGGGTTTTTCAAAAGGGTTTTATAAAATGAGTTCATTTGATTATCGGACCTTTTTGAACAATAAAAGTATTGATACCAATTAAACTTTAAAGGGACCCATTTCATATGTTAATATTTATAAATAAAAATGATATGAAATGGGGGGTTGTTGTAGAGCACAACAGGTATTGAGCCTAGTAATCGATGATTTGATATCTTCTAAGAAAACCATAGGTTGAAGTATGGTTTTGACCTGTGGTATTGAAAAAGGATAAACTATATAAAGTAATGAAGATCAAAGTATGAAATGTGTGCAAGTGGTGGAAATCTTATAAAGAGTTAGATCTGAAGAAAGTATGCATGTTATGGCCTATTGATGCTTTACTTGATCTAAACTAAGTATGCACTCGAGATTTTGATAATGGATCAGATCCAATAGATCTAAGATGGAAATCATGATGAATTGATTTGTTTTGATGGCATCTTAACACATGATTTGTCTGTGTATGTCGAGAACTAGGTATGACTGAAGTTTTGTGTTGCAGTGAAGAAGTGATTCTGAATTTGCAGATCTGTACACGGGTTTTATAACCTGCAAGGCACATACACACATGGATGTATTTTTGGTAAGCCATGTACATGTGGATTTGGTTCCCAAAAAGTGTGTACACACGTGGCTATGCTTTGAGGAAAGCACGTACATAAAGTAGGGCTTTTGATCAAAGGATGTCTGATCAATTTTATCAGTTTTGACGTATTTTTGATGTCTATCAATAAAGTATTCTTGTTGATCTGGGTTTAAACAATGATGTTTTTATTGTGGATTGATTGATTGAAAATTTCTAATATTACATTTTGATTGTGATTGAATATCAGAGATTGTTCTGTGATTGGTTCAGAATGTTTCACTAGATCTGAGTATGATTCGGTGTTTGTTTCAAAATGACAGTGGTCCAATTTTCAATTTGCAGAAGTTTAAGATCTATACACAGGTATGCTTCATGAAAGGTGCGTACACATGCGGGATTTCTAGTAAGAAGTAGTGTATACACTTTTACAGATGGTTGATCAAGGTTTGCAGTAACAGAATCTGGTTTCTATGATATGTAGTATGATGTTTGATGTTATGGTTATAGTGATATGACTATTTAGTCGATTGGTTGAGTTTTGATTGAGTTACAGTTGATTGGATTTCACTGATTGGTTGAGTCAGTTGTGTCAGAGATTGGTTGATTCAGTTACAGTGATGTGTTACAGTTTGATGATTGATATTAAGCTTAAATGTTGGTAGTGGTTCTAGTATGAAAATTTGATGAAACGTGGCCTACAAGTTGTGATAATATGTAGCAAGTGGATCCAGTATGAAAATTTATGAAACGTGGTCCTCGAAATTGAGGGATTTGGAGCTTCCTTCCAGCAGTAGCTGGTAAATCAAATCAAGGGGTTGGAGCTCTCTTCCAGTGGCAGCTGGAGAATGAGTGAAGGTTGTAGCCTTCAGCAGGTTGGTGCCTACATACTGGTACAAGTTTACGCAAGTACAAGAGCCATGGGGTTGAAGCTCCCTTCCAGTAGGAACTAGAAAATGGTAAAAGGTTGTAGCCTTCTGCAGGTGGGTGCCTGTGTACTGGTATGAGTCTACGCTAGTACAAGATTGTAAAATATTTTCTTTATATTAAGAAAAAGACAGAGATGACAACAACAGGTGGTTTTTTCCCACATTGGGTTTCCACCTTAAATCTTGGTGTTCATGTATGTTGCTTATGTTTGATGGTTTATTTTGTTCTTACTACACATGGTTACTATCTCTCTAATGTCTCATAAAGTATTGATGCACTGGATGAAGATAAACAGATGAAGGATTAACTAAATCATAAATTTACGGGATGTACGATAGTTATCTTAAGAACAATCACGTACACACGTGGGTTCATTTCAATAAAGTTGCGTACAAAAATTAGAATATAAAATGAAAAGTTTGTGATTTTTAAAATATTGATTCACCCCCTGTTGATCAGTGGTTGTCATTGATGTCAACCCAAGTAGTATCAAGGGCTACCTCGATCTTTCATGGGAATTTTGGCTTGACAACTTACTCTATTATGAGTCAAGGATCTTCTAGATGGATTCTACTTGTCAAGATGTTTCCGTTGACAAATGGCATGCCAAGTAATTCGTCACGGTTTGAGAGATATTCATGTTTGAAGTTAGTGACCCCAGTTAGTGGGCTAAAACCCTATGGGGTTGTGGCATGGCACTCATAATTGGTTGTGGTCATTTAATAGTCAATAATTAATAATAAAATAAATCTCCTAAAATTTCTCCAACATTCACTTGTTGAGGACCCTCTCAACTCAAGACATTCATATAAATAATGACCCTCATATCCTCCTCTAGTAGGTATTTTGTGGCTTCAAACAAGTCATCAAGGAATTTTCGCTATAACTTTGTTTCTGAGAAGCTTCAAAATCTGAAATTAAAACCCATTTGAGACGAAATCATGATGAACATCGTGATTGAATTTTAGATCTTGGTTCACTATATTTTCAGAGATATCACCTAAGAAAGTTAGGGTTTTTGCAGGATCCCAAATTCCATATCAAATAGGTGACGTTGGGAAAATGGTCATAACTTTGTCTCGGAGCATTGGATTCAAATTTTGTAAATCTTCACATAAATAGATAGACTTTAGTTTCTTGATTAGTGTTTTCAGGGCCGAAGGTAGCAACAGTGACACATGGCACTTCTTACAAGTTCGCTCTACTGAACCAGTCTATAATCAGCTCATCATGGGAGATTGGGCATACCTCTTTCTTGAAGAATTAAATCTTGATCAGACCTATGGGGTTGGAAAGAGAACTTAGAGGGATACCATAGGATGAAATTTTAGACCCTAGAGATCTGAAATTACATAGATACAACATATTTAATATTGAGCTCCTAGAAGGCAAGAAAAATAATGCATTCAAGGATCACTGCAGTAAGGACCACACATCAACAGTCAAGGGTAAGTCTCCTACAGCAAGGTATGTACGATTAGTATTTACATTTGAAATATGAATATCATCTCTAACATATGTTTTTGCAAGACAATGTAACAACATACAGGGTCTCGGTTATATCTCTATGTATCTATATGTCACAGTTAGTTTTTATACCACATTTCAGATGTCCTATTCTTGATACTACACATTTGATGCTACATATTCTTGATGCTACACCAAGTCTGATAAATCTATATGATGTTGTAAGTTCATTTTACTTGTCTTGTCATAGTTGATAGAATGTTCTCTTTTGTTGTACTTATAACTTGGTCCATCACAAGTCTAGGGTTTTTCGTCAGTTTTTATTGTATATATCTTTAGGTCAGTTTTGAATATAGTCTTGCATAGAGTTCAAGCCTATATCAAAAGTGGGAGTCTTTGTCTACTGCTGCAACAAGTCAACAACAAAAGTGACAAGAACACTTTAGGTACGCATTGTAATTTTAATTTTTATTTATTCATTATTATGCACTTGCATGTGTTTTGCGGGTAGAGGTAAGTTGAATGGTATTTTGTTTTGTTTTGGGATTGGTTTCGTCGGGAAAATTTTGCATGCAGGTAGAAGAAGATTCTAGTACAACTTCAAGCAAGAATTCAAGAGAAGATTTATCAAATCAAAGGAATAATTACAATGGGACATCCCTTGAAGACATGACAACCATCCATATATTGTGAAGAAGTGTCAAGGCCAAGAGTCATCATTATAAAGTTGTAAAAGATTCATTTGTAAAAGTGTCATCATTGGAAGAGTCATTATTGTAAAAGATTCAATCTGCCTAGAGTCAAAAAGGAATTATTGGGAGGTATAGGAGTCTTTGTTGGGATGATGTCATGGTTGGGTTACTGCTATGGGGTAAAATGCACGGGATGAAAACTACCCTCAAAAGTCTTCCCGGGACTTCCGACAGACCGTAAGGTTATCTGCAAAAGGTACCTGTTACACACATGTTCATCTATCTTACATATATTGACAGGATAAGGAGAAAGGATCACCTTTGGTTCTTTCTAGATTCGCTTGGGGATCTCTGTGCGGTAAGAAGAACTCCTCTTGACCAGCTCTAAGACAATTCCAGCACAAAAGAATGAAGCAAACCAATCACAACATATACTTCTGACAATTAATGAAAGAATCTGTAACAAACATGTATAAATGTGTAACTTATCTACTCAACACAACAAGCATAAGAATGGACAAATAAATGCACAATATCACCGACACTTCGAGTAGTGGAATACAACCGCAATCCTATATTCTGAACAGAAGAGTGATTACAACAACCCTATTGCATCAGCCTTCCTTATCCCTTCTTCCTCTCTCTCTCTCTCCTTCTTTCAACTAGCTCCTTCAAGAATATGACAATATCACAACAGCACCATGTACTATCCTTCTAAATGCTCTGACCCTTGTGCAATGGCCCTCTCGTTGCTTAAATAGCAATCGAATTAGGGCTTCCCAACTCCACTTGTAGTTAATTTGGGTAAAAACCATGAACCTGCCTCTTTTACTAGCTTTTTCCCATTTGCCTTTGTTTCCAGAATAGAATTTCTCCAAATATCTTGATTTTTGGAGATTCCCTGCTTTTCTTGCACAAATTTAGGGAAATAATATCTAGATATTTTATGGCAGATTCGTTGGCATAACCACTTGAGCATCACTAAAGTTCACTAACGCTCCCCCTGGTCTAACAACATGAGTTAGCAGGTAGACTAACGCTCCTTTATGCTTGTAGACAATCTTTATAAAGCAGGTTGTCAATGTACAGAGAGCGTTAGTGTGGATTCTAGGCCTGCAACTGTGGTCAATCTTTTAGTCATCTTGTCCTTCTCCTCTGAGTTGATTAGGAGGTCAATTTGTCCTATAAAAGATGCCCCCTAAAGCATGAGATCAGAGGCAGAGATGATGGCCGAAATACTTTATGAAAATACTGTATTTTCCTGTCAAAATCTTTGTAGAGAGAGAGAAGTTTCAGGTGATAAGGAAAACCTGATACAACAAAAGTACATATATGTGAACTGCTAAAATCATGTCTTGAGTCTAGCATTCCCATGCTCAGTAGCTATGTCGGAGTAACTTTCTCCTCAGAGATATAACAATGTTGGCCACCAATATGGCACAGGGCAAATCTAGTGTCATAATAGATTATCCTGAAATGGTTGTCTTCAAAGAACAATATCGCAGCTTGGGAGAGGAAACAAGGCTGAATGATGCAAGCCTCTACCCAAGGTCTTGATTCCTGCTTCACCGAACAGCATAGATCGGTACATGTGATAAAGTGAGTTGACATTGAACATGCACGAAATCATCTGCTTACCAACTAATAATGTAGATTGTTAACAGATTAAAGGAAGGCCACCGATAATGGTGATGGTCTCCAAGATGCACAGTGCAAACTAGCGAGTGTGAAAGATTTTTTTTCGTCGTACACTCGTAGAATCGCTTAACCAGGAGCTAATGATGAAAACCCGTGATCAAGCATGAGGTAACCTACCACTAATGTCTGCAAGCACCAAGGCACTGAATGTGTTTCTGGGTTATCTTCCTAGATAGAGTGTTGAAGTCGATAGGAAGGAACCTATCGAAAGGTAGGAAATGACGTGTCCTACATCAGTCGACACGAAACCGGACAAGGATGATTTTGTTTTTTGAAGAAACTTTTGAGCTTTTGGGTCTAAACAACGGAGGGCATGATGAAAGGATATGTAGGGTCAGTTGATCGAGGAAACAAGTAGGGACCCTTGAACAATAGAAGGCACGACAATGATTTTAACCAGACAGCACTAGACTCATGAACACTACAGAGTGTTTAAGATACGGAGATGCAATGGCATCGGGGTATATAGGCTAAAAACTCATATGTTGGTACGGTTCATATTGAGAGGCTATCAAAATGACGGTTTATTTGAGGGAGTTCCATGTTCAAGGGAACTTTTGCTGCCAAACCACGCTTCAGAATACGGTTGTATTTCCACTTTTCCCCATCTGATTTTTAATGAGTCTAGATGAGTAAACTCATTGATCTTTTCATGTTTAAAGAGTCTGAAAAGGATCGCAAAAAGAACGACTCTTTGCCCTATCTGATTAGTTTAATGAGTCCAGACAGGCAAACTCATCGATTTTTTCATGTTTTAAGAGTCTTAAAAGTATCGTAAAAAGAACGACTCTATAAGTATTTAAAGAGTCCAGACTAGACAACTCAGTGATCTTTTCATCTTTAGAGAGTCTAAAAATATCGTAAAGAGAGACTCCATGGTGGCCCCTTTGTCATAGTTGTTAAATGGGTGCGAAAAAAGGTGAATAGTATACCCGTATCAGTTACTTTTCCGTATTTAATCTACTGGACCCGGATAAAGAGAAACCTTTTTCCAATAGATGTCGACCTCATTTTGTTACAAGTACAAAGCGGTGGACTAAACTCATGTTTTGTCGTGACACTTTAACGAGCTCAGTAACAAAAACTCAGGATTTTTCAATTTTTAATGAGCTTGAAAAGAGTACCTAAAAGAATTCTCGGGTCATCTTTAGCATGTTTAACGAGCAGCAAGACACAGCTCGGGATTTTTTCAGTTTAAAGAGCGAGAAAAAAGTGCCTCAAAAGAATGCTCCATTGGTCTTTTTTAGTTTATGAGCTGGAACTAGATCAAAAGAGAGGTGCTCAGAGCATCGTTTGCATATATTTAACGAGTGCAAATGATGAAAAACTCAGGGATGTTTATATTGCTTAAAAAGCGATAAAATATCCCACAAAAGTGCTTTGCGGATTGTGGTATATATGTTTAATGAGCTCTACTACAAAAACTTGGAGGTGTTTATATTTTTGAAAGAGCGATAAAATGTCTCCAAAAGTGCTCTATTTATCGTTGCATAGATTTTAACGAGCGCAAGGAAAAAAGCTCGGGGATGTTTATATTTTTTAAAGAGAAATAAAATATCCCTAACAGTGCTCTAGAAAGTCTTGCATGCAGCTTTTACTGCTTTTCATTCCTGAAGTACTTTCATCAAAAGCAATAAAAAAGTAGCAATTCCTATTATCTGGGTTCATGCATGATAAAAAATCATGTAGAATGGACTATTCCTCTTTAATGATTTTTCAAAAAATCATGTCTCTCATAGTTATATAAAGAAATTCTTTGAGCTTTCACATGCATCATTTTCACTATTTTGAAGTTTGTGAGAGCTAGTTGGAGCTAAAGAGGAGCAGATTTTCCGCGGACCATTGCAGGAGATCCGGGAAACCATTCGACATGCCGTCAGTCCCAGGTGAGAGATAAAACCTTGCTCTATGCTTTATTAAACCTTTTTTATCAGTTTTGTGGGTGGAAATTTGCAGATCTGAGGTGCCCTAGAGCTATGTTTGTGCACTAACACCCTTCAGCAGGCAAGTAGGGAGCGTTAAACACTCTGTATGAGCCATGGGAGGGCGTTAATCCTCCCTGTACAACACTGGGAGGGGCGTTAAGGCAGTAGGGCGCAATTGAAACCCTCATGCATGGATTCCTTAAGTGATTTTGACCCATTTTAACTGATTTAAGGGTTATTTTGTGTAGGTTTTGAGCTGAAATGACTCACCTATGGAGAGAACAGGCCCACGACAATGAGGAATTGCTGATGCGAAATGATCCAGCTTGCATACTTGCATTGCGCCGCTGCAGTTTGTTGAAGTATGCAAGGCTAGATCTGATGAAAGGACAGGAGGAGCTACTGAGATGGATCATACAACGTTGGGATGAACACGAGCAAGTGTTCAGGATTGGAGATCAAGAGTTGGCAATTGACCAGGATGACATTTATTTTTTGATTGGTTTGTCGTGTCGTGGGGCACATGCAAACCTTACCGATGGTAGGTCAGATCCATGATCTACTTCAGAGCTGGTAGATATCTACTGCATCCCTGGGAGTGGATTAGTCAGCAATAGAGTCCCAATAGAGAGGATTCGATCTCGGTCTATGAGGGCAGTTTTATGGTTGATTGTGCATTTGGCGGGGTCAAAAAGTCCCCACGTAGCAACAAAGGCCCAACTGTTGCTTGCCATTGACTGTGTCCAGCCCCAAATGTTCAACTAGTGTGAAGCAGTGCTTCACCAGTTGAAGGTAAAATTGACAGTGTGCAAGACCCGTACCCAACACAGTTTCGGGTACGGTACTATCATAGTCTCATTTATCCTTGAGAGGGTACCTGTCATGCACCCATGGGTGAGCTTAGGTCCCTTTAATCCAAGGGAGCCGAGGCAGGGTCACTGGTCATCACTTGATCCTCGCACAGGAGGAGGACCACTCCAGCACTTTTTTGACGAAGACTTCTTCCAGTGGCTTCACAGCCAGATCATGATTATTGATGACTATGCCTATGAAGGCATGGACTTTATCGGCAATCTAGACTTGATGCTACTGCCCAGGACCAACTGGGGTCCTCAAGGTGAGAATAATGTTGATAGTAACTAAGTATTTTTGTACTTTTGAATGTATATGTAATGTTTTTTAACGATGAGATAATAACTGACATGAAACTTTTATGCTTTAACACAGATGTGGCGACAATATGACTTGTAGGCCAACCTCGCTATGTGCAACGAGGCGGCCAACTACATGCTGGAGGGGGTGATGCCGACAATCTCCGCGAGGTTCGGAGGAACCTAGAGGGTTTGACTATGGGTTTCCCTCCCCTTCCTATGAGGGAGATTCCTGCTCATATGCAGCGACACACCGTTGGTGTACCTGAGCAGTTTCTGGTTCCTCTTCGGAGGGTAGCTAGAGTTGTTTTAGCTTTTTTGGAGAAATAAGATCATTTTAGCAAGTGTTCTGGCGTAACCATATGAGCGTTTATAGTTGGGATTTGAGCCATTTTATACTTAACTCATCCAAGTTTTGGAATATTTTTGATGTAAAAAATTGGATTTCTATCTATATATATATACATATATTTTTGATATTTTTGGTGGTGTAAATGTGTTTTTTTTTTAATGTTTTTTGTGACAAATTTTTAACTTTAGTAAATGTTTTTACTTCTCATGCATGCTTATTATAACAAATGTGACAAATTCCAATCTAATACATAGTTAGCTAACGAATCAGCGATAATATTTGATTCTCGAGGAACATGTTCATATGTGATTGTGTCAAATCGGCGTTCCAAGAGGCGTACCCTTGGATAGTTACGTAACAAGGTTGGATTGCAGACGTGATAATGATTGTTCAATTGCATAATGACTAGCTGGGAGTCTAACCTGACCTTGATGACGCTTCCATGAGAAGTGAAACGACAGACATGTACTCAGCAATGTTGTTGGTGGCAGTACCAAGAAAGACTCCCCCGGAGCAAAATAGTTCCAACTCGGGTGTATAGATGACCCAAGCAGCTGATGCAATGTGCCATGTGTGATGACTGGCACCATCTGCGTATCCTACGTATGCTAGGGGCAACGACGACATCTTCATTGCGAACAGAATGTATGAGACAAGTACTCCACTAAATAACAAAAACAATCCAATCACATCAAAAAGGGGATGCAAAACTTATGAATACATAAAATTACAAAGTACCTACCCAGCATGACACTAGGCAAAATACATTTTCAGTTAGAGCTCGTATGTGGGCTCCTTGAGTGGGTTTCTGTCCCAGTCTTGTAGTTCATATGCCCCTGAGGGGAGGACTTTAGTTATGACATAGGGACCTAGCCAAATGGGTCGAAGCGTGCATGCCTCCAAGAGATTATCTTTTGGATGATAGAGTGATACGAAGTCACCCTCTTGGAAAGAAGAAAACCTAACCGCTTGTGCAAATCTAGCTTGTACCTGCTCCTTGTGAGCTGCGAGTGCTAAATCAGAAGCTCTACGGGTTTTATCCAGTTGTTTGAGGTACAGTAGGCATTCTTCTTCGGCCATAGGGCCGGGTATGGGTTCAATGGCTATATCGAGGGAAGGAATTGGCCACCCATTTTGTTTTGCTTCATCATAAAGTTGGATCTCATGTGCGACAAACAACAGGTTAAAGTCAGGCATTTCCTCCTGAGACCAAACAAATTCTTTAAGGAATTCCTCATGTAGGCAGGTGGAGTTTGCAATTTCCTCAGGACTGCAATCTGTGCTCATTTGGGTATCTTCCATGGTGCCTGTCGTGACTAAAATATCTATGGGCATTGACCTGGAAGTGTCGTCCATATTTTCTTCCACCCCAAAAGTTTGAATGCTTGTATAGGGTGGGGAAATGATTTCATTTGTGTCAGAGGACAGGACTTGAAGAGGCATCATGTCCAAATCAAAGGTCAGACCCCAAATATGCCATTCTTCCCAATGTTGCTTTCCAAAACTCATGATTTCTCTAACGGCTTCGTCTGTTGATGGGAGTTGATCGCATGGATCTAAAGGAAGATCGGTTATGGGAAGGGGGGTGGTACCGTCGGCAATAGCCAACTTGACCGGAGATGTGGATGCTGATTGAATGCCTTGGTAGGCTGATTCAGCTGATGACAACGACATATGGTCTCCAAATGTGCCAAGGTCTAAAGGCACCATTAGGATCCAAGGATCGGTCAATTCATGAGGAATTGATGAAAGCATGTTGACCAATTGTGGAACCTGCGGCGACGGAAGAGGAAAACAACCCATCAAGGAGGAAGCCTTCAATAGACCGGTACCGATACTGACAAAACTGTCAGTTACACCTCCTACTACGGGTACGGAGCCGTTTGGTAATGGTGAATAATCAGAGGTGCAGAAAGACAACTAATCCACTATTATGACCTTTCCATCCAAAGGAAATAGGATGATATGAAAGACAGTGGATACGACGGTCGTCATGGCATATGTCCAACTGTGACCTAGCAACAGATTATAGTCAATTTTTCGGTCTACGACTTCTACATCCACCGTTACTGTTTTCCCAGCCAAAGTGATGGGAAAACTAGCTAAGTATCCTTTTGGGACAAAAGTGTGGCCGCCGAAGGCTTTAAGGGATTTCGATGGTGGTGAGAGGGTTGGGGAACCCAAGGCAAGACAAGATGAAGCCGACATGATGCAGGTTGAAGCACCTTCGTCGATGATAGTTTGGTGTATACCTTTCCCTTTCGAATTGATATGCACCTGAAATGCAAGCTGGTGGGAAAGGGGAGGTTTACATTTGTCCATCTCGAAAATGGAAAGCATGGAATCCACAGGGTCAATACCCCCGATATCCCAAAGCAAAGCTTTCCTTTGGTTGGGGCATGTTTGTATTACTTCGAGCATCGACATAGCAGACGGCACTTGCGCCAAATCCTCTACGATGTTGTAGTGTTGAGCGGCACGTGCAGATGTGTTGTTCGTTGTGCGTCGAAGTGCCCCCTTGGGGGGTCGAATTACAAAGTCCTCAATTGGCCTTTCGATTCGCAAATCGTTGGGTGGCGATGGGTTTTTACCTGTGGATGATTTTGTTGCCGGAGTGACAGGAGGTTCATATGATTTGGCTCTGGTTGTTAGTTCTACCGTTTCAAATGTGTAAACGATAGAACTTCCTTCACCAGATGAAGGTTGTTGCGAACCATCGTTGCCCCCTGATGTGGGTGGCGGTTGGTTGGCAACGAGATGTTGCTGCTATTGATTAGGAAAAGGATTTCTAAGGACAGCAGGTGCCTTACCAGAATCTTTCTTGGTAAGGTAATCCGTGCATTCTTGAAGATGCGGACAACGCCAGGTTACATGATCTTCAAGACAGAGTTTGCATGAATAGTTGGTGCCTTTATCCTTTTCCTGTTTCAGCAGGTGCAGCAGCCTTCTGTTTCGGGTTGGGCTACTTAGATGACTGCTCCTCAGAAGGAGCGGTCTTGTTCTGTTTCTTCTTGTTCTTGCTACTAGATTTCTATGTAGACTGCACAGAGTTAATCACAGTGGCAGGAAGAGAAATCGTTTTGGTAGAGGGGTCTATTTCCAACTTGGCAACGGACCCATTGAGTTGTTTTACAGTGCCCGTGGAGGTTGTGCAAACGATCCCGTTAGCATGCGCTCCAGGGCGCTGAGTGGTGGGGGGATTGGGGTTAGCGGGAGCATAGGGGATAATGTGGTAGAGAGTGCCAGACTATGAATAAATTAAATCCAAGTGTTGGGCACGACGTATGGATTGGTCCTCCGTTACCGCACCACCTAGAGTGACATCTCTAGCAATTTGTGGGAGTAGCGACTTACAGAACCAGTTTGTTAAGAGAAAATCAGGGACGGGGCTTTGACTAACCTCCGCCTACGTCTCCATTCATGGATTTGATCAGAGATGTGGGTGGCGGTATCCTGACGAAACGAACTAAGGAGCTCCATCCCTGTCTCATAACGGATAGGTAACTGAAAGTGCTTTAGGAACTCCATCGCTAAAGCGTCAAAGGTATTCACTGATGCACGTGGTAACTCAATATACCACTTTGCAGCATTGCCAGTGAGGGTGCGGGGAAATAGACGCAAACGGACACTGTCATCCACCATGGAGTTAGAAACACACCATAGATGGTAGGTGGTGACGTGAGTGCTTGGATCCTCCCCTTTTTTTCCGTCGAACTTAGGAATATCCGCTGGTATTTTATGCGGGATCGGTAGCCATTGTAGGTTATGGTAGATGGGGTCGTTAGTAAACTTGTATAAGTTGGGGATATCCAATGTTGCCAAAAAAGGCAAATTGTTGGGTGCCCCCGACTCGAACCATTGTGAAGACGGATGACCTGAGGAGCTCTACACTCCTCCCATCGTTTGGTTCCCCATGGTGTACATGGGCTGCGTGGTGTAGCAGTTTCTTTGCAGTACGGTGTTGTAAAGTGAATTACCATGAGGATTTTGATACTGGGGTATGAAGTTGCCCCCAGTATAAGCAGTGCCCCCTTGACTCATCTGAGTTTGTGAGTAGGGTGCCCCCATGGATTGGGTGGGGATCCCTTGTGGATTCCCCACTGACACTGAACTAACCATATGGCTTTGATTGATAGAGGGAAAACTCATATCAATCAGCGACTGTCCGTGCATGCCTGAGAATGGTAGGGGAACTGTGACATTCCCCACCGCCATGTGCATATTGGGAGCTGCCCCAGATATCTGAATCTGGGGGTTATAACCATACATTGGCGGCCGACCTTGGTTTTGGTAAACT
Source organism: Pinus tabuliformis (assembly GCA_031772625.1). Lineage (NCBI taxonomy): Eukaryota > Viridiplantae > Streptophyta > Pinopsida > Pinales > Pinaceae > Pinus > Pinus tabuliformis. The sequence continues at coordinate 1,143,147,285 of CM062811.1, read as the reverse complement.
GGAACCGCGCCCATAGTGCCACATTGAGTGTTATATGGAGCACTATATGTGGCACTAGTCGAAGGTATGCTTTGGCGCACCATAGGAGTGGAACCTGGCATCTGCTAGTTTCCGCTAATAGAGGGTGTTGTGTGAGTTTTAGTACCTAGGACAAATGGGATTACGGGGTTCCACAGTGCCGGTGTTGTGATGACCGTCGGCTAGGGATGTGGTAGAGGACTCACAGTGTCTCTATAATTCCACAACCCTTGAGGTGCCGACTGAATAGATGGGAGAGTTCCTCCCAGTGAAGACTGAAGTACTGGTACGACAGGATCAATAACAGGATCTGACATATTTGTAAGCGGAGTGTTAAAATGAGGAAGGAATCCTTCCATGAAGAAATCCTCCGAAAAATCAGAATCGTCGGTCATCCAGAATGATCCCGTGTACGATTTAGGAGATTGATTCCTCAAAGATGAGGAATCTGAGTCAGTGGATCTCGATAGATCCTCCACAATGAGTGGAGGAAGTCCTAACAACTGTCTGAATTGATGGTGAGGGCCGGATGTAGCCACAATGACTAGTAAATTTTATTAGATAAATTTTAAGGTGATATTTTTTAAGTCTCAAAAACGATAGCACTCAAGTACCTAAAAAGAAAAAATACACTAAAAATGACAATCAACAAACAAAGTGAAATTACCTTGTCTGATAAACACCGATTACTGGAGATGAAACCCAGTCTCTCAATGAGTAATAGAGAAGGATGGCCAAATGTACGGTTACAGTTACTTTTGAGCTTCGCCCGAACCTTAGATTAAGGGGCCAAGTACTCTCGTGAAGACAAGCACCCTCCCAAAAAATGAAGACAAAGTAGGTCCGTCCGTTTGAGGTACCAGGATAGCCCGTCCCAATCACCTTATGTAAGTACCTAGAAGTATTGGCCATTAGAGATACCTCAAATCACAGACATTACCGGGGGGGACATAGTCGCAAACAACACATTGTGTGGGTAGGATACCTGAGTCCCCGACTTAGTTCCGAAATCCCCAAAGGGACCCCTGTTACACAGAATGCCCAAAGGAGTTGTAAAATAAGGCATGCTACCTTCGATTACAATTCGATGTTGTCTCGTATTTAGGTCCGTTGTGAGTGGAGTGGTCTTGATAATATGAGTGCAGAAGGATTTTTCACTCTTTAATGACACTAGTTTGATTTTCAACCTTGGGTAGTTGACTCAGTCTCTTATCCCAAGGTTCTAATCTATCAAATGTAGGTGTGCTCTAAAAAAGAGTATCTGATTGATTTTAGTGTAAATTTTAGTGTACTTTTTTATTTGTCTTCGGAGGGGGTGTTGATGTATGAATATTATGAGACTCTCGACTCGATAAACCATGTAGAACTATGCTTTAAAAAAAAAAAAAAACAATTTCTTATGCAAGCAAATTTTTATTCTACACATGTATTACTTCACATATTCATGTATTCATCAGTGCATCTAAAAATCATTCAACACTTTGCATAAACAAAAGTTCCTTTTCTCAATATTCCCTAACAACTATTGAACCAAAACAAAGCAGCCTACAACTAATTTGACGGAAGGAGATGTACAGTTTATTAGCGATTCTTTCAATAAAAATTTCTTTTATGAGAGAAAAACTAAAGCATTTTCTTAAAAAAAAAAAAATTAAGACACCAAATTTGTTAGCATGATACTGTTGCAGATCTTGATTCAGCCCTTGGGACAATTTCCCCCCCTTTTGGTCCACAAAATCTCTTGAAAAACATGGAAATGGGTCACTAACGCTCTGTCTATGTGTAAACAGAGCTTTAGTTTGGACACTAACGCACCCTGTGCACAGTCAAAGATATTTATAAAGCTCTGTGTAAACCAGCAACCTGCGTTAGTGAGGGAAAGAGCTCAAAAAGTGGGCTTTTGGGATCAGTTTCTGAAGAGAAAGCAACATTGCAGGATGCAACAAACTAGATGGTGGATCAGAGAAGGATATGAAGAAGCGGGAAGCTCATAGAAGAGAGAATAGATCTAAGAGGAGTCTGGATAACTGGGAACTAAAGTATAGTCCCCAATGGAGTCACCAGTTCTGCTATGGGGTAAAATGCACGGGATGAAAACTACCCTCGAAATTCTTCCCAGGACTTCTGACAGAGCGTAAGGTTATCTACAAAAGGTACATGTTGCACATGTTCATATATCTGACATATATTGACAGGATAAGGAGAAAGGATCACCTTTGGTTCTTTCTAGATTCGCTTAGGGATGTCCGTGCGGTAAGAATAACTCCTCTTGACCGGCTCCAAGACGATTCCTACACAAAAGAACGAAGCAAACCAATCACAGCATATACTTCTGACAATTAATGAAAGAATCCATAACAAACATGTATAAATGTGTAACTTATCTACTCAACACAACAAGAATCAGAATGGACAAATAAATGCACAATATCACCAACACTTTGAGTAGTGGAATACAACCGCAGTCCTATATTTAGAATAGAAGAGTGATTACAACAACCATGTTGCATCAGCCTTCCTTATCCCTTCTTCCTCTCTCTCTCTCTCCTTTCAGCTAGCTCCTTCAGGAATATGACAATATCACAACAGCACCATGTACTATCCTTCTAAATGCTCTGACCCTTGTGCAATGGCCCTCTCGTTGCTTAAATAGCAATCGAATTAGGGCTTCCCAATTCCACCTGTAGTTCATTTGGGTAAAAACCATGAACCTGCCTCTTTTACTAGCTTTTTCCCATGTTCCTCTGTTTCGATAATAGAATTGATCCAAATATCTTGAATTTTGGAGATTCCCTGCTTTTCTTGTGCAAATTTAGGGAAATAATATCTAGATATTTTTTAAGTCTCAAAAATGATAGCACTCAGGTACCTAAAAAGAAAAAATACACTAAAAATGACAATCAACAAACAAAGTGAAATTACCTTGTCTGATAAACACCGATTACTGGAGATGAAACCCAGTCTCTCAATGAGTAATAGAGAAGGATGGCCAAATGTACGATTACGGTTACTTTTGAGCTTCGCCCGAACCTTAGATTAAGGGGCCAAGTACTCTCGTGAAGACGAGCACCCTCCCAAAAAATGAAGACAAAGTAGGTCTGTCCGTTTGAGGTACCAGGACAGCCCGTCCCAATCACCTTAGGTAAGTACCTAGAAGTATTGGCCACTAGAGATACCTCAAATCACAGACATTACCAGGGGGACATAGTCGCAAACAACACATTGTGTGGGTAGGATACCTGAGTCCCCGACTTAGTTCCGAAATCCCCAAAGGGACCCCTGTTACACAGAATGCCCAAAGGAGTTGTAAAATAAGGCAGGCTACCTTCGATTACAATCCGATGTTGTCTCGTATTTAGGTCCGTTGTGAGTGGAGTGGTCTCGATAATATGAGTGCAGAAGGATTTTTCACTCTTTAATGACACTAGTTTGATTTTCAACCTTGGGTAGTTGACTCAGTCTCTTATCCCAAGGTTCTAATCTATCTAATGTTGGTGTGCTCTAAAAAAGAGTATCTGATTGATTTTAGTGTAAATTTTAGTGTACTTTTTTATTTGTCTTCGGAGGGGGTGTTGATGTATGAATATTATGAGACTCTCGACTCGATAAACCGTGTAGAATTATGCTTTAAAAAAAAAAAAATCAATTTCTTATGCAAGCAAGTTTTTATTCTACACATGTATTACTTCACATATTCATGTATTCATCAGTGCATCTAAAAATCATTCAACACTTTGCATAAACGAAAGTTCCTTTTCTCAATATTCCCTAACAACTATTGAACCAAAACAAAGCAGCCTACAACTAATTTGACAGAAGGAGATGTACAGTTTATTAGCGATTCTTTCAATAAAAATTTCTTTTATGAGAGAAAAACTAAAGCATTTTCTTAAAAAATAAATTTTAAGACACCAAATTTGTTAGCATGATACTGTTGCAGATCTTGATTCAGCCCTTGGGACAAGTTCCCCCCCTTTTGGTCCACAAAATCTCTTGAAAAACATGGAAATGGGTCACTAACGCTTTGTCTATGTGTAAACAGAGCTTTAGTTTGGACACTAACGCACCCTGTGCACAGTCAAAGATATTTATAAAGCTCTGTGTAAACCAGCAACCTGCGTTAGTGAGGGAAAGAGCTCAAAAAGTGGGCTTTTGGGATCAGTTTCTAAAGAGAAAGCAACTTTGCAGGATGCAACAAACTAGATGGTGGATCAGAGAAGGATATGAAGAAGCGGGAAGCTCATAGAAGAGAGAATAGATCTAAGAGGAGTCCGAATAACTGGGAACTAAAGTATAGTCCCCAATGGAGTCACCAGTTCTGCTATGGGGTAAAATGCACGGGATGAAAACTACCCTCGAAATTCTTCCCAGGACTTCTGACAGAGCGTAAGGTTATCTACAAAAGGTACCTGTTGCACATGTTCATCTATCTGACATATATTGACAGGATAAGGAGAAAGGATCACCTTTGGTTCTTTCTAGATTCGCTTAGGGATCTCCGTGCGGTAAGAATAACTCCTCTTGACTGGCTCCAAGACGATTCCTGCACAAAAGAACGAAGCAAACCAATCACAACATATACTTCTGACAATTAATGAAAGAATCCATAACAAACATGTATAAATGTGTAACTTATCTACTCAACACAACAAGCATCAGAATGGACAAATAAATGCACAATATCACCGACACTTTGAGTAGTGGAATACAACCGCAGTCCTATATTTAGAATATAAGAGTGATTACAACAACCATGTTGCATCAGCCTTCCTTATCCCTTCTTCCTCTCTCTCTCTCTCCTTTCAACTAGCTCCTTCAGGAATATGACAATATCACAACAGCACCATGTACTATCCTTCTAAATGCTCTGACCCTTGTGCAATGGCCCTCTCGTTGCTTAAATAGCAATCGAATTAGGGCTTCCCAACTCCACCTGTATTTCATTTGGGTAAAAACCATGAACCTGCCTCTTTTACTAGCTTTTTCCCATTTTCCTCTGTTTCGATAATAGAATTTATCCAAATATCTTGAATTTTGGAGATTCCCTGCTTTTCTTGCGCAAATTTAGGGAAATAATATCTAGATATTTTATGGTAGATTCGTTGGCATAACCACTTGAGCATCACTAAAGTTCACTAATGCTCCCCCTGGTCTAACAACATGAGTTAGCAGGTAGACTAACGCTCCGTTATGCTTGTAGACAAGCTTTATAAAGTAGGTTGTCAATGTACAGAGAGCGTTAGTGTGGATTCTGGGCCTACAACTATGGTCAATCTTTCAGTCATCTTGTCCTTCTCCTCTGAGTTGATTAGGAGGTCAATTTGTCCTATAACAGTTGCAGGTCATAGTGTGATTGGGTGTTCGGTCAAAATCATTATAAATCATATTGTATCGTGGATCATTGTCCCTAGTACGGGAATCCACACTCTTGTCTCATTTCAGTCATTATAGGGTGGCAGGGAGGTGTTAGGCTAGTGCATGAAGTCGCCTACAGGTTGGAGCCTGTGAACACTTCAAAGTGGTAGGTTGTTCTAGGATGTTGGGACATCCATTCAGTTGACTACTGAAGAAACCAGGGCATTGGGGTGTCCTTCTAGTGGGAGCTAGAGAAGAATTTTTTTCTAGAATTATAGGAATTTTTTTCTTTCATTTCAGTTGGGGTTGAAGATTAAAGAATTTATTAGAAAAGCGTTCGATGGTTTTTTACCTGAAGGGGGTTTTCCACCTAAAATTCTTGTGTCTAATGTGTTCTTTTATTTACTGTTATTACTGCATAAACATTAATAATAATTGAAGATTAATTAATTCTCTGAAAAGATTTAAAAGTGTTAATTTCTAAGGAACATTGATTCACCACCCCTCTCAGTATTTCCAACACCCCCCGCCCTAAGTATTTTTCCCAATAATTGGTATGAGAGGCAGGTGCTTTGGAAATATCTTGCTCACTTGAAGGAGATCCATCAAAATGGGTAGTCACGAAAGAGTATTTTGTATCAAACCTCCTATATTTAATGGAACTAACTTTCTCTTTTGGAAAGTTAGGATGAGAGCATACTTGCAGGCACTAGGAGCTCATGTATGGGAAATAGTTGAAAGTGGATATCAATTTCCAGCCTCCATTCCTTCAGACACTACAAGAAAGAAATAGTATGAAACCAATGCAAAGGTTGTAAATGCCATCTTGGGAAGTTTGGTTGAGACCGAGTTTGTGAAGGTAATGCAAATGAACACAGCAAAGGGAATGTGGGATAATATTATCCAAAGTTATGAAGGCGGCACCAAGGTAAAAAGTGTTAAACTTCAAACATTCATAATTTAGTATGAGAGACATTGAAAATGCATAATGATGAAAGCATTGCAACATTTTTTCTTAGAGTAGAGGAAGTTGTGAATTCCATGAGAAATCTTGGTGAAGAAATAAAAGATGCCTTTATTATTGAAAAGGTATTGAGATCTCTAACTCAAAAGTTCGAATCCAAAGTATCTGTTATTAAAGAAATGCAGGATCTGAAAAGTCTTACACTTGATCATATCCATGGAATATTGACAACAGTTGAGATAAAAAAGGTGGTCCTTCAGATATAAGAGAAGCAACCTTCGAAGCTACTGCAAAAGGAAAAGAGAAGGAAGAAGCAGGTTATCTATCAGAAGAAGAAGAAGAAAACATGGTAAAGAAACTCCAAGTAGGTACAGGAATATTCAGAGCTAAGCTTCCTTTCAAATGTTTTGCCTATGGTATAGTTGGTCATTACGCTGCTAAGTGTCCTTATAAAGAAAATCAGGAGAAACTAAAAGAAGCTACCAAAATAAACAGGAAGAGGTTTGAAAACAAGAGAAGTTTTTATACACATGAAGAAAATGATGGTCTTTCAAATGCTAAAGAAGGTGAGTCTGATCAAATTGTCATTTACTTATGACATTTGAATATGAGTCTAATGATTATTTCATTGATGCCCTAGAATAAAATGATACCTTTATTGAAAACTTTGACAGGAATAGATCAGATGCAGTAACAATTACAGATATCAACAGATATTCAAATCTGAGGGAAAACCGCTTTCTATGGATTGTTGTTCAAGATGTGATCCATTTTCTTTTCTATGCAAAAATGATAGTGATGATGATAGTGAAACTACTGAGTTTTCACTTATGGGTAAAAGTGAAAGTAAGTCCTTGAAGCAATAGATCAAGGCAAATTAAAATCAATAGATAATGTAGATGTGCATATGCTAAGCAAAGATAATTATAAACAATGGAAAGGAAAGATGAAATAGAATCTAATGAATCTCGATGTCTGGCATCTAGTGTGCAATGGTTACACTAAGTTTCCTCCATCATATAAGGAAGTGAAAAAAACAGTAAAGCTTTGAGTAACATCTTTTGTAGCATATTTGATTCAATATTAAATAAGGTTATGCATTATAATACTCCAAAGCAAGTATGGGACAAGTTACAAGAAATACATGAAGAAGTCCCAAAGGAATACCCCACATGTAATATTATATCTAACAATGTGTCCAAAATGACAAATGGTGTTGCTAATTCAAAGGAAGACAGGTTAGAAGAAATTGTTGATCTTAGAACAAAACTTGATCTTACTTTGAAAAATAATGATAAGTTGCAGGCTTATGATAACAAGGATCATGTTAGTATGGAATCTAACCAATATTGTGAAGGTATTGAAGCTGAGGTCATCTCTCTAAGAGCAGATCTTGAAAAATCAAATAAGTGGAATGAAGATCTACTTCAAGTTTTTGAAGAACAAGAGAATGGGTTGAAAGAAGAGATTCTCAAATTGAAACAGCAAGTGGAGGAAGGAAGAAAGATTGAGGAAATCTTGAAGAAGTAGGAAAAACAATATCAGGTTGAGGTAAATATCCTAAAAGGTAAATTAGAAGAAAAGGATAAACATTTGTGATTTCAAGATAGTACTAAGATTTTGGATAATATTCTTAGTAGTCAAAGGTCTCCTGCCATCAAATCTGGTCTTGGTTTTCATGAAACTGTTAAAGGTGAATCTAGCTCACAAGTTGAAGCAAGGAATTCTAATGAAAAATCTGAAATGCACAACAAAGACATAAGAAGTCAATCTCATCAATAACCAAGGAAAGAAAGCCTTCAAAGGAAATCATTTACTCCTACCTATAGAAGTGTTAATTGATTTTCTCCTGTGATCAATAATGTTGAATGTTCTATATGTCATAATTTTGGACATGTTGCAGCGAGTTGCAGAAATAGAATGTTTCAAGCTAATAATTGTCTCATAGAAAGATCATCAACTCCCAGGTACTTTAAAGGATTTTTTTTGCTTGCAATATGTTTGGTCACAAACCCATTGATTACAATAGAAGGAATATGAAACATATAGATGTTATGCTTGTAACAAGTCTGGGCATCTAGAAAAATAATGCAGGAACAAGTCTATGGATCGCTGCAGACAATATGGTAAGCAACCAAATAAGAACATTGATATTAGAAAACCTAAAAAAGATGGATCCACCAATAAGCAAGAAAAGTAAGAACAAATAAGGTGTGGTCTTTCTCTCTGCCCATTCGAAGATGAAGATGAATGGTACATAGATAGTGGATTTTCTCATCACATCACTGGAGATAAGAGTAAAATGGAGTCTCTTAGGAAAGACCATCATGGTAATGTTATTCTTCGAACTGATGTTTCAACAAAAATTCTAGGAAAAGGTAAAGCCAGAATTAATAAAACTAGAGTAGCAATTGATGCTTTGTTAGTTCAAGGGCTAAAGAAGAATATCCTAAGTGTAGGACAAATGGCAGATAAGGGAAATATAATTGTGTTTACATCAACCAAGTGTAAGGTTATGAATCAAGTAATTGGAAAAGTCATAATAAGAGGATACATAAATCAAGAAAAATTGTAAGTGTTTGAAAATCGAAATTCTCATAGATATCAGAAAGGATCAAACTTAGAGTAAAAGAAGATTTTTCCTATTGCAGTCTCTTATTATTAAATGAATATTTCTAACATTGATTGCAGAAGTGGTGAGAGGTACTTGATCTCATGAAAAATAGAAGATGGTTATTAGGGCCTTAGGATCAGTGATGTGTAATATCAGGGGGTGTAATACATATTAATTCCCATGGTTGTTTTTTATTTTCTTATTTCTTATACTACTAACAGTGTCTTTGATGAAGTAACAATGTATAGGTATAGTCAAAACAGACTCAGGGGCAGTTGAAAGTGTGAAATTTCTGTATTTCATTTTCTATATGCAAATCTTATGAACACAAGTCGCGTGTATACGCGAGTTCTAAACTGCAAAGTCGTGTATATTTTGGTTTGATGAAGAAACAGTGGGACAGACTCAGGAAAAGGGTCTGATATGATTCCGTCAATTATCAATTGGATTTTATGTTCTGATGGTTGAAGGTTGCAATTTGTTGATGTTGTTTGAAAGTTATTTTCACTTGTATAAGTTTTTGATGACTTGATGGATGATTGGTTGATGATGATGCCTTGATGATTCTTACTGATATATGAAACGATCATATCTGACAGTGAACAGTTGGCATGGGTTCAGGGTGAGCATTTTCTATGATTCTAATAATGCACTATTGGCATCATGTTTGATTCATACATAATGATTCGTTGGTGTTGTTGTTTATGTTGATGAAGTTCTTGAATGATGAATTTTTTATGACGAAGAGTTGATTATGTTGCATATTGATGAAGTGGCATTGGTATGATAAATCTTCTTATGAAGAATTTGGTCCAAGAAAATGATGTTGTGAAGACATAGTCATATGCTACTACTACATTTGTTGAATGATACTTAGAAACATGGCAGATTAAAGAATGATGCTACATTGTCCTACCTTATGATGATTCTCACTTATGGTGTTGTGACTACATATCAGGTCACAGGTTGATGATAATGAAGCTACATTGTTCTATCTTGTAATTGATGATGAGTTGTCACCGACAAATATCTATGGTGGAGATCACATATGGTGTAGATGACTATCATGGTCTTTTTTGGGGTCTTTGTTCTTGGTTATAAATGTCTTATCTAGCATTTGATGTAAAGGTCATGTAAATACCTATGATATAATAATTGTAAAACGACTATTATGGTCAAGACCTTTTGGACATATGATGTAATGATGTGAGACCCATTGTGATTGGGTAATTGATGTAAGTTTGAGTCCTTGGTGTTAGGACAAGTCTTGAGTCATAGATTCATGTAACTCAATGTTTATCCTTCATAAACTTCAGCTTGCACTCAAGGGGGGCATGATCATTGTTCATACTTAAAAGTTCAGATATGGAAGTCTTCATTTAGCATTGGTCAGCGCTTTGCCTTTGATGTCAAAGGAGGAGGGTAGCTTGGTGTTTGGCGAGTAGCTTGGTGTTTGAAAAGATTGGTGCTTGTCTTGATGTATTACATGTTGTGGTAACCAAACACCAAAGTGGTTGCCATCAAGTCCAAAGGAGGGGATTGTTGGCATTATGAATTAGGTGTTGTCCTTGATGGAAACCTACCTAATGAGTTGTCCTTGATGACAAGATGAATAAAGACCTACTTAATGATTTGTATATTGATGGAAACCTACTTGGTGACTATTTAAATAGGATGTGACATAGTGTATTGACAAAGGCATGGCAGTTCAGAGGTAGGAGAATGATTAAGTTGGAAGTTCAAGAAGTATACGTGGGTTCTGTTAAGAAAAGTTGCGTACACACACAATTTTAAAGAAACAAAGGCGCATACATTTTCCGCACCATGGTATTCTAAATACCAAGGGTCCTTGCCATGGTATTTGCCTATGGTATTGAGCCTAGTAATGGATGATTTGATCTCTTCTAAGAAAACCATCGGCTAGAGTATGGTTTTGACATGTGGTATTGAAAAAGGCTAAACTATGTAGAGTGATGAAGATCAAAGTATGAAATGTGTGAAAGTGATGGAAATATTATGAATAGTTAGATCTAAAGCAAGTATGCATGTTATGGGCTATTGATGCTTTGCTTCATCTAAACAAAGTATGCACTTGTGAGTTTGATCATGGATTAGATCCAATAAATCTGAGATGACAACCATGATGAATTGATTTGTGTTGATGGTGTCTTAACACATGATTTGTCTGTGTATGTTGAGATCTGGGTATGACTGAAGTTTTGTGTTGCAGCGAAGAAGTGATTCTGAATTTGTAGATATGTACGCCGGTTTTATAGCCTGCAAGGCACATACACACGTGGATGTGTTTATGGTAAGCCGCATACACGTGGGTTTGGTTCTTGAAAAGCATGTACACACGCGGCTATGCTTTGAGGAAAGTGCATACATAAAGTATGACATTTGATGAAAGGATGTTTGATCCATTTTATCAGTTCTCGCGTATTTTTGTTGTCTGTCAATGAAATCTTCTTGTTGATCTAGGTTTAAACAGTGATGTTTTGATTGTGGAATGATTGATTGAAGAATGTTTAGGTTACTTGTTGATTGTGGTTGAAGATTAAAGACTGTTATGTGATGGTTCAGAATGTTGCAGTAGATCTAAGTATAATTTAGTGTTTGTTTCAGAATGATAGTGGTCCAATTTGTAGTTTGCAGAGGTTTAAGATCTATACACGGGTATGCTTCATGAAATGCGCGTACACATGCGGGATTTCTACTGAGAAGTAGTGCATACATTTTGATAGATGGTTGATGAGGGTTTGCAGTAACATAATTTGGTTTCTATGATATGCGGTATGATGTTTGATGTTCTGGTTATAGTGATCTAACTATTCAGTCAATTGGATGAGTTTTGATTGAGTTACAGTTGATTGGGTTTCACTAATTGGTTGAGTCAGTTGTGACAAATATTGGTTGATTCAGTTACAGTGATGAGTTACAGTTTGATGATTGATATTGAACTTAAATGTTGGTAGTGGCTCCAATCTAAAATTTGATGAAATGTGGCCTACAAGTTGTGATGATGTGTAGCAGGTGGATCCAGTATGAAAATTTATGAAACGTGGTCCCCGGAGTTGAGGGAGTTGGCGCTTCATTCCAGTAATAGTTTTTAAATTAGATTAGGGGGTTGGAACTCCCTTCCAGTAGTAGCTGGAGAACGAGTGAAGGTTGTAGCCTTCAGCAGGTTGATGTATATGTACTGGTACAAGTTTACCCAGTAAAAGAACCAGGGGGTTAAAGCTCCCTTCCAGTAGGAGCTGGAAAATGAGTGAAGGTTGTAGCCTTCTATAGGTGGGTGTCTACGTACTGGTATGAGTATGCGCCAGTACAAGATTGTAAAATATTTTATTTATATTAAAAAGAATACAGAGACGAGAACAGCAGGTGGTTTTTTCCTGCATTTGATTTCCACTTTAAATCTTGGTGTTCATGTGTGTTTATTATGTGTGATGATTTATTTTGTTCTTACTGCACATGGTTATTGTCTATCTAATGTATAATAAAGTATTTATACACTGGTTGAAGATAACGAAATGAATAATTAACTAAATCATAAATTTATTGGATGTACGCTAGTTGTCTTAAGAACAGTCACGTACACACACAGGTTCCTTTCAATAAAGTAGCGTATAGAAATTAGAATATAAAATGAAAAGTTTGTGATTTTGAAAATATTGATTTTTCCCAACTTTGCTTAACCATACTCGACTTTGCCTAACCATGCTTAACCATATCCGTGTATGTATGTGACCTTTGTTCACTGGATCTATGTATACTTCTTAAAACATCACCTTTATCCTTCCTCTGTCTCTGAACTAATATTCCTTTGTCGAATCTCTCTCTCACATATGTACTAGCTTGTATACTCATTCTACTACCATCATGTTGACATATTTATCAAGTAAGTTCCAATTAAGGACAACTCATTAGTCATAATGCCAACATTTTGTTGACATTAGCTTGTTGCTATGAAAATGGTATGTTGTGGATCATATGCTCTATGTATTTGCATTATGACATTGTATTAGACATGCATTGATGAGAATATTTTTATAATAGCCATGTATGAGAGAGCCTCATTCTTGTATGTTTCACACATAGAGTCATAAGCCATAAATGGCATGTGTTGTATAGTGATTCATGAGAGTTGGTGCAACTATGTATGGGATTTTAGTAGTGTTGGTACAACCATGTATTTCATGTATTATTTTTTTACACTCATACTTATTATGGCAAGACATTCTAGAGTCATGTATTTTCATTGTCCTATCATGTTTCTCTATTATACATGTAAATATAGATGGAATCGTGCATGCATTGAGAGAGAGTCATGTGATTCATGGTTCGGCCATATGTATAGGCTTATGTTTTCATTGTACAATCATGTATTATCATTTGGGAAGCCATGTAATAGGCCTATGAAGCCCTGTACTTTGTTGCATATCATTTTTTCATAATCATTGGTCCATGTGGAGTAGCCTCTTGCATATGGAAAGGAGTCATTGACAATTAGATATATATATATATATACATACACATTCAGCCACGGAGATGTTTGCATTTAGTGGAGTATGGTTGGTCATGTTATCACTTAAGAAAAATTTCAAAATTCTGAACATCAATTTTTTCAAAAGATTGGTGTCAGTCTTGGTCTGGTTGTTCCATGGTGTTTTAGAGTTTAAGAATTAGAATAGAGTCTTGTTGGTATGGTCAAATAGGGTCAATACTTTATTCGTGCCTACCCCTGGTCCCACATCCCGCATAAAATCCATGTGTTAAGCTTGTTTCAAGGTTCTTATGCGCTATGAAACTGTCTAGGAGTTTTCGTAGCGCAAAACCCAGTCTAGGTGTTTTCGTAGCGCAAAACCCAGAATTTGCACTGGCTGCGCTACGAAATCGGGGATTCGTGCAGATCCATAGCAAATCTCATCCAGTTGTCAAATCTATCAAAATCCGTTATTTTTACATCATCAATTGTCAGCCCATACACTTTTCCTATCACATTCAACCGCTTATTCTCATCATTAGGGTAGTTAAGTGTCTTGGTATGCTCAGGTTGCAAGTTTCAAAAAGAAGCCAAGTATTCACAGTCATGATTATGTTTGGGTTCATGCATGAGGAGAAAATTGGCAGGCGTTCAATTAGAATTCCTTGAAGATCAAGCGAGGCAGTGATTGAGATTGAGACAGTGCAAGTTTCTTCAAATTTTCATTTTGCTGGAATTTCATGGAGGGGTCTACAGAAAGAAGAGATCATAGGTCAGGCAGGTGTTTGAGGAATGAACTTGAGGGTTTAGATATCATCCTAAAGAACAATGAAGTTGAACAAGCCTTCAAACAGGTTGGCTGTTGGAGATTTTGCGAAAAACTTCAAGGAGGCCATATGCAAGTCACCAGGGAATTTGCTTTAAATTTCACAGGATTGAATTCGAAAGTTGGGGTGCTTGAATTGCAAATCTCTCCAAAGGTTATATCTACAGTCACTGAAATTCCAAGGGGACAGGAGAGATGGTTTAAAAATTTCAAGTTTGATATGACCCCCTGCAAGGAATTTCTGAAACCGGAGTTCATTGATTCAGACTTAAACAAGTCAGTGCCTAGGAGTTTTGTCAAAGATTCATATGCTAATTTACTTACCTGCATACAGAGGTACTTCACCTGCGAGGGGAGGTATCATAAGGTGTATTCTTATCACTTCAAGCTTCTTCTTCATTTCACTGGAAAGATATCTCTTGATTTGCCTTTCTATTTGTTTCGTAGCCTAGGCAAAATGTGTGACAAGGTTTAGTTGAAGAAGGAAGCCTGTGAGACCTCGTTGTTTCATCACGGCTTAGTCAAATTGATCGTTTTGCACGAGCTCCAGAAAATAGATAGGGAATGGTCCATGTTCATGTTAATGTCTAGTTTCAAGAATGAAACTGGTCTCAGTCCTCAGGCTACGAAGAGTTCTCCACCAGCAATTAGTCACCGTGCAGAAACAAGATCGAGGAGATTCGTGAAATTGAAGGCTAGGAAACAGGTAAAGGAGCCCACAAGACCACTAGTAATCCAAGACACACCCCAACAATCACAGAAAGAGAAAGCTCAGATCAAAGAGGGTGTACATGAGCAATCTACAGGTGAAACAGTACAGAGAAGAATAACCAGGAGCCAGTTAGCTAAAGAAAAAGGCAAGACAGTGGTTACTAAGGGAAGCCCGGTTTCAAAGGGAAGTCTGAATGACTTGCTTCAAGCTATTGATATTGAAGAATCTCCTCTGGTTCGAGCAGACTTGATAGAAACAAGTAAAGACAAAACCAAAAGGGCTAAAGCCTCTAAAAAGCTCAAATTTGATGATCAGGTTTCTAAATTTGTTTTTAAGCCAAGAAGACCTGTGGCGAGGCGTTCAAAAGAGGTACAAGAGGCGCTGCCATAAGCAAGTGAAACAGAGGAGGTAGTAAAATCTCATGAAGGACCCGTGCCTGCATCAAAAACATCATCCTAGCTGCATAAAAACGATAGAGGTAAGGCAATTATCTCTCAAGAGGAATGTAGTTTTGAAGAGTTGAAAAAGAAATTGAAGTTAGCAAATCTTGAAATTGCCAAACTAAGAAAAACCTCAAGGAAACATGCAATCAAGGAAGCTTATTTTAATAAAATTGAGGCTCTGTGGGAAGAAAAAACGATTTCAATACCCGAATCGGTCAATTGTCATGCTCAATACTACACCTGGTCAGTCCCTGCAATAAAAGAAGAAAAATACATCAGGAAAGTCAATACAAAACTGAGAGCTGGGATCAGAATTATGAAGAGGCAAATCGAAGATTTGAAGATACAACTAAGCCAGTGTGAAGGACATCCTTAGCTAAAGGAAATCCCATAGCAAGTAAGGCTAAGTCCTAAATTTTTATAGATTACCTTTGAAGTTTACCTTGAAGAATGGTGCCTATCTATTCAGTTTTGAACAGCTTCATGACAGATGGAAAAGCCGTTTCAAGAAAAAGAAAGCTCACGAAAGTCATATTTTGGCCTTAAAACTGTGTTTTTGTAATCACACAGCAGTTTCATAGCGCGCTACGAAACTGCTGTAGAGGATGCCTAATGCACTGCTGTAGCTGCATATTATGATTCGGTTGACCAAATTTTGAGAGACAAAGGGGAAATCTTTTTGAAAGGGAGTTTCTTAAAAGGATCATTTACAAAGTGTAAGCATCCAGCAAGGGAAAAACAAGCAGAGGAAAGACATATATGAACTCTAAGCTATTTGTTATAAAAGTGATCATTATTTCATAGCTAGTATTGTTCATGGTACTTCAGGCAGCATTAAATAGGTTTTGTCTTCACACATGTATATGGGCAAGGTCTACAGTGCATGAAAAACAAGGTAGTCCAATACATTTTTGTGTAATTAAGAAGAACAATAGGGATAATTGATTTCGAAGATCCTTGTGGAGACCAAAAGCAGAAAAACAGGAGCAGTTTCCTAGTTTCCAGGAGTAGTAAAGGGATAAGGCATCAAGGGCCAGCAAGGAGTTTCAAACCTCCACCAAAGCTAAACTGAAGAAGGCCATTTGTTAGAGAATGAGTTTGGATTGTAATAAATGCTACTACCAACATGATGAGGAGTTATACTCCTAATTGTTCTAGGTCTCTAGAACTACTAGTTAGCAGTCAGTTGCATTTAATAGTTAGTTTTAAGTGTCAATAGGAGTCATAGTAGGAATAATTCGAGTTCCACTCATGCTGGAGGAGGAATCTCAGTTATGTAAGGAGCTCTATATATAGGAGAAAATCTGATGTACACAGGGTTGGAAAATTTCAGAGAAATTGGGATATTGTGCTTTGTGTAAGACTCTGTTTTAGTAATACAGTATTTGGCTTTGCTTCTCAGGAATCAGAAGGAATTCAATGTTCAGAATGTCTTGTATTGTCCTCTTCTCAGTATTTGCAGTGGTATGAATGTGTGATTACTTAGAAATCACTGATTGTGCTCTAATTTCCTTCATACATTTATAAGTTGTGTTGTCCTATATGTTTCTGGTGTGTTCTAAATGCGTTGAATTCTAGATGCCCTGACTTCCATGTAAAGCTAACACTATTGTCATACTGAAACAATTTTGACTCCATAAGCCCAATGGATATTTTCTAATTGTGTTTCCACCATTTACACTTTTTCATTTGTTTCATAGAGTTAGCCATCTTATTCATTATCAAAATCTTTAATCTTGTGAGAGAGCCCTCTCAGGTTGGGGAGGCTAAGCCTCAGCCAAAAGTAGGTTTGAAACAGTTACTCAAGGTCTACCTGATCAGCAGCCTATCAGGGGTTGATTTTGTGATAACAAGTCATACAGTTGTGACCTGTGATCATATATTTGTTGTTACCATGTCTACTTCAAAGAGATATTGTTTCTGGATAGTCATTGTTGTTGTTGATAAATGAGTTTTCCACTGTTGGAGAGTACATTGTGGAGATGATGTATTTGATGTTGTTGTTTTAGAGTTGGTTGGATATATGTTGTTGTTCTTATGAGTTGATCAGAGTTGTTGCTGCTAGTTGGTCACATTAGCTTGTTGCCATTATATGTTGGTGATTTGATATGTTGTTGCTATTATGACATGGATTATGTTTTTGTTGTTTCAGGGGAGAGAACATGTGTTTTAGACATTGTTGTTGCTGAGTGAGAGAATTTATTGTTGTTGTTGGTAGGAGATGTATATTGTCACTCTAGTGTGTTTTTGTTTGGACATAGCTTGTATCTAGGGGGAGTTTATTGCACATATCTTTCAGTTAAAAGGGGAGAATGTGAGGGTATTAACTGGTTTTCAGATGACAGTTTCATATGATTTGTTTCGTTTTGACTTGTGATCATGTTGGTGATATGGAAGTGACTTGGTGAAGTGTTGCAGAGTTGTCAGTGACTTCTAGAGGTACTACAAAGGCTTGTCAAGATTTGGAAGAATGTTTAAGTAGGATCTGAGATGATTTGACTGAGTTATGACCATCCTTTGCCCCAGTTGCATGGATGATGGGTCATGGGAGCGACTAAAAATCTCAAGTCGTTGGTAGACATGCCTCTGGGAGCGACTGAGGAGCTCTAGTCGAATCTACCATGTGTTGTGCGTGCGACTGAGGTTTTTCACGAGAATTTCTCCGTATTCCTCACACAACTCAACTAATTTGGGTATTTTGACAAAGTTTATGATTGGAATTTTCCAGAAAAAGGTCGAATCAAGTCATGGGGTCTCCAGAATCTAATCAAGGTTGAAAATATCAAAAGGATAGTGGAGTTAGTGGTTGATTTGGTCAAGAAGCCTATTTCAACTAAATCTGAAGTGTGTGAAAAGAGTTGTTGAGTGATCCATAACCTGTAGCATTTACTGAGTTAATCATCACAAAAAATTGATAAACAGAGGAAGGCTTTAAGTCTATTTAGTTTGTGGTCTTGAGAGTGTTTGAGTATACCATAGTGAGGGCCTTGAGAGTGCGTATAAATTGCAGTGGCTGCTCACATTGTTTCGCAGTGTTTTATCAGTGTATTGTGTGTAGAAATTGGAGATAGATTTGAGAAGAAGATTCAGATTTTATATGTTGATTGTGTTAGAAAATGGGTAGCTTGTGGTGTGTTAGAGAGGAGAGATGATTGTGAGTAGAAGAGAAGAAATAACCCTCTCCAAGGAAAAGTTTTTGATCCAGATTGTATGTGCAGAACGATGGTGTTGTTGGGTTGCCATGTTGAGTGAATTGAGAACCCAATATGAAATATTTATGAAACGTGGTTCACATGGAGGAAGTGAAGGCATGAAGGCTTCAGAGTAGACAGTGATTTGTTCGATTCAGTAGAAGATATTTCTCTATTTAATAGGATTTGGATAGTCCAATGGTAATTGGGCGAGGATCATTGATCGTGGGAGCTTCCAGCGGATAGGTTTCCTTAGATCTGTGAGAGAAACAATTTTTCCTTCCTGGTAGGTTCTAGCATTCGGTAAAGGAAGCCGAGTCTTCCAGCTTATGGGTGTAAGCTAATCCATGTAAAATTTGTTTAGTAGATTAATAGAAAAATTGGGCAGCGCAACAACAACATGGTGGTTTTCTTCCGAAAGTGTTTCCACCAGAAATACTTGGGTTCTTATGTGTGCATGCTTGTGTTTATTTTTCTCATGGTTATTATGTTTTGAATTTATTGTTTCTTTCATATTCAGTTAAGCTAATGTTGTGAATTTGCATGGTTATTTGACATTGTGGTAAAAGAATAAAAATTGATATAAAGGCCAACATTACTGATTCACCCCGCCCCCCCAACCCCCGCTCCCCCCCCCCCGCCTCCTCTCAGTAGTGATCTAGTTTCCAACAGTAATATGGCATAACCCCTTTGAGTGATGAGAAGTTTATTGCTTCATCAGGGCCGAGATATTCATAGAGAGTTCCTTTTACTTTGATATGCATGGATATTCTCAAGGACAAGTGGCAATAAGAGGGAGTAGAGCTCATGTTATAAATTAGCTTTTACATGCTTTAAATCTGTTTCGATTCTTTTGCATTTTAACATTTGATTCATGTTCTTTCTTTTCTTACAGCTACATCAATCTCAAGTGTATGCAACCCCTTCTTCTCACTAGACAAAAGAAATATTGAACCAACACAAGCGATTGACAACAACCAATCAAAAGGTAGGACAATGGAGCAAGGGAATGATGTCAAATGTTAAGTATAGATAACATGGGATGATATTATCATCAAAGCCTCCTATTTGTGATCCTCCTAACAAGTGAAATAAAGGGCCTTAAGGAAGGCCGTAGTGGACTAGGGGAAACTGATAACCACCAAGGTGAAGCAAGGAAACAAGTGTGCAACCAAGAGTGATCTATCATTTAATTCAACTTGTGATCCGTAATCAAATGTTTTTAATTATTAAATGAAAGCACTTGAATATATAAAAGGTTAATGTACTTCACAATAAATGACCTGCCTTCATTGGATGAGCAAGCTAGATGAATAAATGCACTAACTAGGAAGTGACTCAGAGGAATCTAAGGCTAGCTAACTATGGATCACAATAAGGTTGTTGGTTGGAAAACTGCATCATAAATTTAAGAAAAAAAATAATCTCCCAAGGTTACCCAAACATGTGGGTGGATAACAATCCCAACATGGCATTAGAAAAAATTTGAACCTTTTTCTATCTATTTCACTACTAGTTAAAGTTTTCTTCTAGGTTGTTCATGTTGGTATGGTTTGTGTCTACAATAATACTTTGGGATACCAAAAGCTCTAAATCAAGGAGTTTTGGGGTTATTAATTTTCATGGAATTATTAATGGCTTAAGAAAGGCACTTTGTTTGTGTTTGTTTGGTTGTTTTGTGCACCTTTATGAAGATCTTGTCCATAAATTTGTGTGACCAACATTAGGGTTTCTATGTTAATTTTTATTTCAATAACTTTTAGTAGCAACTCCAACGCTATTGGTTGGTGCCATTTTGGTTGGTTGTTTTATGTACCTTTATGGAGATCTTGTCCATAAATTGATGTGACCAACACTAGGGCTTCTATGTTAATTTTTATTTCTATAATTTCTAGTAGCAAATCCAAGGCTAACAGTTAGTGGCATCACTATTATTTATGATTTCGAAACCAAGGTTTCATATCACCCTTTTGCAAATATATTTTAAAATATTTTTTTAGTCTAAATGTGTATGCATTTTCATCTAGTGGCATTGTTCTAAGGTCTATAGGACTAGGGTTCCCAAACCTATCTTTTCCCTATAAGTGATATGAATATTTATTTCTAGAAGCATTTTCCTAAGGGTTCCAAACCTAATTGGTGGCATTTTGTTTGTTTGTTTTGTGCACCTTTATGGAGATATTGTCCGTAAATTGATGTGACCAAAATTAGGGTTTCTATGTTAATTTTTATTTCTATAATTTTTAGTAGCAAATCCAAGGCTATTAGTTAATGGCATTAGTATTATTTGTGATTTTGAAACTAGGGTTTCATATCGCCCATTTGTTGATTTATTTTAAAAGATATTTTTAGCCTAAATTTTTATATGTTTTCATCTAATGGCATCATTCTAAGAACTATGGGACTAGGGTTTCCAAACCTATCTTTTCTTTACAAGTGATATGAAGATTCATTTCTATAAACATTGCCCCAAGTGTTCCAAGCCTAAAGTTTCATGATCATCTCTTAGGGTTTCTCGGGGTTCAAATCTTTCTTCACAACTCAATTAAACCGCATTATCTAAAAAATATTGGCTATTGGCATCATATCTTACAGTGCAAACATAGGCTTTTCTTGGATCATTCTTTTGCAATAATATTTCTCTAGGTTGTGTTTTTTGATAATTCTTTCAACCTAAATGCAAAAACAAGACATTGTAGGTTTCTTAG
Source organism: Pinus tabuliformis (assembly GCA_031772625.1). Lineage (NCBI taxonomy): Eukaryota > Viridiplantae > Streptophyta > Pinopsida > Pinales > Pinaceae > Pinus > Pinus tabuliformis. The sequence goes on along the minus strand of CM062811.1, from coordinate 1,143,125,968 downwards.
AAGCATGAGTATCATTTGCTTTTGTGGTTTATATAAAGGATTCCTTGAAGATTTTATGAGAACGTAATGACCTCAAATTCCCAATTCAACAAGGCTACTTATATTTGGGTAGGCTTAACATAAAAAAACAATGTCTGAAATGGTTATTATACAAATATTTATGTCTTTGAGTCTCAGTTGATTTGTCTTCAGGGTATTGAAGAGCTTGTAGGAGTAACAATTTGTGACAGGGATCTTCTAGATGATGATGTTGACACGTTTTACAATGCACATCTAGTTGTGCACTTTGCATATGGGTTTGACTTATTATGCCAATTCCTTTATCAATGGTATAACTTGGTCACTTTTTTTGTTTGTATTTTTTATCAAGTACATGAGCCTTGTAGTATACCTAGGAGGGATATTATGGGGTACAAAGGGAAGTACCCAAGGGAATAATGTAATAATATAATGAATCATAGTTAATAAATAAAGTGGTTAACCCGCATAATGTAAGGGACCACAAGTAGTTAGGAATAATGTGATAATTCCATTGTATTATATGTATGGTATTGAGAGACTCATGGTAATTACTCATGGTATTGTATGTATCAAACCTATATAGAGGCTAGAAACTCTTCATTGAGGGATGTCAAGGATTATTGTATTGACAAGCATATGGCTTGTAGAGTGATATCCTTCCTTAAGGAGTGATTGTATGGTGTTTCCCTACCTCAAGGGTTTTATCAATAAAGATATGAAGATTCTATATTTTTTTCTTGTATTGGGCATATTTGGTATTTTTAATATATTTGCAAGTCAAATCTACTACAAGTGGTATCAGAGCACTTTCTTGGGCGAAGAGGGGAAGCAATTTTGTTTTTCATTTTTTGCAGGTTTTTTTGGGCGACGAGTTTGCAGATCAGATATGAAACTTTTGGTGCAAATTTTGCAAAAACAAATAGTATATCTGGATTCCTTGCCAAAAAATATCCAGATTCAAAAAACAATTGGCCGAATGGGAGTCCAGATGAGAGAGATATCACTGATTTAAAATCAGTTGTGTTGCAGAATTTCAGAAAAGAGATTGCAGATCTGAGCTTCTCTTGAAAAATTACCTAATTTCAAAAACAAAACTGGTCGAATCGAAAACCAGATGAGGGAAATATTGTTGATTTAAAATCAACCTTTTTTTAAAAAAAAAATTGTGACAACAAGACAATTGCAGCTCGAATCCAAGTTCCAGAGTGCCCAAATCAAGATTTCAATAGCATGAGAAGATACATAATTGTTGTTCCATTTCCAAAAACGGGCTATAATAAGGATTTTGCACCATAGTGACCAAGTTGTGCCCATTTTAGATTTTCTGCATAAAATAAGTAATTTTTTTCAAAACCCTCATTCTTCGTCATGGCTTCTACTAAGAGGAAGTTTACAGGAAAACATGATGGCCCTACCATTGAAGAAGTCCTAAAAATGGAAAAGTCAATATATCTGAAAGTTTGGAAAGAGATATCATGGCTTAATTTTAGAGATGAGACTGCCATATGGTGGGAATCACTTGACAAAAAGAAGTTGGTAAGTCTTCCCGATGAAGAATTTGAAAAAATCCTTTTGGACAAATGGTCTAATGCTAGAAAACAGGATAATGAGAAACATAAGGGGTTATTTTCTACTGGTATATCCTTATTACAGGTTCACGGATCTATTCAGAAAGAGAAGATCATTATGTCTATCAATCATAGTTGCAAGCATAATTTTATTAATGTTCATTTGACTAAAATATTGCAAGTCCCAACAAAACAAATGGAGCACACACAAGTTGATAATGAAGATTTGCAAGTTTATAAAGATTTGAAGATTTCCCTGGATAAGTATGTCTTTCATTTTGATTTTTATGCTTTAGATATCGTTGATGTGGATATTATTTTGAGATACCCTTGGATGGAATCCATTGGTACAGTGAATATTATTGTGCAGAAAAATTTCCTAAAGCTCTCGTATAAAAAGAAGAAAATTACATTGCAAAATATTTCCATCAGTGAACAAGTAGAGTCCAAAGAGGCCGAAGCAGAAAACGTTGCAGGTACTAACACATCATATGAGGAGTCTGTGGTGGAAGTAATACTGGAAGACAAGCAAAAATTTTAGGCGCCACAGCAGCTACCAGATACCACTCAGGCTCCATCAGATAGTGAATTAAAGAAAGATATATTGTCTATATGAATATATTAGTAAGAGATGTTATACTTGAAGTATTTATATATAGTATGCTAGGATAATTTCTACTAACTCTATCTAAATCTAGATGATTTTTTTCCTATCATAGTGGATACTTCTATATTATAGTTTGGCATAACTTTTTAGAAAAACTCATTTGACATGTGTTCAAGGTATCGAAGAGCTTGCAAGAGCAACAATTTGTGATAGGGATCTTCTAGATGATATTTTTAACACATTTCACAATGCACATCTAGTTGTGCACTCTGCATACAGGTTCGATTTATTGTGCCAAATCCTTGAGAAAAGGTATAACTTCTTCCTTTTTTGTTTGAGTCTTTTTGATAAAGTACATGGGCCTAGATTCCAGTGTATTGCCTATATGATTATTCTAATAGAGACATTATACTTATGGAGTTTGTTTGGTATGCTAGGATAATTTCCACTACCTCTATCTGAGTACAAATGTTTTTTTTTTCCTATTATAGTGGATAGACATGTATTGTAGTTGGGCATACCTTACCTCATCTTATTAATGTACGCTCTACAAAGATTTATTCTACAATTTTGTTAAACTCAATGGATTCTCTTTACAGTGCACATTCAAAAGTGCATTTTTCCTATAAAGCAATTTTATTATTGACCCCACCACATTTGGAGAGTGCCTTTATGTTTTATAAGTGGGTGGATTTCTAATGGATTAAACTACATTTTTCCTATATAGCCTTACCTATTCAAGGATGTGATGATTTTATTATTAACCCCACCACATTTGGAGAGTACCTTTATGTTTTGGGAGTAAGTGGATTTCTAATGGATAAATTGTTTTATTGTGATGCAAGGCCTATCTTTGGATAGTGCCTTTATGTTTTAAGAGTTGGTGGATTTCTAATGGATACATTGTTTTGTTACAGTGCAAGGGATACCTCTCAATTATTGAAGTTGGTTCAAAGTGACATTTTTTGACCTATCATTGCTTGTTCTTGTCAGGGAAATAAGTACTTTCTCACCTTATTTGTTATAGTCTCCAATCACATGTTTGCAAGACATTTCCTACTAATTTTTACAAATGATTCTCAACACATCTCACTGAACCTCTTCCTTACACACTATGATGGTTATCCTTTTTAAATGCCCTACACTCTAACATCTTTTGTAATCCTATACAAATTATGCCACCCTTTATATCTTGAATTTGCCATCACGCTCCAATGGATCCTTGTTCTATACCTCTCCGAAATGCCACTTTCAACAAATTGTGGAACAAAGTTGGTGTTGGAGATGTGACATTTGCAGGGGAGTTTTTTCCCCAAAGATTTGGGGGGAGTTATATAGTGTGTGTTCAACATTAAGAAGGAAAATTTTAATGTAATGCCTTCTCTCCAAATCATCTTGCCCAAACTAAGTGGGAAGGGGTTGTGAATAGGGCCAACCATATTTTGAGCTGTGTATTTATATGCCTAATCTCTATTTTGAGTTGTGTATCTATAAACCAAATGAATTTTGTAACTTGTATTTTGTCATGACCAACCTATAAACCCACCCTTATCTGTATTTCGACCTTTGCTAACCCTATATTGAGTTGATATCTATAAACCCACTCATACCTATATTCACCAATTCCCTTTGTAGCCTCCTATTCGAACTAAAGGGTGGTGTTGAGAATAGTGCAATCTTCACATGTGGCCTCAACCATCTCATATTGTGTTATTAATGTAATTTTTAGGAAATGCAACTAAGGTCATTATTTATTGTCATACTAGATTAATGTCAATGTCACCACATTCAATGAATTTTCCCCTCGAAATTCAAAACTCTCCAAATATGACGACAACTCTAATTATTTTGACTCAAATTTGATGAATCTCAATTGGAATGCAAACTCAAGCTCGAATTTGAACTTCAAAATAATAAAATGGGTAAAAAATAGAGGGTTTCCTCATTTTTGGCCCTAAATTTCAACAAAGAAAAAAAACAAAACTTAGCCACCACCCGTTCAACATGGATTTGGCATGAAAACCCCTCCTGCAACTACATACTTTTCCACAAGTCAACTCAACCTAGTTCCAACTTCCTCTACCTGAAGAGTTTCCTCCCTAAAAGTGCATACATTCCTTTGCAAGTGCATCCAACCCAATTCCAAACTCCTTTTCCCTAGGAGTTTCCTCCCACAACAACCTTTGAGTCCACCATATACGAACATAAAATTTTAAATTTTGTAGTGTCAAATTTAATGCCACATTCTATGATGGAAATTTGTCAATATTGATTTTTTTTATGAATTTCAAAGTCCTCATGCTAGAATTCAAACCAAGTGACCTAGATTATTGTTAAGATCAACCTAGTCAACTTTGATATGTAGGAGTGATAACCCTCTTGAGGGCACATACTACTTAGGTGACCTCGTAACCTCTCTTTAGAGTTTAGAGTTTCTTGTTAAGATCGACCTAGTCCCTCTTGGGGACACATCCTGCTTATGTGACCTCATAACCTCTCTTTAGAGTTTAGAGTTTCTTGTTAAGATCGACCTAGTCCCTCTTGGGAGCACATCCTACTTATGTGACCTCATAACCTCTTTAGAGTTTAGAGTTTCTTGTTAAGAGCGTCCTAGTCCCTCTTGGGGGCACATCCTACTTATCTAACATAACCTCTCTTTACATGCACACGCCAGTTGGGTTTTGTATTTGTAATATCATCCTGAACCCGACTTGAAGCAACCCTCCAACTTGAGTTTTGTATATGATATTTGAAGCACCCCCCTCCAACTTGAGTTTTGTATTTGTAATATCATCTGTGTGATCATGTGATCTTGTAATCATTCTTTAACTTGTACACATAAGTTGTAATATCATTCTGTTTTGACGATATCATCTTCTAATCATGCTTTAATCTATAGGCATTATTGTTTTATAATACAAAGTGATTTAAACCTATAGACATTTATCTTTCAAATCTCAGTTGTAATATCATGTTGTTTAATCATATGATGATATTGTAATCATTTCTTAACCTATACACAACATTTTTTATACAAAGTGATATAGGCTTTTTTAACCTATAGGCATCATTCTTTTATGCAAAGTGATTTAAGCCTATAGACATTATATCTTTGGCATTCTGTTTCTCTCTATTGCACTTGTTTTGCGGGTTGATTGTGTAGTTCCATTCAATCCCCTACTTGGCTTGTGATCTCAAGAGCTCAACAATGTTCAGTGGTTCACCCCTCCACAGCTATTTAACCGAAACAAGACAACTCTAATAGGACAACTCTAATGATTCTGTTTAATATTTCTTTAATCTTACAGTGGAAGCACTTTCGGAAAAAGAAGGATACACTATGGGCTACTATTCATTGTAAGGAATGGAATAATTAGATGCAAACCTATCCTTCCACTGTCAAGGACTCAAACAAAATATATGATGTATGTCATGCCACTTCGAAAGCCATCTGGCTTAAAATGTTGCTTAGAAATAAGCGTGAAAATCAGTGAGGCCTAATTCAATTGCATTGTGACAATTAAATTTGCATAGCTATATTCGGCATCCTTGATTTCATGGAAGGATAAAACAAACTGAAAACAGTAGTATTATTTCAACACAGAGAAGATAGCTGAGGATCAAAATGAACTGAAATTCTGTGATATAATATCAGAACTAGGGCACTGTCTAATGATAATTTTTCCATCATAGAGATCAATTAAATACAAGGTAACAGAAATAATAATTAAATGCTAAAGCACTTTCTATTTCGCTCAATAGGAAAGTTTGAAGTTACAGCTGCACATCTTCCTAGTTTAAATTTAAAAGTATCTTTCCATACCATAAATAGCAAGATTAAGAGTATAACCATGCCCAAAATGGTTAGTGACAACAGTATTTATAGTAAAGCCATTGTGGATGAAATTCTGGATAGATAATACATCTAGATATGGATACATTTTCCTATCATAAATAGGAGTGTCTGATGCAAAGGAGAAGAAAAAGTGAGGATCTATAGTTAAGAAGAAATTCTTCGAGATTTTCTCTAACAAACAAGAACAAGCACAATATAGATAGGGTAACACTTATCAGTAATGTGTAAAAGCATTAATTTTCATACACCATGCCAGCTCTGATTCTCAATGTATGAGATACATAGTTTTCCTAAAAGCATTTGAAATATGTGTACACAGCAACTATAAGCATTTGAAATATGTGATGTACACAGTTTGTCTCTGGCTTATATAATGTAATGGTAAATATAATGCAACACAGAGAAAATAACAATATAGGTTCTGAACCAGATAAAAAAACAAAGATATCTCACGAACTTATGATATGCCTATAAAGTCTGTCACTGACAAGCATAAAATCATGTAATAGTACAAAGATAAACTGCTTGCAAGATTAGATCCCAAAGGATATATCGCAGCTTTAATATAATCCATCAGCAGAGAAGGGGAATAGCTAATTACCTAAGCAAATATTCTTCATCTTCTTCATCATTCCCATTCAATCAGGCATGCAGTGCACTAGATATTTTAGTAATAGAATGGGAAAAGAATGGAAAACACGACCTGCTTTAGTGGCAATTGAGTGCATAAGTTATAAATAGTACACAAATAAACAGAGATACACTGAGATCTCCAGGTTTTCAATGCTAGTTATCCTTCATATGGTTTTGGAACACACAGAATAATATCCTCTATATGCGCATTAACTTATTTAACATCTTTTAGTTTGAGGTTAAAAATATCTTCCTCCATAGTACAGATGAATCAAATAACACTCAATATACTAATTATCTTGTTAGATCTCTCCATCCCATAATTCTTCAACAGATTTGTAAGGGCTGGTGGTAGAGTTAATCATTTCCTGTGCCCTATAGGACTTCTTCTGTTCCAGTCTGCTGATTTTTGAGTGATCTTCTGCAGTTAAAGACCAGTCAAATACCTGAAAATTCTGAGTTATTCTACCTTTGTTGTAGCTTTTTGGCAACACACTTACTCCCTGTTCCAAACCCCACCTCAATATAACCTGCAAAGCAGTATCCCATTCAAATTCTAATAGACACACTGTCCCAAGAGTAATTTTATCAAGCAATAACAAAACTGCTACTCATAGCAATCAACCATGGAAACCACCTCCTCATAATAATAATAATCTAATTTTAAAATTAAAGTGAAGTCAAACACCAACTTGGTGTGTGAAACTCCTTGTTTATGAGACAAAGAGTCTGCCTCTGCCGCAATTTAATTGCCAAAATCTAGGTGTATATACTCTACCCTCTGAATTTGAACCTTTGACCTCTTACCTTTGACACATACTCATAACCACTGTATACTAAATTAAGGCTAAGGCCACTCAACAAATTTCAAACATTAAATACTCATAACCACTACATTAGGGCTAGGGCCACTCAAGCTGTATGAAACATTAAATACAAATTTCAAACATGAAATACAAATTAATACCAAACATTAAATCTTCCCAATTTCAAACAAATTATTCTTGCTACGGCTTGACACAGGTGGAAATTATTAACTTCCATTATGCTTTTTCAGTCAAATAAACTACAAGTCATCCTAGTAATTTTCTTAAAGAAGTTTGTGAGCATCTTCACAGTTCAGCAAAATTGAATTCAATTTAGGTAAAACATATTTTGACATAATAGTAACTTTTTCATGACAGTGGTGGTCAATGATTGACTACAGGCATTACCGATGGACATTGTGTCGTTTGCCACAAAGCAGAAATGGATGAGCATGTTATGTGAAACTACAGTATTGCTAGAGCTTTTTGGAGCTGGACTGCTGTTGGGTATAGTATTATTTGTTCGTTCCTCCCCTTTATTGGAAAGGGAATCCTTTTGACGGATAAATATATATGGTTCGATCTGGAAGGAGGTTGTAGACCTGATCAAATTGTCACGCATTTCCTTCTTATGGAAAATATGATGTCGAGCAATGTTTAACGGGGCAACTGACCAGGTCCATGTGGGAGAAAACTAACAACTTTCAGACCACAGTTGATTATATGGCTCTTAGTCAAGATGAATATGTATATGAATGATGTAGAATCTCTCGAGGTTGAAGCCAAAAGGAGGATTGACAATAGGCATGCTTTCCCTACATGCCTATGTGATGAGAGAGTTATTTCTGTAAAGAACCCATGAATCTATCCAACCAAAGTCACGCAGGATGCCATTTAACCAGGCATATCAGTCCACCAACGTCAGGCAGGACTTGCGCCTAGTCTCAAGTGCAATAAATAGTCCTTTTAACCAGGCATATCAGTCCACGAAAGGTAAACATGTCTCTAGTGGAATTTGGAATTTGAACGTGGTGGAAGATAGGTAACATTTCACTTTACCAACCAACCAAAACTCCATTCATTATTCTTACCTTTTTTTTCCCAAAAGAATGAAAAAGTATACAATACTTAATGTTACAATATTCAAATTTACCCGCTTAGCCTCCGTTGATACAATTTGAAGTCCCCAACGTGCAACTACATCATTGTGTGCAAACAAAACCTGACCACTTGAACCTGAAAATTGTGTGCAAACAAAACCTGGCCACTTGAACCTGAAAATTGTGTGCAAACAAAACCTGACCACTTGAACCTGAAAATTGTGTGCAAACAAAACCTGGCCACTTAAACCTGAAAATTGTGTGCAAACAAAACCTGACCACTTGAACCTGAAAATTGTGTGCAAACAAAACCTGACCACTTGAACCTGAAAATTGTGTGCAAACAAAACCTGACCACTTGAACCTGAAAATTGTGTGCAAACAAAACCTGACAGCCCAAACTTGAAATAACCCATTGGGACACAGACTTTCACTCTTGCCAAATCCCTTTGGGTTTTGAAATTCAAAGTTACCGGCTTAGCCTCTGTTGATACAATTTGAAGTCCCCAACGTGCAACTACATTATTGTGTGCAAACAAAACCTGACCACTTAAACCTGAAAATTGTGTGCAAACGAAACCTGACCACTTAAACCTCAAAATTGTGTGCAAACAAAACCTGACCACCTGAACCTGAAATAACCCATTGGGATGCAGACTTTCACTCTTGCCAAATCCCTTTGGGTTTTAAAATGTTACCTATTTCTTTCTCTATGTCTGAGAATGACAAGCTGTTAACCAATCAAAAACAGTTTTAAGCAGTTCTTTAGATCATACTTCAATCCTAGCATATAGTTTCAACGGTCAACCTAGTGGTCAACCTAGTATCCGCAAAAAAGCAAATAACCCTTAAAACTATCATAGAGACTATGACAGTGAGATCATGTACTTTCAAGTAGGATGAAACAAGATACTAACACTGAGGAGGCATCTTGATGTATCATGCTTTAGGCTTCTATATTATTTAGTAAAGCAATATGACATGCATTTTCCCAAACAACACAAAAAGACATATTTCGACATAGAAGAACTCCTTAACGTGTTCCAGAATTAAAATACAGATTTATAATTTTCCAGAAAATTGAACTAGCCCATTAACCTACATGTTCGAAGTGGCCCTGCAAGCAATTGTCTGAAAAACCAATTTTCAAAGTCAATTATTTAAGGCAATCAAACTATGCTTTTTTTATGAAAAAAAAACTTAATAAGCTTAATAAGCATGCAATCGGATGCAGTTTAAGCAGTTTCAACATAAATAGTATCTGCTAAAAGGCAAATAACCCTTACTACTATAGCAGAAACTATAACAGTGGGAGGCATCTTGATGGATCATGCTTCATGCTTCCTTCTATATTGTTCAGTAATGAAATATTACATAAATTTTCTCAAACAACACAAAAAGACATATTTTGACATAAAAAATTCCTTAACGGATTTCAGAATTAAAATACAGATTTATGTATTTCCAAGAAATTGAATAAAAATACAGGTTTATGTATTTCCACGAAATTGGATTAACCTGATTAACCTGCATGTTCTTAGGGGCCTGCGATGCCGGATTTAAATCTAAGAAGTTTTAGAGAATTCTAGATTTTGTAGATTTTAAAAAAATACTAAACTATGTAAGAAGTCTAGAAACGATATGGAAAAAAAAAATGAAAAAGAAAAAAAACTGTTTTATTTAGGAAAAGTTATGATAGATTCTTAAAAAATGAATTTTTCTCGACTTCTTCCACAAGTCTAGGAGAGGAATTATCTCTTGAGAATTCTAGATCTCTCCTTCTCTAAGTCGCTAAGTCTCCAAGTATAAATAGGAGTGCAATGCATTTGTTGGGCCAAGAAAGAAGGGGCAAAGATCCCAAGCTCTTTAATGAGTAAAATTGTGAGTTCTAAATATTATATTATGTGTTTCAGTTGTTTTGTTTGTAGCTGTATCATTTGGTTTGTGTGTAGCTTCCATTGTGGCACTCTGCCATCACCCTGCAAGCAATTGTCTGGAAAACCAAGTTTCAAATTCAATTATTTAAGCCAATCAAGCTATGCTTTTTTATGAAATAAAAGCTTAATAAACATGCAATCTGAAGCAGTTTAAGCAGTTTTAGATCATACTAGTTTAAGCAGTTTTAGATCATACTTCAGACTAACACGGTTTCAACCTAAATAGTATCCGATAAAAAGCAATTGCAGAGACTATAAGAGTGGGGTCATGTACTTTCAAGTAAAAGGTACATAACCCTTACTACTCTCGCAGAGATGACTATAAGAGTGAGGTCATGTACTTTCAAGTAGCATGAGACAAGTCTCTCATGCTACTAACATGTGTTAGGTTCTACCTCTTGTCTAGAGGCATCTTGATGTATCATGTTTCTATATTGTTTAGTAAAGAAATATCAGATCCATTTTCCCAAACAGCACAAAAAGACATATTTTGACATAAAAGAACTCCTTAATGGATTCCAGAATTAAAATACAGGTCTATGTATTTCCAGGAAATTGAATTAGTTTGATTAACCTAAATGTTTGAAGTGGCCCTCTGCAAGCAATTGTCTGGAAATGCAATTTTCAAATTCAATTATTTGACATAAAAGAACTCCTTAATGGATTCCAGAAATAAAATACAGATTTATGCATTTCCAGGAAATAGAATCAGCCTGATTAACCTACACGTTTGAAGTGGCCCTCTGCAAGCAAATGTCTGAAAAACCAATATTTTCAAATTCAATTATTTAAAGCAATCAAACTATGTTTTTCTGATGAAGCAAAAGCTTAATAAGCATGGAGTTATGGAGTTATGTTGGAGCCCTAAGCTTCCCCAGTTTAAAAAAACAAAAGCATGCTATATACGTACCTGAGCAGTAGTTTTTCCATATTTTTCAGCGATCTCTTCAATAACAGGGTTATCAATAACACCATTTGAACCCTCTGCTTTAGGGGGACCTCCAAGAGGAGACCATGCACTCACGTGAATGTTCACCTTGCTGCAATAATCTCTCAACTTTTGTTGTTGCCATAGTGGATGCATCTCCACCTGTTAAAGTCATCTCCCCATGAAAAACCCAATTTTGAGAGCAAACAAAATAAAATATCACATGCCAACATTGCCAGCCGTGGGCTGAAAACACTAGAAATTTACCTGATTGACAGCAGGTGGAATCTTGGCATGGCTCAACAGATCCCCAATCTTCTTAGAAGAGAAGTTGCTCACGCCAATGGCTTTTGTGAGCCCCAGATGAACACATTGTTCCATTCCTTGCCATACAGACTCAAGATCTAAGGGCAAAAAGTCTTCTTCCTTGAGGATTGGAAAGGAGGCTTCCTTTCTCAACCTTACGGGCCAGTGGATAAGGTACAAATCCACATAATCCAGCTGCAAATTCCTGCATGCAGATCACTTGATCAACAAAAGAAATAAAACAGAAGATATAAAAACAATAAATTTAAGAATGGGAGCAAGGTGAGTTATGATCACGTGGCAAATCTAGTGGTATTTTTTCCTAGAGATCATGTTCAATCCCTAAAAACATGCTGTCGTGTTAATGTGATCAATCGTGTGCTATCTGCTATCTTGCGATAAGCAAGATATCAAAACAAATGTCATTTTGGGTAATTTTGACAGAATAGATACCCTTAAGCCAACTTCTTTAACGAAAGGACAATTTATAAATAAATAAATTCAAGAAAGGAACAAGATGCACAGACTTTAAGCTCGTCCTCAATGCAGATACAGGATCATCTAAATCTCCACACCACAGTTTTGTGGTCACAAAAACCTCCTCCCGTACCACTAAGCCCTTCAAAAAGGCATCCTTTAGAGCATCTCCCAAGGGACATTCTGACCTGTATAGGCTAGCTGTGTCAAAGTGCCTGTAACCCACCTGCCAGTACAAATAATTTCAGTCTCCTTGCTAAATTGCATATCTATAGCTGTAGTTTGATTATAATGTCCAATTAGCATTGATCCATCCATCCAAACCAGGGCCTGATCCGATATTCACAGTAAGTTTCGTTAAAAATTTAACTGCCATGAATCATTCTAAACTGGGACATTAGGAAGCTCGAGTTTTACATATATAGATTAAGTTTGGTTATAATATTTTGTTACCATATATACATTTTGACTAATATGCACGGTTGGAAAGCTGGATTTTGCATAATATGCTGCAATTGGATCATAGTATCAAATTAACACAAACCCATTTTAAACTTGAGTTTGATATGCAGACCAAGATTGCAAATTCAGTTTGATATGCAGAGCAAGATTGCAAATACTTTAATGGGTAACTCCATGGGTTAGATTAAAAGGTTACAAGGTGTATTTAGATGAATCTGTGAAAAATATCAAAATGGATGACCTTCACCTCCACTTCATCTTTATATTTTCCTGGACTGGTTGTAAAATGCACCTTACTTCTCGGTACAGTAATAACTGAGAATAATAAAAACAGAATTTACCTCTATTGCCGTAGCCACTGCTGTCTTAATGTCCTCGGGGTTTTGATACAGAATTTACCTCTATTGCCGTAGCCACTGCTGTCTTAATGTCCTCGGGGTTTTGATTCACGGCACCTGTTCCAAGACCGACCAATGGTATTTTGGTGCCTGTGTTGAGCTCTAGAACTCTGCCTACACTCCCCATTTTAGCAGACTCTGGCAAAAGGTTTTCTGCAAACTGATCAAAATCAGTAATTTGCACATATGAATATGCAGTTTAAGAAGCAAGAATTGTGTTTGAAACATTGTGAAGGTGGAATTCAAATCATACAGCCTTACCTTGGAAAATTTTGAAGCAGTGACCAGTGACGATCAGAGCATCCAACAAGCAAAATGGCTTGGATTCTTCTATGGGAAAAAGCTGGTAGAGACTAATATGTAGCCAGAATCACAGTCGGAAGGACTGTGACGAGATTGTGATGAGATATTCCGAACCAGGGCTGGAATTTGACGTCCTACAGGACGTATTTTCTATTTCAAAACGTATTTGACTTGCGGTGTAAATTTCTACACGTCAAACTTGACGTGTCCTATATATCACTGACTCGTCATATTGACGTTTAATTTGGGATTGGAACCGTCCAAATCTATAATACCTAGCACCACCAAAGGTAACGCCAGGTAGGCTACTGATGTTTAATATGTATCTGGTATCTAGTTTTGTTTGCTTCTTTCCCACCTTGGATTCTAGCAAGCGAATTCATTAACATGGCAACCGTAGCAATTGACAAAATTAGGGTACAGTGGTTGCGGTGTGTGTTAACTGTGGATTAAATGGTCGCCCTCCAGTCATAACTGCCGCTTAGATGGTTACTTGCACTTGATGACCGAATGCAAGCTGCAACGGGATTAAACTGATAGGTTATAGGTTTTAATTTCCTACTCAACCTTGGAAAGAGGCACAAAATGATTAGCTTTTATCAGAGGGGAGCACAAGTTCATGCCTAATCCTGTAGAGCCACCCGTTGATTCTCTCAATCAGGGCGACAATTCTTCCAGGGTCATTAATGGTAACGCATTTTTTTGAAAGTCGCGGTATTTCTTCTTTACGATTTTTATCGTTCTCATCATTGCGTCTCTATTTCAAAGGATCCTTTTGAGCCTCGGTCATAAGTATGCTCGGTACTAGGTTTCTTGAATAAACAGTAAACATGCCTGAAACGCTGAATGGAAATCACAGTAAACATGCTTGAAATGTCGAATGGAAATCACTTGAAATCTGTGTCTTCGCCATCCTTGGGATGTAGGGAGTCTATTATCAATTCCTTTGGTCTAAGATATCTTTATTATGATATAAGACGCAGAATTTAAATTGTCGTTTATCTTATTGGAACTGAAAGCCTCTAAATTCCTGCGATCTAAGATGTTGTTTACTAAGAATAATGTAAATTATTTATTAGTGTGGAGTAAAGGACATGAAGAAATTGATGCAATGCAAGGGGAAATTTACCGAACCTAGAAACAGGGAAAATAATCAAGTCGAGCATTCGTTTGAATAGGTAAAGAAATTAAGGGAAAGAAAAGCATTTGAATTGGCATTGGATCTCAATTCGCAGGGTGGATACTCCCAAAGATATCTAGTTCTTTGCATAACAAATACCACTTATATTGTACAGTGATGTGTGGTTTGATGGTAAGTCACTTGGGCTATGCCCAGGGTGACCGAAGTTTAAATCTCATTGAGTACATTGACCTGCTGTGGTGGCTGCTAGAGGTGCGGATTCCCCTTTCTGGTGAGTCTGCTCTTGCTAAAATCATAGACTTACTATATCCGACTTGCAGGTGGTTGGTTATGCTCTTGGTGTTATAGTGGCAGCGTTGAGGTTTGATCCTGGGTCTCCCTTAGATTAGGCCATGCACCATGTTGTAAAAAAAAACAAATACCACTTATATTAAAAGGAGTGTGATAGAATCATGGAATAATTGTAATATAATTAATGGTGGTGTAACATGGACACTTAAGATGTGCACCACCATATATGGTTAGAAAGTATGGTGGTTTTATTAAGGATATTGGGAGTATTTATGTCTAGGTCACATGTGGATTCAATATGGATGTTACATGTGAAACTTATAAGTTAACTTGGGGTAAGGATATAATTTTGGTTGCAGTGACTCAATTTTTTTTGGTGAAAACGGTTATTTTTTGGTTCTCCTATAAAATTGATTATTGGGCATTAAAAATTGTGATTGTTGTATCTGATGTCATTCTTGTAATAGGATCTCCTTGGTAGAGTTATTACCCAAATGTTTAAGTGTAGCTCATTTTCCTGTGGTGTCCATTATTCTTCTTCTATTAATGGTTGAGAAAAGGTCAAATTAGAAAAATGAATAGTATTTCTTAGGCTTTTGCAGCTCGTTATATTTTCAATATGCTTGTTTAGCATGAAGGTATTTTATAGAAATATTGGTGTTTAGCTTGAAGGTATTTCATCTAAATATTGAGCTTAACATGTTAGTTAACTAATTTCATTATATACACAATAGTGAAAAAGGACTTGATAAAGAATTTGAGAGATGATTTGTTTTAAGTATAAAAGTCATTGATGTATAGAAAAAGTCCCCTCATTTATACATCTTACTAGAAACAAAATCAAAATATATATCAATTATTGCAACATGTATTATTTTTTTCCCTAAAAAGAATCATTATATTTCATATCGAAATATATGTTGTGTTGACTCTTAGGTCCTAAAAAAAAAAAAACCTAGTTCATTGGACCACATAATTAGGAAATCAAAACATACTAGGTTACCATTAGATCAGTTTAATTGTAACAAATAAACCTCATAATGTGTTATATCAAAAGTATGGTTGTATGTTATATCGAAACAAATAAACCTCACACTGTGTTATATCAAAAGTATGGTTGTATGCTATATCAAAACACATGTTAACTTAGGAAAAAATAAGGCACTCTTAAAAGAGATTAATGAAAGTTGAAATGCAAGAGTAGTTGACAGCCACAAATTTGGGTAGAATGTAAAATGAAGGGCATGAAAAATGAAAAAATGTCATCAAATTTTCATTTGACGGGCATAGGGGATTTGAAATTCCAGACCTGTTCCGAACAAGTCTTCCAATAAATTCCAACCACGTTTGTTTCTTTGCGGGACAATTGGCAGAGGTGGCAGGGACAAGTTCACATGATCTCATATTTAAATGAATGAACTTATAACATATGGTGTTCAAAGGGATTTAAATTCGAAACCAAATAAGATATTTAGATTTCATATTTGAATGAATGAACTTATAACATCTGTGTTCAAAGGGATTTAGATTTCAAACCAAATAAGATATTACAATTTGAAGTTTTTTTTAAAATAGCCTTTTGTCAGAAATCTTGATTAAGAAATTTGTAGTTTTATGAATCTTTGTTTTCTCAAATAATTTGTTTTATTAGAAAAAAAAAATGGTTTAAAATGGGTTAAAAAAAAAATTACTTTTTTTTTTTAATAAAAATTAATAGAATTCAAGATGATGATATCAACCATGGCATGATTTACTATTTTAGGGTAAAAAAGTAAAAAGATTAAAAGATAATAAAATAATAAAAGTAATTTGAGAAATATATGAAAACACGTGATTGTGAACCCTGCTACATGAAAAATAAGAAATATATTTCTCATTTTTCATGTAGCAGGGTTCGCAATCACATTTTTTCATATATTTCTCATTTTTCATGTACCAGGGTCCATCGAAAGTATGTGAGATGGGTACTCCTTGGATGAAGAAATCAAATTCTACATCCAACTAGTGTTTCCACTTGAAATTTGAGTAAACCCATAGGGAGATAAGTTGAAAATACGAGTTGAAAAAATAGTTTTTGTTTTTTTCCCTCTAAAATTTGATGATGTAATCTAACCTTATTTTATTATTTCCACTATTATTTTATAATTTTCTTAGGAGGCTCATTTTAGACCTCAAAATTCCCCTAATGAAACTCTCTACCTCAAGATCATTTTCAAATTGATTACGAATGTCCTCATAGCCGCACATTCCATAATGAAGTGTCATTCGGTTTCTATCGCTCTTGCTCTAAGAGGATACAAGTGCTTGCTTCCCACTTTTCCTTGGGAGTTGTCTATCTACAT
Source organism: Pinus tabuliformis (assembly GCA_031772625.1). Lineage (NCBI taxonomy): Eukaryota > Viridiplantae > Streptophyta > Pinopsida > Pinales > Pinaceae > Pinus > Pinus tabuliformis. Next base: position 1,143,108,792 of record CM062811.1, on the reverse strand, counting down.
GTTTCTTACTTACGATGGTGAGATCGGGTCTTCAACTATGCTATTAAAATTTTAGCCAATAGAGATACTCAAATAATTCTTCTGGTCATGCTAATAAGATAGGTTGAAATTTTTGACATAGTGAAAAGGTTGAAATGTTTGACCGAGTGAGATGGGTTGAAATTTTTTGATACTAATGTTATCTCAATTTGGAAGAAGTTTGAATGGTGAAATAAATAAATATATATATATATATATATATAAGAGATTATCATATTAACTCGATCATATTAAGTATTTTTTAATTCATTGGTATTGTTGTTTTTAAGTTGATATTAAGTATTTTTATTTAATTGGTTAGGTTATATATATATATAATTTAAAGTATTTTGGTGTGAAGAAATATTTATTATGTTGTAATTAAACAATTTTGTGAGGTTTTTTAAATTTATAAAAACTGGAAAGAAAAAAAAAATTGTAGTTTATTTGTTAGATGTTTTGGAAGTTTTTTGTTGTTGTCTAATTTGCTTAGAATTTAGTAATATTTGTTGGAATTATAAGTTTGAGTTGTGAACTCTTTATAATCTAAGTGCTCTAGTGGTTTTTCAGCTTGTTGAATCTATATTGCAATCAAAAACTCAGTTTAAACAACACTAATCAAGATTTGACCAAAAAAAATTGTTAGATTCTAACCAAAAACTCGAAAAAGTTTAATAGCTAAACAACGCCAAAATAATAATTATATTTTGTCATTGAGAAATATAATTATTAGGTGATGTTAATTGCATTTATATTTCTAAATAGTAATTTCTTAAAATATAGATTAATGTGATAAATACATTAACAAAAAATTATTTATTATTAAATATTTATATTTATTATATTAAAATGATTATATATATATATATATATATATATGGGATAGTGATGTTGTAAAAGTTGTAATGTGGGCCTGGAGTGTGCCCTAAAACTGCTTCTGCTTGGCTAAGAGCTCGTCTTCCTCGGAGGTAAGGAAACAGGTTAACGGCCCAAGACCCAGAGGTATCTGGCAGGAGTGAAAGCCTGCTCCCTTATGGACCACCAGCGGGTTATTCCAGGTGGCGTGGTTTTCCTTGATAATAGTGATGCATCAACCAACATTCGCAGATAGCAGCCAAAGATGGTTGTCCTCACTGTTGGTTTGACAATTGAGTTTGATAGGTTTTTCCACCTTTTCAAAACATTCGTGGATAGCAGCCAGAGATGGCTGTCCTCACTGTTGGTTTGACAATTGAGTTTGATAGGTTTTTCCACCTTTTCAAAAAAAAAAAAAAGTTGTAATGTATTATGTAATGTAATGTTAAGTTGATTCGAACAAATTATTCAAAATAAAATTAAAATTAAAAAATAATAATTATATATAAGTTTGAGTTATTTATTTGATAGGTTTAGAAGCCCATGATATTATATAGGTCATGGTATTTGTTATGATAAAGTCTATTTAAAGACTTAAAAAAATTTGTTAGGGAATATAAGAACACCAATTTTGATTCATCTTAATTTTAGACTTCATTCCTCTTATCAATTGGTAGATCCAAATTTAAAATAAATATAAATTGGTTATCACTTTTTTAACTAATTATATAATCTCATAGATACATTAATAAATAAAAAATTTAAGTATGGGAGATTTACGCAGTGCATTATATTAGATATCATTTTTTGGGATTCAACTGCGTTAAGTAAGTCATTCAAACGTATGACCATTTCCATGAGAGGTAGTTGTAACTGACTAATTTCTCATGATTTTTGAATAGTTCACTTAGCACTCATTGCATCGGGTGATGCTCACAGGGGTGAAGAAGTGGGATTGAAACTAGTGAAATGTGGAGAACGAATCACATAGCATCAATCATCACTTCCGGGCTTGCACCCGGTAACCAGGACTTCCCAGGAGGTCACCCATCCCAGAACTCCTCTGGCTCAAGCGCGCTTAACTGTGGAGTTTTTCCCCACAATCAAGCCCACTTAGCTTGCTACCCCATTTGCAAAACCTTAGCAAGTATTGTGCCTCATGAACCATTCAAGTAGAGATCCCTTGACTCTTTTTGAATTTAAGTATGGGAGATTTACGCAGTGCATTATATTAGATATCATTTTTTGGGATTCAACTGCGTTAAGTAAGTCATTCAAACGTATGACCATTTCCATGAGAGGTAGTCGTAACTGACTAATTTCTCATGATTTTTGAATAGTTCACTTAGCACTCATTGCATCGGGTGATGCTCACAGGGGTGAAGAAGTGGGATTGAAACTAGTGAAATGTGGAGAACGAATCACATAGCATCAATCATCACTTCCGGGGCTTGCACCCGGTAACCAGGACTTCCCAGGAGGTCACCCATCCCAGAACTCCTCTGGCTCAAGCGCGCTTAACTGTGGAGTTTTTCCCCACAATCAAGCCCACTTAGCTTGCTACCCCATTTGCAAAACCTTAGCAAGTATTGTGCCTCATGAACCATTCAAGTAGAGATCCCTTGACTCTTTTTGAATTTAAGTATGGGGTAGCAAGCTAAGTGGGCTTGATTGTGGGGAAAAACTCCACAGTTAAGCGCGCTTGAGCCAGAGGAGTTCTGGGATGGGTGACCTCCTGGGAAGTCCTGGTTACCGGGTGCAAGCTCCGGAAGTGATGATTGATGCTATGTGATTCGTTCTCCACATTTCACTAGTTTCAATCCCACTTCTTCACCCCTGTGAGCATCACCCGATGCAATGAGTGCTAAGTGAACTATTCAAAAATCATGAGAAATTAGTCAGTTACGACTACCTCTCATGGAAATGGTCATACGTTTGAATGACTTACTTAACGCAGTTGAATCCCAAAAAATGATATCTAATATAATGCACTGCGTAAATCTCCCATACTTAAATTCAAAAAAAAAAAAGAGTCAAGGGATCTCTACTTGAATGGTTCATGAGGCACAATACTTGCTAAGGTTTTGCAAATGGGGTAGCAAGCTAAGTGGGCTTGATTGTGGGGAAAAACTCCACAGTTAAGCGCGCTTGAGCCAGAGGAGTTCTGGGATGGGTGACCTCCTGGGAAGTCCTGGTTACCGGGTGCAAGCCCCGGAAGTGATGATTGATGCTATGTGATTCGTTCTCCACATTTCACTAGTTTCAATCCCACTTCTTCACCCCTGTGAGCATCACCCGATGCAATGAGTGCTAAGTGAACTATTCAAAAATCATGAGAAATTAGTCAGTTACGACTACCTCTCATGGAAATGGTCATACGTTTGAATGACTTACTTAACGCAGTTGAATCCCAAAAAATGATATCTAATATAATGCACTGCGTAAATCTCCCATACTTAAATTCAAAAAGAGTCAAGGGATCTCTACTTGAATGGTTCATGAGGCACAATACTTGCTAAGGTTTTGCAAATGGGGTAGCAAGCTAAGTGGGCTTGATTGTGGGGAAAAACTCCACAGTTAAGCGCACTTGAGCCAGAGGAGTTCTGGGATGGGTGACCTCCTGGGAATTCTTGGTTACCGGGTGCAAGCCCCGGAAGTGATGATTGATGCTATGTGATTTGTTTTCCACATTTCACTAGTTTCAATCCCACTTCTTCACCCCTGTGAGCATCACCCGATGCAATGAGTGCTAAGTGAACTATTCAAAAATCATGAGAAATTAGTCAGTTGCGACTACCTCTCATGGAAATGGTCATACGTTTGAATGACTTACTTAACGCAGTTGAATCCCAAAAAATGATATCTAATATAATGCACTGCGTAAATCTCCCATACTTAAATTCAAAAAGAGTCAAGGGATCTCTACTTGAATGGTTCATGAGGCACAATACTTGCTAAGGTTTTGCAAATGGGGTAGCAAGCTAAGTGGGCTTGATTGTGGGGAAAAACTCCACAGTTAAGCGCGTTTGAGCCAGAGGAGTTCTGGGATGGGTGACCTCCTGGGAAGTCCTGGTTACCGGGTGCAAGCCCCGGAAGTGATGATTGATGCTATGTGATTCGTTCTCCACATTTCACTAGTTTCAATCCACTTCTTCACCCCTGTGAGCATCACCCGATGCAATGAGTGCTAAGTGAACTATTCAAAAATCATGAGAAATTAGTCAGTTACGACTACCTCTCATGGAAATGGTCATACGTTTGAATGACTTACTTAACGCAGTTGAATCCCAAAAAATGATATCTAAAATAAAAAATTATTTATTATTAAATATTTATAATAATTATTATTATTAAAATAGTATTTTATATATATATATATATATATATATATATATATATATATATTATTTTAAATATTTAAAAGAATATATATCTATATATATATATATAATCTCTTTTTCCAATGATTGTGACTTTCTTACATATTTATTTATAAAGATCAATTTTCATATTTTCTATATAAATTATTTATGCTTTTTGGACAATCTATACTCTTTGGACAACCCATCACCAACATTGATAACAGTGTTTTTTTTTTCATTTTTTTTCTTAATTTGTCACTATTCTATCATCCTAGGGCGGTCAATGTAAAACTCTCTAATGTTTGTAGATACTAGAATTATTTATGCTCTTTGGACAACCCACCCCTCTCATCATCCTAGGACGAGCAATGTAAAGCTCTCTAATGTTTGTAGATACTATAATTATTTATGCTCTTTGGACAACCTAGCCCTCTCTTAGCGACATTGATTGGAGTGTTTTTTTCTTCATTTTATTTTGCTAATTTGTCACTATCATATTATCTTAAAGCAATATAAAACTCTCTAATATTTGCAGGTACTAGAATTATTTATGCTCTTTGGACAACCCACTATTGAAATTAATAAGGGTTTTGCTTTTTCATTTTATTTTTTTAATTTGTCACTAGTCTATCATCCTATATCAATGTAACATTGTCCAATATTTGGATGTATTTTAATTGAATATATTAGACTCTACCTCCTCTAAGTGTTGCATTTAAAAATAATGATTATTATGTAATAAAGGGTGAATTTAGAAGGAATGATTATTATATAATAAAGGGTGAGACAATTTTCTCCCACATTTATAATAGATTGCTCAGATTAGTATAGCTAGGCAAATATATGTTTTTAAACTTATCATTTCTTTTAAAATTCCATCATTTATATTGAAAAATCCATTATTTGTCCATGTTATATATGGATTTCACATTTTTATCATCCATTCATAATCATTACAATGAATCACATATATGATAATATCAAAATTTCATCTCATAATGTAAAGAACTATATATCTTCCGATAATATCATTATTGGAAAATATTATAAAATTAATTATTATGTTGTGATAATATCATAATTGGAAAATACAAAAAGAATTCAGCATTATGTCCACCATCACATATGTAATAATTTTTGCACATAAATATGTATAATAATTTGTTCATATAAATATGGATTTTGAAAAACATCCATCTATAAAATATTAAAAATCATTTTTTATGATATAAAGAGTATTGTATTAGCATTGCTTCAAAATATAGTTAATCTATTTTCATAATTTTAACTAATTAAAAGTCTTCCTTGTGAGATTTAACTAAGGGTATGATGTTAATCTACTTCAAAACCATGATTAATTAGAGATCTTATTGACTTCAAGAGTATGACTTTTTCTAGAAAAGAAAATGTCAACCTTTTCTATTAATAAAAAAAGATTACATGGTCAACTTCAAAGCAATACTTTTCATGAAAGGAGAGCAGGTATTTATATAAGGTCTTAAATTGTATGGGCTATTGCAAAAAAAACCATCAACATCAGCTATATACAAAAAAGGACATGTTAGAGTCAGTATTTGCATATTGTCATCAGTGATCAAAGCTCCTCTTTCATATCATATTAGTGTCCCATGTTGAAATTTTTATCATTCCACCTAGGTTCTCATGCAAAAATTAACTCATTGATGGTAGCTTAAGTCAAAATCCCACTCTCCCTCAAAAAATCAATATTTGTTGGCCCACCTTCCTACGTACATTCATTATAAAAGCTCATTTCATCATGTCTTAGGTCAGTCAAGTCTACATGAAGTCTGGTTATTCAAGATCTCATTTGGTCACTAGGTTTCATTCCTCCAAGGTCCAATAAAACACCATTCACTGCATAAAGCCAGCAAAAGCATGAGAATGAAAGAAATAATATCCCATTTCCATTCAAAGAGGATTCACAAACATGTAACTAGGGTTTCCCGAGCTCTAATTTTCATTCCAAAGTATGAGTTTTGTTTCAAGATTGTAATTTTATTTCAAAAAGAGAGATGTAATATTTTTTATTTATTTATGTAATTTATGTCCATTATATGTAATAAGTTACTATTCCTAAGTTGTTCACTCAAACTCTATGTGCCAACTTCATCCAAGCAAAATTCAAGAGTAAATATTGCCAAAACTCCAACATCATCCACCTACAAAGGAAAAAGTCAGAAAGGAAATTAGCAAAGATGTCAAAAAGGTAAAATAAAACATTAGAAAGTGGGTTTTAAAGTTGAAAGATCAAATTCACTCAGCTATAAAGGAATTCTTAGCTTCAAACTCAAATTCATTTGCTTCCTACCACTGATTGAGCAAACCCCAAGAGACCCTTTTCACAATTCTGGGTGAAAATTGGCAGAACAAAGCAAGTGTTGCGCGTTCTCTTCATGCGTTGTGCGTTTACTTGGCACTGCGTGTTTTCTTAAGGCATTGTGCATTCCCTGAAGGCGTTGCACGCTTGCTTGAGGCGTTGCGCACTCCCCATTGCCGCTGTGCATTTGTCCAAAAAAGGCTACAGTCACCTCCTCAACTCCCCCAAAGGGAATTTGACCTCCAAACAAGTAAGTAACAACTAAGGATAACGTGTTTCTTCCTCCATAAGTCACTTTCAAAGTGTTTTAAAATTTTAATTGAAGATTTGGTGTTCATCCTATATCTAAACCCTAGATCTCCCCCAAAACTACCCTTGCACTATCAATTCCTTTTATACACTCCCCTACACCTTTATTCCCTTTCCCTAAACCTTTTATCCCAAATACCCTTTAAACCTTTGTCCCAAAACCCTAAGTCCTAGGTGCACAACTACCTAGGCTCCCAAAACCCCTACATTGCAAACAATTTCCCCCATCTCAAAAGCTATCATACTAGTACCCTATATCCTCCTCCATTACATATATCCCTTCACCCATCTCCTTCATATTTACCCTTCCCCATTTCCTATTCCCAAAAAAATACATTCCCACTACCTTATACCTCCCTAGGGTTTGATATTAAACACCATGGCAAATAAGGAATACAAACCACACAGTGAGGAAGAGAAAACAAATAGAGAAGAGATAGATGTCAAGAAAACACACAAAGGAGACAAGATACATAGATTTGAGCCCACAGATCTCAAGGAACTCTTGGCATCTCCTATGGCTGTGACATCCTTCAAATGGCTAGGCTATTATGATTTCTGTGAGCAAGTTCAGGCAGTCCAACACCATCCTGAGTTGACTAGGCTCTTCATATCTAAACTCCAAGACAACCAAGTCACTCTAGCAGGTGTCACTTTTACTTTATCTACTGCCATTATATCAACTGCTACTGGAATCCCATATGTTGGGGAGAAATGGTTTAAACAAGGTGATTTGGAAGGACATTATTATGAGCCTTACATGAAACCAAGGTACCAAAATGAAAGAAGGGGTTATTTTCCTTTTTCACACCTCCTTGATAGATATGCCCCAATGATGAAGATTATCATGAAATATTTTTCATGTGAAGCTAGATTTTCTAGGCTCTATTCCTATCACATCCAACTTTTAATGCATTTCACTAGGGTAAAAATGCTCAATATACCCTACTATCTTTTCCGAAGAGTTGAGAAGATGGCCTACATTTCCCAAAAAAGGGAGTATAAATATTAAATGAAGATTCTCTTTCATCATTCCCTCATTAAAATCATAGTCCTTTATCATCTCAAGGAACTCAACATTGCATGGAGTACCTTCATAGCTAATCCCATATTCATGCATTCATCTACTCAAAATGTTCAAAGTATCCCTTCATCATCTCATCCTTCCACCTCCATTCCTCCATCTCAGCCCATAGATCATTCATCCTCATCTGATCAGTCAACCTCACCATCACCTCCATCATCACCATTTCATGAGCATATTCATTCACCTAACAAAGATGAAATCAGGGAGAAAGAGCACATTGAACAAGTTGAGGTCATCAAGCCTAAAGGGGTTGATTTGGGCACTTTGACACACACTTATTAGAGAGGCCATAGGCAGGTGTTTGCCCCACATATTGTGGGAGGTGCCTTGCCTTCTTCATCAGCAAAGAAGGTACAGAAGGGCAAGGAAAAGATGACAGAGGCAGAGATTAGACATGAGGAGGAGGACCTCCATGAGACATAGCAAGATTTTGCCTTAGTTGACCTAAGTGAGAATGATGATAGTGAGAGCACAAGAATTTTCACTAAAGAAAAGGATGCACTCATCAGGGAGCTCCAGATCAACTTGCAAAGGGAAAAATACATCATCTCATATTATGAGCAAGAAAACAAGCAGTTTGAGGCCAAACATGAGGTCATGGAGATTCAGCTCATCAAGGCAAAGAGGGAGGTTGAAAAGTGTTATAGACATTTTTGGGCACTACAACCCCAAGCATAAATGTCCATAAACCAAGGGCTCCTAAGTCCCTAAAGGTGTTGTTCCAACCCCTAAAAGAACAAGGTCAACTGATTACAGCATCTCCCAGAAGTTCTCCATGAAAAACTACTCAGAACTGGTCAAAACTGGACCATTTCACCTGCTCCATAGGCAAAGTGCGTTGCGTCCCACCCGAATACACACAGTAGGTGCATTGCATGTCAAAAAACCCTTCTATGGGGTGCGATGGGCGAGAAGGGACAAATGGCAGGGTCAATACACAAGGTGGAGGAGCATGGAATCTTCCAGAAACCTCTCCTATGACACTTGCCTCTCTGAATTCGACCAGGGATGAGTAAGAGATCATCAATCTCCAAGTGGAATCAAGAACTATCAGAGAGAAGACACTAATCAAATCTCAAAAGCTGACTCACCTCCCTTGCAGACATCTATATATGGATCCCTCATCCCAGAGATCCAGAGGCTGGAATTTTGTATCTTGTAAGGAAGTGTTGTTGGTTTCTTGGTGCAATATCATAGTGTTGGGTGATCTAAGCTTTTCATGAGGTGAAGAAGGGCTTTCTTGCTGAGAGGATGATGTTGGGTCAGAACAATTGGTTGTAATCCTCTTTTCTCTTTCTTGATTATCAATAAAGCTATTCAAGTTTTCCTCCACATTCTTATATGATTGATGATTTATGCATTTGTGTGCTCAATGTACATCTGATCCTATATTGTTTATGATAATAGATCTATGTTCTTGGATAGTGTTATGCTGCTTTGATTCTACAGGTACTCCTTAAAGCTGGGTAGAAAAGGAAGCGAGTGGCAAAGACCTACCAGAAGAGAGATGAATCAAGCAAGGAACCAAGTACAAGACAGAGGTTGGTCTCCTTATTCTTCTCTTATCTATTTCTCATAAAGGAAAACGAAAGTAGTTTTTAGTGTGTTTGTTTCTAAGGTAGCTACCAGCCTTAGTGGGACTAGCAGCTCTGTATAGACACTAGTTTTCCCGATTACAAAATGGCGACTCCGCTGGGGAGCGAGTAGATTGTTTGTTCATCTACATTTGTTTACTTTATAAACTTACAGATGGAGCCAGAAGTCAAGCCAGCTAGCCTTCGAACTGCATTTGCTATGCAAGTGCAAAGTAGATCAACGTTGCTTCGGTCTATCTCCAAGTTTTGTTTATGAATTAAACGATTTATTTACAAGCTCTCTAATTGCCCTCGTGGTGGCTCTAGTAACCTCCTTAGATCTACCCCTGTGATTGATTTACTGAATACCACTCGCTCGGCCTAAATCTATGAACTGAACTGCAAACTGTGACCCGGAACCCAATCATAGTCTCGTCCCTGGTCGAGTGCATTGTCTGTCCTGTGAACTTCAAATGCATCGCACTTCCCGAGTGTAGTAGGTGTGTTGCATTTCAGTTTCACTGTGTTACATGTGTGCTGATCACACAAGGCCTTGTTCCTAAATTTTGGTTTCTGTGTTCACTCTTTTCAGCTCTATTCAGGAGTTTTGCTGCCTGCAGTCAGTACACCTCTGTTCGAAACCCATTTCGTTGCTGTTATTCCGCCTCCATTGTGCAAATAACTGTAAATGTTTTTATGTATTTTTGAGTCATTTTCAGTTCTCTTTTACAAAGAAGTAGCGTAATTGTACTGTCATTTCTTGATTTGAAAGTGTCGCAAGTGTAGTTTTCAGTCATAGGAGAGAATCCGATTGTTCTTGATAGTCGATTACACTGTTACTCTTGTATTTGATTTGAGTTAGTAGTTTTTCAAGTGTCGAAAGCAAGTTTTCAATTCCAAATAACAAAGTGTCGTCATTGTCCTCATTTTGTTTTGAAAAGAAACTTGTTAGTAATTGTCGCTTTGGAAAATAATTCAGATTTTCACTTAGCTTTCTTTTTATCATTCATACATTAAGAAGGCTGAAAACAAATACATGCATGTGCATTTGCATTTAGACTGTTTGTTGGCTTGATTTAGGACAGTGCATATAGTGTGTGCTCTGTGCTCTTTGTTGAAAGAACGCCATCTCTCTTTCCTTAGTAGCTAGGATTTTCATTGTAGAAAGAAGATTAAACGACTGTTTATCATCTTAGATTGCATTTTAGGAATTGTACATCTACATCACGCGGTGAACCTGAAAGGCAAATTTCTTAAGCAAGATCAACCATAAAATAAATTTAATGAATCTAAAAACACTTTGGAACCTAACGCACAACATCTAGAAGTCTAGGCTAGAGACGTATTCTGGCATCGTAAAGCCTGGTAACTGTTGTTTTCAATGTTGGTTGGGTGATTCCTCCACTTTGAGACGATAAGTGCCAGTACGGACTTGTGCTCCCACGTACCGTCGAGTATATTTTGGGAGACCACAATAGGCTTTATCCTTTATCCATAGGAAGCCGTGTATGTCGCCCTATCGATCGCAATGCACTGAACACAGCATTTGGGAATATTGACTACCGTACCGTAAAAAGTATTCTGCAGTTTTGCGATTGGTTTGGTAATCCCTCTGTCTAGATTTCCAGAGCAGTCCATTTCGTTCCTTTTCAGGCTCCTTAATGGAAAAGGTCCATTTGAGCACTTGTCACTTCAAGCTCATTAAAAATTGAAGGCGACTAGAGTCATCTTTTGTTTTTTCTCAACTCTTAAAAATTGAAAAAACAATTTGTGTCAAAGCGTCTAAAATTCATCTAATTCAGAAACATATTTCCCCTTGATTTTTAGTTGATCGAGTAATCCACAATCGTGGAAGAAATTCAATTGAAACCCCGTCGTTCATGGAGGCTTACGAGTCAACCGTCTTTGTCTCCAAAGTCGAAACTGTTATGGACAAAGCGAACTCATTTAACCAGTCCCAAATCCCCTGGTAAAGTTAGGACAAGTGTTCCGACACCATCGGAGACTCTGGTTACTCCAAACATTTCTGGTATCCCTGCCTTTACAGAAGAAGTTTAGCAGCCACCGAAGGATAGTAGAACTAATCCTAGTGTGAAAGTAAACACTTATGTTACTGAGCCAGCTCCATCTACAGCTGATTCGGAAGGTGTTATTCCTTAAACATCTGCCGCTGCAGATTCTATACCTTCTTTAGCACCAGAAATATTTTATGGACCTGACGGTCTTCCTCTTCCACCTGGTCTGATTACTATAAAAGAGATTGTGGAGGATCCTCCATCTAGTACTCCATCGCGATTCGGAGTCAGGATCACTCTATATCCTTCTTCGTCAGAAATTAGTCTACCGCCATAGGAAGCTCCTGTAGAATCGCTAGGCAATCTTTTGGATAGACTAGAAATGTCTGAACAACCGTTGACATCTAGGATTGTGTCATCTGACATAGCGACGGTAGAACTCCCTACTGTCACTCCTACAATGTTCGCCAGCATACCATCTGTCCCAACTAGCTCTCAATCGCTAAACAGGGCCCACTCAGGGGCTATTTCGACAGTATGGTCCGTTCCTGTTTGTTCATCGGGAATAGTATCCGGGAACTCTTATGTTGAGTCTCAGCAAATTGATCCTTCAGGGTGTCAATTTGGGCAGTCTGGTCCTCAAGGGCAAACAATTCCTTTAAGTACCGGATTACCACCGTATCGGGGGCAATATACCCTTTCATTGTCTCCTCCAGGAGGACAACCATACGGGAGTTCACAACAAAATTTAGGTTACGCTGGAATTATATCTAGTGGTTGGGTGCCGATACTACCTCAACAACCAAGAGTTTTATATTTGATGCAACAATGCTTACCTATGTCAAATATACCAACTACGTCAGCTATTGTGATGGCGTTGCAAGTACAAGCGTTGCCTGTTGTATTCCAACCTCAGGTTTCTCAGGTGGTAATGCAACAGCCTCTTGTCCCTACGACTCAACCACAATCGCCAACTAGTGGAATAAAACAGGCCCAAACGGGTACAATTACCCCTCATCTTGGTCAAATAGTCAGTATTGGACAACAGCACATGGCTTCACAACCATGGCTGGTGCAATACCAACAACCGCAATTCCAACAAGTATACCAAGGATCTGAGCAACAAATCTTTGCAAATAGTGGGCAGCCGTATATTCAAAACGGTCAAAATCAACCGTTCTACAATGGTTATGCCCATCAACCTTACCAAAGTTACCAGCATCAAATGCATTATGCTGGTATGCAAAGACCAATTGCTCAGGCAATTCCGTCATATCTTGGGTATGCTTCGCCAAACCTGAATCAATAGTTACCCTTCATGGAAACTTTGGAGTTACCAGATCTAAATAGGTTAACAAACGATCCAATTGCTTATGCCCCTTGGTGGCCAGCGATTCCGCATAAACTTCCGTCAGATATTCCTAAATTTAATGGAAATCCGGGTGAAGACCCGTCAAATCATGTGATGACATTTCATCTGTGGTGTTCATCAAACACCCTAAACGATGATTCGATTAGGCTTCACCTTTTTCAAAGGACGTTAACTCGTCCGGCAGCAAAATGGTATATCAAGTTACCCAGAGCTTCATTTGACAACTTCAGTACACTAGCCACAACCTTTTTAACCCATTTTCAATTACCGATAAGGTACGAAACGGGAACAGAACTTCTTATCAATTTCAAGCAAACAATGGCCACTCACATATCCAATCATATTCATGAGTGGTGACGTCGTCGTAGAATGGTAAAAACGTATGTTCCTGATCAGCTGTTAGCTGAATGGTTTATTAAGTCTTTATTACCTTCCATTACAGAAGATTTGGCAAAAGGAGGATTCGTCACTGAAGAGAAAGTTTTGCTCGTGCGCAATATTTAGACTTGATTTATACTCAGTCTGGCACGCTCTACAATCAAATCCCTGACGCTCCCAGACCGGAATTTTTCGTCCCCCCTCCTCCTAAATCAAACAATGACTCTCATGCCGGTGATGGCGTGATTGGCACGACAAACACGAAATTGACAAAAGCTACATCTAAAAAGGCCCGTAATATTTCCAGTTAGAATGCAAAAGAAAAACTTCTCGCCTCAAAAGTAAATGTCCTCTCGACAGATAAAGGCAAAGAAACCAAGCAACCAGGAGGCAAGAAGAAAAACAAAGGGAAGAAGAAGAAATAGGAGGAATCATCACCTGAAAAATCTTCTGCAAACCCTCCTGGAGATAGGAAACCAAAAAATCCATGTATAATATGTGATGAGGATCATTGGACAAGAGATTGTCCACATAAGGCTGAGCTTAAAAGATTCATCAAGAATTCAAAAACCTCGGTCGTATTGACTGATCCGTTTCCAAATCCAGGAACAAATCTAGTTGCTAGTGAAAATGCTTCCCCGTCCCAAGTACTGATGTTGTCGGTTTCGAAACAGCAAAATGATGCTTTGATATCGACAAGGAACAAAGATTACGGGAATCCACAACTGTCGAACAACAAGGATAAAGATCAACCTAGTAGTTCAACAACAACTTCAACAGAAGTTGCGCCGCCCATCATTCCTGAGCTAACAATAAAACTGCCAAAGGGAGTAGTACACAAGTCGACATTTAATCCTCGTGCCAGAGCAGCACAACATTATAATATAGTGGAAGATCTGGCCCAATCGCCATCCGCTATGTCGACACTTGAGGTACTGCAAAATTGCCCATCCCAAAAGCAGGCTTTATTATCAGCTATTGGTGGGATAGACCCAAAGGATTCTAATCTTGTGTCCTTTAATCATAAAGGATACGATCCTCAGTTACCAGCTCAACTAGCTTTCCTCATTCAAGTGAAAGCCCTCAACAAAACTGTTCATCGAACAATTATTGATGAGGGGGCATCTACATGTATTATGTCGATGAGTTGCTGGAAAACTTTAGGATCTCCAACCTTGTCGCGATCTTTGACAACATTAAAAGCATTTGACGGATGAACGTATACCCCATACAGTATTCTAAGTAACTTGCAAGTTGAACTAGGATGGAAAACAGTAGAAATAGATGTTGAAGTAATCGATGGAAACCTCAATTACAACATCCTACTGGGAAGACCATGGATATATGCTATGGCTGCAATTGTGTCGACCTACTTTAGGAAGATTTCATTTCCTTTTCAAGGAGGAATTACGATCATCGACCAACAAACATTTCTCTCGAATAGTTCCCAAGTTACGAGAAGCATTCCGATGATCCATGGAAGCCCCCATATGCTTCAAAATATCAGAGTAGGCCTACTAAAAGACCCTATATTAATGGGGACTTTGGCCCTTCTGCCTCCAATCAATCTGGCGGAAGTAGCGTCGGTAGGAACCTGCAATATGATATCTTCAGAAAATGATATAAACATGGATCATACGCAGGTATTTCCTCCAAGCCCAATAGAAATATTGTAGCAATCAATGTTTTTGGCATGGGAGGCAAACCCGAATCAACGCTCATCAAGTGTTTGGATAGATAGGTCAAAGGAATATGGCACCCCTTCAGATCCTTGGTCGCAAGTGCATTACACCGACGAAGGAATTGTTCAATCAATGGTAATTGAAGGGGCGCCATGGGAAGATTACCACCATCGTTCCCATCTTCCGGATTGTAAAGAAGATACTCCTGATGACCTTCATCATCCTTCAATTTTTGATTTCCTATCAAATACTGTAAACACGGTGGATTCCGAGCGAAACTTGTCCAACATTGAAGAGACTATCGCCATAAATATCTCGACCAAAACAGATGTTGTAGAGAATATTTATGTTGGCAAATGTTGTTCTCCTTCAAAACTAGAAATATATAACGCTCTTTTTCATGAATTCAGAGATGTCTTTGCTTGGTCATATGATGAAATGTCAGGCATTGACTCGAGTATAGTTGAACACGAAATCAAGATGTATCCAGATGTCAAACCAGTACGACAACGACTACGGCAAGTGCACCCCAAGAAAGCCACTGAAATTAAGGCAGAAGTTGAAAAGCTTCTCCATGTTGGTTTCATTTACCCGTTCCTCTAACTGATTGGGTATCGAGCATTGTTCCTGTTATGAAAAAACAAAGAACGATTAGAGTGTGCGTCCATTATAGGGATGTAAATCAAGCTTGTCCAAAAGACAACTACCCTACACCCTTTATTGGCTAGATAATTGATGAATGCGCCGGATGCGAAATCTTTTCATTCATGTATGGATTCTCTGGGTATAATCAAATAAATATCCGCCCACAGGACCAGTCAAAGACTGCATTTATTTGTCCGTGGGGCACATTCACATATTGTAAATTACCCTTTGGTTTAAAGAACACAGGGGCAACATTTCAGAGGGCAATGAATTATGCCTTCCATGACATCAAAAACATTGTTCAACCATATCTCAACGACCTTCCGGCTCATTCGCGAAAGCATACCGATCATCCGCAGCATTTGAGAGCGATATTTCTACGTTGCCGACAATACAGGATACGACTCAATCCACACAAATGTGTGTTCTATGTCAGTTCTGGTCGTTTACTTGGCTTTGTAGTCTCAAAAGACGGGATTCGTCTCGACCCATGTAAGGTTCAGGAAATCATAAATTTGCCTCCACCTTCAAATTTGCTTCAGATTCAGAAACTCCAAGGGAGAGCAAACTTTCTGAGGAGGTTCATTCCAAATTACGCTGAACTCGCTAAAGGTTATACACGTCTATTGAAAAAGGAAGTGCCCTTCGTCTGGGATCAAGTCGCGCAAGCCTCCTTTGATGCGTTAAAAGAATCCCTAATAAAAGCATCATTAATGTATGCTCCTGATTATCAAAAAGACTTTAACCTGTATCTGGCTGCAGCAGATACAACCATCGCAATGGTTTTAGTTCAAGAAGATAACGGAATTGAACATCCTATATATTATTTAAGTAGAAACTTAAATGATACAGAAAGAAAATATTCCTATGTTGAAAAGCTGGCGCTCGCAGCTGTCCTCACTATGTCCTCTTTCGAAAAACTACATTCTGTCATATTGCAACCCCATGACTTATATATTGTCGCGACAGTTGCTGGGGGGAAAATATTCAAAATCGATAGCAATTCTACAAGAGTTTGATCTGGAATTTGTAAAGTCCAAATCAAAGAAAGCCCTGGTTTTCACAGAATTACTATGCGATCTCCCATCGTCGTCCAACGATGAAACATCAGATGAAACAATCGTGGATAAATCTTTTTTTCTGATATCTTCGAGCAATCCGTGGTATGGAGATATAATCATCTATCTCCAAACCCAAAAATATAGGCCTAATACCTCCCGCTCCGAACAAAAACGTATTCGATACCAATCAAAAGACTACATGATCGTCGGTGATACACTTTACCGTCGTGGCGTCGATACAGTTCTGAGGAGGTGCCTCACCCATGAAGAAGCTGAAAAACTCCTGAATGATTGCCATTCAGGTGCGTGCGGGGGGCATCAATTTGGTTACGCTACGGTGCAAAAAATTTTACGAGTAGGATACTTCTGGCCAACAATGTTCAAAGATTGCATAACTGTAGTTAGGAGTTGCCATGCCTGTCAAATTTTCGATAGCAAAACCAGAAGACCACCCGCACCTCTGCAGCCAATAGTTGCTGTTGGCCATTCGCCAAATGGGGCATTGATTTCATGACATGTAACCCCACCTCGACCGGGGGGCATGGGTATATCATAGTCGCAGTGGACTATTTTATCAAATGGGCCGAGGCGATGCCTACATTAGATAACACTGGTAAAACAACTGCCCTTTTCTTTTTCAATCATGTAGTCGCCAGATTCGGCGTTCCACAGGCTATAGTCACAAATCATGGATCGCATTTTTGCAATCACATGATGGCCGAATTAGCTGCCAAATTAGGGTTGTCTCATGACAGCTCTACTCCATACTACCCCCAAGCCAACGGACAAGTTGAAGCAATCAACAAAGTCCTGAAGTGCACGCTGCAAAGGATGATTGGAGTCCACAAAAGGAGTTGGCACCTGCTCCTGTACTCGGCCTTTTGGGAATACCGAACATCGGTAAGGAATGCAGCCGGGTTTACACCCTTCCAACTGGTGTATGGCCTAGAAGCAATCTTACCAGTTCAGTGTGAAATCTCGTCCCTCAAACTCGCAATCGACCTTCTCCCCGGAATTTCAAAAGAGGAGGCTCGTTTCTTGGAACTAATCCAATTGGATGAAACCCGTCGTCATGCCGCTTTGGCTAACGAAGCCCATAAGAAACGAGTCAAGGTGCAGTTCAACAAGAATGTCAAACCCCGTGTCTTCTCAGAAGGTGACCTGGTCTTACTTTACGACCAAGAATCCAATAAATTGGGAGCAGGTAAATTCAAATCTTTATGGATGGGCCCCTATATTGTTAAACGTGTATTAACAAAAGGAGCCTACGGTTAATGGATTACGACGGAATTCCACTAGAGCAACCCCGTAACGGGTTGTACCTTAAGCGTTACTATGCATGATTCAGTGTGGTAACCTATATGCTTTTGTTACATTTTTGTTTTCACTAAGGGTAATCGTTTTGTTCAAGTAAATCCACTTTTTACATTTTTCACAGATGTCGAACCTATTGGAATCTTTTGTTGGATATGCCGATGGAGCAAGTCGTAGTTCGCGGAACCTATCTTCTGCGGCCTGGGCCATTTTTGATCCAAGCGGCAAGTTAGTAAGTTTCAGAGGGGTATGTATTGGTCGATCAACGAATAACATCGCTGAATATAGCGCATTGATAGAACTTCTCTCTGATGCCATCACACATGGCATACGCCGACTTGTCGTTAGGCTAGACTCACAGCTCGTCATACTACAAGTCACTAGTATCTACTCCGTCCAAAATCCAACTATCTATCGCATGTTCCTAAGGGTCAAGATTTTGGAAAGGCAATTTGATTTTATTCAATATCAGCATATTTCCAGAAGCTTAAACACATTAACTGACTCATTGGCAAATTATGTGTTAGATAGACATTTGCAACACTTATAAAAAGAAGCATTTCATCAACATTTTCATTCGGATCATGTAACTTAACCAAAATAGAACTCCAAAAATCAAAAATATATATATATATATAACTGTTTATGGTTTACACATAATGTCCTGTAACCAAGACAAAATTGGTCAAATGACCCAAAACTCAAAACGCTAGGGGGCACCCTAGTCTAATGATGCTGGTGATAACAAGTCACTGCCTATGCAATCATGCGTAAAAGCCTAGTCCATCGACTTGGCACGCCAATAGTATGTCACTGCAACCTCAGAGGCAGCTCGTTAGTCCTCACATCTGGAATACCGAGAGTGAGGCCCTCGACCTGATCCTGTAATTCTGAAAGAGTCTCGGCCACATCAAGGTCGCGAAGGATAGCCCTTCCCACAGCCTCTCCTGCTGGAGTGGCAGCTGGCACTCTCAGGTGTACTACTGGTCGAACGGGACCAACATCTGCATGAGCACATGAGTTCTGATTAGTCTTGACAGAATAAAGCACAAGGACATTATAAAGAGAAACGATAAATAGAAATATGGTCAAAGAATTTACCGATGGCACCCCACTGCTCGCCAGCCGGCAGTACCAAATCCGGGCACCCCGGAAGTCCATACCAGCATATGGATACTCAGAAAAAACCATCTCCTGACGATCAAACCACCCGAAGAAGGTATCAGAAAAGGAAATCTGAGACTGACCAGCATGTTTGGACATATGGTCGACCCATCTCTGCATCTGTGGTTCAGTCGGTGGAGGTAAACCAAGTGAAATATACTGCGGCTGCATCAGCGGGATCTTTTCCAAGGAAAAAGCAGTCAAAATAGAACCATATCCAAAGTTCTTCAATCTTCCGTTTTTCACCTTGGTCAACTGTTCTTTCATCACAAAGAGTATTGTATCACACTAGTTGAACACCTTCGGTTCGAGACATTCTAAGGCATACTGCATATAAGACCGGTTGGCCACGTGAAGAGCCGCACCACCAGCCATCCTACCAAAGGTGAATAGAATGGTCCTCAGGGACCTTTCAATGACATCTCAGATGATGATCTTGCCGTCTTTACTCGGCTGAGATCCCTCTCTGCAATACCTATGAATGTAATCTCTCACAGATTCACACCCACGGGCCGAACCTGATAAGGAGATAGGGGTACCCCGCCTCAATAAGCTGGTCAAAAGATAGATGTCCACGACAGTCAAAGGGATGTATTTGCCCCTAATCTGGAACACCTGGCTGGTAGGGTCCCAGGCATCGAGCAAATACTGCAACAAGTTGATTTGTTGCCTCATGTTAGGGATGCGGAAAAACTTGAGTAGGCAACAGTTCCATAGTGCATTTACCGTAACCGGATCATGTAAAGCAAGCATGTCCTCTTCTTCATGCTCACGTTCTCGCCATGTAATAGGAATTTTTCTCCAATAAATCTCTGAAAACAAACAAGAGAAGAGTTAGATCCTGATTTGGTGAGAAATAGGCAAAAATTTCCATTGAAAACTGTGCACAAATTTCCCTCCTTGCGCCCATCGCACCCCCAGCAGTGTTCTGGGTGCGTTGCATGCCAACTGTCCAGTGAGTAGGCCAACATGCAACGCACCTTTCAATATAGAAAGGGTGCGATGGAGCCAGAGCGAGTTTTTCAAACCCCAGAGGCTCAGAAAAACCAGATATCAGGCTCAAAATGCAAAATGGAAAGGATGAAATGAAAGAGCTTAGGTTTAGTTCCTACCTGGTCCAGATGGCACCAAAAATTGTCCATAGAATCTTCCGGAATCAGCTGGTGAAAATCAAGGGGGAAAGCACCTCCAAGGCTCCAATAGACCAAAGTTCAAATGAAATGGTAAAATGAGGGGTAAAAGCACTTTTAAATTACTTTTTACGTAATTCAAGTAAAATATTAGTGTCTTAACTCATTTTCCAAACATGTATTGTTCATTTCTAACTAGTTTGATGAAGCAATTAAGCATGCAGCACAACCTTTGAAGGAACAAAGTCATTAATGGTAAAGTCAAGAAATGACCGTTATATCGAGCAGTTTTAACGCGGACTTCAAGCTCGTTAAAAAATAAACATAAGCAATGAGCAAATGTTCCTCCAGAGTTTAAGCTCATTTTAAAATAAAAAATGAACCAATTTCTGGTAAATAACCATCGTGAATGTATTACTTCAGCCTTTGAAGCCTTGGTCGTGTTCTCATCATCACCTCCACTCTGTATTGGCCGATCATTCACCTCCACTTGATTGTTTACCCCTTTTGAGGAACAGCTGCGAAGAGTGATCTTGTTAGCCATCCTTGTGACATTTCCGTGATTGGAAAATTCCAAACCTTACCTGGAATCAGCTGCTACCCGAATCTATCACTCGTTCCTCAAAAAACGAGTCTCCTTTAAGCTCTTTTCAATTGACTCATAAAATATGAAAATATTGTCGAGCCATTGGCCTCTCCAGCTTGTTAAAGTGACCGGAAGTGCTATCCATCCTTTAGATTTTAATCTTTTTGGACCTGAGGGATTATTACACAAAAAGATCAAGCGCTTGTTTTGTTCGGCTCGTTAAAATTACCGAAAATTCATCCCTTTTGTATTATTTTATACTTTTTCGCACTTAAGGGATTAGATGACGAAAAAGGACTTTTGGAGTTTCCTTTACGTCCCTTTTCAAACTCTCTAAAATTGAAAAGGACCGCGTTATCTTTGTCCTTAAACTCGTTAAAACCTAATAGCGACAAACTTGTCCATAACAGACAAGAATGAGTTTCACTATCGCTAGGCTCATTAAAACATAGCGATGGGTTTGCCCGAAGGGAAAATTATAGAACAAGCATATGTTACCCTCCTCAAGCTTGACAAAAATAAAGAGGTACTGGTCAGCAATGATTGGGGAAAAATTGGGTAGAAAACTTGAAGAAACTTTGTTGGTAGCAAGTCGCTCTTGAACATGACACTTTCACTTCGCATCCGAGTCGGGTTGGGTTGTTCCATTCACTGGTCACATCACCATGGTTCCATCACACCATCCACATTTGGGGTTAATGCTACCAATCCATCATGTCAGTGTCACTGATATGTTCAAGAGAAGTCGCTCAGAGAATTCACCTGTGTCTCACCCACTATAATACATTTTCGCTCCATTCTTTCATGACCGCCACCCTAAACCGTATATCACCAGATCGTTTTCACCTCCATTAAAATCATTTGCTCTATTTCGTGTCATTGATGTGGGATTCACTAAGTCCCTCCTATGATAGATCGCTTCTTGTTGACATCAGCTCATTATCCAAGAAGTCGATCTAGGAACAACCCTTTCAGTACTTTGAAGCTTGTATGCCTCAATGGCAAGTTTCTCACTTCCGGCGACAAGTTTACATCAATGGCCTTCGACCGAAAGATTTTGCGTGGTGTTCGATGTCAAGTCTCTTATTCACACCACATGAATTGTACTGCAATACCTTGAGGGTCATTATCATTATTGGTGATTCCTCTCGTGCCTGTTAACAGCTTACATCATTGGCTGGTAATCAGGCGATGTCTTTCCATGTTCGACTCCAGAACATCTCTCACATGGATCGACTTGTACTTTGAGTGAAGATCAAACGAGATTGAAGACCCCGGATCTAGTTTCATCCATCCGGGCTGCGATATATATTCAGGAAAATAAATAAATCAAATGTACATCATTGCTGCACAGATAATCATCCAATCTAAGGGATGATGGCTCTACGAGAATCATCAGTCTACACTCAGACGATTGTCTGTCCTATGTACATGAAAATGAATTTATAAAGCTGAGCATGGGAATGCCCACCTCAGCTAGATCATGAAAATAATATGAAGATAATTTAGTTTATTGTATCTTATTACAGGTCACCTTCCAGCTCGAAAAAACTTCGGATCCTCATGATAAAGCATTTCACCCGACATCAAAAGATTAATGACCTCATGCTTTAGGGGGCAACTGTTATAGACATTTTTGGGCACTACAACCCCAAGCATAAATGTCCATAAACCAAGGGCTCCTAAGTCCCTAAAGGTGTTGTTCCAACCCCTAAAAGAACAAGGTCAACTGATTACAGCATCTCCCAGAAGTTCTCCATGAAAAACTACTCATAACTGGTCAAAACTGGACCATTTCACCTGCTCCATAGGCAAAGTGTGTTGCATCCCACCTGAATACACACAGTAGGTGCGATGCATGTCAAAAAACCCTTCTATGGGGTGCGATGGGCGAGAAGGGACAAATGGCAGGGTCAATCTGCAAGGTGGAGGAGCATGGAATCTTCCAGAAACCTCTCCTATGACACTTGCCTCTCTGAATTCGACCAGGGATGAGTAAGAGATCATCAATCTCCAATTGGAATCAAGAACTATCAGAGAGAAGACACTAATCAAATCTCAAAAGCTGACTCACCTCCCTTGCAAACATCTATATATGGATCCCTCATCCCAGAGATCCAGAGGCTGGAATTTGGTAACTTGTAAGGAAGTGTTGTTGGTTTCTTGGTGCAATATCATAGTGTTGGGTGATCTAAGCTTTTCATGAGGTGAAGAAGGGCTTTCTTGCTGAGAGGATGATGTTGGGTCAGAACAATTGGTTGTAATCCTCTTTGCTCTTTCTTGATTACCAATAAAGCTATTCAAGTTTTCCTCCACATTCTTGTATGATTGATGATTTATGCATTTGTGTGGTCAATGTACATCTGATCCTATATTGTTTATGATAATAGATCTATGTTCTTGGATAGTGTTATGATGCTTTGATTCTACAGGTACTCCTTAAAGATGGGTAGACAAGGAAGCGAGTGGCAAAGACCTACCAGAAGAGAGAGGAATCAAGCAAGGAACCAAGCGCAAGACAGAGGTTGGTCTCCTTATTCTTCTCTTATCTATTTCTCATAAAGGAAAACGAAAGTAGTTTTTAGTGTGTTTGTTTCTAAGGTAGCTACTAGCCTTAGTGGGACTAGCAGCTCTGTATAGACACTAGTTTTCCCGATAACAAAAAGGCCAAGGCTTTACTTGATGAAGCATATGGAGAATATGGTGATTAGCTAGACGAACAAGTTCCAAGAAGAAGGCCAAGGACCATAAGCCTAAAAAGAGCATTGGAGCTAGAAAAACAGAAAGAGGCTGAACTAGCTAATGAGCTCACCTTAAATGAACAATTTGCCAAAATGATCAATGAGAATCGGGAGCATTAGCTTGAGAGGGTAAACAATCATCTTGAAAAGCTCCTAGACAAGGCCAAAAGAGACAATAACATTCAGAGAAGGATGGCAAAGTATTATTTCCAAAGAAACCAAATAGCAAGGGTAATGCTCAAGGCTGCTAAGGAAAAAATTGAAGCCCTAACTCACCGAGAAGAGAAGAAAAAGCTTGATATACTTTCAGAGGTTTCACTCCATGCCTAGCCACACCAAACATCAGCTCCTTGACCAATTTTGCATACTCTTGGCTCATTTTTTGGTAATACTGCCTTTTCTGTGTTTTTTGAGGCAATTTCATATCAGCTGCATGGTCAAATGCGTAGCGCCCTAGGCGTTGCACACTTTTTTGGGACACTTTTTAGAGGAATGGAAAGTACCAATGGATTTAGAAGGACCAAGACATCTAGTAAAACCATGTTTCCAGCCCTGGAATGCAAAAATGGCAGGTGAAAAAGGCAAAAAACTACCAAAAAATCATGTTTCTACCTCCTTTTTGGACCAGGCACTACGCGTTTGACTAGTCTTGGGGGAATGGAGTTTTGGGGGGTCAAATCAATCCCATTTTGAAAACCAAAGGAAGTTTTGGAAACTAGATAAGCTAATGTTAAGAAATTTACTGCATGACATAACTAATTACTGAGAGAAATAAATATAAAAATAACCAGCAACAACCATAAACACATAAACACACATGTTTATCCAAGAAAACCCCAAATCCAGGAAAAACCCAACCATAATGAAATTCCATTATCCTTGGCCAAAAACCTGGCCAGTCCTACCAAGTGAGCCTTCACCGCTCACCTCCAGGTCTTACATTACAATGAAGTCCTTCCAACCTTTTATAAGCTCCATTACATATAATACCACGGGCAGAATACTATGGGTGCACAATACCATTTGCCCCAAAACCATCACTATTTAACCTGGTCAACTTTGACTCTATCCTGAGTCAAGTTTACCTAACAATTCCCCCCTTAAACTTGACTTGGGTTCCTTGACTAACTCCAGCCAAACTTGCTAAGTGAGACAATCCCCCTCACTCTAGCTCTTACCCCCTTCAAAGTTTTTACCCGGGGTATTGTTAACCCGACATCCCCCCTATCACCTAGGTCTAACCCAGACTTTACTGGTGATAACCAAGGGGTACACATGCCTTACCAGGTCTTATAGTAGTATGCCCATTTACATGCAATAATTTTGACTTCATTAATTTTTTTTTTTGTTTATTGCTGCTGCAATTCTGATCCATCCTCTCTCAATTTGATTTGCTCAAAAACTTCTATCAAACCGCTCCAACTGCGAGCTTGACGAGAACCTCGTAGATTCCAGCACTGGTGCCCTCACATAGTAGAAAACGAACAATTTTCGAAGCCGCATGAAAAATTTTCTTCTGCTGACCTACATGCAGCCCACGCCTACTCCATCTTTCAACATGGCATAGAACACACAGGAAATATCCCTTATCGATTCCCTACGAAAAAAAGCTCCGAACAAAATCAGCCTTGAATTTTAATATTACCAAAGGTATCTCTCAACCTTGTTTAAATAGCCGCATGAATCCCGAACAATTTGTCAACATGTTCCAAACCGTAAATATCACAAATGCACTATGATCCCTGGCAGTTACGGCACTATCTTTTGCACATTCTCCTCAAGGTTCTTCTGTGTACTATTGTTCCACCATTATTTTTCAAATCTGTAAAAAACGCTACATTGATCTCATCAGCCAATATAAACCCCTAGCATCAAAGAATCCCTTTGAAGCCAATATCTGGCTCTGATACCAGTGGTTAGAAATTTACTGCATGACATAAATAATTACTAAGAGAAATAAATATAAAAATAACCAGCAACAACCATAAACACATAAACACATGTTTATCCAAGAAAACCCCAAAACCGGGAAAAACCCAACCATAATGAAATTCCATTATCCTTGGCCAAAACCCTGGCCAGTCCTACCAAGTGAGCCTTCACCGCTCACCTCTAGGTCTTACATTACAATGAAGTCCTTCCAACCTTTTATAAGCTCCATTACATATAATACCACGGGGAGAATACTATGCGTGCACAATACCATGTGCCCCAAAACCATCATTGTTTAACCTGGTCAACTTTGACTCTATCCTGAGTCAAGTTTGCCTAACAGCTAAGCTTTCTAATGAGCTATCATGGGCTCAATTTGGACCCTTGGAAGACAGGAAAAAGTGGGTTTGAAGATGGCGCTGCGTATTTGATAGTTGGCCTAGTTTTTCACTGTTATTCTCCAAATTTGATTTTTACCTATGGGAAATCAATATTTTACTATTGTAATTCATATGATTGATGTAATTATCATGTTTTCACTGTTACCTAGGGTAATTACATTAGGTAAATGGCCTCCATGAGATGTAATGAATCAGGTTACATGAGTCACTTTGACCACCCTACACTCTAGCTATCAGTTTAGTTTTTGTTGTAACTGGTCCTCCTCTCATGGATTCGACCCTTGAGGCTAGGATGAGTTGGTTTGAGGCCTATATCATGTAATTCTCAATCATTATACATGTTGGAATCCATTGGATATTGTATTAGTGTTTCAGACTTTGGCATCGATTATATTGGATGAGTTGCAACTATTTTGGTGGGATTCTTGTGGCATGGTATTTTTACATTGTTTCTTCTTCAGTTACATGTGTGTGAATGTTTTGTATCTTCCATGATCCATTTCAATTCAAAATATGTTTGATTTTCAAGGTGTGATAAGCAAAATTCATCTTCTATGCTCTGTTTTGGGAAAATCATCGTAATTTGTTTTATTTCTTCAGTTTAAAAAGAATCCGTGATTTTCATGCTCATTTTAGCACCTCACCAATCTAAACCATTTCATCACTATTCTACAAAGTGTTAAAGTAACTTGTATAGCTTTCCCCATCAGAATTCTACAATTCTGATTCTCTTTTGCCCTGACCTAGTTCACTCTCTAACCTAATTCACTCATCCAGTGATTACCCCAATCAAATCAAATCAAACAAACCTTGAGCTACTATATCTAGCCTAAAACCCTAATCTATCTAGCCCTCTTTTTTTAAAATAGCAACAAGAAATGCTAAAATTAGCACTTCCATAAATAGCATGTCGAGATACCTTCCTATTTTAGTTAGTCCCTAAACTAAAATAGAGAAGTAAAATTCGAATTTGATCTTAGCAGTTGTTTGTAAAATAATTAATTCATTCATCTTGAGTTAATTCGTTGTAGAAAATCAAACATGAAGTCTATGTGAGGACATGCAACAGTTATCCCATTAATTGAGGAATTTATCCCTTAGTTAAGGAGATAAGGATGAGTTGTAATTTGAGTTGTAATTAGTTAGCTCAGTTAACTGAGTTAAGTCCAGTTAGATTAGTTCAAATAGTTTGTTTAACTAATTGTAAGTTTAGTTAGCTAATGCGTGCATGCATATAATTGCAGCACTTTAGATAATTGAATATTCTCTCATAAATAACTCATGCATTTTAGTTCAGACAGAGATGCAGTTGAGATCAGATGATGGGACATTGTACTATCAGTTGCAGGAATATTTCATGGAGGATATCTCTTGCATGTAGAAGGAATTCATTCCTTGGAGATTGTGCAGTTACTTATTCAGTTTAGTGAGTGTGTGATGAGGCCAATCACACTGGTGGCATCATTGGACCCCAAGAAAAACTGAGCAAGGAAATAGGAGGCTTGGAGGGCTGAGGGAAGGCATATATTGTGTCTATTCAGTCTGTGAGTTGTATTGTTTGATTGCAGAGAGAGTAGGATAGCTTGTGAGCTAATTCTTTGTGTAATATAAACATATTTCCACTTGTATGATAATACAGAGATCGGGGTTTTTAGGTGAGGCTTTCCCCAGAGTATTCTTTTGTGTTCATGTGTGATTGATTTCTCTTCATCTGTTATATGTGTTCTATTTGATCTTTCTCATATTCGATTAAGCTTCCACAAGTTTGTTGTAGAACTAGATCTTGTATTTTGCTTTAGTATATTGCATAATTTGTTGATCTCCAGTGGGAATTTCTACATGGTATCAAAGCAAAGGTGATCAAAGCAAAGAAAAGTATACAAGAAGGGAGAAGTTCAAAGTTTGAGTTTCCTGAATACAGAAATCAAGTTCTTATCACATCTCAATTTCACCAATGGCATTCAACGGTTTAAGACTCGAGTATGCCCTTGATGGAAACTCAAATTATATAGGCTAGAAGGATCGCATGGAAGCAGTATTAGAGGATAACGGTCTAAAGGACTTCATTGATCAAGAAGTCCCCAAGCCGACATCAACTGATGCTATAGAATTGGTGGAATGGAAGAAATGTGTGGCTAGAGCAAGGAGAATATTCCTGGAGGGAGTTCGAGACCACATTGTCTCGAGCCTCCATGGGAAGGAGACACCGTTTTCAATGTGGAAAACATGAAATATCTATATCAGAACAACAACGATCAGAGGAAGATGGCGCTGAAAGACAAGCTTCAGAAAATCAAGTGTGAAAAGGGCGACACGATCTCTACATATCTAAACAAGCTCACCACATATAGGGATGAGCTTGGAAGTGTAGGGATCACGACAGCCGATGATGACATGGTGAGTCTTGCACTCCTCGGTCTTCCTAAGAGCTGGCATAGCTACTAAGACTCGGTTAATGGAAGAGAAAAACTGCCAGATTGGGAACGACTTTGGTCAGATCTGATGCAGGAGAAGATAAGAAGAAGCACTAGAGATGGATCCTCATCAAAGCAAGATGATGAGGAAAACCTAGCCTTAGCGAGTAAGGCAAGGAAAGGGAAAGGGAAGGCGTCCCATCCCAAATCCAATTCTTCCCATGGTGGGAAGAAGTTTGACAAATCGAAAGTGCGATGCTTTCATTGTCATGATGTGGGCCATTATGCTACAAATTGTCCACAAAATAAATCCAAGAAGGGATCCTCAAAGGGATCTGATGATGAGGCACTGGCCTCACAGTTTGAGTTAGATTTCTCTCTTATCACTTGCATGGTTTCATCCATGGTGGGATCTGTGTGGTACCTGGACAGTGGAGCTTCATTCCACATGTCAGGTGACAAGAATCTTTTCAGTACCTTGGAGGAGAAGGATCTCCATATGCGGATCGAGATGGGCGATGATGGAAAGTACCATGTTTCAGGTGAAGGTACGGTTGTGTTTTAGAGGGAGCATGGAGCTGCTCTCACCCTGACTGATGTAAAGCATGTACCAGGTCTGAAGAAGAATCTTGTGTTTGTTGCTATGCTAGAAGATAAAGGCTATGATGTAGTCTTTAGTAAAGGAAAGGTATTCCTGAGGCATATCGGCACTGGAGAGACCAAGAGAATTGGGATTCGAATAAAGAATCCCTACAAGCTGGAGGTAGACGACTGTGCTGCATTGAGTTCCAAAGATGAGATGGTGTAGAGACAAGGTGTTGGTGAGCTATGGCATAGAAGATTGGGCCACTTGCACCATGGAGCCCTGAAGATCATGTAGCACATTTCTACCAGACTTCCCAATGGAAAACTGGAGTAGACGAATATATGCAAAGGTTGTACCTTGGGTAAGTATGTGAAATCTTCCTTTCCGGATCGAGACAGTAGATCTAGAGCAATCTTGGAGCGAGTTCACTAAGATGTTTGTGGACCTTTCTCTATAGCCTCCACCACTAAACAATGGTACTATGTTATTTTTATTGATGATTTTTCTCGTAGATGCTGGATCTAATTTATGCAAAAGAAGGATCAGACCTTCTTGAGGTTTTGTGAGTTTAATGCCTTGGCAGAGAAAGGATCTGGAAAGAAAATAAAAGCCTTGCGTAGTGACAATGGTGAAGAGTATGTCTCCCAACAGTTTAAGGACTTCTGCACTGTAGAAGGAATTAAACGGGAGTTGACGGCACCCCATAACCCACAACAGAATTGGGTGGCCGAAAGGAAGAACATATCGATTGTGGGAGCAGCTCGAGCGATGTTGTATGACCAAAGCCTACCACTGCATTTGTGGGCTGAGGCATGCAATACAACAGTATACGTGCAGAACATAAGCCCGCATCGTATACTGGGAATGAAGACACCTATGGAGGCCTTTTCCGAGAAGCGACTAGATGTGAGTCACTTTTGAATCTTTGGATCATCAGTTTACTGTCATGTGACTAAAGATGCTCGGAAGAAGCTAGATCCAATAGCTGAGTTGGGAATACTTGTGGGGTACACTGATACACCCCACAACTATCGGGTGTACCTGCCTACCAGTCAGAGGATAGTGGTATGCAAGGATCTGAAGTTCGACGAGCAGAAAGCCATGCGAGTATCACTTAAGAGGGAGCTCAAGTTGCAGGCAGAGGAGGAACTTTCAGTTCCTAAGGAGGAGGAGCCTCAGATTGATGCGGAGCAGCCGCATGTAGAGGATCTGGGAGTGGAGACATCCACTCATTCTGAGACTTCTAGAGATGGGCAGAAATACTCAAGGGAAGCTGACAGGTTGATGCTGGATACGCGGGAGAATGTGGGACAGCCATCTTCTCAGCGCAGACAGAGGAGGTCGCCCGAGCGGTACACTGGGTACATGGCCCTAGTTGGGGAGTGTGTAGAGTCCGAACCTTCTTCATTCAAGGAGGCAGTGTAGCAACTAGTCTGGGTCGATGCAATGGTAGAGGAGTACGACTCTATCATTCGGAACAGTGTGTGGGATGTTGTCCCAAGACCTCAGGACAATTCATTGGTTAGTTCTAGATGGCTTTATAGGGTAAAGCAGGCAGCTGATGGCAGTGTTGAGAAACATAAGGCAAGGTTTGTTTCCCAAGGTTTCTCACAGGTCGAGGGGATCGACTACAATGAGACCTTTGCTCCTGTAGCAAGGTACTCATCTATCAGATCGATGTTGGCACTATCAGCTCAGATGGGTTGGAAGATCCATCAGATGGACGTGAAGACAACATTCCTCAATGGGAAGATTGAGGAGGAGGTGTACATTGAGCAGCCAGAAGGTTTTGAGACCTTCGATCATGAGTCGCATGTGTGCCAACTCAAGAGGGATTTGTATGGGCTGAAGCAAGCACCCCGTGCTTGGTACACCAGGATCGACAGTTATTTCACTGGGTTGGGCTTCACCAAGAGTGAAGCAGATGTGAACCTTTACCACATCATGGTAGAAGGTAAGCCATTGATCATTGTTCTTTATGTCGATGATCTGATTTTGACAGGTGATGATCAGTTGATCCAGTCTTGCAAGGAGGACCTTGCAAGAGAGTTCTGAAATGAAAGACATGGGTCTTATGCACTACTTTCTAGGCATGGAGGTGTGGCAGAAATATGGTGAAGTATTTGTGTCTCAAGGAAAGTATGCCAATGAGATACTCAGACGCTTTCACATGGAGAAGTGCAAGCCCACGCAGACTCCTCTAGCTGGGAACTGGAGGAAGGAGGATGCTACTTCAGGTGAGGTAGTAGCTACTACTATTTATCGACAGCTTGTGGGTTCACTTATGTATCTGGTGAACACACAACCAGGCTTATGCTTTGCGGTGAACCAGCTGAGTCAAGCTATGGTTCATCCTACCAAGCTGTTTTGGAAGGCAGCGAAGCATGTGCTGAGATACCTCAGAGGCACATCTCAGTATGGATTTTGGTACATACGAACAAAGGGAGTGAAGCTTTAGGGCTTCACAGATGAGGATTGGGTAGGGAGTCCATCAGATCAGAAGATCACTTCTGGAGGAATCTTCAACCTTGGTTCAGCTGCAATTTCCTGGTACAGCAGGAAACAGAGATCAGTTGCACTTAGCTCAGCAGAGGCTGAATACATGGCTGCTAGTTAGGCTGCATGTGAGGCCATTTGGATGTAGAAGATTCTAGTGGGATTGTTTGGTCAGAGGATGGATCCAACTGTGATCTACTGTGATAATTAGTGTTGTATCAAACTCTCTGAGAATCCAGTTTTTAATGACAGGTCCAAGCACATTGATATCCAGTATCACCATCTTCGAGACTGTGTGGTCAAGAGGATCATGTTGTTGCTGTATGTTTCGACCGAGGCACAGGATGTTGATATTTTGATGAAGGCATTGTCAAAATGCAAGTTCAAGTTCCACAGAGACAGGATTGGGGTTACTAATAATCCCTTTCTTGTTGAGAGGGAGTGTTATAAATAGCAACAAGAAATGCTAAAATTAACACTACCATAAATAGCATTTCGGGATACCTTCCTATTTTAGTTAGTCCCTGAACTAAAATAGAGAAGTAAAATTTGAATTTGATCTTAGCAGCTGTTTGTAAAATAATTAATTAATTCATCTTGAGTTAATTAGTTGTAGAAAATAAAACATGAAGTCTATGTGAGGACATGAAATAGTTATCCCATTAATTGAGGAATTTATCCCTTAGTTAAAGAGATAATGATGAGTTGTAATTTGAGTTGTTATTAGTTAGCTCAATTAACTGAGTTAAGTCTAGTTAGATTAGTTCAAATAGTTTGATGAACTAATTGTAAGTTTAGTTAGTTAATGCATGCATGCATATAACTATTGCACTTTAGATAACTGAATATTCTTTCATAAATAGCTCATTCATGTCAGTTCAGACAGATACCCAATTGAGATCAGATGATGGGACAGTGTACTATCAGTTGAAGGAATATTCCATGGAGGATATCTCTTGTATACAGAAGGAATTCGTTCCTTGGAGATTGCGCAGTTACTTCTTCAGTTTAGTGAGTGTGTGATGAGGCCAATCACACAGGTGGCATCATTGGATCCCAAGAAAAACTGCGTAAGGAAATAGGAGGCTTGGAGTGATGAGAGAAGGCATATCTTGTGTCTATTTAGTCTATGAGCTGTATTTTTTGATTGCAGAGAGAGCAGGATAACTTGTGAGCTGATTCTTTGTGTAATCTGAACATATTTCCACTTGTATGATAATACAGAGTTCAGGGTTTTTAGCTGAGGCTTTCCCCATAGTATTCTTTTGTGTTCATGTGTGATTGATTTCTCTTCATCTGTTATATGTGTTCTATTTGATATTGCTCATATTCAATTAAGCTTCCGCAAGTTTGTTGTAGAAGTAGATCTTGTATTTTGCTTTAGTATATTGCATAATCTGTTGATCTACAATGGGAATTTCTACACTCTTGGTTGTGATTATTTGGAGAGAGCCCTCTCTAGCTTGGTAGGGCTAGCTACCAAGTCAAAAGGTTGGTATGCGGTTACCTTAGCTGGACTCTTCCTCAGCCTTGGAGATCTGGAGGAGTGATAACATACTGGCGCCATTGCCGGGAACGAAAGGGTCATTTTCCCTGGGTGTACGACTAGTTTTCATCGGAATTTTGTCCTTGGGTGTACGACTAGTTTTCATTGGAATTTTGTCCTCTAGATAATGGAACTAAGTTTCATAAAGGCTGATTCCATAACTACAGTGTTGAGGTTGTAGAGCTAGCCTCAAGGAGAGAAACAAGACAAAATTTCACATCCTGATCCAGCTGATTCAGTCGAAGACAATCAGAGTTTGTTCAAAAATTGAAGAAGGTTACAAATCACAAGTTCGATCAAAATTCATTCCATTGGTAAGCTCTCGATCATTATCAATTTAGCACTTCTCTATTGAATACTTTCCTTTCAAAATTTCTTTGTTCAGCTCAAAGTCTTAGGTATTTTACCTTATATAGTCTGTGACCCTGTTAAGATACTGGCTCTGAAAAGATATACCAGGTCAAACCCTGACCCAAATCCTCCTTCTCTGTTTGATGATCCAGAAAGATTGTTAAGAAAGCCTAAAGTCCCTTTCCCTGAGACTGAACGTACAAAAAGGACCACTTCCTTGCCAGATCAAATACTTAGTGTTGAGGATATTTCATTTGACATTAAATTTGAGCTATCCCTATTTCATTTGAAATCTGAGTCTTGTCTTACAGAAGAAGTTTTTGATCCCATCAAGTTTGACTCATACCTTCCCGCCTCAAAGTATTTGTTTAATCAACCTTCTACTACTTCTCAGTCTTCAAAACTTGAGCACGAAGTTTTGTCTAATTTTGAGAAACTTCAAAGCCTAGATGATCAATTACAAATCACTGCAGGAAAGGCCTATATTCATTATCATCTTGAAAGCTTATCTTCTGCCATATCCCCTACTGTGCCTCCAAAAACATTCGTATCACCACCTCCATCTTCATCCCAACCAACAGAACCCATTGCAGTTCCCATTCACCATTCCCCAACAGTCATGGCGAGATTTGCACCCTTAGTATTACCTAGTTAGTTGGCAGCTTTACCTCAGACCTATGGCCAGAGACTTCCTCTTTTTGATGGCAGCCCAGGAGTCACAGCACAACAACATATTGATAAGATGGTTGATTTCATTGACTTAGAGGAGGTTGATGAAGATGATGCTAAAATGAGACTAATGGCTCAAAGTTTTTCTGGAGATGTCAAAAAATGGTTTCGTGGTTTGGCAGCTGGCTCCATTGATACTCCTCAGAGGTTAAATGAGTTGTTCTTAGCCAGGTGGTGGGAAAAGAAGAATCCATTGCAGATCTTGGTGGAATACAATACATTGAAAATGAATCCTAATGAGATGGTTCAATAATTCACTATAAGTTTTAATCAGATCTACAATTCCATTCTGGATAACATGAAACCTCCACCTGATTTTGCACTTCAACATTACCTAGATGCTTTTGATCTGGAGATGGCTTATCAACTAAGGGAAAGAGATCCTGCAACTCTGGAAGAAATGCAGAATAATGTAGTAAGTGTGGAAGCAAACTTGATGATTAAAAAGTCTCAGTTGAAACATGAGAAACCAAAAAAGAAAGTAACCATCAAAGAAGAACCTTCTTCTTCCACCAATCTTAAACTAGATGTGTTGATCAGAACCATGGAGAGAATGGCTGACTGGATGATAAATTCAGATAGACCTCAGGAGCCACAAGTTATAAATCCAAACTTCAGAAACCAACAACAACCTAAATACAAGATAAAACAAAGAGAGCAGAAAGCTTTTGAAGCATCAACATCTCAGCAGCCAATTTGGACACCCTTGCAGCAGAATTAAGCTTAAGGAGAATTTGATGATGAAATATATCTGATTGTTGAGGAAAATCACTTCTTTAGAGAAGATTACCATCCCATTTTTTTGACTGAAAATGAGAAGTATGTCGAGGAGATGGAGGATCCTAAGGGTGAAGACTACATACTGGCGAATGACAATGCATTGGAAACTCAATCTGATTATTATCAAAGAGGATACTTAAATGCACTCAGCTCTCAATAGAAGCAATATTCCTTAAGAAATAGAGATGTCCTCAATCACTCCTATTCAGAAAAGGACATCAAAACAGAAAGATACCCAACAAAAATCAAATCCTTAGGGAAATCAAAGAAAAGGTAAAGAGCTGGCAGAAACTAACCAAAGAAAAGTAAATCATCCATCAACAAGCAATCCAAACAAGGATCATGATAGTCAAAAGAAGGATTAGACACCAAGAGATCTGCCTGAGAAAAGAGACACCATCCAAAAATATGTAGACAAATCCAACTCATTCAATTTAGAAACTGAAATTTCAAAGTTGAAAGTGTCGATCCCTCTTAATGAACTTGTCAAAAATAGCCATTACAAGTCTGATATAGTTAAAATGTTGAAAGTTGACCCTATGTCCAACATGGTTAATGTTGAAGATGACCAACCTGAATTGATTTTTGGTCCAACCATAGATGGTCAGTCAGAAGATAGTGAGGTTCCTCCATTTTACTTGAGTTTAAGAATCCATCAATACATTCTTCATAACTCCATGCTTGACTCCGAAGCCTCCCATAATTTAATGCCCAAGGCCATCATGGAAAAGTTGGGTCTAGACATTACTCGTGAATACCATGACTTGTATTCTTTTGATTCCGGTAAGGTCCATTGTCTTGGTCTAATCAAAGATTTGGTAGTATCCCTGGACCAAATCCCGACAAAGAATGTTTTAATGGATGTGGTGGTAGCTGGCATGCCACCACGGTTTGGAATGTTATTTTCAAGATCATGGGGAGCGAAACTAAGAGGCACATTGTAATTAGACTTCTCCTATGCCACCATCCCAGTTTTCGGGCAATTGAGGAAGTTGTACCGAGAAACCAAAATGAAATTCAGGATAACTAGCAAGGAGAAACCCAATAATCATCCTATAAATTATGTACATACAGATTTAGAGTCATTTATTTTATATAATGATAGTGGATTGAATGATGTAGATAGTCAGCTTGTGGAAATTAAAGATGTACCAGAAATTTTCAATTGTATAAGGACAATTTCAGATCAGGAAAAAGAAAAGTTGCCAAGTTCATCAGAGAAACCATTAGATAAGGCGGAGAAAGGCTCAGAACGACCATCAGAGAAGGTAATGGAAAATTCAGAACAATCTGAAGAGAAATTTTAGAAGATTGATCCAAAACAGAAACAAGATTTACAGCCCTTAGAAGAGGAACATGGCCTTTGGACCATGGACTTTGATGGTGCTCTTGGGAAAGATGGAGCAGGTATTGG
The DNA here is from genome assembly GCA_031772625.1 of Pinus tabuliformis. Lineage (NCBI taxonomy): Eukaryota > Viridiplantae > Streptophyta > Pinopsida > Pinales > Pinaceae > Pinus > Pinus tabuliformis. The sequence continues at coordinate 1,143,072,512 of CM062811.1, read as the reverse complement.
CATTTGGATTCGAAGTCCACATCATCAGCAAGGTAATCTCCCTCAAAATGTTAGATTATGCTCATACAAGTTAGCTTTTGGTTGCACTAACAATAAGGCGAAGTATGAAGCGTTGATCACAGGTTGAAAGATCTTGAAAAGGTTAGGTGCACGAAAAATTTCTGTGTATGGTGATTTAGAACTTGTGATCAAGCAAGTTAAAGGTGAATATCAAGCTCACCATCCACGAATGAAATAATATAGATGCAGTTTTAGATATTCTTAGGATGTTTCCTGAATATACACTTTCAGTTGTACCAAGGAGTGAGAATCTCATGGCGGATTCATTAGCTACTGCTGCAAGCAATTTCAAAATCCCTATTTTTCAAACAAGAAATTTTATATTCATGTGAATTATCGGCCCTCTGTTCTGGATAACTTGCGATATTGGCAAGTATTCTAGGATGACAAACATGTGAATAACTTTCTTCAAAGTGAAGGAGAGTTTGAGAATTGTTCCATGGATGAAGTTTACGATAAGGATGATCAAGTCATCGAGGCAACCCAAGTTGATATATTATAGTTGAAGGACAACAATATTCAGAAAGATCTTGTACCTTTGGAAGACTTGTTTGATCAAGATGATGTAACAAAGAAGCCTACATTAGTACCTACTGAGAAAGGTGTGGAAGACGTGAACATTGGAACATCAGACAAACCAAAAATGATCAAGTTTTCCAAAACATTATCTCCTGAGGTAAAAGAAAATATATTCATTTATTGTCTGAATTTTCTGATGTTTTTGCATGGGATTATGCAAACTTAAAGGAGTATGACAAGAAAATAATTCAGCATACCATCCCAATTAAGCCCATTCAAAATCTCTTTAGACAAAAGTTAAGAAGGATTAACCCAAGGTTGTTGCCATCCATAGAGAAAGAAATTAGCATACTTTTCAAGGCGGGCATCATCATTCCCATTAGATTTTTTGATTGGATATCAAATCTAGTCTCGACGAGAAAGAAGATCGAAGAAATTAGGATCTGCTTAGACTTCAAAAATTTCAACAAAGTATCTCTGAAAGATAGTTATCAGCTTCCAAAAATGGACCATATCCTTCAGAGAGTTGTTGGCGCTTCCCGGCTGTCACTTTTGGATGGCTACTTCAGGTACAATCAAGTTTTAGTGCAGGAAGATGATCAGGACAAGACAAAGTTCACCACACCTTGGAGCACATTCAAATATGAAAAAATGCCATTTGGTCCAAAAAATGTAGGTGCTACTTTTCAGTGTTCCATGGACATAGCCTTTTCAGAGGAAAAAGTTGTTTTCTTAGTTGTATACTTAGATGATGTAACTGTATTTTCGCATTCAGATGATGAACATTTGCATCATTAAGAGACATTTTTTAGAAATGTAGAAAGTTCAGGATCTCTCTCAATCCGAAGGAAAGTTTTTTTGCTATGGAGGAAGGCAAACTTCTCGGCCACATCATTTCGAAGGATGGCATCCGAATTAACCCTTCACGAGTAGAAGCCATTCAACGAATTGATTTCCCTAGCAACAAGAAAGAAATTCAAGCATCCAATGGTAAGATGAATTTCTTACACAGATTTATTCCTAATTTGGTTGAACATCTTAGAGAAATGACCAATATGTTGAAAAAGGATAATGAGGTGAAGTGGTCCGAAGAAGCCTGCAAGTCTTTTCATGCGGTAAAGCTTGCCTTAACCACTGCCCCTATTTTGATCAGTCCTGATTACTCCAATGATTTTATTATATTTTCTTTTGCTTCTGAGCATATCATGGCAACAATATTAATGCAAAAAAGGGATAAAGCTGAGCTGCTAATAGCATTTTTCAGTTGCAACATCAAGGGTGTAGCCCTTAAGTACAACATCATTGAGAAACAGGCCTTAGCTATGGTAAAGGTGGTCAAATATTTCAGAGTTTACATTTTACATTCGCATACTCTTGCTTATGTTCCTAATGCAGCAGTAAAAGAAGTTCTTGTGCAGAATGACCCGGAAGGTAGAAGAGGTAGATGGATAGCGGAATTATTAGAATATGATCTTGAGATCAAGCCTACAAAGCTGATCAAGGGTCAAGGCTTAGCCAAACTCATGGTCGAGTCAAACCTTCATGCTCTAGATATCAACCTAGTAGCAACATTGTTCGATAATCAAGAAGAAGTGGATCTCAATCAGGTATCTAAAATCTTTCTATCATACCCTCAATATTATGATAGTATTTATGTTTTTCTACATCTAAATCCCCCTCCAGGCATGTCTAAGGCTAAGAGAAGGTCATTGAAGTTGAAGGCTTCAAAATATTGAATTATGGACAACGCACTTTATTGGAAATATCCTGGAGGTGTGTTGTTGAACTGTTTTTACTAAAGATGAGTCTAAAGAGGTAATAAATGACTTCCACAAAGGAGATTGTGGGGGCCACTTGTACTGGAATACCATGACCAACAAAGTACTTAGAGTGGGTTACTATTGGCCTACACTTTTTGCAGATATCTACAAGGTAGTGATGAGTTATCACGAGTGTCAAGTTTTCCAAGGTAAAAGAAAACTTCTTCCATTGCCTCTACAACCTATATCAGTTAATGCACCTTTTCAACAATGGGGCCTAGATTTCATAGGTGAGATCAATCCATGATCATCCGCACAACACAAGTGGATATTGATAGCTACATACTACTTTACTAAGTGGATCGAATCGATCCCAACCAGGAAAGAAACTGATTCAGTTATCATTCAGTTTTTAGAAACTAATATCTTGTCCCGTTTTGGTTGTCATAATAAGATTATCACATACAATGCGGCAATATTCAAGTCCAAAAAGATGACCGAGTTTTGTGACAAATACAACATTAAATTGGGACATTCTACAACATACTATCCACAAGGAAATGGTCTGGCGAAGTCCTACAATAAATCCATAATCAACATCATCAAGAAAATTTGGAGGCCAACAAAAAGAATTGGCACAAAAAGCTAATCAATGCATTGTGGGCAGATCAGGTGAGTAGTAAGAAATCTCTTGGGATTTCTCCTTTTCAGATTGTGTATGGAGTAGATATTGTTTTTTCTTCACCATTAGCAGTCCCAGTCATGAAATTGTTACAAGAAGTGGGAAGTGAAGAGAATGATATTCAGCGCCAGATCAATCAAATGATTCACCTATAGCAGACATGGGATGAGGTATTTCAAAACACCTCTAAGCTTCATGAGAGGATAAACATAATCTATGACCAGAAAACAAAGGAAGATGATTTCAAAATTGGAGATGTGGTGTTTCGTTGGGATGCTAGAAATGAAGACAAGGTTAAGCATCGTAAATTTGAAAACCCATGGAAATGCCCTTATCATATTTCAGCTTTCCGAGGACAAAATGCTTTCTTGTTGGATGAGATGAATGGAGAACCATGCTTAGGAGGACCAGTCAATGGTAGGCTCCTTAAGCACTATCTTTTCTAAAATTTCCTGGTTTCATTGTACATACAATTTAATTTTCTGCAAGAGTGAAGTAGAGAATCACTGGGTTAAAAGCCCGAAGTGAAGGCCATGGAGCTTCACTAATTTTCTGCCATTTTCAATATTCAATCGTCAGTTGAGTAAGTCAGTTTGAGTTATTTCAGTTGTCAGTGTTTAGTCATGCATTTCATTTTAAGTTTTTGACCATATTGGCCCACCTGGTTAGGCAATTGGTCTATGGTGTTCTTGACACCTCCAAGGAGCTGCCATCCCCAAATAAGGCCAATGTTAGAGTCACTATTTTCATACTTCCATTAGTGATCAAAACTTTTCTTTCATATCATATTAGTGTCCCATGTTGAATTTTTTATCATTCCACCTAGGTCCTCATGCAAAAATTTACTCACTGATGGTAGCTCTCAAGTCAAAATCCCACTCTCCCTCAAAAAATCAATATTTGCTGGCCCACCTTCCTGCGTCTTACTGAGCATACATTCATTATAGACACTCATTTCATCATGCCTTGGGTCAGTGAAGTCTACATGAAGTCTGGTTATTCAATATCCCATTAGGTCACTAGGTTTCATTCCTCCAAGGTCCAATAAAACACCATTCACTGCATAAAGCCAGCAAAAGCATGAGAGTGAAAGAAATAATATCCCTTCTCCATTCAAAGAGGATTTTCAAACATGTAACTAGGGTTGCCCAAGCTCTAATTTTCATTCCAAAGTATGAGTTTTGTTTCAAGATTGTAATTTTATTTCAAAAAGAGAGATGTAATATTTTTTATTTATTATGTAATTTTATGTTCATTATATGTAATAAGTTACTATTCCTAAGATGTTCACTCAAACTCTATGTGCCAACTTCATCCAAGAAAAATTCAAGTGTAAACATTGCCAAAACTCCAACATCATCCACTTGCAAAGGAAAAAGTCAAAAAGGAAATTAGCAAAGATGTCAAAAAGGTGAAATAAAACATTAGAAAGTGGATCTTAAAGTTAAAATATCAAATTCACTCAGCTATAAAGGACTTAGCTTCAAACTCAGCTTCATTTTCCTCCTACCACTGATTGAGCAAACCCCAAGAGACCCTTTTCACAATTATGGGCGAAAATTGGTAGAACAGAGCAAGCGTTGCGCGTTCTCTTCATGTGTTGCACATTTACCTAGTGTTGCGTGTTTCCTTAAGGCATTGCGTGCTTGCCTGAGGCGCTGCGCACTCCCCATTGGCGATGCGCGTTTGTCCAAAAAAGGCTACAGTCACCTCCTCAGCTCCCCCAAAGGGAATTTTACCTCCAAACAAGTAAGTAACAACTAAGGATAATGTGTTTCTTCCTCCTTAAGTCACTTTCAAAGTGTTTTAAAAGTTTAATTGAATTTTTGGTGTTCATCCTATATCTAAACCCTAGATCTCCCCAAAAACTACCCTTGCACTATCAATTCCTTTTATACACTCCCCTACACCTTTATTCCCTTTCCCTAAACCTTTTATCCCAAATACCCTTTAAACCTTTGTCCCAAAACCCTAAGTCCTAGGTGCACAACTACCTAGGCTCCCAAAACCCCTACATTGCAAACAATTTCCACCATCTCAAAAGCCATCATACTAGTACCCTATATCCTCCTCCATTACATATATCCCTTCACCCATCTCCTTCATGTTTACCCTTCCCCATTTCCTATTCCCAAAAAACTACATTCCCACTACCTTATACCTCCCTAGGGTTTGATATTAAACACCATGGCAGATGAGGAATACAAACCACACAATGAGGAAGAGGAAACAAATAGAGAAGAGACAGAGGTCAAGAAAACACACAAAGGAGGCAAGATACACAGATTTGAGCCCACGGATCTCAGGAACTCTTGGCATCTCCTATGGCTGTGACATCCTTCAAATGGCTAGGCTGTTATGATTTCTATGAGAAAGTTCAGGCAGTCCAACACCATCCTGAGTTGACTAGGCTCTTCATATCTAAACTCCAAGACAACCAAGTCACTCTAGCAGGTATCACTTTTACTTTATCTACTGCCATTATATTAGCTGCCACCGAAATCCTAGATGTTGGGGAGAAATGGTTTAAACAAGTTGATTTAGAGAGACATTATTATGAGCCTTACATGAAATCAAGGTACTGAAACGAAAGAAGGGCCTATTTTCGTTTTTCACACCTCCTTAACAGATATGCCCCAGTGATGAAGATTATCATGAAATATTTTTCATGTGAAGGTAGATTTTCTAGGCTCTATTCCCATCACATTCGGCTTTTAATGCATTTCACTAGGGTAAAAATGCTCAATATACCCTACTATCTTTTTTGGAGTGTTGATAATATGGCCTACATTGCCCAGAAAAGGGAGTATAAAGATCAAATGAAGAGTCTCTTTCATCATTCCCTCATAAAAATCATAGTTCTTTATCATCTCAAGGAACTCAACATTGCATGGAGTACCTTCATAGCTAATCCCATATTCACTCATTCATCTACTGAGAATGTTCAAAGCATCCATTCATCATCTCATCCTTCCACCTCCATTCCTCCATCTCAGCCTCACCATCATCTCCATCATCACCATTTCATGAGCATATTCATTCACCTAACAGAGATGAAATCAGGGAGCAAAAGCACATTGAACAAGTTGAGGTCACCAATCCTAAACGGGTTGATTTAGGCACTTTGATACACACTTATCAGAGAGGCCATAAGCAGGTGTTTTCCCCACAGATTGTGGGAGGGACCTTGCCTTCTTCATCAGAAAATTAGGTACAGAAGGGCAAGGAAAAGATGACAGAGGCAGAGATTAGACATGAGGAGGAGGACCTCCATGAGACATAGCAGGATTTTGCCTTAGTTGAACTAAGTGAGAATGATGACAGTGAGAGCACAAGAATTTTCACTAAAGAAAATGATGCACTCATCAGGGAGCTCTAGATCAATTTGCAGAGGGAAAAATACATCATCTCATATTATGAACAAGAAAACAAGCAGTTTGAGGCCAAACATGAGGTCATGGAGATTCAGCCCATCGAGGCAAAGAGGGAGGTTGAAAAGGCCAAGGCTTTACTTGATGAAGAATATGGAGAATATGGTGACCAGCTGGAGGAACAGGTGCCAAGAAGAAGGCCAAGGACCAGAGGCCTAAAAAGAGAATTGGAGCTAGAAAAATAGAAAGAGGCTGAACTAACTATTGAGCTCACCCTAAATGAACAATTTTCCAAATGATCAATGAGAACCAGGAGCATTGGCTTGAGAGGGTGAATAATCATCTTGAAAAGCTCCTAGACAAGGCCAAGAGATATAATAACATTCAAAGAAGGATGGAAAAGTATTATTGCCAAAGAGACCAAATAGCAAGGGCAAAGCTCAAGGCTGCTAAGGCAAAAATTGAAGCCCTAACTCACCAAGAAGAGAAGAAGAAGATTGATATATTTGCAGAGGCTTTACTCCATGCCTAGCCACACTAAACATCAGATCCTTGTGTTGAAATTTGGTACCGGAGGACAGGTGGTTCCCTTAGGCTTTGATCTTTGGCCTAGGGAAAAGTGTCCAAAAGAATTTAATTTTTTCTCCTAAAGTGACTTTATAATTTTATAAAGTTAAATCTAATTTAAAAGTGACTTTAAGTGATAAAGTTACTAAGTCTAATTTTAAAGTGACTTTTATAAAGTCAATAAAAAATTAGAAAGGAAAGGTGACTTTGGAAATAAATGACTAAGTGGGTCTTTATTAAAGTGGGGTGAATTAAAAAATAAAAAGTGAGATTTAAATGAGCATTTAATCTCAGCCATTGGATTTAGAGATCACCCAAAAGTCACTTGGGTCACCCAAAAGTCATTTGGAGTTATATTAAGGGAGGAAAAGGAGGAAAAGATCACATTCGATTCAATTCTTTCATGAGCAGATTGGGAGAAGGAGAGCAAGAGAGAAAGAAAGATTTCTGAGCAGGGAGGAGAAGGAGACAGCAGCTTGGCACACATTCCAAGGCAGAAGTTGAGCAGATTTGTACAGCTGATTCAGCACATAGTGAAAGGCAGATTTTGGCACGATTTTCGAGGAGAGGTTTGCACAAAAATCGAGGAGCAGTTTGCTGGTTTTTTGCACGCAAAACGAGGGCCATACAGCAGCATTTAATGCTGAAAGTGGGCACGAAAATCAAGGAGACCGTACAACATTTATTGCTGTCCTATTTGCTGTAATTTCCAGTTTGCTGTGAAGCATGGGAAAAGCGATAAGTTGTAAATTTGCTTGCTGATTTTTTGCTGAAAATTTCTCACTGTAAAAGGAAATTTTCAGAAATAAAGAAGAGCTCTCAAACTGGTTTTCCCCAAGAGTTGTAGGGGGTTTTTCCAGGGTCACATTGACCAAAAATCTCAGTGTTTAAATGTGTTTTAATGGTTATTTATTACTGCTGATTTTTTATTTCTGCAATTTCCAGCATTCTGTAAAATTTCCAGAATTTGTGTTTTCAGCAAATTTATTTTTTTCAGCTTGTTAAATGTATGGTTATGGAAAAGGGCATTTAACTATATGGGAGAAATAAGGAGAAACTGAAAACCGGGGTGGGAAAATAGAAATTTCTACATGGTATCAGAGCTTGAGTGCTGAAGGGCAGTTTGGGACAGCAAAAGGAAAAATTACAGTTGCTGATTTTTCACTCAGAAAATTCTAACAAGCTGATTTTTTCATAAACAACAGTTTTATCTTTACTACAGCAGTGCTATTTGTTAGTTTTAGGACAGCAGGATGTCATTGGGATTGAGGGTGGATGATAGGCTGGATGGGCATATAAATTACAGCGTTTGGAAGGAGAGAATGCAGAGTATCTTTGAGGAGGCAGAAGTCTGGGATATCATGGTGCATACCACACAGAACCCTGTTGTTGTGCCTACTGATGCTACTTAGTTGACAGCTTATAATAAAAAGAAAAACAAGGGTAAGAGGCTGATTCTAGACAGAATCAAAGACCATTGCATTCCTCATGTGAGAGGAAAGAGCAATGCCCATGAGATGTGGACAGCATTGTCCAATCTCTACCAGAGTACCAATGAGAACCGGAAGATGGTCCTGAAGGAGAAGCTGAAGAACATTAAGATGGGTAATGATAGTGCAGTCAGATATCTCACAAAGATTACTAATGTGAGAGATGAGTTGGCAGCGATTGGAGAGGCCATTCCACCCACTGAGTTGGTGTGGATTGCAGTGAATGGCCTCCCCTGTTCATGGTTGAACTTTGCTGATGGGGTTTGTGCACGTGAGACCCTTCCCACATGGGAGAGGTTTTGGGATGATTGCATTCAGACAGAGATCAGGAAAGGTCAGCTTGGGGCAGCCAAGCCAGTTGAGTAGGATGAGGATGTAGCACTGGTGGCAGGAGGCAAGAAAGGCAAAGGGAAGAAGCAGGCTTCCACAAGCAGTGGTGGGGGCAAAGGCAAAGGTAAAGGTAAACAGGGGAACACACAGAAGGACTATTCCAAGGTGAAGTGTTGGAATTGTCAAAAGATGGGACACTGTGCAGTTGTGTGTCTGGAGAAGAAGAAGAAGAAGGGGAAGAACCAGGACGTGGCAGCTTCAGCAGAGATTGAGGACTTTGTTGGTCATTTTGACCGAGAGTTTGCGTTCACTACGTGTGAGTCCTCTAGTGCAGGATCACCTGCCACACAGGTTCAGAGGGAGCATGCTTTTCCCTCGATTAGCGGAGCATCTTCAGGTATCTGGTATGTGGACAGTGGGGCTTCACGTCATATGACAGGAGTCCATGAGTACTTCTCAGAGCTTTCAGAGAGTGGCACTGATATTGAGGTAGTACTCGGTGATGACAGATTTGTTAGAGCAGTCGGGGTGGGGACAGTGACATTTCAGAGGGAGTCCAAACCTCCCTTGAAGGTGTCAGAGGTTCTTTATGTGCCAGGGATGAGGAAGAACCTCATATCCGTCTCAGCTTTGGAGGACAGAGGATATGAGGTACTGTTCAGGGGAGGACAAGTGTTGATGTATCCCAGGGGTACTCCAGCTGATTCAGCTAGAGTGATAGGTGTACGCCATGCAAAGGTGTACAAGTTTGCATTCCAGCCCCTTTTGGCATTGAGCAGTAGTACCGACAGTAGAGCTAGCAGTTCTGAGCTGTGTGAGATTTGGCACCGCAGGATGGGACATATGTATCATGGAGCCTTGAGGACATTGTGGGAGATCACTACAGGTGTGCCAGATTTCAGTACTGATCACTTTGATACTTGCAGAGGTTGTGCGATGGGCAAATTTGCCAAATCCCCTTTTCCCAGCAGTGACAGCAGAGCGACGGGGATACTTGATTTGATTCATTCCGATGTGAGCGGTCGGATGTCTCATGTTTCCTTGAGTGGATATGAGTACTATGTTTTATTCATTGATGATCACTCCAGGAGGACCTGGATTTATTTTTTGAAGACCAAGAGTGAGGTCTTCAAGCAGTTTCAGGAGTTCAGAGCTCTTGTGGAGACTCAGACAGGTCGAAAGATCAAGTCCTTGAAGTCGGACAATGGAGGAGAGTACACCCTTGGAGAGTTTGTTGACTATTGTGTGGAGGCAGGCATTAGGAGGGAGTTCACTGTTCCTTACAACCCCCAGCAGAACGGGGTTGCAGAGAGGAAGAACAGATCCAACATAGGGGCTGCCAAATCCATGTTACATGATCAGGGGTTGCCATTGTTCTTCTGGGCAGAGGCCTGCAACACAACTGTTTACTTGCAGAACAGGAGTCCGCATCGTGCCTTGGGGCACATGACTCCGGAAGAGGCTTTCTCTGGGAAGAAGCCTGATATTGGTCATCTTCATATCTTTGGATGCATTACATACTTCTATATACCCAAGGAGAAGAGGACCAAACTAGAGCCCACCACAGAGAAGGGTATCTTTGTGGGCTACAGTGAGACCTCAAAGTCCTTTCGGATTTACATTCCTGCACAGAGGAGAGTTTTTTTCAGACGGGATGTGAAGTTTGAGGAGGACAGGGCCTTTAGGAGGTCATGGGAGTTAGAGTATCTGGATCAGCCAGACCCTCAGCAGCAGTTGAGTCAGTCGCAGGGATCCAGTGGGCAGGGATCAGGAGGATCCGGAGGCACATCTATGAGGATGTCAGGTCCGTCAGTGAGCAGTGGCTCGCCGAGCCAGAGGGGTGGTGCTCTAGGCAGCATGCAGAGCAATTCACAGAGCAGTTCACTAGGGAGTCCATTGATGGACAGTTCACACGGTGCCTCAGCTTCTACAGGTTCAGGTGCAGGCAGGAGGACAGCAGACAGTCAGTCAGGAGTTCAGGCTACTAATGGTGATGAGGAGGAGGAGTTTCATTCTCCTATGGGAGAAGCATGCTCAGGGAAGAGAAAGCCCAAGTGGCTTCAGGACACCTTGAGAGATGCCACATCTATTGCTGAGCCGAAGAGGCCGGTCAGAGAGAGTAGACCACCTGAGAGGTTTTGTAGCTATATGGCGATGGTTACCAGCATCCTTGACTCTGAGCCTTCTAGCTATGAGGAGGTAGCTAGCCAGCAGGTCTGGAGAGAGGCCATGCGGGAGGAGTATTCTTCTTTCATGAAGAATGATATTTGGGAGGTGGTGCCAAGGCCTAAGGACAAATCCGTGGTTACTTCCAGATGGCTTTACAAGGTAAAGCATGCTGCAGATGGCAGCATTGAGAAATTCAAAGAAAGGTTTGTGGCTAGAGTGTTCTCCCAGGTAGAGAGAGTTGATTATGAGGAGACCTTCGCTCCCGTGGCTCGATATACTTCGATCCGCTCCATTATATCGATAGCAGCAGAGATGGGTTGGAAGATCCACCAGATGGATGTGAAGACCACATTTCTCAATGGCTTCATACAGGAGGAGGTGTACATTGAGCAGCCACAGGGCTTTGAGGTGCATGGGAAGGAGTCCCATGTGTGCAAACTGAAGAAGGCCCTTTATGGCCTGAAGCAAGCTCCCAGAGCTTGGTACTCTAGGATAGACACATATTTGCAGGGGATGAGTTTCACAAAGAGTGAGGCAGATCCAAACCTTTACTTTATTGTGATTGGTGAGGAGCCTCTCATTCTGGTGTTGTATGTGGATGACTTGATCATTACAGGTGCAGAGAGAATCATAGAGCACTGCAAGAGAGATCTTGCGACGGAGTTTGAGATGAAGGACATCGGCTTGATGCATTACTTTTTGGGTTTGGAGGTGTGGCAGGAGGAGGGGCATTTCTTCCTGGGGCAGGGGAAGTATATTGTGGACGTCCTTAGCAGATTCCACATGGAGGATTGTAGACCCATGTCGACACCAATGATCACCAACTGGAAGAAGCTTCATGCTTTGGATTCCGAGTTGGTAGATCCCACATTGTACAGGCAGCTGATTGGTTCCTTGATGTATTTGGTCAACACTAGACCAGATATCTGTTTTGCAGTCAACACGATGAGTAAGTTTATGTGTGAGCCTAGGAAGGTTCACTGGGTGGCTGCAAAACACATTTTGGGATACTTGCAGGGGACAGTGGATTATGGTCTGGACTACAGGGAGGGAGATGGAGTGAGATTGGCAGGATACACTGATTCTGATTGGGTAGGTTGTGCTTCTGATAAGAAGAGCACTTCAGGGTGCTGTTTTGGGTTGGGTTCAGCAGTAGTGTCATGGTTTAGCCGGAAGCAACAGTCAGTAGCACCGAGTTCAATGGAAGCAGAGTATATGGCATCCAGTCTAGCTAGTTGTGAGGCTATCTGGCTTCACAAGATGTTGTTTGGCTTATTTGGTTAGCCGTTGAGACCTTCAGTGATTTACTGTGATAATCAGAGTTGCATTAAACTCACGGAGAATCCAGTATTTCATGACAGGTCAAAGCATATCGGGATCAGATATCATTTCATCAGAGACTATGTTCAGAAGGGAGTTGTGAAGCTTGAGTATATTTCCACTGATGAGCAGGTTGCAGATATCCTTACCAAAGCCTTACCACGGGGCAAGCATGTCTACTTCAGAGACAAGATGGGTGTGGTGAGGAACACCTTCCTCGGTAAGAGGGAGTGTTGAAATTTGGTACCGGAGGACAGGTGGTTCCCTTAGGCTTTGATCTTTGGCCTAGGGAAAAGTGTCCAAAAGAATTTAATTTTTTCTCCTAAAGTGACTTTATAATTTTATAAAGTTAAATCTAATTTAAAAGTGACTTTAAGTGATAAAGTTACTAAGTCTAATTTTAAAGTGACTTTTATAAAGTCAATGAAAAATTAGAAAGGAAAAGTGACTTTGGAAATAAATGACTAAGTGGGTCTTTATTAAAGTGGGGTGAATTAAAAAATAAAAAGTGAGATTTAAATGAGCATTTAGTCTCAGCTATTGATCTAAATCTATTTCAGCCATTGGATTTAGAGATCACCCAAAAGTCACTTGGGTCACCCAAAAGTCATTTGGAGTTATATTAAGGGAGGAAAAGGAGGAAAAGGTCACATTCGATTCAATTCTTTCATGAGCAGATTGGGAAAAGGAGAGCAAGAGAGCAAGAGAGATTTCTGAGCAGGGAGGAGAAGGAGACAGCAACTTGGCACACATTCCAAGGCAGCAGTTGAGCAGATTTGTACAGTTGATTCAGCACACAGTGAAAGGCAGATTTTGGCACGATTTTCGAGGAGAGGTTTGCACAAAAATCGAGGAGTAGTTTGCTGGTTTTTCTGCACGCAAAACGAGGGCCATACAGCAGCATTTAATGCTGAAAGTGGGCACAAAAATCTAGAGACCGTACAGCATTTATTGCTGTCATGTTTGCTGTAATTTCCAGTTTGTTGTGAAGCATGGGAAAAGAGATAAGTTGTAAATTTGCTTGTTGATTTTTTGCTGAAAATTTCTCACTGTAAAAGGCAATTTTCAGAAATAAAGAAGAGCTCTCAAACTGGTTTTCCCCAAGAGTTGTAGGGGTTTTTCCAGGGTCACATTGACCAAAAATCTCAGTGTTTAAATGTGTTTTAATGGCTGTTTATTACTGCTGATTTTTATTGCAATTTCCAGCATTCTGTAAAATTTCCAGAATTTGTGTTTTCAGCAAATTTATTTTTTTCAGCTTATTAAATGTATGGTTATGGGAAAGGGCATTTAACTATATGGGAGAAATAAGGAGAAACTGAAAACCAGGGTGGGAAAACAGAAAATTCTACACCTTGACCAATTTTGTAGACTCTTGGCTCATTTTTTGGTGATACTATCTTTTCTGTGTTTTTTGAGGCAATTTCATATCAGCGACATGGTCAAACACGCAGCGCCCCAGACGATGCACATGTTTTTGGGACACTTTTCGGAGGAATGGAAGGCACAAATGGATTCATAAGGACCAATACATCTAGTAAAACCACGTTTCCATCCCTAAAATGCAAAACTTGCAGGTGAAAAAGGAAAAAAAAGTACCAAAAAATCATGTTTCTGCGTCATTTATGGACCAGGTGTTGCGCGTTTGACTAGTCTTGGGAGAATGGAGTTTTGGGGGGCAAATCAATCCCATTTTAAAAACCAAAGGAATTTTTAGAAGCTAGACAGGATAGTCGTTCCAATGAGGTATCCTAGGATCAATTTTGACACCAAGAAGGCAGGCAAAAGTGGGTCTGAAGATGGCGCTGCGCATTTGACAATTGGCCTAGTTTTTCACTATTCTTCTCCAAATTTGATTTTTACCTATGGGAAATCAATATTTTATTGTTTTAATTAATATGATTGATGTAATTATCATGGTTTTACTATTATCTATGGTAGTTATATTTGTTAAATGGCCTCCATGAGATGTAATGAATCAGTTTACTTAAGTTAGGGATGAGCCACTTTGACCACCCTACACTCTAGCTATGAGTTCATTTTTTGTTGTAACTGCTCCTCCTCGCATGGATTCGACCCCTGAGGCTAGATGAGTTGGCTTGAGGCATATATCATGTAATTTCTTAGTCATTCTACAGGTTGGACTCCAATGCATATTGTATTAGTGTTTCAGACTTTAGCATCGAATATATTGGATGAGTTGCAGTTGTTTTGGTGGGATTCTTGTGGCATGGTATTTTGACATTGTCTCTTCTTCAGTTACATGTGTGTGAATGTTTTGTATATTCCATGATCCATTTCACTTCTAAATATGTTTGATTTTCAAGGCGTGATAAGCAGAATTCATCTTTTATGCTCTATTTTGGGAAAATCATCATAATTTTTTTTATTTCTTCAGTTTATAGAGAATCCATGATTTTCATGCTCTTTTTAGCACCTCTCCAGTCTAAACCATTTCATCACTACACTACAAAGTGTTAAATTAACTTGCCTACCTTTCCCCATCAGAAGTCTACAATTCTAATTCTCTTTTACCCTGACCTAGTTCACTCTTTGACCTAATTCACTCATCCAATGATTACCCCAATCAAATCAAATCAAACAAACCCTAAGCTACTATATCTAGCCTAAAACCCAAATCTATCTAGCCCTCTTGGCTGTGATTCTTTGGAGAGAGCCCTCTTCGGCTTGGTAGGGATAGCTACCAAGTCAAAAGGTTGGTCTGTGGTTACCTCAATTGGACTCTTCCTCATCCTTGGAGATCCAGAGGAGTGATAACAGGACATATAGATAACTATTATAAAGAGCAACAAATATTTCCTGAAATGTATAAATTCAAGTTCAGTGCTAGTGATACTAGACATGATGTAATGTACAATTAATCTGATGATACCTCAGAGTGTAGAACAAACAAAATGCAACCTTCTTATATTTGTAACAAAACAGGACATGGTTAATCCACAGGAATTTCCTAACCCGTGGACAACAAAATTCTCCCTCACCTCTTTAATATGCTTCCATGCCTTTTTTTTTAATATGGAGCCTTCGTTGGCATATAAGGCCTTCTTAGATAATAAATATGATATATTCATTCCCTATGAAGTGTTGGGTGTGTGTTATATTCTTTCCATGACTAGCCCCACACGCAAGCGGGTTAGACGGGGGGCGACATCCCCCCTTCGTTGCGTCGGGTGCAGTGGGGGGGTCACCGGGGGGCGCAACCCCCCCTGTTGGGGGGTTTGCAAGGGGACAGTAGCCCCCCAGGTGCCCGGGGAAAAAACATTTTGGACCCTATATTAGGTGGGTGTACCTACTTATGGTTTTGTGCATGGATTTCGCACATGGTTTTGGGCATGGTGGTTTTCTACCCATGGTATTTTGTAGATTTGCTCAAGGGAATTAGAGTTATGTTCTAATCCAGGGTTAATTGATTGGGGTTTATGAATGCTTCCACATGTATATATATGTATTATAACATTGAAAAGAACATAATGAAAATTCAATCTAGTAGTCCCGCTTTTGGGATCCAGGGGAAAATCTTTGTGTATTTGTTTTGTGTTTCTCGCCATTGTATATTTTCTGTCTTTTAGGAATTCGTTTGCAAGTAATTTTTGTACAGGGTTAAAACCTACATGAAGATGATGGGAAGAGAGGAAATGGAAATCTTCCTTTAGATTTAAGATCTTGTCTTGTCAATTTATCAGATTTAAAACTTCAATATCATCTTCCAGCTAACCAATCTATATAATGCACATTGAGTCCCCATTAATCTGCATAGAGCCAATTTTACAATGTGAGGCAAAGAACAAGAGTGCCCAACATGCAGTAATATTTTCCTCGGTGTTTGTGCCAAGACCTAGGTTTAGCCAAATATGGAAGGAAAGTGCCCCCGGGTAGCATAAGTGTGCGCCTCCACCACACCTGCCATATTTTATTTCACCATAAAAAAAAAAAAAAAAAAAAACATTACAAGATTGAGGGCTCATTGGAAACTTGGAAGACCAACCGAAATTTTGCTTCAAGGGTCTCAAGAAGTCTTTAAGGAAGCCAAGGATCTGTGCAAGAATAATCAAATGATAGATAAGGCGATTTTCAAAGATTATCTTGTTTCAGACCTTCCATATGCCCCATACGATGAATAGAGGTATAGATTTGTAAATATACATCTTTATATCCCACCAGTGGATGCAAGTCTCAAAGGAAGGATGAATTCCATCAACCTGTATATTTAGAGAAATGAAAACATCATACCAAAGAGCAGAAGAAAAGATGCAGTTGAAAAAGAGGTGAGTTATCGATTCAAATCCTCTAAGGCATAGACAACAGATATTAGGACCCATGAATCCCTTGTGTGACAAGATATCCCAAGTAAGAATACGCTTTTCCATAGTAAGCCATGCAAAACATATGAGCTTTAGCGGTAAGGTCCATGCCCATATCTTCTTGTGCCACCAAATATCCTTTTGGTCAAAGGAAGGAGGAATAAATGGAAACATAGGCCTATTTGGCAATAGATTTCCTTGAAGTGGTATTCCAGATCCAAATGATAGAATATTCTTAATTTTTGAGATAAATCCTGCTAGACGATATATTTTTTATAAAAGTCTCCCAATTTACAGCAAGGAAGCCCTGCAAACCCAAAACTTGTGAACTTGTCCAGCAACAGAGTGATACAATCGAAAAGTTAGAGGAAGATGCATGGAAAAGATTGGATATGATAGAGGCATTAAGTCTAGAAATAAGCTCCAGAGGGAGATGATAGTAAAAATTACCCCGATAAAAGGGCCCTTCCCAAGGATTACCTTGTGATTGTTTCCCACCTTCCAAGCAAGCCATTTGGAAATCTTAGGGAATGCCTATGAAAGACCCCTCCAAGTAATTGACCCCAAATGGGATCTTTGTGTATGAAAGGACCTCATCCACTCTGGAAAAGACATGTTATATATGTGTGTGTGTGTGTGTGTGATAAATAATTTGGCTCCAAATTTCATTACTCAAAACAACCCTCCAAATGCTTTCATAGCAAGTGCAAGGCCAAACCAATGAAGGTTTTTGAAACCCCATCCCCCAAGGACCTTTGACTGTGAGAGTAGTTTCCATTTGACCAGGTGAAATCCAATGTTTATCTTCTTACTAGACCAAAGAATATTAAGCATACATTGGCAGATCCTTCTGATGATTTCTAGGAAATATCTCATAAAGTAAGCTAATAAATTGGTATACTTTCTAGAATATATTTAACTAGTGTCATTCAACCACCTAGAGAGAGCCACCTATAGCACCAATTATTGATCATGCCTACAATATTTTTTATGAGCCATGACCAGTCTTTAACTTTGTAGCAATTGGTTTGATATGGTAACCCAAATAAATGAATCCATTGTATAAAGGTGCCACCTTGAATGGAAGAACATAGGTCATGGAATCAATGGTTTACTCTTGTACATTTCACTGGAGAAAAGATGCTTTATGCATGATTATCTCCATTCCATTTGCAGAACAAAAGGTAGAGAAAATGGGATGCATTCAGAAACAAAATTTTCCTCAAAAAGTAAAACACCATCTACAAAAAGTAGATGTGTTAAGTAAATAAGCCTAGAAAGTTTTACCCCTTTAATTATCCCATCACCTTTAGCCTTAGATAACATCCTATTGAGACCTTCGATAATAAGAAGAAATAAAATGGGGTATAAGGGACACCCTTGATGCAAGCCTCTGCGACATGAGAAAAAAATTGTGGGGGTGTCATTGACCAAGACATCAAAATTAGCAAATGCAATGCATCCCATGATCTAGTTGGTAACCTTAAGATCCATACCTGTGTGAATGAGCAACAACCAGAAAAGGTCCCAATTCACCATGTCATAAGCTTTGAGCAGGTCTATTTTGAGGATCATTGCACTTACTTTTTTGTCTTGATTAAATAAAGAGCCTCTTGAGCCTCTCTAATAGCGTCATGGATCATGCATCCATGGAGGAAGTCTAATTGTTTAGGGGATAAAAATAAGTATAGATTTTTTTGAGTCTATTAGAAATGATTTTAGATATGATTGTGTATACCAAGTTACATAAATATATTGGCTGAAAGTCATTATAAGTGAGGATTTTTAAGAATTTAGGGATAAGAGTTATGAATGTAGCGTTGATTTCTCTAGACACCCTCTCCAATGTCCTAGTCTCTTCCAACAACTACAATATATCATTCCCAAAAAGGTCAAACAATTCCAAGTGTTGGGTGTGGAGCCTACTTATCTTCTATATTCAAAGGTATTGCCGCATTGGACCCCAGTTCGTAATGGGGTAGCAACATCGCTCGTAAAATATTCGCTGCAAGGGGGGTCCGGGGGGGGCGGCTGCGACCTTTGGGAGCCCCCCCCTCCCCTGGCGGGGGGATCGGGGGCAGTGCCCCCGAAGCTAAGAATAGATGTAAAATTGCCTTGTAAAATGTTGTAATTTCATAGTCAATTTGGTTTGTTCATTAGGCGGAGATCTGATGGTAGAAGTTATGTTTAATTTAGGGTTTTTTACCCTAGAAGGCAACCCCTTGCTATATATGAGGGAATTGTATTGCGTCTATGTATATCTGTATTTTGAGTGAGGAAGAGAAAGGAGATTGAGAGCGAAGAGGGAATTACAGCAGATCTGTTATAGGTTGCATCTCTTTAGTTTACTGGATAACATAAAAGGAAGGTGTTAGATACCTATACCAATAGGTTTCATATTTCATGATTGGCAAATGAAAGTTCCAAATATGCTCTGCTTTGGTGATGCAAAGATCCCATATTTCCAAAAGAAGACAATGTGTGTACATAGCTTAATGTTGACTCAATTTTGATGGGTGATCCAACAGCCTAATCTGGATCATGCCATGTTTCAATTTTCTGTTGTAGCATAAAGAAAGAAGTCTGTCCAAACTGTTTAATCTTGGTAGACCAATAGTTAGGTAGAGAATTAAGGTTCCCAACTGCTTAATCTGGGGCCTTGGAAGCAATAAGGGTAGTTCTAGATAGAAAATCAAAAGAAAAAGCCAAAAGAAAAGAAAAGGCACATGAGGGTCTGCAAGTCCAAGTGCACCCTCCATGAAGAAACAAAAAAATGCTAGGTAAGTAGATGGGTAGGTAGATGGGGTTGCAGAAATTTATTTTCAGTTGAATTTTGCTGGTCTAACATAAAGGAAACATCACTGGATAGAGAAGGTCCTCTCCTCTATCATTTTTCAGCAACTCAATGGAGCATGTCTAACTTCCTAATTTCCCCCCTTCACATTCATTGCTAACATCCCTACACCAGTTGTGTTCATGAAAGTAACCAAGGTCTTGTGATTGGTTCTTGTTTCTTTAATAGCCACATTTCTTGTCTAAAATTCTTTTCATTTTGATCTACTTCCTAAACTAAGTTGATTCCATATAAAACTTAGTGTTTCCACTTCTCAATCCACCTCTTTCACTCATATTAACCCCTAACTCCTTACTATCTAAATCCCTATACACCCTATTCCCCTATTACTATGTAAAATTATACAAAAAACCCCAAAATACCTATGTATCCCTTCCCCGAGCATTATAGCTCTAAGTTTGGTTTTGAATGGTTTAAGCGCTAAACCATTGAGCGCGACCCACAGAGCGCCAAAAAATTAATCCTGGGATTAATCCAAGATCCGCTTGGATTAATAACCTTAATCCGGCTTTGTTAATAAACCTTCGCTTAATACATTTTGCCCGTAACACAGTCAAAAACCCACTTTTCTAAAGTTTCCGCCGGGCGCGCATTTCACAAAAAAATATTATTTTATTCTCCCGCCCGCTGCCGTATCGCCCTGACATCTCGATGACCCGTCAACCGTCGGATCCGGGGATCTTCATCCGACGGCCCATATCCATATCGGGTCGGTCCCGACGTACTGCCTTTATCGCCCGAGAAACTGTCAGAGGGTGACGTCAGGCCTCCGCCACGCGTCGCCCCCATAATCTCTCGGGTCGCCCTCTGACAAATCCACGACCGTATCAATAGCGATCCGAGAAAAACCATTTACCGCTTCTGGTTTACCGCTGGTCCCACCGCGCCCACGCCATTGCTACGTCATGCCCACGTCAGGCCACTTCACCGCCGCATCAGCGCCCTCGCCCGCCAGCACTCTGACATGTCCGCCACCTACGCATCCCCGTGGACCACTCACAGCTTGCCACCTCACCCGATGACGTCATGCTGACGTCACCCGACCCTGACCCCACCTGATGACGTCATGCTGACGTCATCCAAAAAGGCGCCAATGACCCAAAAGTCCATATTTTCGCCGAAAATTGCGTTTTTTCTCACTTTTTGCAAAAACAACTATTGCTCCCCCTGCATGCATTTTACGACCAAACAAGCGCCAACCTGCAGAAATCGCTACAAAGACCGTGGGCACGTCCATTACACCTGCATTTGTAACTATTGCCGGTAATTCATAAGGTTTCCTCTTCATACCAAAGGCAGCTTGGAGCAGCTGCATCATCTTCAACAGCACATCAGCAAGAACAGCCACCTCCTATGGCAGAAAAGCAAGCAGAAAAACAGGTAGAACAGCAAGAAAAAGGCCAAAAAGAGGGGCAACAAATACAGCAGCAAGAACAAATACCTTAAGCCCCAATATCCACTGAGCAACAAGCTCAAGAGAATCTGCCCCCTAGGCAAGAAAAGACGGTGGAGGCCTCAGTACTACAAACCCCACAACAAGAAGAAAAAGGGAAGAAGAGGGATAGAGAGTTGGAGACTCCCCTCACCACATCCACAAGTCAAGGGCAGAAAAGGCACAGAATGAATCCCCTCTCTGAGGAAGAAATGCCTATTGGGAAATCTTTGGGCATGGGCCCACCAAGCATGGAAGCATCTGCAAGTTCCTTTCACCAGGAACATGAAGGGACAGTTGGAGGAGAAGTTAGCTCCTCAAGCCACCAAAGGGGAGCTGAAGCAGGCATCAAACAACAATTTATTGATATCAAAAGGAGGAATGAGCCACTCAAGATACAGCTCTACAATCACTTGTTGAAGATGGCTCCTACAAACCAACAAAGGTTAATGTCTGCATACGATGTACATGAGGGCAAAATGGTAATGAGTCATTTCATGCCAACTATGCTGCAGCCACAGTCAGCTGCAGACTATATAAGGACCAACCTTGAGGTCCTTGCAAAAGACATCCACCCTATGGATCAGATTGAATTGCATAAGCAAACGGGTGAGATGGTGTATGCCACCTTGGCAGACAAAACATTGGTAAATCTTAGGCTGGAAAATAGCCTAAACAACACAGCTGCCCAACTTGAGTTGGAGAAAGCATCCTCTCAAGCAAAGGACAACCGAATCAAAGCTTTAGAGGATATAATCATAGAACTTGGGCATGATCCCAAGGACATCAAGGCTGTACAAGCACTATTGAAATTGAGAGATGCAGACATGGCAGCATTGAGAAAAATGATCAAAATCCCAGCAACTCTTCATCCCCAGACAGAAGAGGTTGCCCAGCTGAGACATGACCAAGATGCAGTAGCTATGCTGGTATCATTATACAAACAGCTGATCCAGACACAGGAGAAATTGGGAGAATCAGAGGCGGCACTGCAGGCAGCCCTACAACAGAGGGAAGTAGGCCAAACATCACAGCCCCCTCCACAAATAATCAACCTTAAGGAACCCCCTCAAACTAGTGCTCCTCCTATAGAACAGACAGCTCAAGCAATACCATCGACATCAGCACCAGCACCAACAACAGAGCAGGCTCCAAGCCTTGATATGCAGAAGCTGAAGAATGAAATTCAGGCCTTAGAAGCCCAAATGGCAGAGTTAAATGAAGCCAGGGAGAATTTGGCTAAGCTCAATGAAAAATATGACAAATCAAAACAAAATGTAGCAGAACAAGGAAGGGAAATAAAGGCCCTTAAGGAGAAGATAAAGGAGCTGGAGAAGGAGCTCACCCTTGACAAAGTGATAGCTGAGCTTAAGACAGTTTTATGGGCCAACATTGGCCAATCAATCACAGATCAGTGGCAGTACATTGAGACTATTCATGAGCAAATGGAGCTCATAGGAAAAGCACACAGAGAAGTCCAGAGAGCCAGGGCATCTCTAGGCAACATGCCTGAGGTAGCCAATAGAATGATTAATGTGCTCAATAACCGTACAGGCCCTCAGCTGGCAGCAATGGGAATCTCCAATAGAACTGAAACCATCCAGCTGATAAAGAGGGTCCTCACATTGAAAAGCCTGGTACAAACATTAGACAGAAGAAGCCAGGACATGCAAACAGAAGTCAACAGGTTCATGGACAAGTTTGCAGCATTACAAAGCAGAGGTCTTCCTGGCTTACTGAATAGCGCAGGGAGGCTACTTTCACATGAGAACTATGCAAAGAGGGTCAACACATTTGCTACAGATCAGATCACTGTAAGACCAAGTACTTCAGAAGAAACAGGGCCAGCATCTGGACAAAATCTCTATGATAGAGTAGAGAATTTATTTTTTATTATGAATGAGATCAAGCATCTATTTGAAGTGCCTCCAAATTTCTACAAATATACAAAGGCAGATGAGACCTTAGATGCAATTTTGAGACATCAATTGCCCACTCAGGAATGGTGGACCAAAATGATACAGTTGATATTGTAATTAAGGGCCTTTGGTCAAGTTTTTCATCAAAAAACATAAGTCATCATGTACAGGAAAATTTGATGCATCCAGCATGACTGAAGAAAGATGGACTGAGCCAACTCAGCAGAAAGATTCGGCCACTAAAGCAGCACTGACAGTTACAGATGACAGGGCCGAGAAAGCTACAGCATGACAAAGCATAAAGACACATCATTCAGCATTTATGCAGAACGCTCAACCGACTCAGTGGCCTCCAAAGGTCAAAAAGGACTTCTGACAGAATTAAAGAGCATTCATTTTGTATTTAAGAGCAGTAATAACTTCTTTATCTGCTATTTTGTAAAGTTGGTGAGCGTATTTAATTATCAAAATGACTCAGCGGTTCAGATATTTGTAGAACCAATTGTATATATTCCCCCTCGCATAAGCTTGCAGAGGTTGTTGTTACTTGTTCAGAAAGAGAACTCGGCTGTATTTTTGGAGATAATACAAAGAAGCTTTCGGGATTTCAGAGATTGTCTTTCTGATGTATGCTATGTTGGAACCACTGAATGCTGCAAGAATTCTAGTGCTATAGCTTGATACAATAAGTTTCTCTATCTCTGTCTGTGTTTTATTTTGTATGTTTCATTTCTCATATATGTGGTCTGATCTCAACAAGAAAGAAGAAGAATAACTCGGGATTTGTCCATGGAGACACCCTGAATTCAATCTTTCCTTGTTATAAATGTTTTCTTCAGGTTTATCTGTTAAATTGGAATTCTTAAATGCTCCAAATTACTATAAATCTTTGACAGTTTATGTGCAGTAATTCTTAGATGCTACTGAATAGAAATGGCCTTTCTTAACTTACACTCACACTATATATAAGTTTCCATTTCACTCTGTTTCATTTATAAACCAAAATTTGTATCATGAATAGCTGTCTAGCTCTACAGTAAATCCTTCTCCATCACAGACATCAGGACCTACTCAATCTCTGACTCCATATGCCCAATGGACTAAAAATCCCTCAAACATTTCATGCCCTTCTCAATCAACAGTTCACAACCAAAACCTTAAACAAAAGCTGAACTCATAACTAGCCTAAAATCCTCACAGAACAGAGATAAATCCTAAAGAGAGAGCCCTCTCTGATTACAGTTTGGCTAGGAACTGTAATCCAAAGCTTGGTTAGTGGTTACCCCGGCCATATTCCCTTGGGAGTCAAAGGGAACAACCTGGGTGTTAACAGAAGGACTGGTTGTTTCTCTGTGGACATATCCCAAACTGGGTGAACCACGTATATCTGTGTCTCTCTTGTTTTATGCGTTTTCTATGTTTATATTTCAGCAATATTTTATGTGTTCCATTGCTCTGTAATATATAATTCTCTAACAACTGGTATCAGAGTCGAAGGTCTATTTGGTTGATAAATTCGCAGGAGAGAAGGGTTCTTGGTTCAAGTGGGAGCAATGGTGGAAGATGGTAGGTTTAGGGTCGAAAAATTTAACGGCTAAAACAACCAGCGGTGAAAGATGCAGATGGAAGATTATCTGTATAAGAGAGATCTGTACCAACCATTGACCGGAAAGACAAAGAAGCTGATGAGTATGATAGACACATAATGGGATATTCTTGACAAAAAGGCACTTGGAACAATACGACTGTGCTTAGCGGCGTCGGTAGCATTTAATATTTCAAATGAAATGACAACAGAGGGTTTAATGTCGACATTGGCCAAAGTATATGAAAAACCCTTGGCATCAAATAAGGTACTTCTTATGAAGCGTTTATTTAATATGAAGATGTCAGAGGGTGGATCTGTTGCTGATCATTTAAATGAATTTAATACAGTTACCAATTAGTTAAGTTCTATAGGGGTAACTTTTGATGATGAAGTTAGGACTCTGTTATTTCGGTGCTCATTGCCAAAAAGTTGGAATGGTTTAGTTATGGCCATTAGTAACTCTGTCTCTGGATCTAGTACTTTAAAGTTTGATGATATTGTCAGTGCAATCCTTAGTGAGGAAATGTGACGGAAAAGCTCCAGTGAGACATCAAGTAATGCTTTGACTGCAAAGACTAGGGGAAGAAAAATGGAAAGAGGAAAGAGCCCTGGATATCACAGTAAGTCAACAAAAGGCAAATCCAAGTCCAGATCTGGGATAGTGTGCTGGAAATGCGGGAAGAAAGGACACCTAAAGAAAGGCTGCAAGTCTTGAAAGGGAAAATAAGGAAACGCATAGCAGGAAACTAATCATGAAGTGAATGTAACAGGTGATGTGTTTCAAGATGCTTTGATTCTTTCATTAGAAAATATTATTGATGCTTGGGTGGTAGATTCAGGGGCCTCATTCCATGCCACACCTGATAGGAAACATTTTTATGATTATGTTCAAGGAGATTTTGGATAGGTTCGATTGGGTGATGATAAACCCTGTAAAATCATTGGAATGGGTACAGTTTTCATAAAACAGCAAAATGGAAATTAGTGGATATTGAAGGAGGTAAGGCACATTCCAGATCTGAAGAAAAATCTGATTTCAATAGGGCAGTTAGGAGGTGAAGGTTGCGTAACTACTTTCACAGAGAAAACCTGGAAGGTCACTAAAGGATCCCTGGTAATAGCGAAAGGAGGAAAGGTTGGTACATTGTATTTATGCAATGGTATTTCTAATTCTGTTAATGCTTTAACCTTTACAAGAGAAGATACGACATTGTGGCATCATAGGCTCGGGCACATGAGTGAGAAGGGTCTGCAGATTCTTCACTCAAGAAATTTGTTGTCAGGTTTGAAGCATGTTGATTTAAAATTCTATGAGAATTGTGTTTATGGAAAACAGAAGAGAGTCAGATTCCTTAGAGTTGGGAAAGAAAAGAAGAGCAAAAAATTAGAGCTTGTGCATACAGATGTATGGGGACCTGCTCAGGTATCATCTCTTGGTGGCTCTCGTTATTATGTTACTTTTATTGATGATGAAACCAGAAAAACTTGGATTTATTGTATTTGAAATAAATCTGATGTATTTGATACTTTCAAGAAATGGAAAGTTTTGGTTGAAAATGAGACCAGAAAAAGGTTGAAGTGTCTCATATCAGACAATGGAGGTGAATATTGCAGCAAAGATTTTGATAGGTACTATTAAGATAATAGAATTCGTAGAGAGAAGACAATTCCAAGAACACCACAAGAAAATGGTGTGTCAGAAAGGATGAACAGGACAATCATGGAGTGTGCAAGGTGCATGAGATTACATGCAGGATTGCCTTTACAATTTTGGGCAAATGTTGTAGATATTGTTGTTTATCTAATAAACAAAGGGACTTCAAGTTCCTTCGATGGTGGTATTCCAGAGGAGGCATGGACAGGTAAAAAGGTAAACTACTCTTTTTTAAAGACTTTTGGTTCTGAAGCCTTTGTCCACATTAATAAAGAAAATCGAACAAAGCTTGAGGCAAAATCAAAGAAATGTACCTTTATTGGATATGGTGTTAATGATTTTGGTTATCGCTTTTATGATTATGAAAAACAGAAAATCATTAGGAGCAGAGATGTCATATTCAATGAAAATGTTTTGTATAAGGATCTGCTGCAGGAAAAGAAACAGGAAAAAGAAAATAGAGAATACACAGTGCTTGAGGAGATCACAAAAAAAGTGATGGTGCTTGAAAATCATAATGATCAACAGGCAGAACAACATCCAAAACAGTAAAAAGCACCTCAAACACCTGAAAGTGGTATTAGAAGATCTACCAGGATAAGTAGACCCCCTGAGCGATACTCTCCTTCATTATATTATGTATTGTTGACTGATTTTGGTGAACCAGAATGTTATGAAGAAGCAGTGTAGGTAGAAACCAGGAAGAAGTGGGAGAAAGCCATGAGAAAAGAGATGGACTCCTTAGCACATAACCAGAGTTGGGACTTAGTCAGGTTGCCTGCAGGTAAAACAACATTGCAGAATAAATGGGTTTACAAGTTGAAGGAAGAAGATGGAGGTAGAAAAAGGTATAAAGCTAGACTTGTGGTGAAAGGGTTTGCATAGAAAAAGGGTATAGACTTTGATGAGATATTTTCTCCTGTTGTTAAAATGAATTCAATCATAACTATTTTAAGTCTAGTAGCAGCTGAAGATTTGCATCTTGAGCAGTTAGATGTAAAGACAACCTTTCTCCATGGGGATTTGGAGGAAAAGATGTATATGCAGCAGCCACAAGGATATGAGGTAAAAGGGAAGGAGAAACTAGTGTGCAGGTTGAAGAAGAGCTTGTATGGCTTAAAATAGGCTCCAAGGCAGTGGTATCTAAAATTTGACATGTTTATGTCTAAAAAAGGTCATATTAGATGTCACTCTGATCATTGTGTTTATCTCAAAAGGCAAAATGATGGCAGCTACATTATATTGTTATTGTATGTAGATGACATGCTTGTTGCAAGTTCTAACATGCAGGAAATAAATGCGCTCAAAAGAAAATTGGCAAACTCATTTGCAATGAAGGATTTGGGTGCTGCAAAACAAATCCTTGGTATGAGAATAACTAGAGATAGGAAGAATTGCAAATTAACATTGTCTCAAAGTGATTACATAGAAAAGGTGTTGAAAAGGTTTAATATGCAGAATGCAAAACTAGTTAGTATACCTTTGGCTAGCCATTCAAAATTAAGTAAAGAGGAGTGTCCCAAGACTCAGGAAGAAATGGCTCATATGTCTAAAGTTCCATATGCATCAGTAGTTGGAAGTTTAACGTATGCAATGGTCTGCATAAGGTCTGATATTGCACATGTTGTGGGAGTTGTAAGCATGTACATGAACAATCCAAGAAAAGAACATTGGTTGGCGGTGAAGTGGATTCTCAGGTATTTGAGAGGTACCACAAATCAAGAATTATGCTTTGGTGGTTCAAACATTGCTCTACAGGGATATGTTGATGCAGATATGGAGGGTGAAAGAGATAACAGGAGAAGCACAACAAGGTATGTGTTTATTGTAGGTGGAACAACTGCCAGTTGGGTCTCAAAACTGCAAAGTGTTTTTGCACTCTCAACAATAGAAGCAGAGTATGTTGCTGCTACAGAGGCTAGTAAAGAAATGATTTGGTTACAAAGGTTTCTGGATGAATTGGGTAAGAAGCAGGAGTTGGGAAAGTTATACAGTGACAGCCAGAGTGTCGTACATCTTGCAAAGAACTCTACATTTCATTCCAAGACTAAACATATACAGTTCAAGTACCATGTCATACAGTCAACGTTGGAAGATGGATAATTGAAGCTGGAAAAGATACACACTAGCCAAAATCCTACAGATATGTTAACAAAAGTTGTAACCAGGGAGAAACTAAGAATTTTCTCAGTTTTAATTGGTCTTCAAGTATGATGAAGAAGATGAGCAATAGCCAGGTCCAAAGTGGAGTCATTGTCTAGCAAATGAAGCAACGATGGAGTTGCTATAATCAGTCTCCAAGTGGGAGATTGTTGGGTGTGGAGCCTGATTATCTTCTGTATTCAAAGGTATTGCCGCATTGGACTCCAGTTCATAATGGGGTGGCAACTCCTCCCGTAAAATATTCACAACAAGCGGGGGTCCAGGGGGGGCAGCTGCGACGTTTGGGAGCCCCCCCTGGTGGGGGGATCAGGGGCAGTGCCCCCGAAGCTAAGAATAGATGTAAAATTGCCTTGTAAAATGTTGTGATTTCGTAGTCAATCTGAGCCATTCATTAGGCAGAGATCTGACGGTAGAAGTTATGTTTAATTTAGGGTTTTTTGCCTTAGAAGGCAACCCCTCGCTATATATGAGGGAGTTGTATTGCGTCTATGTATATCTGTATTCTGAGTGAGGAAGAGAGAGGAGATTGAGAACGAAGAGGGAATTATAGTGGATCTACTGTAGGTTGTATCTCTTCAGTTTGTTGGATAATATAAAAGGAAGGACTGGCTGTTTCTCTATGGATGTAGCCCAAACTGCGTGAACCATGTATATCTATGTCTCTCTTGTTTTATGTGTTTTTTGTGTTTATATTTCTGAAATATTTTATTTGTTCCATTGCTCTGTAATATATAATTCTCTAACACCAAGAACAATTCAACTGTCCACCCATCAGGTCCAGGGCTTTTGTCCTTAGCAAAAGAGTGAAGGACACCTTTAATCTCCTCCAGTGAAACAAACCTCCCTAGAATAGAAGAATATTCCTTCGAGAATAATTGTGGAGAATGTTGAATAACCTAGAGCTAGTCCTATATCCTATTGACACCAAGATCCCTATATATACTAGAAAAATGAGCCTTGGATGAATTTTCCAGATCATGTTGGGAGAAGAGAGAGGAACCTGAATTATCTTATAAGTCCCATATGGAATTTTTAATCCTCCTATGATCAACATACTTATCCAGAAATTTAGTATTGTCGCTCACTTCCCTCACCCAAATCGCCCTGCTTTTTAAACACCACCTTTTCTCTTCAACTTTGAGAATTGAAATTTCCTTATGGCTAGGGCACAAAGATGTCCTTTAATGAAGTCTGAAAAACCTAAGGATGTAAAAGAATTTTGAGAGGAAATGAAAATAGATTCTATTTCTTCTAACTCCCTTCTTATCTCAAGTATATGGTCTCTAGCCTATCCTTTGACACATATTTTCAATGCTTTCATTTTATATGTCCAAGAATCCATTGCAAACATCGATGAATCCAATGGTATATGATTCTAGCAAGAGTGTATCAAAGATTTAAAAGAGGCCTCCTTAATCCATGAGTGGTTGAATTTAAATGGGTATCTAGAGACAGAGATGTTAAAATCCAGTTGGATAAAGAAATGGAAATGGTATTGTTGTAGCGACTGCAACACCCTCCAAATTTTGGCATGCATCCAAATTTCGAAGCCTTCCTTGGTTTTTCCTTTGAAGGTTGCAAACACTCAAGCTCACCCCATGAGATATTGTGAAGTCTTTTTCACCTTTTTCTTGTTTGACCAGTGGTTGTCTTTCGACATGTTGATTGCTTGTCATACTTGCGATCTTGTTCTGGTGAGTTTGAAGGTATGTCTCTGTGTGTTTGGGTTGTCTTAGCTATGTGAACCCCTGTTGTACTCACACAAAAAGTTGTAAGCACTGTCGTCATGGTCGTCCGAAGGTTTATCACAAGTGTCGTGCTTGTTTCTCTCAGCTCTAAAATAGTCTCACCGAGGGCATGTTTTGTTTTGTTGTCATGGTGGTCTATGTTGTCTCATCGTAAAGTATGCTAAGTGTATGATCACAATGTCAAGTCTACACAAGTTCACTTGCTTTCGACACTTGGCCATTTTCCTGAAAAACCTGTCCAATTGAACAACTCTCTTCCATCGGACCCTGACTAAGTTGCACTGCGCAGTCTCAGCCCTCAGCGACCCTGCTCTACTTCCTGGAACTACGCAATGCTTAAGGTTGTCTCCCAAGTTAGCTGCAGTGCGCAATCCCAGAGTTGAGAAACCTGTTTGCCACCCAAAATTGCGCAGAAACTTCCTCCATGTCCAAACTGAACTGTGCATTTCTCAATCATAGTAAACATGCCTCCTTCTTTCCTATCAGAAGCATGCACTGCTCTGAGACTCAAGTATGCACTATTCTCCAAAACTACGCAGACATTCCTAGTTGATCCTCTGTTGCCTTGCTTTTCACTGTTCTTAGAAATTGCGTAGAACTGCCCAACTCACCCTTGTTGCCTTGCTCTGCACCAGACCTTCAGAAACTGCACGAACATGTCTAGCAGTTCCCCTGTTGCCTGTCCTTCACTTCCTCCAAAATTGTGCAGTCAAGCTTAGTAGGTCCCTTGCAACCCTATCTTGCACTTCTCTTATAAACTACACAAAACTTCCTAGTTGTCCCTCTGTAGCCCGCTCTGTCTTCCCTTTGGAAACTACGCAAAAGTTCTCCCCCTCAGGGTCCCACCTTGTAGCTGACAATGGTGACCTTCACCTCACAATTCTACCTCCCAGTGGTCACTGTGCAATTTTTCCCGACAATGCACCTTTTCCTCCCAAAGTTCCTCATTCTAGCCCGAGTCGCACTCTGTGTTGTTGCAGTAAGTTGTCCTCCCTCCCTGTCACCTGGAACACGAGAACAATGCACCATTGTAGACTAGGAGGTTTTGGATTTGATGTCATCCCGTCATGAGTGAATTGCAGGAACATGTACATTGGTAGATCATGGCGAGACGATGAATAGGATGAAGAAGGAGCACACATGCTAGAATACTTGCTTGCAGCTCGATGAACGTACCAAACATATCAAGCAACAAGCGAAGGGAACACATGTAGTGAACCATCATGCAAGACCAAGACCATCGAAAACCCCACAACACTATGCCATGCAGAGGAGAAGACAAATAACACCAAGAGTACATCCATCACTTAGCAGCACAACATCTTGACATGGAAACCATAGTCAGCCAGTACATGTTAGCAGTGTCATGTCGAGTTGAGTCATGAGTTGTCTTGGCCAAATCACCACTATGGGCCATATCTAGTGTAACTGAATGTAACGTAAAGTGAAGTCCAATGGACGCACACCAGAATTTGAAGAGTCATGTCAATTGAAAATTCATGGGAATTTGAATAGTCATGAGGGTATTCCAAGAGTCACAAGGGTCAAGCATTGCCCTTGGCTATATATACCCCTCCCATTGTATGAACAAGGAATTTTCACCTTGGCCCTTCCCATATAGCCTTAAGAGTCTGTAGTATATTCTTTGAGGAGCGAGGAGTGACTCCAATGTCCCACTACTAGGACTAGTGATGTATGGTGTACAAAGGTGTCTTGGGACTTCTGCTTAATTCAAAAGTCTGTTAAGGCTAGCATGTTTTCACACATGTTTTTTAGATGTTTGTAAGACTACTCTTTAAACATTTGTAATGCATGTTTTCTTAACCTGTACTAATATAGTTGAACTACTTTGGTTATTTTAGCACTTACACTGTTGAATATTTGTTGTATTGTTTATCACTATTGTCCTGTACTTGTGGACTACTGCGTAGGACATTAGACATACCATTCTTATTTACCGGTTATAACGCTTGTCACCTCTATGTGGACTACTTTGATGGATGGTGTATGCCTTTTCCCTTGCATTTTAGTTTTAACAACTGTCGCATCCATTGTGGACTACTCCACTAGATGTTGGACAGACCCTTGTTGGTTCGCGTGTGTCTCTCCCTAGGTGATACTATTACCTCTCATCTAGAGGCTCACTTTACTCTCTCCCTTTACAGTAAGAGAACCCAGACACAAGTTACATTACGCACTCACTAGGCATACTCACCTCACTTTTTGAAGATACAAGCATAACACTCTCATGTGCTGAACAACAAGAGCTAAGGAAAATATCTAAGATAATGGCAACCGATCCATCATACCATATGGGACTCCTACACCAAACGGTGTGAGGTTTAGTTGGGACTTCATACCGGGGAGATCCCCTGAATGTTGGCATGTCGAGCACCATCAACATTTCTAGTGCTAAAAGGAAGGTTGTTAGTAGTTTATGGCTGAATGTCTTACCAACCCCATCCATCTATCATCTAGTCAAGGAAGTAACACACACTCCCTCTCCCCTAGACGTAACTCTGAAGTTGGTTATTCCTTACCTCCCAGACTCGAACAAGAAATATCATATCAACACATCCGTGCTGTTTGTTCCATCACCCGTCAATTTTCTAAAGTTGTTGGACTAATTCCAAGAGTTCACACTCTTCCCTATTTGAAGAAGAAGCAAAATACTACTCCCATAGGAGTGGTAATCTCATCTGTGGAAGAAGAAATCCTTGCCACTCTTGAAGATATGGCAGAAGCTTTTGAAAATGAAGAGGAACCTCCAGTTTTCCAAGAAGGAGAAGAAGACAACCTCTTACTCTTAGGCTTAGGTTCTAGCACACGAGGCAGAGGGGAAGGCAACGAAGGAAGTGGAGATGGAGACAAACTGACAAATTTAGAGGTAGAACCTTTAGATTTAGAAGAAGAGGAGGATGACGAAGAAGAGGACAATATGACTCACAAAAATCTGGAATGGATCACCCAAGGCCCATTGGCACTCACAGCTGTCTTACACAAGATGCCAAGACACACAGGGAATCTATTAACAAAGTATGACCCTGACAAGACAGTGAAGGCAGAAGATCACTTAGACAAGTTCTACCTACATCTGCAGATACTCGAGGTACGTTATGACGACGTTGCATGTAGACTATTTCCATGTACCTTGGATGAAATAGAAACTATATGGTACCACAACCTTCCTGTGAACTCCATTCAGAATTGGGGGTGTTCAAGAGAAATTTCCCTAAAAAATTTTCTGAAGACAAAACCCTAGCCATGTTTCTAAAAGAGTTGGGTAGTCTCAAGATGGAGCAGAAAGAAAAAGTTAAATATTTCAACCAGAGGTTTAATCGTATTTTGAATAAGTTCACAATAGACATCAAACCTCACAACTCCATCACTATTGACTACTACACGTCTGCACTGTCAACCAACATTGCGCATTTCATCAAGCGAGCTGCAAAACCAACACTATTAGAAAATTGCCAAGAGGTCGGTCGCACCACCCCAACGGCCCGCGCCCCCACCCAGTAGGTGGCAGGGAGATTCCAAGAATCGCCCTGCCGCCTGCCGGTCGGGCATCGGCCGGGGCGGGCCGCGGGGGAGGGAGAGGAGGAGGGCGGGGAGGGAGGGGGAGGAGGGAGGGGGTGCAGGCCAGGGGAGGAAGGGAGGGGGCACGGGCCGGGGGTTGGGATGGCGCGCCCGCGGGGGGAGGGTGGGGCAGGTGGGGGGCAGGGGACCGTGGGGGTGCCAAAGGGTGGGGTTAGGTGTCCGCGAGGGGGAGGGCGCGGGCCGGGGGAGGGGGGGGTGAGCGTCGGGGGTTTGGGTGGGCTGTGGAGCGGGCGCTGGGGGGGGGTGGCGGTGGGTGGGGTGGAGTGCCCAAGCGGGGGGAGGCAGGGAGGAAAGGCGCCGGGGCTTGGGATGGCGTGCCTGTGGGGGGCGCGTGGGGTTCAGTGGGGCTAGGGGCGGGTGCCCCGGGGGGGGGTGCTGGTGGGTGAGGTGCGACACCCGGTGTTGGTGTGGGACGCCCAAGAGGGGGGGGGGGGGCAGGTGGAGTGGGGCGCCCGGGGTTGGTGTGGGACACCCGGGAGGGGGGTGGCCAGGTGGAGTGGGGCGCCCGGGAGGGCGGGTTTGGGTGGGGCAGGGGGTGCACGCCCGGGGGAGGGGCAGGGTGCCAGTAGGTAGGGTGGGGCGCCCGGGTGGGGGTAAGCACGGGGGGTTGGGGTGCGGCGCCTCGGGGGGGGGGGGCACGTGGAGTGGGTCGGGCGCCCGACCAGGGGAGGGAGGGAAGGCACCGGGGGTTGGGGTGCGGTGCCCAGGGGGGGGGCTTGGGGGGCGAGCGTAGGTGCGCGGGAGGGTGTTAGGGGGCGGGCGCCAGGGGGGGGTGCCGATGGGTGGGGTGTGGGTGCCCGGGGGGGCAGATGGGGTAGGGCGTCAATGGGTGCTGTGGGGCGCCATTACATAAGATTTTTTTTTGTACTTATTAAAAAAATCAGACATATATTAAATGAAATATTAAAATAAATTGTTTTAAATTTGAAAATATTAGATTTTTGGGTTTTGTAAATATCAAGATGTAAATATCATTTTGAGCGTAAAGTTTAAAAAAATGTTTACATGATTTTTTATTCTTCTACATTTTTATTGAATATAAAATCAAGATAGATCTATGAAAATTTCGACTAAAAAAATAATAAAATGTAAGAATTTTATTATTTTCACTACTTTCATATAATATATACATAGTTAATTTTGGAATGTTTTATTCATGATTTTTTTTTTACACTAGAATGTTAATGCATACCCTTTTAGAATGTGAGGGGCGGTGGGTGAGGGAGGGGGGTGCATACCCAGGAAAATGGCGTCAAAGAAAATTTCAGTGAATCTTTCTGGACCAAAGACTCTTAAAGTTGTATCTTGAAGAAACATTGGTAAATGAACTCCACCTGAGCTCATGGCTACAAATCTTTCAAGTGCCTCAAGTGATAAGAAGATGATTTCGGACTGGAAGAATTCGAAAGAGGTGAAATTTCCATCAAGAATCTGGTATGTGAAAGAAATAGAAAGCACAAATGCGAATATTTATCTATATATTGATATACCGAATGATAATAGAATTTTTTATGTGATGGGAAGAGTCATAAATATGTGTTTGGTACTGGACACTGAAGTTGTTTACATACTTACAAAAGCTCCCAAGTCACATGAAAGGATTAAATACCGACTATCATATTCATTGTATGACACGAGAGAGGTATCTACAAAGTTGTGTAAACAAATCGTAAATGAGATGACACAAAACATCGTAAGTATTATTATTTATATTTGTATTTTGCATTCTTGAAAGTGTCTCCCTATATTTTTTAACTTTGTTTTTTATTGACATATGATATTTTGTTTGACAGAATTTTGTTGAAAGTTGTTCAATTAGGTTGGGAGGCATTCATTTCATAGAGCATGATATCATGAAATTTGTCAGCAGTTTTTACTCAGTGTCAGAAGAAGATATGGAAAATAAGCAAAATGTAGTAATTGACGGTGCTACAAAACTACATCCAAATAATAAAATAAAATAAAAAGGCCTCTGGTGGATAAATTTAGCAAGGGTAAACAAGTTACTTTTGAGGAGATGAAGTTGAAATTGACAGTGAAGCATATGTTGCCATTAATGAAGATGACATTGGAACTGAGAAGAGCCATAAAAGACCAAAAGTAACAATGCCCAAGAATAAATCTGTTGGAAATGTTATGACCAATAAAAGTAAAGTTGAAGATTTTGTAGCAGTCATTACTAGCAGTCAAGAACCTAGTGAAACTTCGAAAGAAAGCAGAGAAATCATTACACTAGGAGCTGATTTAGAGGATGGCATTATCAAAACAAAACAAAATTCCATTCGAGAGAATTTGATAAAGAGAAAATTAATTGATGGTGGTCGTACATTTCAGCTTAATGTCAGGCAAACCTATAAAGCAAGTGAAGGACAATGTCAATATCAAGTTAAAAAGCCACATCATCTGCATGTTCACAACTTGAAGACATTGATAAGGTACAATCCATATGCTCATGTGGTTAGTTATGTGCTTCTTGTTGATCCACTTTAAGTTCCCAACAAAGAAGCATTTGATAAGTCAAAATGTTTTGAATACAATTATTATGTGCTTGGAGGGAACCATTCTGTAGAAGCTCAAAGACAATTGATGGAGGAATATCCTAATAACCCACGTTTTGAAACAATGAAATGTATCATTTATGTTGGTTTATCAGATACAGAAAAAAAGTTAGTGGCATGGGATCATAATTCAGATAATGAATATAGGATGTCTATGACTTTCATCCAAAGGGTTAGATTTATTCATAGTGAATTTGAAGAAAAATATGGTGGGGATAGGATAAATGTTACTGCAGATTTCCGAAAGGAATATTGTATGGAAATAGGCTATCAAATTGAAGAGAAAACCAATTCAAAAGGTGGAAAAGGCAACAAAAATAGTGATTTATTCAGAGTTGTTGATAACATTTTCCAACTGGCATTCAGAACTAGAGATGTTTGGAAGTTGATTGATGAGATTTTTAGCATGTGGGAAGACATTGCCATTAAAAACCAGAGGGTCAAAAAGTTTAAGCCATTGATATGTGGCAATAGTAAATCAGCTCCTGAAATGAAGCAGCTTCCAGACGATATGACTATCACACCTTGGAGGGCGATGCAAGGAGTGAAAGATGAAAAATTGTCAAAACAATATTATCTCGTGTGAGGTCAGGGGAATTATCATTGGAGGAAATGCCTGAAGAATTTCAAAAGTAAGTTTGTTGAATTATTTTTATTTATTTCTAGATTATAATTATATTTTAAATAAAACATGTTGTTCTTGGTAGTATTTGTTATACATATCATTATATTAACTTTTTGTTACTTTATCTATGCAGTCACAAAGTTTACATGAACATCCAAGAACAAATGGTTAGATTGTTGAATGAAAATAGTTGGGATGATGTTGTATGCAACTATCCAGATTCAAGTTCTACATCAACATTCAAAGCTTTTTATCTTGCATTTAAAAAGGTATCTTGATTTATACATTCATTTTTATTCACCTGTGTACTATTTTTAATTTATAACTTACATATATATCTGTTTATTTTATAAAAGATGAGGAAGGATGATAATGGAGCGCCAGATAGTTTCAAAACCTTTATTGAAAAAATAAAGATCGAAAGACTGAGGAAGCAACGTATTAAGAATTTTCAACTTGATCCAACTCTTAATCATTTCATTTGGAATGAGCTAGACACTATTCAATATCAAGTAATACAAGGCAACTGTGAAGACATTGTTAAACTCATACCTAAAAGGGATTATGCCCTAGTCATTGCAGATATTCCCCATGGTTTCAATATTCCAAACATTGACTATGATAGTGACCCTTATACTTATCAAGCTCTTAGTAAAGTGGTTGCGAGATTTGTAGAAGTCACGTCATCACCATTATGGAGATTTGTGACATTTCATTCAGACATACAATTGGCAATGATATTGTCAAGTTTCAAGGGGAAAACAAATTCAAGGATGCAGCTTACATGGTAAGACATTTAAAATGTATATTTGATTAATGTTGAAAAATTTATTTATGTACGAGTTAATTGAACTTTTACTATTTCATCTTACAGGAAAAAGTCAAATCCTCTTAACAATGAAGATCAACAATTTATAAATGATTGTGAGTTCATTCATATTGATAGTTGGGAAAAAGATGATAGCCATATGTCTATGATTTTTAATCGGGTAGATGGAAAGAATCATAGCCAAATACTGACTTATGATGCTGTTGTGAGAAAATTAACATACGAAGACAAAGAAGCAAAAGGAGAGATAGTTAATATTTATCAAAAACCACAATTATTGATTAACTATCTTATAGGCATTTGTTCAAATGAAGAAGATTGGGTTCTGGATTTATTTTCTGGCTCAGGTAAGTTTTATTATATGGAATTGAATTTCAATATGTTATTTTTTAATTAATATGTCATTATACTAATTTAGTTCATTATTTCTTTTGTGCTTGATAATTAGGTACAACACTAGCTTGTTGCCTTCAAAAAGGAAGAAATTGCATTGCAATTGAAAAAGATCTAGTACAGTGCAGCAAAGAATTAATGCTCTTCAATTTCTTCCAGATGCAATGCAAGAAATTGGGTTGAAGAAAGGAGACTTTAGTGAATCACGTGTGGCAAAAAAGGCAAAGGAACCCCAACCACCATTACATGGAATGTTTGGAAAGACATACATTGGGAGATTCGCAGACATCAAAGATCCATTAGAAGAGGAAAATGAGCAAAAGGAAACAGAAAATATTGTGGAAGAAGACAATGATGAAACTCTAGAGGACGAAGAGTTTGGATTACGTGACATTGTTGATTTTGTAAATCAAGCTTTGCAATGTTTTGACTCTGACATTTTATGAGAAGAATAAATACTCAATTAGGGTTGTTATACGTTCAATATTTGTAATAAGTGATTTTCGCATTGATTTTTAAGTTAATCATTATTTTTTGAAAAAAAAAAAATTATTATTATTATTTTTTTGACATAAAATAAAAAAATATTATTTAACCATTTTTAGTTAAAATTATCGTATAAAAATAGTGATTTTGACATGTCAATTCTAGCAAAAAATTATCAAAACATGTAGTTTTTTAGTTATATTTATGTTAAAAATGGTTATTTTTGTCCATTGTTAAAAAATATTTTTTTTTAGAAACAATTATTTCATGTGAATTGAAAAATTAATTATGTATAAATATGTAGAATATCGAAAATTCTAAATATCGACCTTCTAATTTAAAAATACAAAACAATAAAAACCTCACTAAAAAAAAAATTTAAAATCAAAATAAAAAACAAGAAAATATGAAGAAAATGACCACTTCAAAAATTATCAAATTTACAAAATAATTATTTACAATTTATACATTAAAAATCTTAAAGCTAAAAAACAGGTCTTTTAAAAAAAGGGTGTGATGCAGAATACGCACTTTTTTAAATCAGCATGAAAATCACTACCATTCTAAAACGTAATGTACATAAAAAAAATTAAAGTGCCAAAAACTATGCTCTAAAAAAAATATGTGTGTTCTGCATCACCCCTTTTCAAATTCAGGTCATTTTTTTGCTATCTCTATGAAACGGGTAACAGTATCATTTCCCGTTTCAAAGTTTACATTGATAGTATAGGGCATGTTGTGCGTGTAACATGTTTGATGCATTGTACGTCTGCGTGTAATAGAGCTAGCTATGTGTGTAACATGTTTGCTGCGTATATAGCTAGGGCATCATCCACGTATAAGCTATGGCATCATCCAATGTATCTTCTTGTGTGGCTCTCCTTCCCCAGAAACCCAAGACGTGGTGAAGAGAAGATCACATGAAGAGTGTCTCTAATGACTCCAAATCCTCTTTTATTTATACTAAAAGCGTAAGGTTGAATAGACATGACATTTGGGCTTCTTGAGCCTACGTAAGAGTTGGTCGGCTAGATAATAAAACCATAATCTAAATAAATTCATATCTCTATAAATACTTATCGGAATCGGATGATCTTTGGATCAATCCTACACCTCTCGACGAGAGGGATCCAATAAAAATATCAGCTGCCATAAATAAGCTGACCCACATGGAGTTTGGCCTAGTTGCCAATTTAACAGTTCTAACATATTGTACTAAGATTTGGGATAATATTCTTAGTAGTCAAAGGTCTCCTGCCATCAAATCTGTTCTTGGTTTTCATGAAACTCTTAAAGGTGAATCTAGCTCACAAGTTGAAGCAAGCAATTCTAATGCAAAATCTGAAATACTCAACAAAGAGATAAGAAGTCAATCTCATCAATAACCAAGGAAAGAAAGCCTTCAAAGGAAATCATTTACTCCTAACTATAGAAGTCTTAATTGATTTTCTCCTGTGATCAATATGTTGGAAATAATACTGAGAGGGGGGGGGGGGTGAATCAGTATTATCAAATTCTTATCAATCTATCTTCCTTATTTATACTTTGAATAATTCTTCAAATATTGATCATTACTTTGTATGTCGGTATCATAAAATAATGAGCAGGAACAAGAAAAGCAAATAGTCACACAAAAGAACACCAGATATAAGGTGGAAACCCAATGTGGGTGAAAACACCTGCTGCAATATGTCTCTATCTTCTTTCAATTAGAAACTCCTTTTACAATGATTTTGTACTGGTGCAGTCCTTTGCCAGTACGCAGGCTACAACCTGCAGAGAGCTACAACCCTCTCTCGTTCTCCAGCTTCTCCTGGAAGGGAGCTACAACCCCCTTAGCTCTTGTACTAGCCAAGATACTAGTACGTAGGTGCTGGCCTACTGAAGGCTACAACCTTCTCTTTCTTCCAGGGACCACGTTTCATAAATTTTCAGACTGGATCCATGAACATCAATCAAACAATCTCCTTTTCCCAATTAGCACTGAATCAAGTAAACACTTCTCTGACAGCTGTACCCAGAACACAGTAACAGTAACCACACACCAAATTCTGAACCCAGAATATTGCAGCAATAGACAGAGGCAGCTAGATCATAATTTATATACGCTACTTCAACAACCTGAAACCTGCGTGCAGATCTATAAAGGATAATTACTTCTTTCAAATATTCAGACACTAATTAACCCAGATTGTCAGATTTATAGATCAAGCATGCGCCTCATATAACAGATCAAAATCATGCAAAGATACTATTATTCAAGCATAAAGATTATGACCCATCAAAAGAACTTATCCTTCTTTATGCGCTAAGGTTCCTCCTTCATTCAGATCCAGATCTGCACCATAACCCAATCACAAATATTTCAGATCTAGCACTTATTAGATATTCAATTCATTCGATGATGCTTTGCCAAATGATCTCCTTCCTCTTTTATAGTCTTAGGCCTTCCACAATACCACGGTCCAAAACCATAGGATCAAAAAACTGTTGGACTAATACCATGAACCAACCATGAAAGTGCGTGAGATCAACACTTTTGGATGCAATACCACGAGCCAAAACCATAGGATCAAAAACTATAGAACTAATACCATGAACCAACCATGAAAGTGCGTGAGATCAACACTTTTGGATGCAATACCATGGACCAAAACCATAGGATCAAAAACTGTCAGACTAATACCATGAGCCAACCATGAAAGTGCATGAAATTTTCTCTTCATGAAATGAACTTTTCTCTGCATGAAAGTGCGTGAACTTTTTCTCTACATGAAATAAACTTTTCTCTGCATAAAAGTGCATGAACTTTTCTCTCCATGAAATAAACTTTTCTCTGCATAAAAGTGCGTGAACTTTTCTCTAAATGAAATAAACTTTTCTACATAAAAGTGCGTGAACTTTTCTCTACATGAAATAAACTTTTCTTTGCATAAAAGTGCGTGAACTTTTCTCTACATGAAATAAACTTTTCTCTGCATAAAAGTGCGTGAACTTTTCTCTACATGAAATAAACTTTTATCTTCATGAGAGTGCGTGAACTTTGCTGCACTATAATTTATCATCTGAGATGAGTGGGTTGCCATCAAGTACAACATATGTATCATAATGCCAACACAATAATGTTGAATGTTCTATATGTCATAATTTTTGACATGTTGCAGCGAGTTGCAGAAATAGAATGTTTCAAGCTAATAATTGTCTCATAGAAAGATCATCAACTCCCAGGGACTTAAAATGATATTTTTTTGCTTGCAATATGTTTGGTCACAAACCCATTGGTTGCAATAGAAGGAATATGAAACATATAGATGTTATGCTTGTAACAAGTCTAGGCATCTAGCAAAGTAATGCAGGAACAAGTCTATGGATTGCCGCAGACAATATGGTAAGCAACCAAATAAGAACATTGATATCAGAAAACCTGAAAGAGATGGATCCACCACTAAGCAAGAAAATGAAGAACAAATAAGGTGTGGTATTTCTCTCTGCCCGTTCGAAGATGAAGATGAATGGTACATAGATAGTGGATTTTCTCATCACATCACTGGAGATAAGAGTAAAATCGAGTCTCTTAGGAAATACCATCACAGTAATGTTATTCTTCGAACTGATGTTTCAACAAAAATTCTACGACAAGGTAAAGCCAGAATTAATAAAACTAGAGCAACAGTTGATGCTTTGTTAGTTCAAGGGCTAAAGAAGAATATCCTAAGTGTAGGGAAAATGGCAGATAAGGGAAATATAATTGTGTTTACATCAACCAAGTGTAAGGTTATGAATGAAGTAACTGGAAAGCTCATAATAAGAGGACACAGAAATCAAGACAAATTATATGTGTTTGAAGATCGGAATTCTCATAGACATGATAAAGGATCAGACTTAGAGTAAAAGAAGGTTTTTACTATTGCAGTCTCTTATTATTAAATGAATATTTCTAACAATGACTGCAGAAGTGGTGAGAGATACTTGATCTCATGAAAAACAGAAGATGGTTATTAGGTCCTTAGGATTAGTGATGTGTAATATCGGGGGGAGTAATACATATTAATTCCCATGGTTGTTTTTTATTTTCTTATTGGTTATACTATTGACAGTGTCTCTGGTGAAGTAACAATGTACAAGTATAGTCAGAACAGACTCAGGGGCAGTTGAAAGTGTGAAATTTTAGTATTTCACTTTCTGTACGCAAATCTTATGAAGACAAGTCTCGTGTATACACGAGTTCTAAACTGCAAAGTCACGTATATTTTGGTTTGATGAAGAAACAGTGGGAACTGACTCAGGAAAAGGGTCTGATATGGTTCACTCAATTATCAATTGGATTTTATGTTCTGATGGTTGAAGGTTGCAATCTGTTGATGTTGTTTGAAAGTTCTTTTCGCTTGTATAAGTTTTTGATGACTTGATGGATGACTGGTTGACGATGATGCCTTGATGATTCTTACTAATATATGAAATGATCATATCTAACATGAATAGTTGGCACAGGTTCAGGGGGAGCATTTTTTTTTATTCTAAAAATGAACTGTTGGCATTATGTTTGATTCATACATAATGATTCATTGGTGTTGTTGCTTATGTTGATGAAGTTCTTGAATGATAAATTTGTTATGACGAAGAGTTGATTATGTTTCATATTGATGAAGTGGTGTTGGTATAATAAACCTTCTTATGAAGAATTTGGGCCAAGAAAATGATGTTTTGAAGACATAGTCATATGCTACTACTACATTTGTTGAATTATACTTGGAAACATGGAAAATTAAAGAATGATGCTACCTTGTCCTATCTTATGATGATTCTCACTTATGGTGTTGTGAATGCATATCACGTCACAGGGTGATGATAACGAAGCTACATTGTTCTATCTTGTAATTGATGATGAGTTGTCGCCAACAGATATCTATGGTGCAGATCATATATGGTGTATATGACTATCATGGTCTTTTTGGGGTCTTTGGTCTTGGTTATAAATGTCTTATCTAGCATTTGATGTAAAGGTCATGTAAAGACCTATGATACAATAATTGTAAAACTCAATCACGTATGGACTATTGTGGTCAAGACCTTTTGGACATATGATGTAATGATGTCAGACCCACTGTGATTGGGTAATTGATGTTAGTTTGAGTCCTTGGTGTTAGGACAAGTCTTATGAGTCATAGAGTCACGTAATTCAATGTTCATCCTTCAGAAACTTCAGTATGCAATCAAGGGGAGCATGATCAATGTTCATACTTAGCAGTGCAGATATGGAAGTCTTCATTTAGCATTGGTCAGCCCTTTGCCTTTGATGTCAAAGGAGGAGAGTAGCTTGGTGTTTGGCGAGTAGCTTAGTGTTTGACAAGCTTGGTGCTTGGCTTGATGTATTACATGTTGTGGTAACCAAACACCAAAGTGGTTGCCATCAAGTCCAAAGGGGGAGATTGTTGGCATTATGAATT
The DNA here is from genome assembly GCA_031772625.1 of Pinus tabuliformis. NCBI lineage: Eukaryota > Viridiplantae > Streptophyta > Pinopsida > Pinales > Pinaceae > Pinus > Pinus tabuliformis. The sequence goes on along the minus strand of CM062811.1, from coordinate 1,143,028,626 downwards.
AGGTGTTGTCCTTGATGGCAACCTACGTGATGAGTTGTCCTTGATGACAAGATGAATGACAACCTACTTAATGATTTGTATATTGATGGAAACCTACTTGGTGAATATTTAAATAGGATGTGACATAGTGTATTGACAAAGGCATCGCAGTTCAAAGGCAGGAGAATGACTAAGTTGGAAGTTCAAAAAGTCGCGTACACACGCGATTTTAAAGAAACAAAGGTGCATACATTTTCCGCACCATGGTATTCTAAATACCAAGGGTCCTTACCATGGTATTTCCCTATGGTATTGAGCCCAGTAATGGATGATTTGATCATGTCTAAGAAAACTATCGGCTGGAGTATGGTTTTGACCTGTGGTATTGAAAAAGGCTAAACTATATAAAGTGATGAAGATCAAAGTATGAAATGTGTGCAAGTGATGGAAATCTTATGAATAGTTAGATCTAAAGCAAGTATGCATGTTATGGGCTATTGATGCTTTTCTTGATCTAAACAAAGTATGCACTCGAGAGTTTGATGATTGATCAGATCCAATAAATCTGAGATGACAATTATGATGAATTGATTTGTGTTGATGGTGTCTTAACGCATGACTTGTCTGTGTATGTCGAGATCTGGGTATGACTGAAGTTTTTTGTTGCAACAAAGAAGTGATTCTGAATTTGGAGATATGTACACAGGTTTTATAGCCTGCAAGGCACATACACAGGCGGATGTGTTTATGGTAAGCCGCATACACGTGGGTTTGGTTCTTGAAAAGCGCATACACACGCGGCTATGCTTTGAGGAAAGTGCATACATAAAGTAGGACTTTTGATGAAAGGATGTTTGATCCGTTTTATCAGTTCTCACGTATTTTTGTTGTTTGTCAATGAAATCTTCTTGTTCATCTGGATTTAAACAATGACGTTTTGATTGTGGAATGATTCATTGAAGAATGTTCAGATTACTTGTTGATTGTGATGGAAGATCAAAGAATGTTATGTGATTGGTTCAGAATGTTGCAGTAGATATGAGTATGATTTAGTGTTTGTTTCAGAATGATAGTGGTCCAATTTGTAGTTTGCAGAAGTTTAAGATCTGTACGCGAGTATGCTTTATGAAAGGCGCGTACACACGCAGGATTACTACTGAGAAGTAGTGTATACATTTTGACAGATGGTTGATGAGGGTTTGCAGTAACATAATTTGGTTTCTATGATATGCACTATGATGTTTGATGTTCTGGTTATAGTGATCTAACTATTCAGTTGATTGGTTGAGTTTTGATTGAGTTACAGTGATTGGGTTTCACTGATTGGTTGAGTCAGTTGTGACAAATATTGGTTGATTCAGTTACAGTGATGAGTTACAATTTGATGAATAATATTGAGCTTAAATGTTGGTAGTGGGTCCAGTCTAAAATTTGATGAAATGTGGCCTACAAGTTGTGATGATGTGTAGTAGGTGGATCCAGTATGAAAATTTATGAAACGTAGTCCCCGAGTTGAGGGAGTTGGCGCTTCATTCCAGTAGTAGTTGTTAAATCAAATTAGGGGGTTGGAACTTCCTTCCAGTAGCAGCTGGATAACGAGTGAAGGTTGTAGCCTTCAGCAAGTTGGTGTCTGTGTACTGGTACAAGTTTATGCCAGTACAAGAGCCAGGGGTTGAAGCTCCCTTCCAGTAGGAGTTGGAAAACGAGCGAAGGTTGTAGCCTTCTGCAGGTGGGTGTCTATGTACTGGTATGAGTCTACGCCAGTACAAGATTGTAAAATATTTTATTTATATTAAAAATAAGACAAAGACGACAACGACAGGTGGTTTTTTCCCGCATTTGGCTTCCACCTTAAATCTTGGTGTTCATGTGTGTTTCTTATGTGTGATGATTTATTTTGTTCTTACTACACATGGTTATTTTCTATCTAATGTATAATAAAGTACAAATACACTCGTTGAAGATAACGAAATGAAGAATTAACTGAATCATAAATTTATTGGATGTACGCTAGTTGTCTTAAGAACAGTCGCGTACACACGCGGGTTCCTTTCAATAAAGTAGCATATAGAAATCAGAATATAAAATGAAAAGTTTGTGATTTTGAAAATACTTATTCTTCCCAACTTTGCTTAACCATACCTGACTTTGCCTAACCATGTTTAACCATATCCGGGTATGTACATGACCTTTCTTCACTGGATCTATGTATAATTCTTAAAACATCACTTTTATCCTTCCTCTGTCTCTGAACTGATATTCCTTTGTCCAGTCTCTCTCTTACATATGTACTAGCTTGTATACTCATTATGCTACCATCATGTTGACATATTTATCAAGTAAGTTCCAATTAAGGACAACTCATTAGTCATAATGCCAACATTTTGTTGACATTAGCTTGTTTCTATGAAAATGGCATGTTGTGGATCATATGCTCTATGTACTTGCATTATGACATTGTATTAGACATGCATTGATGAGAATATTTTTAGAATAGCCATGTATGAGAGAGTCTCATTCTTGTATGTTTCACACAGAGTCATAAGCCATAAATGACATGTGTTGTATAGTGATTCATGAGTTGGTGCAACTATGTATGGGATTTTAGTAGTGTTGGTACAACCATGTATTTCATGTATTATCTTTTTACACTCTCATACTTATCATGGCGAGACAGTCTACAGTCATGTATTTTCATTGTCCTATCATGTTTCTCTATTATACATGTAGATACAGATGGAATCGTGCATGCATTAAGAGAGAGTCATGTGATTCATGGTTCAACCATATGTATAGGCTTATGTTTTCATTGTACAATCATGTATTATCATTTGGGAAGCCATGTAATAGGCCTGTGAAGCCCTGTACTTTGTTGCATATCATTTTGTCATAATCATTGGTCCATGTAGAGTAGCCTCTTGCATATGGAAAGGAGGCATTGACAATTATGTATATATATATATATATATATATATATATATATATATCAGTCTACATTCAGCCACGGAGATGTTTACATTCAGTGGAGTATGGTTGGTCATACAGTTGTGACTTGTGATCATATATTTGTTGCTACCATGTCTACTTCAGAGAGATATTGTTTCTGGATAGTCATTGTTGTTGTTGATAAATGAGTTTTCTACTGTTGGAGAGTACATTGTGGAGATGATGTATTTGATGTTGTTGTTTCAAAGTTGGTTGGATATATGTTGTTGCTGCTATGAGTTGATCAGAGTTGTTGCTGCTAGTTGGTCACATTATGTTGTTGCCATTATATGTTGGTGATTTGATATGTTGTTGCTATTATGACATGGATTATGTTGTTGTTGTTTCAGGGGAGAGAACATGTGTTTCAGACATTGTTGTTGCTAAGTGAGAGAGTTTATTGTTGTTGTTGGTAGGAGATGTATATTGTCACTCTAGTGTGTTGTTGTTTGGACATAGCTTGTGTCCAGGGGGAGTTTATTGCACATATCTTTCAGTTATGTGGAGGAGTGTTGTTTCCTTTCATTCTTGCACCCCATTGTTCATCACTTCCATATGATACTGAGTGGAGTATATGTTTTCGTTGATGGAGCCCATTGCATGTAGAGAAGTATATAACATTCATCCTTGACATGTTTAGCCCTTTTCCATTGATGTTAAAAGGGGAGAATGTGAGGATATTAATCGGTTTTCAGATGACAGTTTCATATGATTGTTTCAATTGGGTTGTCATCAATGCCAAAGGGGGAGATTGTTAGTATTAATGTGTGTTGCAGATGTGTTGTTGGTTGGCATTGATGTTAACCTGATTGGGTGGGTTGCAGGGGTTGGTTATATATGTGTATGTGTCACTGCAGGTGGCTTGTGTATGGATGATGTGTAGATGGTCATTGGCATGTCTACTAACTTGGACTAGCTTGGAGATTTGATGATCTCCTTGATCATATTGCCGCATACATGTGTTGGTCGCTGCTACAAGAGTTAGAGTTGAGGAGCCTTGTTGATTAGGTTTCCATGTCACGGTTTAGGTCTCTCATTTTGATGATGTTGTATATTGGGCTTGGAAAGGATCTACAAGTCTTAGTGAATGCTTGAGATGGTTGTACATGTGTTGGAGGATGTCTGACAAGGTACTAGAGTTGCATACTGATGGTAGAGATGTTGTGGAGAAGTTTGATGGCCCAGCTGTTTAGTATGATAGTTGGTTGACATCCTAGTCAACCTGTTTTGACTTGTGATCATGTTGGTGATATGGAAGTGACTTGGTGAAGTGTTGCAGAGGTGTCAGTGACTTCTAGAGGTACTACAAAGGCTTGTCAAGATTTGGAAGAATGTTAAGTAGGATCTGAGATGATTTGACTGAGTTATGACCATCCATGCCCTAGTTGCATGGATGATGGGTCATGGGAGCGACTGAAAATCTCAAGTCGTTGGTAGACAAGCCTCTGGGAGCGACTGAGGAGCTCTAGTCGAATCTACCATGTGTTGTGCGTGCGACTGAGGTTTTTCACGAGAATTTCTCCGTATTCCTCGCACAACTCAACTAATTTGGGTATTTCGACAAAGTTTATGATTGGAATTTTCCAGAAAAAGGTCGAATCAAGTCGTGGGGTCTCCAGAATCTGATCAAGGTTGAAGATATCAAAAGGATAGTGGAGTTAGTGGTTGATTTAGTCAAGAAGCCTATCTCAACCAAATCTGAAGTGTGTGAAAAGAGTTGTTGAGTGATCCATAACCTGTAGCATTTACTGAGTTAATCATCACAAAAAAATGATAAACAAAGAAAGGCTTTAAGTCTATTTAGTTTGTGGTCTTGAGAGTGTTTGAGTATACCATAGTGAGGGCCTTAAGAGTGCGTATAAATTGCAGCGGCTACTCACATTGTTTTGCAGTGTTTTATCAGTGTATTGTGTGCAGAAATTGGAGATAGAGTTGAGAAGAAGATTCAGATTTTATATGTTGATTGTGTTAGAAAATGGGTAGCTTGTGGTGTGTTAGAGAGGAGAGATGATTGTGAGTAGAAGAGAAGAAATAAACCTCTCCAAGAAAAAGTTTTTGATCTAGATTTTATGTGCAGAACGATGGTGTTGTTGGGTTGCCATGTTGAGCGAATTGATAACCCAATATGAAATATTTATGAAACGTGGTTCACATGGAGGAAGTGAAGGCATGAAGGCTTCAAGTAGACAGTGATTTGGCCGATTCAGTAGAAGATATTTCTCTATTTAATAGGAGTTGGATAGTCCAATGGTAATTGGGCGAGGATCATTGATCGTGGGAGCTTCCAGCGGATAGTTTTCCTTAGATCTGTGAGAGAAACAATTTTTCCTTCCTGGTAGGTTCTAGCATACTGTAAAGGAAGCCGAGTCTTCTGGCTTATGGGTGTAAGCTAATCCATGTAAAATTTGTTCAGTAGATTAATAGAAAAATTGGGCAGTGCAACAACAACATGATGGTTTTCTTCTGAAAGGGTTTCCACCAGAAATACTTGGGTTCTTATGTGTGCATGCTTGTGTTTATTTTTCTCATGGTTATTATGTTTTGAATTTATTGTTTCTTTCATATTCAGTTAAGCTAATGTTGTGAATGTGCATGGTTATTTGACATTGTGGTAAAAGAATAAAAATTGATATAAAGGCCAACATTACTGATTCACTACCCCCCCCCTCCCCCCCCCCCCTCCTCTCAATAGTGATCTAGTTTCCAACAGAAATATGGCATAACCCCTTTGAGTGATGAGAATTTTATTGCTTCATCAGGGCCGAGATATTCATAGAGAGTTCCTTTTACTTTGATATGCATGGATATTCTCAAGGACAAGTGGCAATAAGAGGGAGTAGAGCTCATGTTATTAATGAGCTTTTACATGCTTTAAACCTGTTTCGATTCTTTTGCATTTTAACATTTGATTCATGTTCTTTCTTTTCTTACAGCTACATCAATCTCAAGTGTATGCAACCCCTTCTTCTCACTAGATAAAAGAAATAGTGAACCAACACAAGCGATTGACAACAACCAATCAAAAGGTAGGACAATGGAGCAAGGGAATGATGTCAAATGTTAAGTATAGATAACATGGGATGATATTATCATCAAAGCCTCCTATTTGTGCTCCTCCTAACAAGTGAAAGAAAAGGCCTTAAGGAAGGCCGTAGTGGACTAGGGGAAACTGATAACCACCAAGGTGAAGCAAGGAAACAAGTGTACAACCAAGAGTGATCTATCATTTAATTCAACTTGTGATCCGTAATCAAATGTTTTTAATTATTAAATGAAAGCACTTGAATATATAAAAGGTTAATGTACTTCACAATAAATGACCCGCCTTCATTGGATGAGCAAGCTAGATGAATGAATGCACTAACTAGGAAGTGACTCAGAGGAATCTCAGGCTAGCTAACTATGGATCACAATAAGGTTGTTGGTTGGAAAACTGCATCATAAATTTAAGAAAAAAAATAATCTCCCAAGGTTACCCAAACATGTGGGTGGATAACAATCCCAACATGGCATTAGAAAAAATTTGAACCTTTTTCTATTTCACTACTGGTTAAAGTTTTCTTCTAGGTTGTTCATGTTGGTATGGTTTGTGTCTACAATAATACTTTGGGATACCAAAAGCTCTAAATCAAGGAGTTTTGGGGTTATTAATTTTCATGGAATTATTAATGGCTTAAGAAAGGCACTTTGTTTGTGTTTGTTTGGTTGTTTTGTGCACATTTATGAAGATCTTGTCCATAAATTTGTGTGACCAACATTATGGTTTCTATGTTAATTTTTATTTCAATAACTTTTAGTAGCAACTCCAACGCTATTGGTTGGTGCCATTTTGGTTAGTTGTTTTATGTACCTTTATGGAGATCTTGTGCATAAATTGATGTGACCAACATTAGGGCTTCTATGTTAATTTTTATTTCTATAATTTCTAGTAGCAAATCCAAGGCTAACAGTTAGTGGCATCACTATTATTTATGATTTCGAAACCAAGGTTTCATATCACCCTTTTGCGAATATATTTTAAAATATTTTTTTAGTCTAAATGTGTATACATTTTCATCTAGTGGCATTGTTCTAAGGTCTATAGGACTAGGGTTCCCAAACCTATCTTTTCCCTACAAGTGATATGAAGATTTATTTCTAGAAGCATTTTCCTAAGGGTTCCAAACCTAATTGGTGGCATTTTGTTTGTTTGTTTTGTGCACCTTTATAGAGATCTTGTCCGTAAATTGATGTGACCAAAATTAGGGTTTTTATGTTAATTTTTATTTCTATAATTTTTAGCAGCAAATCCAAGGCTATTAGTTAATGGCATTAATATTATTTGTGATTTTGAAACTAGGGTTTCATATCGCCCATTTGTTGATTTATTTTAAAAGATATTTTTAGCCTAAATTTTTATATGTTTTCATCTAGTGGCATCATTCTAAGAACTATGGGACTAGGGTTTCCAAACCTATCTTTTCTTTACAAGTGATATGAAGATTAATTTCTATAAACATTGCCCCAAGTGTTCCAAGCCTAAAGTTTCATGATCATCTCTTAGGGTTTCTCGGGGTTCAAGTCTTTCTTCACAACTCAATTAAACCATATTATCTAAAAAATATTGGCTATTGGCATCATATCTTACAGTGCAAACATAGGGTTTTCTTGGATCATTCTTTTGCAATAATATTTCTCTAGGTTGTGTTTTTTGATAAGCTTTCTTTCAACCTAAATGCAAAAACAAGACATTGTAGGTTTCTTAGAAGCACGAGTATCATTTGCTTCTTTGGTTTATATAAAGGATTCCTTGAAGATTTTATGAGAACGTAATGACCTCAAATTCCCAATTCAACAAGGCTACTTATATTTGGGTAGGCTTAACATAAAAAAACAACATCTGAAATGGTTATTATACAAATATTTATGTCTTTGAGTCTCACTTGATTTGTCTTCAAGGTATTGAAGAGCTTGTAGGAGTAAAAATTTGTGACGGGGATCTTCTAGATGATGATGTTGACACGTTTTACAATGTACATCTAGTTGTGCGCTCTGCATATGGGTTTGACTTATTATGCCAATTCCTTTATCAATGGTATAACTTGGTCACTTTTTTTGTTTTTATTTTTTATGAAGTACATGAGCCCTGTAGTATACCTAGGAGGGATATTATGGGGTACAAAGGGAGGTACCCAAGGGAATAATGTAATAATGTAATGAGCCATAGTTAATAAATAAAGTGGTTAACCTGCATAATGTAAGGGACCACAAGTAGTTAGGAATAATGTGATAAGTTCATTGTATTATATGTATGGTATTGAGAGACTCATGGTAATTACTCATGGTATTGTATGTATCAAACCTATATAGAGGCTAGAGACTCTTCATTGAGGCATGTCAAGGATTATTGTATTGACAAGCATATGGCTTGTGGAGTGATATCCTTCCTTAAGGAGTGATTGTATGGTGTTTCCCTACCTCAAGGGTTTTATCAATAAAGATCTGAAGATTCTATATTTTTTTCTTGTATTGGGCATATTTGGTATTTTTAATATATTTGCAAGTCAAATCTACTACAAGTGGTATCAGAGCGCTTTCTTGGGTGAAGAGGGGAAGCAACCTTGTTTTTCATTTTTTGCAGGTTTTTTTGGGCGACGAGTTTGCAGATCAAATATGAAACTTTTGGTGCAAATTTTGCAAAAAAAATAGTATATTTGGATTCCTTGTCGAAAAATATCCAGATTCAAAAAACAATGGCCGAATGGGAGTCTAGATGAGGGAGATATCACTGATTTAAAATCAGTTGTGTTGCAGAATTTCAGAAAAGAAATTGCAGATCTGAGCTTCTCTTGAAAAATTACCTAATTTCAAAAACAAAATTGATCGAATCGAAGACCAGATGAGGGAAATATTGTTGATTTAAAATCAACCTTTTTTTCAAAAAAAATTGTGACAAGAAGACAGTTGCAGCTCGAATCTAAGTTCCAGAGTGCCCAGATCAAGATTTCAATAGCAAGAGAAGATGCATAATGGTTGTTCCATTTCCGATAACGGGCTATAATAAGGATTTTGCACCATAGTGACCAAGTTGTGGCCATTTTAGAATAAGTAATTTTTTTCAAAACCCTCATTCCTCTTCATGGCTTCTACTAAGAGGAAGTTTACAGGAAAACATGATGGCCCTACCATTGAAGAAGTCCTAAAAATGGAAAAATCAATATATCTGAAAGTTTGGAAAGAGATATCATGACTTAATTTTAGAGATGAAACTGCCATATGGTGGGAATCACTTGACAAAAAGAAGTTGGTAAGTCTTCCTGATGAAGAATTTGAAAAAATCCTTTTGGACAAATGGTCTAATGCTAGAAAACAGGATAATGAGAAACATAAGAGGTTATTTTCTACTGGTATATCCTTATTACAAGTTCACGGATCTATTCAAAAAGAGAAGATCATTATGTCTATCAATCCTAGTTGCAAGCATAATTTTATTAATGTTCATTTGACTAAAATATTGCAAGTCCCAACAAAACAAATGGAGCACACACAGGTTGATAATGAAGATGTGCAAGTTTATAAAGATTTGAAGATTTCCCTGGATAAGTATGTCTTTCATTTTGATTTTTATGCTTTAGATATATGTCTTTCATTTTGATTTTTATGCTTTAGATATGGCTGATGTGGATATTATTTTGGGATACCCTTGGATGGAATCCATTGGTACAGTGAATATTATTGTGCAGAAGAAATTCCTAAAGCTCTGGTATAAAAAGAAGAAAATTACATTGCAAAATATTTCCATCAGTAAACAAGTAGAGTCCAAGGAGGCCAAAGCAGAAAACGTTGCAAATACTAACACATCATATGAAGAGTCCGTGGTGGAAGTAACACTGGAAGACAAGCGAAAATTGTAGGCGCCACAACAGGTACCAAATACCACTCAGGCTCCATCAGATAGTGAATTAAAGAAAGATATATTGTCTATATGAATATATTAGTAAGAGATGTTATACTTGAAGTATTTATCTATAGTATGCTAGGATAATTTCTACTAACTCTATCTAAATCTAGATGGCTTTTTTCCTATCATAGTGGATACTTCTATATTATAGTTTGGCATAACTCTTTAGAAAAATCCTATATGCAATAGTTGTCATATAATGAGTTATGTCTTTGGATCTCATTTGACATGTGTTCAAGGTATCGAAGAGCTTGCAAGAGTAACAATTTGTGATAGGGATCTTCTAGATGATATTTTTGACACATTTCACAATGCACATCTAGTTGTGCACTATGCATACAGGTTCCATTTATTGTGCCAAATCCTTGAGAAAAGGTATAACTTCTTCCTTTTTTGTTTGAGTCTTTTTTATAAAGTACATGGGCCTAGAATCCAGTGTATTGTCTATATGATTATTCTAATAGAGACATTATACTTATGGAGTTTGTTTGGTATGCTAGGATAATTTCCACTACCTCTATCTAAGTACAAATGTTTTTTTTCCTATTATAGTGGATAGACATGTATTGTAGTTGGGCATACCTTACCTCCTCTTATTAATGTACCCTCTACAAAGATTTATTCTACACTTTTGTTAAACTTGATTGATTCTCTTTACAGTGCACATTCAAAAGTGCATTTTTCCTATAAAGCAATTTTATTATTAACCCCACCACATTTGGAGAGTGCCTTTATGTTGTAGAAGTGGGTGGATTTCTAATGGATTAAACTACATTTTTCCTATATAGCCTTACCTATTCAAGGATGTGATGATTTTAATATTAACCCCACCACATTTGGAATGTACCTTTATGTTTTGGGAGTTAGTGGATTTCTAATGGATAAATTGTTTTAATGTGATGCATGGCCTATCTTTGGATAGTGCCTTTATGTTTTAAGGGTTGGTGGATTTCTAATGGATACATTGTTTTGTTACAGTGCAAGGGATACCTCTCAATTATTGAAGTTGGTTTAAAGTGACATTTTTCAACCTATCACTGCTTGTTCTTGTTAGGGAGATAAGTACTTTCTCACCTTATTTGTTATAGTCTCCAATCACATGTTTTCAAGACATTTCCTACTAATTTTTACAAATGATTCTCAACACATCTCACTGAACCTCTTCCTTACACACTATGATGGCTATCCTTTTTAGATGCCCTACACTCTAACATCTTTTGTAATCCTATACAAATTATGCCACCCTTTATATCTTGAATTTGCCATCACGCTCCAATGGATCCTTGTTCTATACCTCTACCAAATGCCACTTTCAACAAATTGTGGAACAAAGTTGGTGTTGGAGATGTGACATTTGCGGGGGAGTTTTTTTCCCAAAGATTTGGGGGTAGTTATATGGTGTGTGTTCAACATTAAGAAGGAAAATTTTAATGTAATGCCTTCTCTCCAAAGCATCTTGCCCAAACTGAGTGGGAGGGGGTTGTGAATAGGGCCAACCATATTTTGAGTTGTGTATTTATATGCCTAATCTCTATTTTGAGTTGTGTATCTATAAACCAAATGAATTTTGTAACTTGTATTTTGTCATGACCAACCTATAAACCCACCCTTATCTGTATTTCGACCTTTGCTAACCCTGTATTGAGTTGATATCTAATAAACCCACTCATATCTATATTCACCAATTCTCTTTGTAGCCTCCTATTCAAACTAAAGGGTGGTGTTGAGAATAGTGCAATCTTCACATGTGGCCTCAACCATCTCATATTGTGTTATTAATGTAATTTGTTAGGAAATGCAACTAAGGTCATTATTTATTGTCATACTAGATTAATGTCAATGTCACCACATTCAATGAATTTTCCCCTCGAAATTCAAAACTCTCCAAATATGACGACAACTCAAATTATTTTGACTCAAATTCGATGAATCTCAATTGGAATGCAAAATCAAGCTCGAATTTGAACTTCAAACTAATAAAATGGGTAAAAAATTGAGGGTTTCCTCATTTTTGGCCCTAAATTTCAACAAAGAAAAAAAACAAAACTTAGCCACCACCCGTTTAACATGGATTTGGCATGAAAACCCCTCTTGCAACTACATACTTTTCCACAAGTCAACTCAACCTAGTTCCAACTTCCTCTACCTGAAGAGTTTCCTCCCTAAAAGTGCATACATTCCTTTGCAAGTGCATCCAACCCAATTCCAAACTCCTTTTCCCTACGAGTTTCCTCCCATAACAACCTTTGAGTCCACAATATACAAACATAAAATTTTAAATTTTGTAGTGTCAAATTTAATGCCACATTTTATGATGGAAATTTGTCAATATTGATTTTTTTATTAATTTCAAAGTCCTCATACTAGAATTCAAACCAAGTGACCTAGATTATTGTTAAGATCAACCTAGTCAACTTTGATATGTAGGATTGATAACCCTCTTGAGGGCACATACTACTTATGTGACCTCATAACCTCTCTTTAGAGTTTAGAGTTTCTTGTTAAGATCGACCTAGTCCCTCTTGGGGACACATCCTACTTATGTGACCTCATAACCTCTTTAGAGTTTAGAGTTTCTTGTTAAGATCAACCTAGTCCCTCTTGGGAGCACATCCTACTTATGTGACCTCATAACCTCTCTTTAGAGTTTAGAGTTTCTTGTTAAGAGCGTCCTAGTCCCTCTGGGGGCACATCCTACTTATCTAACATAACCTCTCTTTACATGCACACCCCCGTTGAGTTTTGTATTTGTAATATCATCTTGAACCCGACTTGAAGCAACCCTCCAACTTGAGTTTTGTATTTGTAATATCATCTGTGTGATCATGTGATCTTGTAATCATTCTTTAACTTGTACACATCAGTTGTAATATCATTCTGTTTTGACGATATCATCTTCTAATCATGCTTTAATCTATAGGCATTATTGTTTTATAATACAAAGAGATTTAAACCTATAGACATTTATCTTTCAAATCTCAGTTGTAATATCATGTTGTTTAATCATATGATGATATTGTAATCATGTCTTAACCTATACACAACATTTTTTATACGAAGTGATATAGGCTTTTTTAACCTATAGGCATCATTCTTTTATGCAAAGTGATTTAAGCCTATAGACATTATATCTTTGGCATTCTGTTTCTCTCTATTGCACTTGTTTTGCGGGTTGATTGTGTAGTTCCATTCAATCCCCTACTTGGCTTGTGATCTCAAGAGCTCAACAATGTTCATGTTAGGGTTCAAGAGAAATAAATATAAAAATCAAGAAATACACATTCAAACCATGTACACCATGATTATCTGGAAAACCCCAATTGGGGAAAAACCAACCAACAATAGATCTATTATTGTCCTTGGCTAAAACACAGCAAGCCGGCCAACAACCTGAGCTTTCACCGCTCAACCATGGCTACCTACAATGGAGAATACACAAGCCTTTTAAGGGCTTCAACTACATGTAATACCATGGGCTCAATACCATGAGTCACCAATACTAGGTGCCCAAAACCTCAACTGTTAACCATAACTGTTGACATAACCTCAACTCCACCATAGGGTCAAGTTTATCTAACGATCCCCCCTTTAAACTTGACTTTGGATTTTCCTTGGCCAAATCTAGCCAAATCTGCCAAATGAGCTAGCCACCACTCACCTCCAGGCCCTTCCTAGTCAATGTTAGGGTATTTGATAATCTCACAAGCTGTCCTAGTTCAACATGTTTCATCATACCACCACATGCATCCCATATCACCCAAGTGGACATTCAGACTTTACCAGTGATTTACTGGGGTACGCATGCCTTACCAGGTCTTACAGTCGTATACCCATTTACATGAAAATTTCCATTTTATTTTTATTTTGTTGCTATCTTGACCCACACACAACTTGAACTACTGCAAGTTTAACCATGCATTTCACCCTGTAAGACTCCTATCCCACTATTTAACCCTTCTCTTGTAACTGAATTTTTATTTAAAAATTCTGTTACTATTTCAGAATAGAAATTTTTCTTTAACCATAAAAGCCCTTCAACAAGTTTCTTTAAAAAAAGAATTACCCGACTTTCTTGATTTTTTAAATTTCCAAAAAATATTCCCAGGGCTTGCATTTTCTTCTTGCTCCTCATCGAACGAGGCCTTGGCAAAGCCTTCAGACTTCATTTTCTTCTTGCTCCTCATCGAACCATCACTCAATGGACATTGCTGGTTTGTGCAACGAGCTATTGCTTCAACCAATGCCACCACTTCGTCGATGGGAACATTTCGAACAGCTATCCAAGGTTCTTGCCAACCAGAGCTTTGATACCACTTGTTAGGGTTCAAGAGAAATAAATATAACAATCAAAAAATACACATTCAAACCATGTACACCATGATTATCTGGAAAACCCCAATTGGGGAAAAACCAACCAACAATAGATCTATTATTGTCCTTGGCTAAAACACAGCCAAGTCGGCCAACAACCTGAGCTTTCACCGCTCAACCATGGCTACCTACAATGGAGAATACACAAGCCTTTTAAGGGCTTCAACTACATGTAATACCATGGGCTCAATACCATGAGTCACCAATACTAGGTGCCCAAAACCACAACTGTTAACCATAACTGTTGACATAACCTCAACTCCACCATAGGATCAAGTTTATCTAATAGTTCAGTGGTTCACCGCTTCACAGCTATTTAACCGACACAAGACAACTCTAATGCTTCTGTTTAATCTTTCTTTAATCTTACAGTGGAAGCACTTTCGGAAAAAGAAGGATACACTATGGGCTACTATTCACTGTAAGGAAAGGAATAATTAGATACAAACCTATCCTTCCACTGTCAAGGACTTAAACAAAATATATGATGTATGCCTGTGCCATGCCACTTCGAAAGCCATCTGGCTTAAAATGTTGCTTAGAAATAAGCGTGAAAATCAGTGAGGCCTAATTCAATTGCATTGTGACAATTAAATTTGCAAAGCTATATTCGGCATCCTTGATTTCATGGAAGGATAAAACAAACTGAAACCAGTAGTATTATTTCAACACAGAGAAGATAGCTGAGGATCAAAATGAACTGAAATTCTGTGATATAATATCACAACTAAGGCACTGTCTAATGATAATTTTTCCATCATAGAGATCAATTAAATACAAGGTAACAGAAATAATAATTAAATGCTAAAGCACTTTCTAGTTCGCTCAATAGGAAAGTTTGAAGTTACAGCTGTACATCTTCCTACTTTAAATTTAAAAGTATCCTTGCATACCATAAATAGCAAGATTAAGAGTATAACCATGCCCAAAATGGTTAGTGACAACAGTATTTATAGTAAAGCCATTGTGGATGAAATTCTGGATAGATAATACATCTAGATATGGATAGTGTCTGATGCAAAGGAGAAGAAAAAGTGAGGATCTATAGTTAAGAAGAAATTCTTCGAGATTTTCTCTAACAAACAAAAACAAGCACAATATAGATAGGGTAACACTTATCAGTAATGTGTAAAAGCATTAATTTTCATACACCATGCCAGCTCTGATTCTCAATGTATGAGATACATAGTTTTCCTATAAGCATTTGAAATATGTGTGCACAGCAACTATAAGCATTTGAAATATGTGGTGTACACAGTTTGTCTGTGGCTTATATAATGTAATGGTAAATATAATGCAACACAGAGAAAGCAACTATAAGCATTTCAAATATGTGGTGTACACAGTTTGTCTGTGGCTTATATAATGTAATGGTAAATATAATGCAACACAGAGAAAATAACAATATAGGTTCTGAACTAGTAAAAAAAACAGAGATATCTAAGGAACTTATGATATACCTATAAAGTCTGTCACCGACAAGCATAAAATCATGTAATAGTACAAAGATAAACTGCTTGCAAGATTAGATCCCAAAGGATATATCGCAGCTTTAATATAATCCATCAGCAGAGAAGGGGAATAGCTAATTACCTAAGCAAATATTCTTCATCTTCTTCATCATTCCCATTCAATCAGGCATGCAATGCACTAGATATTTTAGTAATAGAATGGGAAAAGAATGGAAAACACGACCTGCTTTAGTGGCTATTGAGTGCATAAGTTATAAATAGTACACAAATAAACAGCCATACACTGAGATCTCCAGATTTTCAATGCTAGTTATCCTTCATATGGTTTTGGAACACACAGAATAATATCCTCTATATGCGCATTAACTTATTTAACATCTTTTAGTTTGAGGTTAAAAATATCTTCCTCCATAGTATAGATGAATCAAATAACACTCAGTATACTAATTATCTTGTTAGATCTCTCCATCCCACAATTCTTCAACAGATTTGTAAGGGCTGGTGGTAGAGTTAATCATTTCCTGTGCCCTATTGGCCTTCTTCTGTTCCAGTCTGCTGATTTTTGAATGATCTTCTGCAGTTAAAGACCAGTCAAATACCTGAAAATTCTGAGTTATTCTCCCTTTGTTGTAGCTTTTTGGCAACACACTTACTCCCTGTTCCAAACCCCACCTCAATATAACCTGCAAAGCAGTATCCCATTCAAATTCTAATAGACACACTGTCCCAAGAGTAATTTTATCAAGCAATAACAAAATTTCTACTCATAAAAATCAACCATGGAAACCACCTCCTCATAATAATAATAATCTAATTTTAAAATTAAAGTGAAGTCAAACACCAACTTGGTGTGTGAAACTCCTTGTTTATGAGACAAAGAGTCTGCCTCTGCCGCAATTTAATTGCCAAAATCTAGGTGTATATACTCTACCCTCTGAATTTGAACCTTTGACCTCTTACCTTTGACACATACTCATAACCACTGTATCACTAAATTAAGGCTAAGGCCACTCAACAAATTTCAAACATTAAATACTCATAACCACTACATTAGGGCTAGGGCCACTCAAGCTGTATGAAACATTAAATACAAATTAATACCAAACATTAAATCTTCCCAATTTCAAACAAATTATTCTTGCTACCGCTTGACACAGGTGGAAATTATTAACTTCCATTATGCTTTTTCAGTCAAAATAAACTACAAGTCATCCTAGTAATTTTCTTAAAGAAGTTTGTGAGCATCTTCACAGTTCAGCAAAATTGAATTCAATTTAGGTAAAACATATTTTGACATAATAGTAACTTTTTCATGACAGTGGCGGTCAATGATTGACTACAGGCATTACCGATGGACATTGTGTCGTTTGCCATAAAGCAGAAATGGATGAGCATGTTATGTGAAACTACAGTATTGCTAGCGCTTTTTGGAGCTGGACTGCTGTTGGGTACAGTATTATTCGTTCGTTCCTCCCCTTTATTGGAAAGGGAATCCTTTTGACGGATAAATATATATGATTCGATCTGGAAGGAGGTTGTAGACCTGATCAAATTGTCACGCATTTCCTTCTTACGGAAAATATGATGTCGAGCAATGTTTAACGAGGCAACTGACCAGGTCCATGTGGGAGAAAACTAACAACTTTCAGACCACAGTTGGTTTATGGCTCTTAGTCAAGATGAATATGTATATGAATGATGTAGACTCTCTCGAGGTTGAAGCCAAAAGGAGGATTGACTATAGGCATGCTTTCCCTACTTGCCTATGTGATGAGAGGGTTATTTCTGTAAAGAACCCATGAATCTATCCAACCAAAGTCACGCAGGACGCCATTTAACCAGGCATATCAGTCCACCAACGTCAGGCAGGACTTGCGCCTAGTCTCAAGTGCAATAAATAGTCCTTTTAACCAGGCATATCAGTCCACAAAAGGTAAACATGTCTCTAGTGGAATTTGGAATTTGAACGTGGTGGAAAATTGGTAACATTTCACTTTACCAACCAACCAAAACCCCATTCATTATTCTTACCTTTTTTTCCCAAAAAAATGAAAAAGTCTACAATACTCAAAGTTACAATATTCAAATTTACCCGCTTAGCCTCCGTTGATACAATTTGAAGTCCCCAACGTGCAATTACATTATTGTGTGCAAACAAAACCTGACCACTTGAACCTGAAAATTGTATGCAAACAAAACCTGGCCACTTAAACCTGAAAATTGTGTGCAAACAAAACCTGACCACTTGAACTTGAAAATTGTGTGCAAACAAAACCTGACCGCCCAAACCTGAAATAACCCATTGGGACACAGACCTTCACTCTTGCCAAATCCCTTTGGGTTTTGAAATTCAAAGTTACCGGCTTAGCCTCTGTTGATACAATTTGAAGTCCCCAACATGCAACTACATTATTGTGTGCAAACAAAACCTGACCACTTAAACCTGAAAATTGTGTGCAAACAAAACCTGACCACCTGAACCTGAAATAACCCATTGGGGTGCAGACTTTCACTCTTGCCAAATCCCTTTGGGTTTTAAAATGTTACCTATTTCTTTCTCTATGTCTGAGAATGACAAGCTGTTAACCAACCAGAAACAGTTTTAAGCAGTTCTTTAGATCATACTTCAGTCCTAGCATACAGTTTCAACGGTCAACCTAGTGGTCAACCTAGTATCCGCAAAAAAAGCAAATAACCCTTAAAACTATCATAGAGACTATGACAGTGATATCATGTACTTTCAAGTAGGATGAAACAAGATACTAACACTGAGGAGGCATCTTGATGTATCATGCTTCAGGCTTCTATAATATTTAGTAAAGAAATATTACAGGCATTTTCCCAAACAACACAAAAAGACATATTTCGACATAGAAGAACTCCTTAACGGGTTCCAGAATTAAAATACAGATTTATAATTTTCCAGAAAATTGAACTAGCCCATTAACCTACATGTTCGAAGTGGCCCTGCAAGCAATTGTCTGAAAAACCAATTTTCAAAGTCAATTATTTAAGGCAATCAAACTATGTTTTTTTTATGAAAAAAGAACTTAATAAGCATAATAAGCATGCAATCGGATGCAGTTTAAGCAGTTTCAACATAAATAGTATCTGCTAAAAAGCAAATACCCTTACTACTATAGCAGAGACTATAACAGAGGGAGGCATCTTGATGGATCATGCTTCATGCTTCCTTCTATATTGTTCAGTAATGAAATATTACATAAATTTTCCCAAACAACACAAAAAGACATTTTGACATAAAAAATTCCTTAACGGATTTCAGAGTTAAAATACAGATTTATGTATTTCCAGGAAATTGAATAAAAATACAGGTTTATGTATTTCCACGAAATTGAATTAACCTGATTAACCTACATGTTCTTAGGGGCCTGTGATGCCGGATTTAAATCTAAGAAGTTTTAGAGAATTCTAGATTTTGTAGATTTTAAAAAAATACTAAACTATGTAAGAAGTCTAGAAACGATATGGAAAAAAAAATGAAAAAGAAAAAGAACTGTTTTATTTAGGAAAATAGTTATGATAGATTCTTAAAAAATGAATTTTTCTCAACTTCTTCCAGAATTCTAGGAGAGGAATTATAGATTCTTAAAAAATGAATTTTTCTCAACTTCTTCCAGAATTCTAGGAGAGGAATTATCTCTTGAGAATTCTAGACCTCTCCTTCTCTAAGTCTCTAAGTCTCCAAGTATAAGTAGGAGTGCAATGCATTTGTTGGGCCAAGAAAGAAGGGGCAAAGATCCCAAGCTCTTTAATGAGTAAAATTGTGAGTTCTAAATATTATATTATTTGTTTCAGTTGTTTTGTTTGCAGCTGTATCATTTGGTTTGTGTGTAGCTTCCATTGTGGCACTCTGCCATCACCCTGCAAGCAATTGTCTGGAAAACCAATTTTCAAATTCAATTATTTAAGCCAATCAATCTATGCTTTTTGTATGAAACAAAAGCTTAATAAACATGCAATCTGAAGCAGTTTAAGCAGTTTTAGATCATATTAGTTTAAGCAGTTTTAGATCATACTTCAGACTAACACAGTTTCAACCTACATTGTATCTGATAAAAAGCAATTGCAGAGACTATAAGAGTGGGGTCATGTACTTTCAAGAAAAAGGTACATAACCCTTACTACTATCGCAGAGATGTCTATAAGAGTGGGGTCATGTACTTTCAAGACTTTCAAGTAGCATGAGACAAGTCTCTCATGCTACTAACATGTGTTAGGTTCTACCTCTTGTCTAGAGGCATCTTGATGTAGTAGGTTCTACCTCTTGTCTAAAGGCATCTTGATGTATCATGTTTCTATATTGTTTAGTAAAGAAATATCACATCCATTTTCCCAAACAGCACAAAAAGACATATTTTGACATAAAAGAACTCCTTAATGGATTACAGAATTAAAATACAGGTCTATGTATTTCCAGGAAATTGAATTAGCCTGATTAACCTAAATGTTTGAAGTGGCCCTCTGCAAGCAATTGTCTGGAAATGCAATTTTCAAATTCAATTATTTGACATAAAATAACTCCTTAATGGATTCCAGAAATAAAATACAGATTTATGCATTTCCAGGAAATAGAATCAGCCTGATTAACCTACACGTTTGAAGTGGCCCTCTGCAAGCAAATGTCTGAAAAACCAATTTTTTCAAATTCAATTATTTAAAGCAATCAAACTATGCTTTTCTGATGAAACAAAAGCTTAATAAGCATGGAGTTATGGAGTTATGTTGAAGCCCTAAGCTTCCCCAGTTTAAAAAAACAAAAGCATGCTATATACATACCTGAGGAGTAGTTTTTCCATATTTTTCAGCGATCTCTTTAATAACAGGGTTATCAATAACACCATTTGAACCCTGTGCTTTAGGGGGGCCTCCAAGAGGAGACCATGCACTCACGTGAATGTTCACCTTGCTGCAATAATCTCTCAACTTTTGTTGTTGCCATAGTGGATGCATCTCCACCTGTTAAAGTTGTCTCCCCATGAAAAATCCAATTTTGAGAGCAAACAAAATCAAATATCACATGCTAACATTGCCAGCCGTGGGCTCAAAACAGTAGAAATTTACCTGATTGACAGCAGGTGGAATCTTGGCATGGCTCAACAGATCCCCAATCTTCTTAGAAGAGAAGTTGCTCACGCCAATGGCTTTTGTGAGCCCCAGATGAACACATTGTTCCATTCCTTGCCATACAGACTCAAGATCTAAGGGCAAAAAGTCTTCCTCCTTGGGGATTGGAAAGGAGGCTTCCTTTCTCAACCTTACGGGCCAGTGGATAAGGTACAAATCCACATAATCCAGCTGCAAATTCCTGCATGCAGGTCACTTGATCAACAAAAGAAATAAAACAGAAGATATAAAAACAATTAAATTTTAAGAATGGGAGCAAGGTGAGTTATGATCACGTGGCAAATCTAGTGGTATTTTTTCCTAGAGATCATGTTCAATCCCCAAAAACATGCTGTCGTGTTAATGTGATCAATCGTGTGCTATCTGCTATCTTGAGATAAGCAAGATATCAAGACAAATGTCATTTTGGGTAATTTTGACAGAATAGATACCCTTAAGCCAACTTCTCTAACGAAAGGACAATTTATAAATAAATAAATACATAAATTCAAAAAGGGAACAAGATGCGCAGACTTTAAGCTCGTCCTCAATGCAGATACAGGATCATCGAAATCTCCACACCACAGTTTTGTGGTCACAAAAACCTCCTCCCGTGCCACTAAGCCCTTCAAAAAGGCATCCTTTAGAGCATCTCCCAAGGGACATTCTGACCTGTATATGCTAGCTGTGTCAAAGTGCCTGTAACCCACCTGCCAGTACAAATAATTTCAGTCTCCTTGCTAAATTGCATATCTATAGCTGTAGTTTGATTATAATATCCAATTAGCATTGATCCATCCATCCAAACCAGGGCCTGATCTGATATTCACAGTAAGTTTCGTTAAAAATTTAACTGCCATGAATCATTCTAAACTGGGACATTAGGAAGCTCGAGTTTTACATATATAGATTAAGTTTTGTTATAATATTTTGTTACCATATATACATTTTGACTAATATGCACGGTTGGAAAGCTGGATTTTGCATAATATGCTGCAATTGGATCATAGTATCAAATTAACACAAACCCATTTTAAACTTGAGTTTGATATGCAGACCAAGATTGCAAATTCAGTTTGATATGCAAAGCAAGATTGCAAATACTTTAATGGGTTAACTCCATGGGTTAGATTAAAAGGTTACAAGGTGTATTTAGATGAATCTGGGAAAAATATCAAATTGGATGACCTTCACCTCCACCTCATCTTTATATTTTCCTGGACTGGTTGTAAAATGCACCTTACTTCTCGGTATAGTAATAACTGAGAATAATAAAAACAGAATTTACCTCTATTGCCGTAGCCACTGCTGTCTTAATGTCCTCGGGGTTTTGATTCATGGCAGCTGTTCCAAGACCGACCAATGGTATTTTGGTGCCTGTGTTGAGCTCTAGAACTCTGCCTACACTCCCCATTTTAGAAGACTCTGGCAAAAGGTTTTCTGCAAACTGATCAAAATCAGTAATTTGCACATATGAATATGCAGTTTAAGAAGCAAGAATTGTGTTTGAAACATTGTGAAGGTGGAATTCAAATCATACAGCCTTACATTGGAAAATTTTGAAGCAGTGACCAGTGACGATCAGAGCATCCAACAAGCAAAATGGCTTGGATTCTTTTATTGGAAAAAGCTGGTAGAGACTAATATGTAGCCAGAATAACAGTCGGAAGGACTGTGACGATATTTTGATGAGATATTCCGAACAGGTCTTCCAATAAATTCCAACCACGTTTGTTTCTTTGCGGGACAATTGGCAGAGGTGGCAGGGACAAGTTCACATGATTTCATATTTGAATGAATGAACTTATAACATCTGGTGTTCAAAGGGATTTAGATTCCAAACCAAATAAGATATTTAGATTTCATATTTGAATGAATGAACTTATAACATCTGTGTTCAAAGGGATTTAGATTCCAAACCAAATAAGATATTACAATTTAAAGGATTTTTTTAAATAGCCTTTTGTCATAAATCTTGATTAAGAAATTTGTAGTTTTATGAATCTTTGTTTTCTTAAATAATTTGTTTTAGTATAAAAATAAAAAAAAATGGGTTAAAAAAAAAAAATATGTAAATCAATTTTTTGTTAAATAAAAATTAATAGAATTCAAGATGATGATATCAACCATGACATGATTTACTATTTTTAGGGTAAAAAAGTAAAAAGATTAAAAGATAATAAAAT
Source organism: Pinus tabuliformis (assembly GCA_031772625.1). Classification (NCBI taxonomy): domain Eukaryota; kingdom Viridiplantae; phylum Streptophyta; class Pinopsida; order Pinales; family Pinaceae; genus Pinus; species Pinus tabuliformis. The sequence goes on along the minus strand of CM062811.1, from coordinate 1,143,005,566 downwards.
AATAAAACTACTTGATTGTGAACCCTGCTACATCAAAAATAAGAAATATATTTCTCATTTTTCATGTGCCAAGGTTTGCAATCACATTTTTCATATATTTCTCATTTTTCATGTACTAGGGTCCATCGAAAGTATGCGAGATGGGTACTCCTTGGATGAAGAATCAAATTATACATCTAACGAGTGTTTCCACTTGAAATTTGAGTAAACCCATAGGGAGATAAGTTGAAAATACGAGTTGAAAAAATAGTTTTTGTTAGGCCAGGGAGTAACTCCACAAAGCAAAAACTGATTCGTATTATCTATTCCATCAGGTAGATCTGTTATATACATGAGGGAGACACTGTTCAGTTCATCTCCCGATGATTGTTCACATTTCTCATCTATTTATTTATATATATTTACCTAATCACAAGGATTAGGTGTCAACATTCCCCCCCTTAATCTGAAAGGATGTTGGTGAGTCCAAGCATCATTCTGAATCGTTTAAGCTTTTCTCTTCCAAGCGCTTTGGTGAAGATGTTTGCAATTTGCTCATTTGTGGAACAATGACGAAGATGGATTGTTTTGGCCTCAACATGATGTCGAATCAGATGATATTTAGTATTGATGTGCTTTGTTCGATCATGGAACTTTGGGTTCTTGGCCAGCTTTATTGCAGAGGTATTGTCAATCATGAGTGGAGTTGATTGTACTTGTTTTACCTACAAAATCTTCAAGAATTTTCCTAAGCCACACAATTTCTTTTGTTGCTTCAGCTGCTGCCATGTATTCTGCTTCTGTTGTGGAATCTGCTGGAACTGATTGTTTGCGTGATCTCCAGGAGACAGCTCCTGATCCAAGACTCATAGCATATCCTGAAGTTGATAACCTAGTTTCTTTGTCTCCATCGAAGTCTGAATCAGAGTATCCAATCAAGCTGAAGTCGTCCACCTGTGTATACTTGATTCCAAAGTCTTCAGTTCCCTTCAAGTACCTTAGAACTCTTTTTGCAGCAGACCAATGTCCCTCACAAGGCTTTTGCATAAACCTGGAGAGGATTCCAACAGCAAACGAAATGTCTGGTCTGGTAGTAATTAGGTAGTTGAGACTTCCTACAAGCTGTCTATACTTTGTTGCATCCTCAAATTCTTTTCCTTCAATAGATGTGAGCTTTAAGTTTTGTTCCATTGGAGTAGTAATGGGATTGCATTCTGTCATGCCGAACCTGTTCAACAGATCTCCAATGTATTTCTTTTAAGAAAGAAATATGGACTTTGGATGTTGGGTTACTTCAATGCCAAGATAGTAATGAACATAGCCCAAATCAGTGATTTCAAAACTTTTCCCCAATTCCTTCTTTATGGATGCAATGTAACTTTCATTGTTCCCTGTCATCAAAAGATCATCTACATATACCACAAGATATACAACTGTTTTGCCAACTTTCTTGACAAATAAAGTTGCATCATCAAGATCAAAATGTTTGAAATTGAGTTTCAGAAGATGCTCAGTTAGTTTTTCATACCAGGCTCGCGGTGCTTGTTTGAGGCCATACAAGGACTTCACAAGTTTGCATACTTTATGTTCATGTCCTTTCACAGCAAATCCTTCAGGCTGGGACATAAAAACATTCTCTTTTAGATCTCCATTCAAAAAAGCAGTTTTTACATCCATTTGATGGACTTTCCAACCGTTCTGAGCTGCTAGTGCAAAGAGTGTCCGGATGGTAGCCCATTTTATTGTGGGGGCAAAAGTCTCCTCATAATCGACCCATTCCTTCTGTGCAAAACCTTTTGCCACAAGCCTAGCTTTGTGTTTGTCAAGTGAGCCATCAGCTTTATACTTGTTCTTGTAGACCCACTTGCAGCCAATTGGTTTGGTTCCTAATGGAGGATCAACTAGCTTCCAAGTGTCGTTCTTTATGAGGGCATCATACTCCTTTTGCATCGCTTCTTTCCATTCATCATGAAAAGCAGCTTCTTTGAAGGAAGTTGGTTCAAAATCTGTAGACAAGTTCAATTCACAATCATAAGAAACATCCATATCAATAGGTGAATTAGAGTCATCTACATCACCTCCATTTTGCCGGTTTGAATTTCTGGTTCCTGTCTTTCCAACTTCATCAGGATGAACACTTTCAAGTGTCTTTGTCACGCACTTTGGGGGACCTTTCTGAGATGGTCTAGGCTGCTCTGTTGATTGAGTTGGGACCGAATCAAGATTGAGTCTCCCAATTCTATCAATTACATCACTTAAAGCATCATCCGTTGTTGGAGTTTCATGCGGGGGAGAGTGTTTTTAAGAAGAAGATTCCACATGTTGATCTAGTATAGGAATCCCCCCTTCAAGATGTGGAATCTGATTATCAAATTCTTGAAATGATTTTTCTTTTGCGAATCTATCCAAGCGATCAAGTTGCCGCTTAACAACATTGTCAGTTTTGGATGATTCAAGGAAAATTACATCTCTAGATACAACAAATTTCTTATTTACTTCATCATAGAAGCAGTATGCTTTGGAGGTGTTTGAATACCCTAAGAACATACACTTACGATTTCTAGCACCAAGTTTGTTTCTATGTGCCTTTGGTATCAAGGCATAACAGGTGGAACTAAAGACCCTGAGATGCTTTACCAAAGGAACATGTCCATACCACATTTCATATGGAGTCTTGTTTCTTATAGCATTAGATGGACATCTATTCTTTATATATGCAGCACATAGAACAGCATCAGCCCAAAACATTATCTTTACATTTTTGAAGAAGAGCATGGATCGTACCATATTTAATATTGTCATATTCATTCTTTCAGCTACACCATTCTGTTGGTGATTATAAGGCACAGTTGTTTGATGTTTGATCCCATGTTGGCAAAGATAGTTTTCAAATTCATTTGATGTGTATTCTTTTCCATTATCAATGCGAATAGACCCAATATGAGATTGTGCATCATTTTCAATACATTTATGAAAATTCTTGAATGTTTGAAACGCATCAGATTTGTTCTTCAATAAATAAACCCAACACATTTTGGTGTAGTCATCAATAAATGTCATGATATATTTATTTCCATTTGCGGAAGGAACAGGCATTGGACCACATAAATTTGAATGAATGAGTTTAATTTTTCTATGTGCTCTTGAATGTGAATCATGAAAAGATTGTTTGCTATGCTTTCCTCGAATGCAAGCATCACATTGCTTAAGTTTCCTAGGAATTGTAGGCAAACCAGCAACACCATTTTTCTTCAACAAGCGGAGACTGTCATAGTTCAAATGTCCAAATCTAGCATGCCATAATAAACTTGATGGAAGTGTACCTTCTTCATGATGAGAATTGTATGAGAAATGTTGTGCATGAGCAGAGGTTCCTTGCAGCTTGATAAGTCTTTCTTCTTCTATTCCCCTCATGACAAGTGAGTGGTCAGATGCTTTTATTACCTCAAGCTTGCCATCAAACATATGAAAGGAGTGACCTTGCTGGTGGATGTGAACCAAGGACAACAAGTTTCTCTTGAGCTATGGGAGATATAGAACATGATGCAGAAGAAAGTCTGGAAGACCAAGCAGTTTAAGCCTAATTGTGCCAAGCCTTGTTGGCTTGATTTTTGATTGATCTGCAAAGTATACTGCTCCATCAACATTGTCAGTAAAATCTTCAAAAAAATCCTTTCTATGAGTCATGTGGCAAGTTGCTCCTGAATCAAGCAACCAATCATTTTTCCAAGAAGTAAGTGAAGCATTAAATAAATCTTCATTTACTCTAATGTTACATTGTGCCACAACATAGTGAGCAGATTTAGGTGCTTTACCTTTGTCTGTATCATCAGTTTTACCTTTCTGTTGGTTTATTTGCTGCTCAATTTTGTCCCATGGTAGCTTGCAGTGCAAATCTGCCTTTTCTCCTTGAGAGAGTCTGCCCCCCCCTGCCTCTGAAATATCTTCCTCTTCCTCTTGAATGCATACTGTAACAAAAAAATACTTCTGCTGATAGAAAAAATACTTCTGCCAATATACTGTAAAATTGTACTTCTGGTGGTAATTTTTTTTTTTTGACAGCAGAATAGATGCAATATTTATTAGAACTTTAAGAAGCTCAATACTACAGAAGGAGGTGCTCCGAGATCTTTACAAAATGATTCAACTAGAACATACCATACGCCTTAATTTTCAAAGCCAGTGGGCCAATGCAGCATAATATTAGAAGTTTATGATTCCCTAACAAAAGTCTACCACCAGTGGTTTCTAAACAAATACTCGACTATAATAAAACGAAACACCAGTCAGAACAATACTGAAAAATACATCGCTTCTGTCTTTAAGTATACTTTGAAGATTTATCTCTCCTATGTAGCTTTAACTCCAAAAAAAGAACAGTGTGTCTCTTCTATGGATTTCCAACTGCAGATACTTTATATGTCATACGATGGAACTCCAATTCAAACACTTTAAAGAAGCAATGTCATGCGATGGAACTCCAATTCAAACACTTTAAAGAAGCAATGTCATACGCTAAGATACCCCAATACACTGCAAAAAGACATGATTTTAGTCCATTCCTGGTCGGCAAAACGTTGAATGTTCCGTGAACTCGGACGCATGTCAGGGTTTATCGTGCTGATAGCGTTGGCCTTGGCAATGGCCTCATGACCGGCAGCCTTGAAATCGAAGGAGCAGGTATTTCCGCACCCCACATATCTTGTTTGAATGAGCGTTTAAATATTTGTATTCCACGTTTCGAATAGCCAATTTTAAAACTATTTTTTTTTTGTTCGAACTGTACAGTAATTTAATATATCAAACCAGCAAGAAGGCGGAATATAATGCAGGGCTCACCACCACCTCTGTTCGAAGAATCTCGACATTCTTCAAAACAAGAGCAGGAGCGGCGTTATTCCCACAGACGGTAGTATTCGCTTTAGGTCCTGCGCTGGAGTGGAAGGCTTAAGGCATCGACATTGATAATGAAACGCGGGTCTTCTGAAGGCAGCTCGGGCACCAGCAAGTCCGCCACCAATACTCTTACAAGAGATTATTACAGACCTTGACATATGCAAACGAATGCAAATGAAACCTACGCAGCACGCCAATACTACAGGAAACCTTGAAATTGAAGAAAAGTGGCGTCGGAGGACAGGTATGTCTTTGCCACTGCCGAGGGGATTAGCAAATAATCAGAATAGCTACCATGTCAGGGAGAGGTTCATGTGAGAGGCACGGGGTTTGCTACATCGCATCTCCACTAGAAGAAGCAATTCATGCAATGGAGGCGGCAGGTGCAATCAGATTGAAATGGATATGGGAAGCTACAGAAACGCCCTCTTTACAGGAGACAAGGAAAAATACGCCATTTCAAAAAACTTTAACGCACAGGACAATGCTTATTTTATGTCAGTACAACGCCTTTTTTTTTGTGAAACATTTATACCATGTCAGAACAGCAAACATTTATGGACAGTCGCCTTCTGGCAGACAGAGAGCACAGGTAAAGGAATATGGCAGACAGAGCACAGGTAAAGGAATATGGCAGACAGAGCGCAGATAATGGAATATGGCAGACAGAGCGCAGATAATGGAATATGGCAGACAGAGCGCAGGTAATGGAATATGGCAGACAGAGGGCGCAAGTAAAGGAATATGGCAGACAGAGGAGTTACAAGGAGCATAAGAGCTAAAAAAGGAGTTGGCTCTGATACCATGTCAGGCCAGGGAGTAACTCCACAAAGCAAAAACTGATTCGTATTATCTATTCCATCAGGTAGGTCTGTTATATACATGAGGGAGAGACTGTTCAGTTCATCTTCCGATGACTGTTCGCATTTCTCATTTATTTATTTACATATATTTACCCAATCGCAAGGATTAGGTGTCAACAGTTTTTGTTTTTTTCCCTCTAAAATTTGATGATGTAATCTAACCTTATTTTATTATTTCCACTATTATTTTATAATTTTCTTAGGAGGCTCATTTTAGACCTCAAAATTCCCCTAATGAAACTCTCTACCTCAAGATCATTTTCAAATTGATTGCCAATGTCCTCATAGCCGCACATTCCATAATGAAGTGTCATTCAGTTTCTATTGCTCTTGCTCTAAGAAGATACAAGTGCTTGCTTCCCACTTTTCCTTGGGAGTTGTATATCTCCCTGTTTCTCACTTACGATGGTGAGATCGAGTCTTCAACTATGCTATTAAAATTTTAGCCAATAGAGATACTCAAATAATTCTTCTGGTCATGCTAATAAGATAGGTTGAAATTTTTGACATAGTTAAAAGGTTGAAATGTTTGACGAGTGAGATGGGTTGAAATTTTGTGATACTAATGTTATCTCAATTTGGTAGAAGTTTAAATGGGGAAATATATATATATATATATATATGAGATTATCATATTAATTGGATCATATTAAGTATTTTTTAACTCATTGGTATTGTTGTTTTTAAGTTGATATTAAGTATTTTTATTTAATTGGTTAGGTTTTGAATATATATATATATATATATATATATATATATATATATATATATATATATATATATATATATAGATATATATGTTTAAAGTATTTTGGTGTGAAGAAATATTTATTATGTTGTAATTAAACAATTTTGTGAGGTTTTTTAAATTTATAAAAAGTGGAAAGAAAAAAAAATTGTAGTTTATTTGTTAGATGTTTTGGAAGTTTTTTGTTGTTGTCTAATTTGTTTAGAATCTAGTAATATTTGTTGGAACTATAAGTTTGAGTTGTGAACTTTTTATAATCTAAGTGCTCTAGTGGTTTTTCAGCTTGTTAAATCTATATTGCAATAAAAAACTCAGTTTAAACAACACTAATCAAGATTTGACCAAAAAAAATTGTTAGATTCTAATCAAAAAACTCGAAAAAGTTTAATAGCTAAACAACGCCAAAATAATAATTATATTTTGTCATTGAGAAATATGATTATTAGGCGATGTTGATTGCATTTATATTTCTAAATAGTAATTTCTTAACATATAGATTAATGTTATAAATACATTAACAAAAATGATTTGTTATTAAATATTTATATTTATTATATTAAAATGATTATATATATGTGTGTGTGTGTGTGTGGTAGTGATGTTGTAAAAGTTGTAATGTGGGCCCAGAGTATGCCCTAAAACTGCTTCTGCTTGGCTAAGAGCTCGTCTTCCTCAGACGTAAGGAAACAGGTTAACGGCCCAAGACCCAGAGGCATCTGGCAGGAGTGAAAGCCTGCTCCCTTATGGACCACTAGCGGGTTATTCCAGGTGGCGTGGTTTTCCTTGATAACAGTGATGCGTCAACCAACATTCGCGGATAGCAGCCAGAGATGGCTGTCCTCACTGTTGGTTTGACAACTGAGTTTGATAGGTTTTTCCACCTTTTGAAAAAAAAAAAAAAAAGATTGTAATGTATTATGTAATGTAATGTTAAGTTGATTCGAACAAATTATTCAAAATAAAATTAAAATTAAAAAATAATAATTATATATAAGTTTGAGTTATTTATTTGATAGGTTTAGAAGCCCATGGTATTATATAGGTCATGGTATTTGTTATGATAAAGTCTATTTAAAGACTTAAAAAAAATTGTTAGGGAATATAAGAACACCAATTTCAATTCATCTTAATTTTAGACTTCATTCCTCTTATCAATTGGTAGATCCAAATTTAAAATAAATATAGATTGGTCATCACTTTTTTTACTAATTATATAATCTCATGGATACATTAATAAATAAATAATTATTTATTATTAAATATTTATAATTATTATTATTAAAATAGTATTATATATATATATATATATATATATATATAGATATTAAATATTTAAAATAATATTAATATATATATATATATATATATATATATATATATATATATAATCTCTTTTTCCAATGATTGTGACTTTCTTACATATTTATTTATAAAGATCAATTTTCATATTTTCTATATAAATTATTTATGTTTTTTGGACAATCTATACTCTTTGGACAACCCATCACCAACATTGATAATAGTGTTTTTTTTCATTTTTTTTTCTTAATTTGTCACTATTCTATCATCCTAGGGCGGTCAATCTAAAACTCTCTAATGTTTGTAGATACTAGAATTATTTATGCTCTTTGGACAACCCACCCCTCTCATCATCCTAGGACGAGCAATGTAAAGCTCTCTAATGTTTGTAGATACTATAATTATTTATGCTCTTTGGACAACCTACCCCTCTCTTACCAACATTGATTGGAGTGTTTTTTTCTTCATTTTATTTTGCTAATTTGTCACTATCATATTATCTTAAAGCAATATAAAACTCTCTAATATTTGGAGGTACTAGAATTATTTATGCTCTTTGGACAACCCACTATTGAAATTAATAAGGGTTTTGCTTTTTCATTTTATTTTTTTAATTTGTCACTAGTCTATCATCCTATATCAATGTAACATTGTCCAATATTTGGATGTATTTTAATTGAATATATTAGACCCTACCTCCTATAAGTGTTGCATTTAAAAAGAATGATTATTATGTAATAAAGGGTGAATTTAGAAGGAATGATTATTATATAATAAAGGGTGAGACAATTTTCTCCCACATTTATAATAGATTGCTCAGATTAGTATAGCTAGGCAAATATATGTTTTTAAACTTATCATTTCTTTTAAAATTCCAAAAATCTATTATTTATCCATGTTATATATGGATTTCACATTTTTATCATCCATTCATAATCATTACAGTGAATCACATATATGATAATATCACATATATGATAATATCAAAATTTCATCTCATAATGTAAAGAACTATATATCTTCCGATAATATCATTATTAGAAAATATTATAAAATTAATTATTATGTTGTGATAATATCATAATTGGAAAATACAAAAAGAATTCAGCATTATGTCCACCATCACATATATAATAATTTTTGCACATAAATATGTATAATAATTTGTGCATATAAATATGGATTTTGAAAAACATCCATCTATAAAATATTAAAAATCAATTTTTATGATATAAAGAGTATCGTATTACCATTGCTTCAAAATATAGTTAATTTATTTTCATAATTTTAACTAATTAAAAGTCTTCCTTGTGAGATTTAACTAAGGGTATGATGTTAATCTACTTCAAAACCATGATTAATTAGAGATCTTATTGGCTTCAAGAGTATGATTTTTTCCAGAAAAGAAAATGTCAACCTTTTCTATTAATAAAAAAAGATTACATGGTCAACTTCAAAGCAATACTTTTCATGAAAGGAGAGCAGGTATTTATATAAGGTCTTAAATTGTACGGGCTATTGCAAAAAAAAACCATCAACATCAGCTATATACAAAAAAGGACATGTTAGAGTCAGTATTTGCATATTGTCATCAGTGATCAAAACTCCTCTTTCATATCATATTAGTGTCCCATGTTGAAATTTTTATCATTCCACCTAGGTCCTCATGCAAAAATTTACTCATTGATGGTAGCTTAAGTCAAAATCCCACTCTCCCTCAAAAAATCAATATTTGTTGGCCCACCTTCCTATGTACATTCATTATAAAAGCTCATTTCATCATGTCTTAGGTCAGTCAAGTCTACATGAAGTCTGGTTATTCAAGATCCCATTAGGTCACTAGGTTTCATTCCTCCAAGGTCCAATAAAACACCATTCACTGCATAAAGCCAGCAAAAGCATGAGAGTGAAAGAAATAATATCCCTTTTCCATTCAAAGAGGATTCACAAACATGTAACTAGGGTTGCCCGAGCTCTAATTTTCATTCCAAAGTATGAGTTTTGTTTCAAGATTGTAATTTTATTTCAAAAAGAGAGATGTAATATTTTTTATTTATTTATGTAATTTTATGTCCATTATATGTAATAAGTTACTATTCCTAAGTTGTTCACTCAAACTCTATGTGCCAACTTCATCCAAGCAAAATTCAAGAGTAAATATTGCCAAAACTCCAACATCATCCACCTGCAAAGGAAAAAGTCAGAAAGGAAATTAGCAAAGATGTCAAAAAGGTGAAATAAAACATTAGAAAGTGGGTTTTAAAGTTAAAAGATCAAATTCACTCAGCTATAAAGGACTTCTTAGCTTCAAACTCAAATTCATTTGCTTCCTACCACTGATTAAGCAAACCCCAAGAGACCCTTTTCACAATTCTGGGTGAAAATTGGCAGAACAAAGCAAGTGTTGTGTGTTCTCTTCTGGCGCTGCGCGTTCTCTTCATGCTCTGTGCGTTTACTTGGCACTGCGTGTTTCCTTAAGGCATTGCGCGTTCCCTGAAGGCGTTGCACGCTTGCTTGAGGCGTTGCGCACTCCCCATTGGCGTTGTGCGTTTGTCTAGAAAAGGCTACAGTCACCTCCTCAGCTCCCCCAAAGGGAATTTGACCTCCAAACAAGTAAGTAACAACTAAGGATAACGTGTTTCTTCCTCCATAAGTCACTTTCAAAGTGTTTTAAAAGTTTAATTGAAGATTTGGTGTTCATCCTATATCTAAACCCTAGATCTCCCCCAAAACTACCCTTGCACTATCAATTCCTTTTATACACTCCCCTACACCTTTATTCCCTTTCCCTAAACCTTTTATCCCAAATACCCTTTAAACCTTTGTCCCAAAACCCTAAGTCCTAGGTGCACAACTACCTAGGCTCCCAAAATCCCTACATTGCAAACAATTTCCCCCATCTCAAAAGCTATCATACTAGTACCCTATATCCTCCTCCATTACATATATCCCTTCACCCATCTCCTTCATATTTACCCTTCCCCATTTCCTATTCCCAAAAAACTACATTCCCACTACCTTATACCTCCCTAGGTTTGATATTAAACACCATGGCAGATAAGGAATACAAACCACACAGTGAGGAAGAGGAAACAAATAGAGAAGAGACAGACGTCAAGAAAACACACAAAGGAGACAAGATACATAGATTTGAGCCCACAGATCTCAAGGAACTCTTGGCATCTCCTATGGCTGTGACATCCTTCAAATGGCTAGGCTGTTATGATTTCTGTGAGCAAGTTCAGGCAGTCCAACACCATCTTGAGTTGACTAGGCTCTTCGTATCTAAACTCCAAGACAACCAAGTCACTCTAGCAGGTATCACTTTTACTTTATCTACTGCCATTATATCAACTGCCACTGGAATCCCAGATGTTGGGGAGAAATGGTTTAAACAAGGTGATTTGGAGGGACATTATTATGAGCCTTACATGAAACCAAGGTACCAAAATGAAAGAAGGGGTTATTTTCCTTTTTCACACCTCCTTGATAGATATGCCCCAATGATGAAGATTATCATGAAATATTTTTCATGTGAAGGTAGATTTTCTAGGCTCTATTCCTATCACATCTGACTTTTAATGCATTTCACTAGGGTAAAAATGCTCAATATACCCTACTATCTTTTCCGAAGTGTTGAGAAGATGGCCTACATTTCCCGAAAAAGGGAGTATAAATATTAAATGAAGATTCTCTTTCATCATTCCCTCATTAAAATCATGGTCCTTTATCATCTCAAGGAACTCAACATTGCATGGAGAACCTTCATAGCTAATCCCATATTCACGCATTCATCTACTCAAAATGTTCAAAGTATCCCTTCATCATCTCATCCTTCCACCTCCATTCCTCCATCTCAGCCCATAGATCATTCATCCTCATCTGATTAGTCAGCCTCACCATCACCTCCATCATCACCATTTCATGAGCATATTCATTCACCTAACAGAGATGAAATCAGGGAGAAAGAGCACATTGAACAAGTTGAGGTCATCAAGCCTAAAGGGGTTGATTTGGGCACTTTGACACACACTTATCAGAGAGGCCATAGGCAGGTGTTTGCCCCACATATTGTGGGAGGTGCCTTGCCTTCTTCATCAGCAAAGCAGGTACAGAAGGGCAAGGAAAAGATGACAGAGGCAGAGATTAGACATGAGGAGGAGGACCTCCATGAGACATAGCAAGATTTTGCCTTAGTTGACCTAAGTGAGAATGATGACAGTGAGAGCACAAGAATTTTCACTAAAGAAAAGGATGCACTCATCAGGGAGCTCCAAATCAACTTGCAAAGGGAAAAATACATCATCTCATATTATGAGCAAGAAAACAAGCAGTTTGAGGCCAAACATGAGGTCATGGAGATTCAGCTCATCAAGGCAAAGAGGGAGGCTGAAAAGGCCAAGGCTTTACTTGATGAAGCATATGGAGAATATGGTGATCAGCTAGAGGAACAAGTGCCAAGAAGAAGGCCAAGGACCAGAAGCCTAAAAAGAGCATTGGAGCTAGAAAAACAGAAAGAGGCTGAACTAGCTAATGAGCTCACCCTAAATGAACAATTTGCCAAAATGATCAATGAGAATCGGGAGCATTGGCTTGAGAGGGTAAACAATCATCTTGAAAAGCTCCTAGACAAGGCCAAAAGAGACAATAACATTCAGAGAAGGATGGCAAAGTATTATTTCCAAAGAAACCAAATAGCAAGGGCAAAGCTCAAGGCTGCTAAGGAAAAAATTGAAGCCCTAACTCACCAAGAAGAGAAGAAAAAGCTTGATATACTTGCAGAGGCTTCACTCCATGCCTAGCCACACCAAACATCAGCTCCTTGACCAATTTTGTAGACTCTTGGCTCATTTTTTGGTAATACTGCCTTTTCTGTGTTTTTTGAGGCAATTTCATATCAGCTGCATGGTCAAATGCGTAGCGCCCTAGGCGCTGCACACTTTTTTGGGACACTTTTTAGAGGAATGGAAGGCACCAATGGATTCAAAAGGACCAAGACATCTAGTAAAACCATGTTTCCAGCCCTGGAATGCAAAAATGGTAGGTGAAAAAGGAAAAAAACTACCAAAAAATCATGTTTCTACCTTCTTTTTGGACCAGGCACTGCGCGTTTGACTAGTCTTGGGGGAATGGAGTTTTGGGGGGTCAAATCAATCCCATTTTGAAAACCAAAGCAAGTTTTGGAAACTAGACAGGCTAAGCTTTCCAATGAACTATCATGGGCTCAATTTGGACCCCTGGAAGGTAGGAAAAAGTGGGTCTGAAGATGGCGTTGCGCGTTTGACAGTTGGCCTAGTTTTTCACTGTTATTCTCCAAATTTGATTTTTACCTATGGGAAATCAATATTTTACTATTGTAATTCATATGATTGATGTAATTATCATGTTTTCACTATTACCTAGGGTAAGTACATTAGGTAAATGGCCTCCATGAGATGTAATGAATCAGGTTACATGAGTCACTTTGACCACCCTACACTCTAGCTATCAGTTTAGTTTTTGTTGTAACTGGTCCTCCTCTCATGGATTCGACCCCTGAGGCTAGGATGAGTTGGTTTGAGGCCTATATCATGTAATTCTCAGTCATTCTACATGTTGGAATCCATTGGATATTGTATTAGTGTTTCAGACTTTGGCATCGAATATATTGGATGAGTTGCAACTATTTTGGTGGGATTCTTGTGGCATGGTATTTTGACATTGTTTCTTCTTCAGTTACATGTGTGTGAATGTTTTGTATCTTCCATGATCCATTTCACTTCTAAATATGTTTGATTTTCAAGGTGTGATAAGCAAAATTCATCTTCTATGCTCTGTTTTGGGAAAATCATCATAATTTGTTTTATTTCTTCAGTTTAAAAAGAATCCGTGATTTTCATGCTCATTTTAGCACCTCACCAGTCTAAACCATTTCATCACTATTCTGCAAAGTGTTAAAGTAACTTGTATAGCTTGTCTACAATTCTGATTCTCTTTTTCCCTGACCTAGTTCACTCTCTGACCTAATTCACTCATCCAGTGATTACCCCAATCAAATCAAATCAAACAAACCCTGAGCTACTATATCTAGCCTAAAACCCTAATCTATCTAGCCCTCTTTGTTGAAAATAGCAACAAGAAATGCTAAAATTAGCACTGCCATAAATAGCATGTCGAGATACCTTCCTATTTTAGTTAGTCCCTAAACTAAAATAGAGAAGTAAAATTCGAATTTGATCTTAGCAGCTGTTTGTAAAATAATTAATTCATTCATCTTGAGTTAATTAGTTGTAGAAAATCAAACATGAAGTCTATGTGAGGACATGCAACAGTTATCCCATTAATTGAGGAATTTATCCCTTAGTTAACGAGATAAGGATGAGTTGTAATTAGTTAGCTCAGTTAACTGAGTTAAGTCCAGTTAGATTAGTTCAAATAGCTTGTTGAACTAATTGTAAGTTCAGTTAGTTAATGCATGCATGCATATAATTGCAGCACTTTAGATAACTGAATATTCTCTCATAAATAACTCATGCATGTTAGTTCAGACAGAGACCCAGTTGAGATCAGATGATGGGATAGTGTACTATCAGTTGCAGGAATATTTCATGGAGGATATCTCTTGCATGTAGAAGGAATTCATTCTTGGGAGATTGTGCAGTTACTTATTCAGTTTAGTGAGTGTGTGATGAGGCCAATCACACTAGTGGCATCATTGGACCCCAAGAAAAACTGCGCAAGGAAATAGGAGGCTTGGAGGGCTGAGGGAAGGCATATCTTGTGTCTATTTAGTTTGTGAGTTGTATTGTTTGATTGCAGAGAGAGTAGGATAGCTTGTGAGCTGATTCTTTGTGTAATCTGAACATATTTCCACTTGTATGATAATACAGAGATCGGGGTTTTTAGGTGAGGCTTTCCCCAGAGTATTCTTTTGTGTTCATGTGTGATTGATTTCTCTTCATCTGTTATATGTGTTCTATTTGATCTTGCTCATATTCGATTAAGCTTCCACAAGTTTGTTGTAGAAGTAGATCTTGTATTTTGCTTTAGTATATTGCATAATCTGTTGATCTACAGTGGGAATTTCTACATGGTATCAGAGCAAAGGTGATCAAAGCAAAGAAAAGTATACAAGAAGGGAGAAGTTCGAAGTTTGAGGTTCCTGAATATAGAAATCAAGTTCTTATCACATCTCAATTTCACCAATGGCATTCAACGGTTTAAGACTCGAGTATGCCCTTGATGGCAACTCAAATTATATAGCCTGGAAGGATCACATGGAAGCAGTATTAGAGGATAACGGTCTAAAGGACTTCATTGATCAAGAAGTCCCCAAGCCGACAGCAGCTGATGCTACAGAATTGGCGGAATGGAAGAAATGTGTGGCTAGAGCAAGGAGAATATTCCTGGAGGGAGTTCGAGACCACATTGTCTCGAGCCTCCATGGGAAGGAGACACCGTTTTCAATGTGGAAAACATTGAAATATCTATATCAAAACAACAACGATCAGAGGAAGTTGGCGCTGAAAGACAAGCTTCAGAAAATCAAGTGTGAAAAGGGCGACACGATCTCTACATATCTGAACAAGCTCACCACCTACAGGGATGAGCTTGGAAGTGTAGGGATCACAACAGCTGATGATGACATGGTGAGTCTTGCACTCCTCGGTCTTCCTAAGAGCTGGCATAACTACTAAGACTTGGTTAATGGAAGAGAAAAACTGCCAGATTAGGAACGAATTTGGTCAGATCTGATGCAAGAGGAGATAAGAAGAAGCACTAGAGATGGATCATCATCAAAGCAAGATGATGAGGAAAATCTAGCCTTAGCGAGTAAGGCGAGGAAAGGGAAAGGGAAGGCATCCCATCCCAAATCCAGTTCTTCCCATGGTGGGAAGAAGTTTGACAAATCGAAAGTGTGATGCTTTCATTGTCATGAAGTGGGCCATTATGCTACAAATTGTCCACAAAAGAAATCCAAGAAGGGATCCTCAAAGGGATCTGATGGTGAGGCACTGGCCTCACAGTTTGAGTTGGATTTCTCTCTTATCGCATGCATGGTTTCATCCATGGTGGGATGTGTGTGGTACCTGGACAATGGAGCTTCATTCCACATGTCAGGTGACAAGAATCTTTTCAGTACCTTGGAGGAGAAGGATCTCCAGATGCAGATCGAGATGGGCGATGATGGAAAGTACCATGTTTCAGGTGAAGGTACGGTTGTGTTTCAGAGGGAGCATGGAGCTCCTCTCACCCTAACTGATGTAAAGTATGTACTAGGTCTGAAGAAGAATCTTGTGTTCATTGCTATGCTAGAAGATAAAGGCTATGATGTAGTCTTTAGTAAAGAAAAGGTATTCCTGAGGCATATCAGCACTGGACAGACCAAGAGAATTGGGATTCGAATAAAGAATCTCTACAAGCTGGAGGTAGACGACTGTGCTGCATTGAGTTCCAAAGCTGAGATGGTGTAGAGCCAAGATGTTGGCGAGCTATGGCATAGAAGATTGGGCCACTTGCACCATGGAGCCCTGAAGATCATGTAGTAGATTTCTATCGGACTTCCCAAGGGAAAACTGGAGCAGACGAATATATGCAAAGGTTGTACCTTGGGTAAGTATGTGAAATCTTCCTTTCTGGATCGAGACAATAGAGCTAGAGCAATCTTGGAGCGAGTTCACTCAGATGTTTGTGGACCTTTCTCTATAGCCTCCATCGCTAAACAAAGGTACTATGTTATTTTTATTGATGATTTTTCTCGTAGATGCTGGATCTACTTTATGCAAAAGAAGGATCAGACTTTCTTGAGGTTTTGTGAGTTTAATGCCTTGGCAGAGAAAGGATCTGGAAAGAAAATAAAAGCCTTGCGTAATGACAATGGTGAAGAGTATGTCTCCCAACAGTTTAAGGACTTCTGCGCTATAGAAGGAATTAAATGGGAGTTGACGGCACCCCATAACCCACAGCAGAATGGGGTGGCCGAAAGGAAGAACAGATCGATTGTGGGAGTAGCTCGAGCGATGTTGCATGACCAAAGCCTACCACTGCATTTATGGGCTGAGGCATGCAATACAACAGTATACTTGCAGAACAGAAGCCCGCACCGTATACTGGGAATGAAGACACCTATGGAGGCCTTTTCCAAGAAGCGACTAGATGTGAGTCACTTCTGAATCTTTGGATCATCAGTTTATTGTCATGTGACCAAAGATGCCCGGAAGAAGCTAGATCCAATAGCTAAGTTGGGAATACTTGTGGGGTACACTGATACACCCCACAACTATCGGGTGTACCTGCCTACCAGTCAGAGGACAGTGGTACGCAGGGATCTGAAGTTCGACGAGCAGAAAGCCATGCGAGTATCACTTGAGAGGGAGCTCAAGTTGCATGCAGAGGAGGAACTTTCAGTTCCTAAGGAGGAGGAGCCTCAGATTGATGCGGAGCAGCCGCATGTAGAGGATCTGGGAGTGGAGACATCCACTCATTCTGAGACTTCTAGAGATGGGCAGAAACGCTCAAGGGAAGCTGACAGGTTGATGCTGGATATGCGGGAGAATGTGGGACAACCATCT
The DNA here is from genome assembly GCA_031772625.1 of Pinus tabuliformis. Taxonomy (NCBI): domain Eukaryota; kingdom Viridiplantae; phylum Streptophyta; class Pinopsida; order Pinales; family Pinaceae; genus Pinus; species Pinus tabuliformis. The sequence continues at coordinate 1,142,988,230 of CM062811.1, read as the reverse complement.
TCTCAGCGCAGACAGAGGAGGTCGCCCAAGCGGTACACTGGGTACATGGCCTTTGTAGAGTCCGAACCTTCTTCATTCAAGGAGACAGTGCAACAACCAGTCTGGGTCGATGCAATGGTAGAGGAGTACGACTCTATCATTCGGAACAGTGTGTGGGATGTTGTCCCAAGACCTCAGGACAAGTCAGTGGTTAGTTCCAAATGGCTTTATAAGGTAAAGCAGGCAGCTGATGGCAATGTTGAGAAACATAAGGCAAGGTTTGTTGCCCAAGGTTTCTCACAGGTCGAGGGGATCGACTACGATGAGACCTTTGCTCCTATAGCAAGGTACTCATCTATCAGATCAATGTTGGCACTATCAGCTCAGATGGGTTGGAAGATCCATCAAATGGACGTGAAGACAACATTCCTCAGTGGGAAGATTGAGGAGGAGGTGTACATTGAGCAGCCAGAAGGTTTCGACACCTTCGATCTGTTAGCGCTCGAATTTGCCTCAGGCTGAGGAAGGCAAAACTCAAGGCAACATCAAACCAAGATCAGCCTCGTAGCTAGCCCTACGAGGACAAGAGAGGGCTCTCTCCGAGTCAATCTCGGCAAAAGGTCTTCGAAAGGGTTGAGATGACTCAAAATTGATACTAATTTTAGGCTAGTAAAGAGATAGGAAAGTTTGATTTAAAATTTTTGAGGTTTTGTTGGAGAAAAGGGAAAGGCAATTTTGGGTGCGGGGATGAGACACAACTTTTGCAGAGGTCTACTTGGGGCAAGATAGGCGATTGTTTTGATGCCTTTAAAGTGATTGAATGAATAGACCTGACAGGTGAGGAGCTAAGGAGAGCAAGTAAGTCTCAAGGATTCTCCTTAAACTGAAGAAAACATGGAAAATTAAACAAACTTAAAGGCAGAGCATAGCAAATTTATGGATTCTACCTTCACACTTCATTTGTTTAATTGCAGAAGATTAAATAAGGAAAATGGTACACATATACAACTTATAAGTACTAAGAGAAACACACCATCAACACATAAGGCCACATGAATCCCAAATAGTGCTGCAAAACCCTGGTCTATCCTTTGCCAAAATTGCAGATAAAATATGTACAATAGTGTATCCAGCTATTCCCCAAGAGTCCAACCCTGAAAATGACTAAGAAAATACATAATATAGGCAATCTAACACATTCCCTTGCCTCTAGGGGTCGAGCTCATCATCCTAGGAGCTGTTTCAACCAATTCTAAACAAAGCACTACAATCTAGGCAGTCAAAACAACTTGCCTCTATAAGCTAGGAAACCAATTCATTCATTAAATTTTTGCTATTTTATGAATGAATCATCTAGAATAAGTAAATAAATGTCAAGTCAACATAAAGTTCCATTAATTACATCAAGGAGGGTGAAAAATCCCATCACAAGTCAAAACTGGTCAAATTGGCTTCGTTTCCTGAGCTGAAGATGAAAACTGTGCAAAAAACCCTGATGCGTAGCGCGCCTGAGCCCTATGTGTAGCGTACCTTTCCACCTACTTTTGGGGCACTTACCTTCATCCAAATTGAACTTAGGTTGGCTTGTTGGAAAGCCCTGGATGTCTACTTTCCAACCCAAGTGGAATTTTCCAATTTGGTGTCCATTTGCCCCTCCAAAAGTGCATTCTCCTAAGCCTGCTTCCTGTGTGTTCAAAAGGGGGCAGTGAGGTCATTTTTTGCAATTTTTTTGACCTTTTGGGGACCCAAACCTTGATGAAATGCCTTGGCAATAGCTGAGCAGGTGTATTTCATCATGAAAAATCCAAAAATGCAAACCTTTTGTGATTTGGACCTCCCAATCTTATGGGTCGCGCGCGGCGCGCTACGCGTTGAGCCAAAAAACCTGTTTTTTAAGACAAAATTTTCTCCAAATTTCTTGAAATTTGGGCTGGGGGTCCCCAATCAAGTACTATGCTCAGTCAAAGAGGCTTCGGCCAAAATCCGAAGACGATCAAGCTCCTTTTGTCTTTTTTGCTTCTTGACCGCTTTCTTCAATTTTGCCTTAAGACTCCTAATTCGCGCCTTGCAAACTAGGTTCCGGACCTTGTAATGCATAGCCATGTGTTTCAATAATGCATTGTCTCTATTGGCCTTTTTCAGCTGTTCCTCCAAGTAGATGTTGACCCGCAAGTGGACAGGCTTGCAATTGACCCAAAGAGGTAGGCTCCTCCCTAACATGTTGTCCACTTTTGCCACCTTTGTGATACCTCCGTGGCACATTAGGTACATTTACCTCCGATGTAGAGTCACTATCATAATCCTGCTCATATACTGACTCGGTCTCTGACATGTTCTTTAAAAACAAGGTAGCTGGAATATATATATGCTGATATACAACTGTGTGCAAAATTGACTATAGACTTTTTCTTTTTCTCAAAATGCTGTGACCAAGGGGACACAAATATACAAGGGAATTGTTAAGAAAGGGAAAACATTAGGGAAATGGGGAAAATGGAAATAAAAAAAGGAATTTAGGGAAGGGAAGGGGCATGGAAATCTTGAAGTTTTAGGGTTTGGGATGAGGTAGGGTAGGAAAAATATGTTTGTAGTAGAAGGGAGGGGTTAGGATTTGAGGGAGAATAGTGTAGGGTTTTATGAGGAATTATTGGAGAAAATATTGGTGAATATAGGGGGTGGGAAACACAGGAAATGGGAAAACCTTGGCAACATTTATGTTTGAAAACCCTACAGCAATCTTGGCATTTAAATCCTCACAGCAAACTAATGGAAAAGGAGGGTTTTTACACTTGGTTTTTCATGGCAAATATAGCATAATTTCTTTACATAAACCTTTCAAAACCAAGAATGAGCCGTGGATATAAAGCCTACCTGTGATTTGATGCGTGAGAAGAGGTGTTTGAGTGTGTTTTAGACAAAGTCTGGGCATAAACTCCAATGCGCCGCGCGCCTCACCCAACGCGCCGCGCGCTCCTGATGCGCCTCACCCGTGTAAAATAACACTGAAATTTGTCGCCTGATGCACCGCGCGCCACTGGTGCGTCGCGCGCCCAACCTGATGCATAGCGCACCCTGGAAACGGCCCAATTTTCTCACAAACTCACAAAATCGCCTTAGAACGATGCTCTTTGCTCTTGGAATGTGGAATGGGTTGCAAATGAGGAGAAATATCTTCATATAGACTCCTTGTTGATTTTTGCTTAACCCAAAACCAATTTTCTTATGTTTGGTTGTTGACACTTTTTCAAAATTAATAGGCTTTGACCTTTTTGGTTTCCCCTTTAAAATTGGTTGAAATAATGATTTTCTCTGATAATTTTTTGCAGGGATAGCTTTGATATGCTCTGGCAAAGGAGACCAATGCTGCACTTGAACGATTGAAGAACTGAAAATTTTGACAATTTTTACAAAAATGAGATAGCGACTTATCTTCAAAACAGAGTTTTGAAGAGAAGTCCTAATTCAGCTGTACAATGATGAAAATTATTGAAGTGATGATCAATCAAAGACATCCCTCTGGCCTGCTGGTCTTCTAAGACTTTTCAAAACAAAATTGACTCAACCCTAGACCTAAGACCTCAAAATTTAAAACATGATTGTAAATTACCTTCGAAGACTTATTTTAATAAACAGGCCTGAACAAGCAATGCCGAGCACGAGGGGAATGAGTGACACAACCCGCTCCATCAGAGTTATGGCATGCCTAACGAAATGTAACTGATCAAAACTGATGGGACACCTAATCATGAAATGCAAAAGAGCTTTGATCTCTGACGGAGGGATAACTAGACCGACTCTAACACGATCATGAGTCGCATGTGTGCCAACTCAAGAGGGCTTTGTATGGGCTGAAGCAAGCACCTCGTGCTTGGTACACCAGGATCGACAGTTATTTCACCGGGTTGGGCTTCACCAAGAGTGAAGCAGATGTGAACCTTTACCACATCATGGTAGAAGGTAAGCCATTGATCATTGTTATTTATGTCAATGATCTGATTTTGACAGGTGATGATCAGTTGATCCAGTCTTGCAAGGAGGACCTTGCAAGAGAGTTCGAAATGAAAGACATGGGTCTTATGCACTACTTTCTAGGCACGGAGGTGTGGCAGAAATATGGTGAAGTATTTGTGTCTCAAGGAAAGTATGCCAATGAGATACTCAGGCACTTTCACATGGAGAAGTGTAAGCCCACACAGACTCCTCTAGCTGGGAACTGGAGGAAGGAGGATGCTACTTCAGGTGAGGTAGTAGCTACTACTATTTATCGGCAGCTTGTGGGTTCACTTATGTATCTGGTGAACACACGACCAGACTTATTCTTTGCGGTGAACCAGCTGAGTCAAGCTACGGTTCAGCCTACCAAGCTGTTTTGGAAGGCAGCGAAGCATGTGCTGAGATACCTCAAAGGCACATCTCAGTATGGATTGTGGTACATACGGACAAAGGGAGTGAAGCTTTAGGGCTTCACAGATGCGGATTGGGTAGGAAGTCCATCAGACCGGAAGAGCACTTCTGCAGGAATCTTCAACCTTGGTTCAGCTGCAATTTCCTAGTACAGTAGGAAATAGAGATCAGTTGCACTTAGCTCAGCAGAGGCTGAATACATGGCTGCTAGTTAGGCTACATGTGAGGCCATTTGGATGTAGAAGATTCTAGTGGGATTGTTTGGTCAGAGCATGGATCCAACTGTGATCTACTGTGATAATTAGAGTTGTATCAAACTCTCTGAGAATCCAGTTTTTAATGACAGGTCCAAGCACATTGATATCCGGTATCACCATCTTCGAGACTGTGTGGTCAAGAGGATCATGTTGTTGCTGTATGTTTCGACCGAGGAACAGGATGTTGATATTTTGACGAAGGCATTGTCAAAATGCAAGTTCAAGTTCCACAGAGACAGGATTGGGGTTACTAATAATCCCTTTCTTGTTGAGATGGAGTGTTATAAATAGCAACAAGAAATGCTAAAATTAGCACTACCATAAATAGAATTTCGGGATACCTTCCTATTTTAGTTAGTCCCTGAACTAAAATAGAGAAGTAAAATTCGAATTTGATCTTAGCAGCTGTTTGTAAAATAATTAATTAATTCATCTTGAGTTAATTAGTTTTAGAAAATAAAACATGAAGTCTATGTGAGGACATGAAATAGTTATCCCATTAATTGAGGAATTTATCCCTTAGTTAAAGAGATAAGGATGAGTTGTAATTTGAGTTGTTATTAGTTAGCTCAATTAACTGAGTTAAGTCTAGTTAGATTAGTTCAAATAGTTTGATGAACTAATTGTAAGTACATTTAGTTAATGCATGCATGCATATAACTGTTGCACTTTAGATAACTGAATATTCTCTCATAAATAACTCATGCATGTCAGTTCAGACAGAGACCCAGTTGAGATCAGATGATGGGACAGTGTACTATCAGTTGCAGGAATATTCCATGGAGGATATCTCTTGCATGCAGAAGGAATTCATTCCTTGGAGATTGCACAGTTACTTCTTCAGTTTAGTGAGTGTGTGATGAGGCCAATCACATAGGTGGCATCATTGGATCCCAAGAAAAACTGCGCAAGGAAATAGGAGGCTTGGAGGGCTGAGGGAAGGCATATCTTGTGTCTATTCAGTCTGTGAGCTGTATTGTTTGATTGCAGAGAGAGCAGGATAGCTTGTGAGCTGATTCTTTGTGTAATCTGAACATATTTCCACTTGTATGATAATACAGAGATCAGGGTTTTTAGCTGAGGCTTTCCCCAGAGTATTCTTCTATGTTCATGTGTGATTGATTTCTCTTCATCTGTTATATGTGTTCTATTTGATCTTGCTCATATTCAATTAAGCTTCCGCAAGTTTGTTGTAGAAGTAGATCTTGTATTTTGCTTTAGTATATTGCATAATCTGTTGATCTACAATGGGAATTTCTACACTCTTGGTTGTGATTATTTGGAGAGAGCCCTCTCTGGCTTGGTAGGGCTAGCTACCAAGTCAAAAGGTTGGTATGCGGTTACCTTAGCTAGACTCTTCCTCAGCCTTGGAGATCCGGAGGAGTGATAACATACTAGTGCCATTGCCAGGAACAAAAGCGTCATTTTCCCTGGGTGTACGACTAGTTTTCATCGAAATTTTGTCCTTGGGTGTACGACTAGTTTTCATTGGAATTTTGTCCTCTAGATGATGGAACTAAGTTTCATAAAGGCTGATTCCATAACTGCAGTGTTGAGGTTGTAGAGCTAGCCTCAAGGAGACAAACAAGACAAAATTTCGCATCCTGATCCAGCTGATTCAGTCGAAGACAATCAGAGTTTGTTCAAAAATTGAAGAAGGTTACAAATCACAAGTTCGATCAGACTTCATTCCATTGGTAAGCTCTCGATCATTACCAATTTAACATTTCTCTATTGAATACTTTCCTTTGAAAATATCTTTGTTCAGCTCAAAGTCTTAGGTATTTTACCTCATATAGTCTGTGACCCTGTTAAGATACTGGCTCCGAAAAGATATACCAGGTCAAACCCTGACCCAAATCCTCCTTCTCTGGTTGATGATCCTAAAAGATTGTTAAGAAAGCCTAAAGTCCCTTTCCCCGAGACTGAAAGTACAAAAAGGACCACTTCCTTGCCAGATCAAATACTTAGTATTGAGGATATTCCATTTGACATTAAATTTGAGCTATCCCTATTTCGTTCGAAATCTGAGTCTTGTCTTACAGAAGAAGTTTTTGATCCCATAAAGTTTGACTCATACCTTCCCGCCTCAAAGTCTTTGTTTAATCAACCTTCTGCTGCTTCTCAGTCTTCAAAACTTGAGCACGAGGTTTGGTCTAATTTTGAGAAACTTCAAAGCCTAGATGATCAATTACAAATCACTGCGGAAAAGGCCTATATTCATTATCATCTTGAAAGCTTATCTTATGCTATATCCCTACTGTGCCTCCAAAAACATCCATATCACCACCTCCATCTTCATCCCAACCAACAGAACCCATTGCAGTTCCCATTCACCATTCCCCAACAGTCATGGCGAGATTTTCACCCTTAGTATTACCTAGTCAGTTGGCAACTTTACCTCAGACCTATGGCTAGAGACTTCCTCTTTTTGATGGCAGCCCAAGAGTCACAGCACAACAGCATATTGATAAGATGGTTGGTTTCATTGACTTAGAGGAGGTTGATGAAGATGATGCTAAAATGAGACTAATGGCTCAAAGTTTTTCTGGAGATGTCAAAAAATGCTTTCGTGGTTTGGCAGCTGGCTCCATTGATACTCCTCGGAGGTTAAATGAGTTGTTCTTAGCCAAGTGGCGGGAAAAGAAGAATCCATTGCAAATCTTGGTGGAATACAATACATTGAAAAGGAATCTACAATTCCATTTTGGATAACATGAAACCTCCACCTGATTTGGCACTTCAACATTACCCAGATGCTTTTGATCCGGAGATGGCTTATCAACTAAGGGAAAGAGATCCTGCAACTCTGGAAGAAATGTAGAATAATGTAGTAAGTGTGGAAGCGAACTTGATGATTAAAAAGTCTCAGTTGAAACATGAGAAACTGGAAAAGAAAGTAACCATCAAAGAAGAACCTTCTTCTTCCACCAATCTTAAACTAGATGTGTTGATCAGAACCATGGAGAGAATGGCTGACTGGATGATAAATTCAGATAGACCTCAGGAGCCACAAGTTATAAATCCAAACTTCAGAAACCAACAACAACCTCAATACAAGATAAAACAAAGAGAGCAGAAAGCTTTTGAAGCATCAACATCTCAGCAACCAATTTGGACACCCTTGCAGCAAAATTATGCTCAAGGAGAATTTGATGATGAAATAGATCCGATTGTCAAGGAAAATCACTTCTTTAGAGAAGATTACCATCCCATTTTCTTGACTGAAAATGAGAAGTATGTCGAGGAGATGGAGGATCCTAAGGATGAAGACTACATACTGGCGAATGACAATGCATTGGAAACTCAATCCGATGATTATCAAAGAGGATACTTAAATGCACTCAGCTCTCAATAGAAGCAATATTCCTTGAGAAATAGAGATGTCCCAATCACTCCCATTCAGAAAAGGACATCACAACAGAAAGATACCCAACAAAAAACAAATCCTCAAGGAAATCAAAGAAAAGGTAAAGAGCTGGCAGCAGCTAACCAAAGAAAAGTAAATCAGCCATCAACAAGCAATCCAAACAAGGATCATGATAGTCAGAAGAAGGATCAGACACCAAGAGATCTGCCCGAGAAAAGAGACATCATCCAAAAAGAGGTAGACAAATCCAACTCATTCAATTTAGAAACTAAAATTTCAAAGTTGAAAGTGTCAATCCCTCTTACTGAACTTGTCAAAAATAGCCATTACAAGTCTGATATAGTTAAAATGCTAAAAGTTGAACCTATGTCCGACATGGTTAATGTTGAAGATGACCAACCTGAATTGATTTTTGGTCCAACCATAGATGGTCAGTCAGAAGATAGTGAGGTTCCTCCATTTTACTTGAGTTTAAGAATCCATCAATACATTCTTCATAACTCCATGCTTGACTCCGAAGCCTCCCATAATTTAATGCCCAAGTCCATCATGGAAAAGTCGGGTCTAGACATTACTCGTGAATACCATGACTTGTATTCTTTTGATTCTGGTAAGGTCCATTGTCTTGGTCTAATCAAAGATTTGGTAGTATCCCTGGACCAAATCCTGACAAAGAATGTTTTAATGGATGTGGTGGTAGCTGACATGCCACCACGGTTTGGAATGTTATTGTCATGATTGTGGGGAGCGAAACTAAGAGGCACATTGTAATTAGACTTCTCCTATGCCACCATCCCGGTTTTTGGGCAATTGAGGAAGTTGTACCGAGAAACCAAAATGAAATTCATGATAACTAGCAAGGAGAAACCCAATAATCATCCTATAAATTATGTACATACAGATTTAGAGTCATTTATATAATGATAGTGGATTGAACGATGTAGATAGTCAGCTTGTGGAAATTAAAGATGTACCAGAAATTTTCAATTGTATAAGGACAATTTCAGATCAAGAAAAAGAAAAGTTGCCAAGTTCATCAGAGAAAGGCTCAGAACAACCATCAGAGAAGGTAATGGAAAATTCAGAACAGTCTGAAGAGAAATTTTAGAAAATTGATCCAAAACAAAAACAAGATTTACAGCCCTTGGAAGAGGAACATGGCCTTTGGACCATGGACTTTGATGGTGCTCTTGGGAAAGATGGAGCAGGTATTCACATTTGGATTCGAAGTCCACATCATCAGCAAGATAAGCTCCCTCAAAATGTTAGATTATGCTCATACAAGTTAGCTTTTGGTTGCACTAACAATGAGGCGGAGTATGAAACGTTGATCACAAGTTGAAAGATCTTGAAAAGGTTAGGTGCACGAAAAATTTCTGTGTATGGTGATTTAGAACTTGTGATCAAGCAAGTTAAAGGTGAATATCAAGATCACCATCCGCGAATGAAATAATATAGATGCAGTTTTAGATATTCTTAGGATGTTTCCTGAATATACACTTTCAGTTGTACCAAGGAGTGAGAATCTTATGGCGGATTCATTAGCTACTGCTGCAAGCAATTTCAAAATCCCTATTTTTTCAAACAAGAAATTTTATATTCATGTGAATTATCGACCCTCTGTTCTAGATAACTTGCGATATTGGCAAGTATTCTAGGATGACAAACAGGTGAATAACTTTCTTCAGAGTGAAGGAGAGTTTGAGAATTGTTCCATGGATGAAGTTTACGATAAGGATGATCAAGTCATCGAGGCAACCCAAGTTGATATATTATAGCTGAAGGACAACAATATTCCGAAAGGTCTTGTACCTTTGGAAGACTTGTTTGATCAAGATGATGTAGCAAGGAAGCCTACATTAGTACCTACTGAGAAAGGTGTGGAAGACGTGAACATTGGAACAACAGACAAACCAAAAATGATCAAGTTTTCCAAAACATTATCTCCCGAGGTAAAAGAAAATATATTCATTTATTATCTGAATTTTCTGATGTTTTTGCATGGGATTATGCAGACTTAAAGGAGTATGACAAGAAAATAATTCAGCATACCATCCCGATTAAGCCCAATCAAAATCCCTTTAGACAAAATTTAAGAAGGATTAACCCAAGGTTGTTGCCATCCATAGAGAAAGAAATTAGCATACTTTTCAAGGCGGGCATCATCTTTCCCATCAGATTTTTTGATTGGATATCAAATCTAGTCCCGACGAGAAAGAAGATCGGAGAAATTAGGCTCTGCGTAGACTTTAGAAATTTAAACAAAGTATCTCTGAAAGATAATTATCCGCTTCCAAAAATGGACCATATCCTTCAGAGAGTTGTTGGCACTTCCCGGCTATCACTTTTGGATGGCTACTCCGGGTACAATCAAGTTTTAGTGCAGGAAGATGATCAGGACAAGACAACATTCACCACACCTTGGGGCACATTCAAATATGAAAAAATGCCATTTGGTCTAAAAAATGCAGGTGCCACTTTTCAGCATGCCATGGACATAGCCTTTTCAGATGAAAAAGATGTTTTCTTAGTTGTATACTTAGATGATGTAACTGTATTTTCGCATTCAGATGATGAACATTTGCATCATTTAAGAGTCATTTTTCAGAAATGTAGAAAGTTCGGGATCTCTCTCAATCTGAAGGAAAGTTTGTTTGCTATGGAGGAAGGCAAACTTCTCGACCACATCATTTCGAAGGATGGCATCCGAATTAACCCTTCACGAGTAGAAGCCATTCAACAAATTGATTTCCCTCGCAGCAAGAAATAAATCCAAGCATTCAATGGTAAGATGAATTTCTTACGCAGATTTATTCCTAATTTGGCTGAACATCTTAGAGAAATGACCAATATGTTGAAAAAGGATAATGAGGTGAAGTGGTCCGAAGAAGCCTGCAAGTCCTTTCATGCAGTAAAGCTTGCCTTAACCACTGCCCCTATTTTAATCAGTCCTGATTACTCCAATGATTTTATTATATTTTCTTTTGCTTCTGAGCATATCATGGTAGCAGTATTAATGCAAAAAAGGGATAAAACTGAGCTGCTAATAGCATTTTTCAGTCGCAACATCAGGGATGTAGCCCTTAAGTACAACATCATTGAGAAACAGGCCTTGGCTTTGGTAAAGGTGGTCAAAGATTTCAAAGTTTACATTTTACATTCGCATACTCTTGCTTATGTGCCTAATGCAGCGGTAAAAGAAGTTCTTGTGCAGAATGACCCGGAAGGTAGAAGAGGTAGATGGATAGCGGAATTATTAGAATATGATCTTGAGATCAAGCCTACAAAGCTGATCAAGGGTCAAGGCTTAGCCAAACTCATGGTCGAGTCAAACCTTCATGCTCTAGATATCAACCTAGTAGTAGCATTGTCCAATAATCAAGAAGAAGTGGATCTCAATCAGGGATCTAAAATCTTTCTATCATACCCTCAATATTATGATATTATTTATGTTTTTCAACATCTAAATCCCCCTCCAGGCATGTCTAAGGCTAAGAGCAGGTCATTGAAGTTGAAGGCTTCAAAATATTGCATTATGGACAACGCACTTTATTGGAAATATCCTGGAGGTGTGTTGCTGAACTGTTTGACTGAAGATGAGTCTAAAGAGGTAATAAATGACTTCCACAAAGGAGATTGTGGGGGCCACTTGTACTGGAATACCACGACCAACAAAGTACTGAGAACAGGTTACTATTGGCCTACACTTTTTGTAGATATCTACAAGGCAGTGATGAGTTGTCACGAGTGTCAAGTTTTCCAAGGTAAAAGAAAACTTCTTCCATTGCCTCTACAACCTATATCAGTTAATGCACTTTTTTCAACAGTGGGGCCTAGATTTCATAGGTGAGATCAATCCATGATCATCCGCACAACACAAGTGGATATTGATAGCTACATACTACTTTACTAAGTGGATCGAATCGATCCCAACCAGGAAAGAAACCGATTCAGTTATCATTCAGTTTTTAGAAACTAATATCTTGTCCCATTTTGGTTGTCCTAATAAGATTATCACATACAATGCGGTAATATTCAAGTCCAAAAAGATGACTGAGTTTTGTGACAAATACAACATTAAATTGGGACATTCTACAACATACTATCCACAAGGAAATGGTCTGGCGAAGTCCTCCAATAAATCCTTAATCAACATCATCAAGAAAATGTTGGAGGCCAACAAAAAGAATTGGCACAAAAAGCTAATCAATGCATTATGGGCAGATCGGGTGAGTAGTAAGAAATCTCTTGGGATTTCTCCTTTTCAGATTATGTATGGAGTAGATATTGTTTTTCCTTCATCATTAGCAGTCCCAGTCATGAAATTGTTACAAGAAGTGGGAAGTGAAGAGAATGATATTCAATGCCAGATCAATCAAATGATTCACCTATAGCAGACACGGGATGAGGTATTTCAAAACACCTCTAAGCTTCATGAGAGGATAAACATAATCTATGACCAGAAAACAAAGGAAGATGATTTCAAAATTAGAGATGTGGTGTTTCGTTGGGATGCCAAAAATGAAGACAAGGGTAAGCATCGTAAATTTGAAAACCCATGGAAATGCCCTTATCATATTTCAGCTTTCCGAGGACAAAATGCTTTCTTGTAGGATGAGATGAATGGAGAACCATGCTTAGGAGGACCAGTCAATGGTATGCTCCTTAAGCACTATATTTTCTGAAATGTCCTGGTTTCATTGTACATACAGTTTAATATTCTGCAAGAGTGAAGTAGAGAATCACTGGGTTCGGAGCCCGAAGTGAAGGCCATGGAGCTTCACTGATTTTCTGCCATTTTCAATATTCAATCGTCAGTTGAGTAAGTCAGTTTGAGTTATTTGAGTTGTCAGCGTTTAGTCATGCATTTCATTTTAAGTTTTTGACCGTATTGGCCCACCTGGTTAGGCAGTTGGTCTATGGTGTTCTTCACACCTCCAAGTAGCTGCCATCCTCAAATAAGGCCGATGTTAGAGTCACTATTTGCATACTTCCATTAGTGATCAAAACTCCTCTTTCATATCATATTAGTGTCCCATGTTGAATTTTTTATCATTCCACCTAGGTCCTCATGCAAAAATTTACTCACTGATGGTAGTTCTCAAGTCAAAATCCCACTCTCCCTCAAAAAATCAATATTTGCCGGCCCACCTTCCTGCATCTTACTGAGCATACATTCATTATCGACGCTCATTTCATCATGTCTTGGGTTATTCAGTCTACATGAAGTCTGGTTATTCAATATCCCATTAGGTCACTAGGTTTCATTCCTCCAAGGTCCAATAAAACACCATTCACTGCATAAAGCCAGCAAAAGCATGAGAGTGAAAGAAATAATATCCCTTTTCCATTCAAAGAGGATTTGCAAACATGTAACTAGGGTTGCCCGAGCTCTAATTTTCATTCCAAAGTATGAGTTTTGTTTCAAGATTGTAATTTTATTTCAAAAAGAGAGATGTAATATTTTTTATTTATTTATGTAATTTTATGTCCATTATATGTAATAAGTTACTATTCCTAAGATGTTCACTCAAACTCTATGTGCCAACTTCATCCAAGAAAAATTCAAGTGTAAACATTGCCAAAACTCCAACATCATCCACCTGCAAAGGAAAAAGTCAAAAAGGAAATTAGCAAAGATGTCAAAAAAGTGAAATAAAACATTAGAAAGTGGATTTTAAAGTTAAAATATCAAATTAACTCAGCTATAAAGGACTTAGCTTCAAACTCAGCTTCATTTTCCTCCTACCACTGATTGAGCAAACCCCAAGAGACCCTTTTCACAATTCTGGGCGAAAATCGGCAGAACAGAGCAAGCGCTGCGCGTTCTCTTCATGTGTTGCACGTTTACCTAGTGCTGCGCGTTTCCTTAAGGCGTTGCGCACTTGCCTGAGGTGCTGCGCACTCCCCATTGGCACTGCGCATTTGTCCAAAAAAGGCTACAGTCACCTCCTCAGCTCCCCCAAAGGGAATTTTACCTCCAAACAAGTAAGTAACAACTAAGGATAATGTGTTTCTTCCTCCTTAAGTCACTTTCAAAGTGTTTTAAAAGTTTAATTGAAGTTTTGGTGTTCATCCTATATCTAAACCCTAGATCTCCCCAAAAACTACCCTTGCACTATCAATTCCTTTTATACACTCCCCTACACCTTTATTCCCTTTCCCTAAACCTTTTATCCCAAATACCCTTTAAACCTTTGTCCCAAAACCCTAAGTCCTAGGTGCACAACTACCTAGGCTCCCAAAACCCCTACATTGCAAACAATTTCCACCATCTCAAAAGTTATCATACTAGTACCCTATATCCTCCTCCATTACATATATCCCTTCACCCATCTCCTTCATATTTACCCTTCCCCATTTCCTATTCCCAAAAAACTACATTCCCACTACCTTATACCTCCCTAGGGTTTGATATTAAACACCATGGCAGATGAGGAATACAAACCACACAGTGAGGAAGAGGAAACAGATAGAGAAGAGACAGAGGTCAAGAAAACACACAAAGGAGGCAAGATACACAGATTTGAGCCCACAGATCTCAGGGAACTCTTGGCATCTCCTATGGCTGTGACATCCTTCAAATGGCTAGGCTGTTATGATTTCTGTGAGAAAGTTCAGGCAGTCCAACACCATCCTGAGTTGACTAGGCTCTTCATATCTAAACTCCAAGACAACCAAGTCACTCTAGCAGGTATCACTTTTACTTTATCTACTGCCATTATATCAGCTGCCACCAAAATCCTAGATGTTGGGGAGAAATGGTTTAAACAAGGTGATTTAGAGAGACATTATTATGAGCCTTACATGAAACCAAGGTACTGAAATGAAAGAAGGGGCTATTTTCGTTTTTCACACCTCCTTAATAGATATGCCCCAGTGATGAAGATTATCATGAAATATTTTTCATGTGAAGGTAGATTTTCTAGGCTCTATTCCCCTCACATCCGGCTTTTAATGCATTTCACTAGGGTAAAAATGCTCAATATACCCTACTATATTTTTTGGAGTGTTGAGAATATGGCCTACATTGCCCAGAAAAGGGATTATAAAGATCAAATGAAGAGTCTCTTTCATCATTCCCTCATTAAAATCATAGTTCTTTATCATCTCAAGGAACTCAACATTGCATGGAGTACCTTCATAGCTAATCCCATATTCACTCATTCATCTACTAAGAATGTTCAAAGTATCCATTCATCATCTCATCCTTCCACCTCCATTCCTCCATCTTAGCCCATAGATAATTCATCCTCATCTCATCAGTCAGCCTCACCATCATCTCCATCATCACCATTTCATGAGCATATTCATTCACCTAACAGAGATGAAATCAGGGAGCAAGAGCACATTGAACAAGTTGAGGTCATCAAGCCTAAAGGGGTTGATTTAGGCACTTTGACACACACTTATCAGAGAGGCCATAGGCAGGTGTTTTCCCCACAGATTGTGGGAGGGGCCTTGCCTTCTTCATCAGAAAATTAGGTACAGAAGGGCAAGGAAAAGATGACAGAGGCAGAGATTAGACATGAGGAGGAGGACCTCCATGAGACATAGCAGGATTTTGCCTTGGTTGAACTAAGTGAGAATGATGACAGTGAGAGCACAAGAATTTTCACTAAAGAAAATGATGCACTCATCAGGGAGCTCTAGATCAATTTGCAGAGGGAAAAATACATCATCTCATATTATGAACAAGAAAACAAGCAGTTTGAGGCCAAACATGAGGTCATGGAGATTCAGCCCATCAAGGAAAAGAGGGAGGCTGAAAAGGCCAAGGCTTTACTTGATGAAGAATATGGAGAATATGGTGACCAGCTGGAGGAACAGGTGCCAAGAAGAAGGCTAAGGACCAGAGGCCTAAAAAGAGAATTGGAGCTAGAAAAACAGAAATAGGCTGAACTAACTATTGAGCTCACCCTAAATGAACAATTTTCCAAAATGATCAATGAGAACTAGGAGCATTGGCTTGAGAGGGTGAATAATCATCTTGAAAAGCTCCTAGAAAAGGCCAAAAGATATAATAACATTCAAAGAAGGATGGTAAAGTATTATTGCCAAAGAGACCAAATAGCAAGGGCAAAGCTCAAGGCTGCTAAGTCAAAAATTGAAGCCCTAACTCACCAAGAAGAGAAGAAGAAGATTGATATACTTGCAGAGGCTTTACTCCATGCCTAGCCACACTAAACATCAGATCCTTGACCAATTTTGTAGACTCTTGGCTCAATTTTTGGTGATACTATCTTTTTTGTGGTTTTTGAGGCAATTTCATATCAGCGGCTTGGTCAAACACGCAGTGCCCTAGACGCTGCACATGTTTTGGGACACTTTTCGGAGGAATGGAAGGCACCAATGGATTCATAAGGACCAAGACATCTAGTAAAACCAAGTTTCCAGCCCTGAAATGCAAAACTTGCAGGTGAATAAGGAAAAAAAAAGTACCAAAAAATCATGTTTCTGCGTCATTTATGGACCAGGTGTTGCGCATTTGACTAGTCTTGGGAGAATGGAGTTTTGGGGGGCAAATCAATCCCATTTTAAAAACCAAAGGAATTTTTAGAAGCTAGATAGGATAGTCGTTCCAATGAGCTATCCTAGGATCAATTTGGACACCAAGAAGGCAGGCAAAAGTGGGTTTGAAGATGGCGCTGCGCATTTGACAATTGGCCTAGTTTTTCACTGTTCTTCTCCAAATTTGATTTTTACCTATGGGAAATCAATATTTTATTGTTTTAATTAATATGATTGATGTAATTATCATGGTTTCACTGTTATATATCATAGTTACATTTTTTAAATGGCCTCCATGAGATGTAATGAATCAATTTACTCAAGTTAGGGATGAGTCACTTTGACCACCCTACACTCTAGCTATGAGTTCATTTTTTGTTTTAACTGCTCCTCCTCGCATGGATTCGACCCCTGAGGCTAGGATGAGTTGGCTTGAGGCATATATCATGTAATTTATCAGTCATTCTACAGGTTGGACTTCAATGGATATTGTATTAGTGTTTCAGACTTTGGCATCGAATATATTGGATGAGTTGCAGTTGTTTTGGTGGGATTCCCGTGGCATGGTATTTTGACATTGTTTCTTCTTCAGTTACATGTGTGTGAATGTTTTGTATATTCCATGATCCATTTCACTTCTAAATATGTTTGATTTTCAAGGTGTGATAAGCAGAATTCATCTTTTATGCTCTATTTTGGGAAAATCATCATAATTTGTTTTATTTCTTCAGTTTATAAAGAATCCATGATTTTCATGCTCTTTTTAGCACGTCTCCAGTCTAAACCATTTCATCACTACACTACAAAGTGTTAAATTAACTTGCCTACCTTTCCCCATCAGAAGTCTACAATTCTAATTCTCTTTTGCCCTGACCTAGTTCACTCTTTGACCTAATTCACTCATCCAGTGATTACCCCAATCAAATCAAATCAAACAAACCCTAAGCTACTATATCTAGACTAAAACCCAAATCTATCTAGCCCTCTTGGTTGTGATTCTTTGGAGAGAGCCCTCTTCGGCTTGGTAGGGATAGCTACCAAGTCAAAAGGTTGGTCTGTGGTTACCTCAACTAGACTCTTCCTCATCCTTGGAGATCCGGAGGAGTGATAACAGGACATATAGATAACTAATATAAAGAGCAACAAATATTTCCTGAAATGTCTAAATTCAAGTTCAGTGCTAGTGATACTGGACATGATGTAATGTACAATTAATTTGATGATACCTCAGAGTGTAGAACAAACAAAATGCAACCTTCTTATATTTGTAACAAAACAGGACATGGTTAATCCACAAGAATTTCCTAACCCGTGGACAACAAAATTCTCCCTCACCTCTTTAATATGCTTCCATGCATTTTTTTTTAATATGGAGCCTTCGTTGGCATATAAGGCCTTCTTAGATAATAAATATGATATATTCATTCCCTATGAAGTGTTGGGTGTGTGTTATATTCTTTCCATGACTAGCCCCACACGCAAGGTGGTTAGAGGGGGGGTGACATCCCCCCTTTGTTGCGTCAGGTGTAGCGGGGGGGTCACCGGGGGGCGCAACCCCCCCCTATCGGGGGGTTTGCAAGGGGACAGTAGCCCCCCAGGCACCCAGGGAAAAAACATTTTGGACCCTATATTAGGTGGGTGTGCCTACTTATGGTTTTGTGCATGGATTTTGCACATGGTTTTGGGCATGGTGGTTTTCTACCCATGGTATTTTGTAGATCTGCTCAAGGGAATTAGAGTTATGTTCTAATATAGGGTTAATTGATTGGGGTTTATGAATGCTTCCACATGTATATATATGTATTATAACATTGAAAGGAACATAATGAAAATTCAATCTAGTAGTCCTGATTTTGGGATCCAAGGGAAAATCTTTGTGTATTTGTTTTGTGTTTCTCGCCATTGTATATTTTCTGTCTTTTAGGAATTCGTTTACAGGTAATTTTTGTACAGGGTTAAAACCTACATGAAGATGATGGAAAGAGAGGAAATGAAATTTTTCCTTTAGATTTAAGATCTTGTCTTGTCAATTTATCAGATTTAAAACTTCAATATCATCTTCCAGCTAACCAATCTATATAATGCACATTGAGTCCCCATAAACCTGCATAGAGCCAATTTTATAATGTGAGGCAAAGAACAAGAGTGCCCAACATGCAGTAATATTTTCCTTGGTGTTTGTGCCAAGACCTAGGTTTAGCCAAATATGGAAGGAAAGTGCCCCCTGGTAGCGTAAGTGTGTGCCTCCACCACACTTGCCATATTTTATTGCACCATTAAAAAAAACAACATTACAAGATTGAGGGCTCATTGGAAACCTGGAAGACCAACCGAAATTTTGCTTCAAAGGTCTCAAGAAGTCTTTAAGGAAGCCAAGGATCTGTGCAAGAATAATCAGATGATAGATAAGGCGATTTTCAAAGATTATCTTGTTTCAGACCTTCCATATGCCCCATGCGATGAATACAGGTATATATTTGTAAATATACTTCTTTATATCCCACCAGTGGACGCAAGTCTCAAAGGAAGGATGAATTCCATCAACCTGTATATTTAGAGAAATGAAAACATCATACCAAAGAGCAGAAGAAAAGATGCAATTGAAAAAGAGGTGATCTATCGATTCAAATCCTCTAAGGCATAGACAACAGATATTTGGACCCATGAAGCCCTTGTGTGACAAGATATCCCAAGTAAGAATACACTTCTCCATAGTAAGCCATGCAAAACATATGAGCTTTAGCGGTAAGGTCCATGCCCATATCTTCTTGTGCCACCAAATATCCTTTTGGTCAAAGGAAGGAGGAATAAATGGAAACATAGGCCTATTTGGCAATGGATTTCCTTGAAGTGGTATTCCAGATCCAAATGATAGAATATTCTTAATTTTTGAGATAAATCCTGCTAGACGATATATTTTTTATAAAAGTCTCCCAATTTACAGCAAGGAAGCCCTGTAAACCCAAAACTTGTGAACTTGTCCAGCAACAGAGTGATACAGTCGAAAAGTTAGAGGAAGAGGCATGGAAAAGATGGGATATGATAGAGGCATTAAGTCTAGAAATAAGCTCCAGAGAGAGATGATAGTAAAAATTACCCCCGATAAAAGGGCCCTTCCCAAGGATTACCTTGTGATTGTTTCCCACCTTCCAAGCAAGCCATTTGGAAATCTTGGGGAATGCCTCCGAAAGACCCCTCCAAGTAATTGACCCCAAATGGGATCTTTGTGTATGAAAGGACCTCATCCACTCTGGAAAAGACATGTTATATGTGTGTGTGTGTGTGTGAAAGAGATAAATAATTTGGTTCCAAATTTCATTACTCGAAACAACCCTCCAAATGCTTTCATAGCAAGTGCAAGGCCAAACCAATGAAGGTTTTTGAAACCCCACCCCCCTAGGACCTTTGACTGCGAGAGTAGTTTCCATTTGACCAGGTGAAAGCCAATGTTTATCTTCTTACTAGACCAAAGAATATTAATCATACACTGGCAGATCCTTCTGATGATTTCTTGGAAATATCTCATAAAGTAAGCTAATAAATTGGTATACTTTCTAGAATATATTTAACTAGTGTCATTCAACCACCTAGAGAGAGCCACCTATAGCACGAATTATTGATCATGCCTTCAATATTTTTTATGAGCCATGACCAGTCTTTAACTTTGTAGCAATTGGTTTGATATGGTAACCCAAATAAATGAATCCATTGTATAAAGGTGCCACCTTGAATGGAAGAATAGAGGTCATGGAATCAATGGTCTACTCTTGTACATTTCACTGGAGAAAAGATGCTTTATGCATGATTATCTCCATTCCATTTGCAGAACAAAAGGTAGAGAAAATGGGATGAAAATGAGTCCATTCAGAAACAAAATTTTCCACAAAAATTAAAACACCATCTACAAAAAGTAGATGTGTTAAGTAAATAAGCCTAGAAAGTTTGACCCCTTTAATTATCCCATCACCTTTAGCCTTAGATAACATCCTATTGAGACCTTCGATAATAAGAAGAAATAAAATGGGGTATAAGGGACACCCTTGATGCAAGCCTCTGGGACATGAGAAAAAAATAGTGGGGGTGTCATTGAGCAAGACATCAAAATTAGTAGACGCAATGCATCTCGTGATCCAGTTGGTAACCTTAAGATCCATACCTATGTGAATGAGCAACAACCGGAAAAAGTCCCAATTCACCATGTCATAGGCTTTGAGCAGGTCCATTTTGAGGATCATTGCACTTACTTTTTTGTATTGATTAAATGAAGAGCCTCTTGAGCCTCTCTAATAGCGTCATGAATCATGCATCTATGGAGGAAGTCTAATTGTTTAGGGGATAAAAATGAGTATAGAATTTTTTTGAGTCTATTAGAAATGATTTTAGATATGATTGCGTATACCAAGTTACATAAAGATATTGGCTGAAAGTCATTATAAGTGAGGTTTTTTGAGAATTTAGGTATAAGAGTTATGAATGTAGCGTTGATTTCTCTAGACACCCTCTCCAATGTCCTAGTCTCTTCCAACACCTACAATATATCATTCCCAAAAGGGTCAAACAATTCTAAGTGTTGGGTGTGGAGCCTAATTATCTTCTGTATTCAAAGGTATTGCCGCATTGGACCCCAGTTCGTAATGGGGTAGCAACATTGCCCGTAAAATATTCGCTGCAAGGGGGGTCCACGGGGGGGCGGCTGCGACCTTTGGGAGCCCCCCCCCCCCCCTGGCGAGGGGATCGGGGGCAGTGCCCCCGAAGCTAAGAATAGATGTAAAATTGCCTTGTAAAATGTTGTAATTTCGTAGTCAATTTGGTCCGTTCATTAGGCGAAGATCTGATGGTAGAAGTTATGTTTAATTTAGGGTTTTTTCCCTAGAAGGCAACCCCTTGCTATATATGAGGGAATTGTATTGCGTCTATGTATATATGTATTCTGAGTGAGGAAGAGAAAGGAGATTGAGAGTGAAGAGGGAATTACAGTGGATCTGTTGTAGGTTGAATCTCTTTAGTTTACTGGATAATATAAAAGGAAGGACTGACTGTTTCTCCGTGGACATAGCCCAAACTGGGTGAACCACGTATATCTGTGTCAAAGTCGAAGGTCTATTTGGTTGATAAGCTCGCAGGAGAGAAGGGTTCCTAGTTCAAGTGGGAGCAATGGCGGAAGATGGTAGATTTAGGGTCAAAAAATTTAACAGCCAAAACAACCAGTTGTGGAAGATGTAGATGGAAGATTATTTGTATCAGAGAGATTTGTACCAACCATTGAGTGAAAAGACAAAGAAGCTAACGAGTATGATAGACACATAATGGGATATTCTTGACAGAAAGGCACTTGGAACAATATGGCTGTGCCTAGCGGCATCGGTAGCATTTAATATTTCAAAGGAAATGACAACAGAGGGTTTAATGTTGACATTGGCCAAAGTATATGAAAAACCCTTGGCATCAAATAAGGTATTTCTTATGAAGCGTTTATTTAATATGAAGACGTCAGAAGGTGGATCTGTCGCTGATCATTTAAATGAATTTAATACAGTTACCAATCAATTAAGTTCTATAGGGGTAACTTTTGATGATGAAGTTAGGGCTCTGTTATTTTGGTGCTCATTGCCAAAAAGTTGGAATGGTTTAGTTATGGCCATTAGTAACTCTGTCTCTAGATCTAGTACTTTAAATTTTGATGATGTTGTTGGTGCAATCCTTAGTGAGGAAATGTGACGGAAAAGCTCTGGTGAGACATCAAGTAATGCTTTGACTGCAAAGACTAGGGGAAGAAAAATGGAAAGAGGAAAGAGCCCTGGATATCGCAGTAAGTCAAGAAAAGGCAGATCCAAGTCTAGATCGGGGATAGTGTGCTAGAAATGCGAGAAGAAAGGACACCTAAAGAAAGACTACAAGTCTTGAAAGGGAAAAGAAGGAGACGCACAGCAAGAAACTAATCATGAAGTGAATGTAACAGGTGATGTGTTTCAAGATGCTTTGATTCTTTCATTAGAAAATATTATTGATGCTTGGGTGGTAGATTCAGGGGCCTCATTCCATGCCACACCTGATAGGAAACATTTTTATGATTATGTTCAAGGAGATTTTGGATAGGTTCGATTGGGTGATGATAAACCCTGTAAAATCATTGGAATGGGTACAATTTTCATAAAACAGCAAAATGGAAATCAATGGCTATTGAAGGAGGTAAGGCATGTTCCAGATCTGAAGAAAAATTTGATTTCAATAGGGCAGTTGGGAGGTGAAGGTTGCGTAACTACTTTCACAAATAAAACCTAGAAGGTCACTAAAGGATCCCTGGTAATAGCGAAAGGAGGAAAGGTTGGTACATTGTATTTATGCAATGGTATTTCTAATTCTGTTAATGCTTTAACCTCTACAGGAGAAGATACGACATTGTGGCATCATAGGCTCGGGCACATGAGTGAGAAGGGTATGCATATTCTTCACTCAAGAAATTTGTTGTCGGGTTTGAAGCATGTTGATTTAAAATTCTGTGAGAATTGTGTTTATGGAAAACAGAAGAGAGTTAGATTCCTTAGAGTTGGGAAAGAAAAGAAGAGCGAAAAATTAAAGCTTGTGCATACAGATGTATGGGGACCTGCTCAGGTATCATCTCTTGGTGGCTCTCGTTATTATGTTACTTTTATTGATGATGCAACCAGAAAAACCTGGATTTATTGTATTCGAAATAAATCTGATGTATTTGATATTTTCAAAAAATGGAAAGCTTTGGTTGAAAATGAGACAGGAAAAAGGTTGAAGTGTCTCAGATCAAACAATGGAGGTGAATATTGCAGCAAAGATTTTGATAGGTACTATTCAGAGAATGGAATTCGTAGAGAGAAGACAGTTCTAGGAACACCACAAGAAAATGGTGTGTCAGAAAGGATGAACAGGACAATCATGGAGCGTGCAAGGTGCATGAGATTGCATGCAGAATTGCCTTTACAATTTTGGGCAGATGCTGTAGATACTGTTGTTTATCTAATAAACAAAGGGACTTCAAGTTCCTTGGATGGTGGTATTCCAGAGGAGGCATGGACAGGTAAAAAGGTAAACTACTCTTTTTTAAAGACTTTTGGTTGTGAAGCCTTTGTCCACATTAATAAAGAAAATAGAACAAAGCTTGAGGCAAAATCAAAGAAATGTACCTTTATTGGATATGGTGTTAATGATTTTGGTTATCGTTTTTATGATTATGAAAAACAGAAAATCATTAGGAGCAGAGATGTCATATTCAATGAAAAGGTTTTGTATAAGGATCTGCTGCAGGAAAAGAAACAGGGAAAAGAAAATAGAGAATACACAGTGCTTGACGAGATCACAAAAAAAGTGATGGTGCATGAAAATCATAATGATCAACAGGCAGAACAAAAACCAAAACAGTAACAAGCACCTCAAACACCTGAAAGTGGTGTTAGAAGATCTACCAGGATAAGTAGACCCCCTGAACGATACTCTCCTTCAATATATTATGTATTGTTGACTGATTTTGGTGAACTAGAATGTTATGAAGAAGCAGTGTAGGTAGAAACCAGGAAGAAGTGGGAGTAATCCATGAGAAAAGAGATGGACTCCTTAGCACATAACCAGACTTGGGACTTAGTCAGGTTTCCTGCAGGTAAAACAGCATTGCAGAATAAATGGGTTTACAAGTTGAAGGAAGAAGATGGAGGTAGAAAAAGGTATAAAGCTAGACTTGTGGTGAAAGGGTTTGCATAGAAAAAGGGTATAGACTTTGATGAGGTATTTTCTCCTGTTGTTAAAATGAATTCAATCAGAACTATTTTAAGTCTAGTAGCAGCTGAAGATTTGCATCTTGAGCAGTTAGATGTAAAGACAGCCTTTCTCCATGGGGATTTGGAGGAAGAGATGTATATGCAGCAGCCACAAGGATATGAGGTAAAAGGAAAGGAGAAACTAGTGTGCAGGTTGAAGAAGAGCTTGTATGGCTTAAAATAGGCTCCAAAGCAGTGGTATCTAAAATTTGACAGGTTTATGTCTGAACAAGGTTATATTAGATGTCACTCTGATCATTGTGTTTATCTCAAAAGGCAAAATGATGGCAGCTATATTATATTGTTATTGTATGTAGATGACATGCTTGTTGCAAGTTCTAACATGCAGGAAATAAATGCGCTCAAAAGAAAATTGGCAAACTCATTTGCAATGAAGGATTTGGGTGCTGCAAAACAAATCCTTGGTATGAGAATAACTAGAGACAGGAAGAATCGCAAATTAACATTGTCTCAAAGTGATTACATAGAAAAGGTGTTGAAAAGGTTTAATATGCAGAATGCAAAACCAGTTAGTATATCTTTGGCTAGCCATTTAAAATTAAGTAAGGAGAAGTGTCCCAAGACTCAGGAAGAAATGGCTCATATGTCTAAAGTTCCATATGCATCAGCAGTTGGAAGCTTAACGTATGAAATGGTCTGCATAAGGTCTGATATTGCACATGTAGTGGGAGTTGTAAGCATGTATATGAACAATCCAGGAAAAGAACATTGGATGGCGGTGAAGTGGATTCTCAGGTATTTGAGAGGTACCACAAATCAAGAATTATGCTTTGGTGGTTCAAACATTTCTCTACAGGGAGATGTTGATGCAGATATGGAGGGTGAAATAGATAACAGGAGAAACACAACAGGGTATGTGTTTACTGTAGGTGGAACAACTGTCAGTTGGGTCTCAAAACTGCAAAGTGTTGTTGCACTCTCAACAATAGAAGCAGAGTATGTTGCTGCTACAGAGGCTAGTAAAGAAATGATTTGGTTACAAAGGTTTCTAGATGAATTGGGTAAGAAGCAGGAGTTGGGCAAGTTATACAGTGACAACCAGAGTGCCATACATCTTGCAAAGAACTCTGCATTTCATTCCAAGACTAAACATATACAGCTCAAGTACCATGTCATATGATCAGCATTGGAAGATGGATAATTGAAGCTGGAAAAGATACACACTAGCCAGAATCCTGCAGATATGTTAACAAAAGTTGTAACCAGGGAGAAACTGAGAATTTGCTCAGTTTCAATTGGTCTTCAAGTATGATGAAGAAGATGAGAAATAGCCAGGTCCAAAGTGGAGTCATTGTCCAACAAATGAAGCAGCGATGGAGTTGCTATAATCAATCTCCAAGTGGGAGATTGTTGGGTGTGGAGCCAGATTATCTTCTGTATTCAAAGGTATTGCCGCATTGGACCCCAGTTCATAATGGGCCGGCAACGCCACTTGTAAAATATTCGCTGCAGCGGGGATCCACGGGGGGCAGCTGCGACCTTTAGGAGTCGCCCTGGTGGGGGGATCGGGGGTAGCGCCCCCGAAGCTAAGAATAGATGTAAAATTGCCTTGTAAAATGTTGTAATTTCGTAGTCAATCTAGGTCGTTCATTAGGCAGAGATCTGACGGTAGAAGTTATGTTTAATTTAGGGTTTTTTCCCTAGAAGGCAACCCCTCGCTATATATGAGGGAATTGTATTGCGTCTATGTATATCTGTATTCTGAGTGAGGAAGAGAGAGGAGATTGAGAGCAAAGAGGGAATTACAGCAGATCTACTGTAGGTTGTATCTCTTCAGTTTGTTGGATAATATAAAAGGAAGGATTGGATGTTTCTCTGTGGATGTAACCCAAACTGCGTGAACCATGTATATCTGTGTCTCTCTTGTTTTATGCGTTTTTTGTGTTTATATTTCTGCAATATTTTATGTGTTCCATTGCTCTATAATATATAATTCTCTAACACCAAGAACAATTCAACTGTCCACCCATCAGGTCCAGGGCTTTTGTCCTTAGCAAAAGAGTGAAGGACACCTTTAATCTCCTCCAGTGAAACAAACCTCCCTAGAATAGAAGAATATTCCTTCGAGAATAATTGTGGAGAATCTTGAATAACCTAAAGCTAGTCCTATATCCTGTTGACACCAAGATCCCTGTATATACTATCAAAATGAGCCTTGGATGAATTTTCCAAATCATGTTGGGAGCAGAGAGAGGAACCTGAATCATCCTATAAGTCCCATATGGAATTTTTAATCCTCCTATGATCAACATACTTATCCAAAAATTTAGTATTGTCGCTCACTTCCCTCACCCAAATTGCCCTGCTTTTTAAACACCACCTTTTCTCTTCAACTTTGAGAACTGAAATTTCCTTATGGCTAGGGCACAGAGATGTCCTTTAATGAACTCTGAAAAACCTAAGGATGTAAAAGCATTTTGAGAGGAAATGAAAATAGATTCTATTTCTTCCAACTCCCTTCTTATCTCAAGTATATGGTCTCTGGCTTATCGTTTGACACATATTTTCAATGCTTTCATTTTATATGTCCAAGAATCCATTGCAAACATCGATGAATCCAATGGTATATGATTCTAGCAAGAGTGTATCAAAGATTTAAAAGAGGCCTCCTTAATCCATGAGTGGTTGAATTTAAATGGGTATCTAGAGACAGAGATGTTAAAATCTAGTTGGATAAAGAAAGGGAAGTGGTATTGTTGTAGCGATTGCAACACCCTCCAAATTTTGGCCTGCATCCAAATTTCGGAGCCTTCCTTGATTTTTCC
Source organism: Pinus tabuliformis (assembly GCA_031772625.1). Taxonomy (NCBI): domain Eukaryota; kingdom Viridiplantae; phylum Streptophyta; class Pinopsida; order Pinales; family Pinaceae; genus Pinus; species Pinus tabuliformis. Next base: position 1,142,961,139 of record CM062811.1, on the reverse strand, counting down.
TTTGATGGTTGCAAACACTCAAGCTCACCCCATGAGATATTGTGAAGTCTTTTTCACCTTTTTCTTGTTTGACCAGTGGTTGTTTTTTGGCATGTTGATTGCTTTTCATGCTTGCGATCTTGTTCTGGTGAGTTTTAAGGTTTGTCTCTGTGTGTTTGGGTTGTCTTTGCTATGTGAACCCCCGTTGTACTCACACACAAAGTTGTAAGCACTATCGTCATGGTCGTCCGAAGGTCTATCACAAGTGTCGCGCTTGTTGCTCTTAGCTCTAAGATAGTCTCACCGAGGGCATGTTTTGTCTTGTTGTCATGGTGGTCTATGTTGTCTCATCGTAAAGTATGCTAAGTGTATGATCACAATGTCAAGTCTGCACAAGTTCACTTGCTTTCGACACTTAGCCATTTTCCTGAAAATCTGTCCAACTGAACAACTCTCTTCCACGGACCCTGACTAAGTTGCACTGCGCAGCCTCAGCCCTCAACGACCCTGCTCTACTGCCCGGAACTACACAATGCTTAAGGTTGTCTCCCAAGTCAGCTGCACTACGCAATCCCAGAGTTGAGAAACCTATTTTCCACCCAAAACTGCGCAAAAACTGCCTCCATGTCCAAACTGAACTTTGCATTTCTCAATCATAGTAAACATGCCTCCTCCTTTCCTGTCAGAAGCCTGCACTGCTCTAAGACTCAAGTATGCACTATTCTCCAAAACTACGCAGACATGCTCAGTTGATCCTCTGCTGCCTTGCTTTTCACTGTTCTCAGAAATTGCGCAGAACTGCCCAACTCACCCTTGTTGCCTTGCTCTACACTGGACCTTCAAAAACTGCACGGACATGTCTAGCAGTTCCCCTGTTGCCTGTCCTTCACTTTCTCCAAAATTGTGCAGTCAAGCTTAGTAGGTCCCTTGCAACCCTGTCCTACACTTCTCTTATAAACTACATAGAACTTCCCAGTTGTCCCTCTGTAGCCCCTCTTTGTCTTCCCTTTGGAAACTACGCAAAAGTGCTCCCCCTCAGGGTCCCACCTTGTAGCTGACAATGGTGACCTTCACCTCACAATTCTACCTCCCAGTGGTCACTGCGCAATTTTTCCCAACAATGCACCCTGTCCTCCCAAAGTTCCTCATTCTAGCCCGAGTCGCACTCTGTGTTGTTGTAGTAAGTTGTCCTCCCTCCCTGTCACCTGGAACACGAGAACAATGCACCATTCTAGACTAGGAGGTTTTGGATTTGATGTCATCCCGTCATGAGTGAATTGCAGGAACATGTACATTGGTAGATCATGGCGAGATTATGAATAGGATGAAGAAGGAGCACACATGCTAAAATACTTGCTTGCAGCTCGATGAACGTACCAAACATATCAAGCAACAAGCGAAGGGAACACATGTAGTGAACCATCATGCAAGACCAAGACCATCGAAGACCCCACAACACTATGCCATGCAGAGGAGAAGACAAAGAACACCAAGAGTACATCCATCACTTAGCAGCGCAACATCTTGACATGGACACCATAGTCAGCCAGTACATGTTAGCAGTGTCATGTCGAGTTGAGTCATGAGTTGTCTTGGCCAAATCACCACTATGGGCCATATCTATTGTAACTAAATGTAACATAAAGTGAAGTCCAATGGATGCACACCAGAATTTTAAGAGTCATGTCAATTGAAAATTCATGGGAATTTGAATAGTCATGAGGGTATTCCAAGAGTCACAAGGGTCAAGCATCACCCTTGGCTATATATACCCCTCCCATTGTATGAGCAAGGAATTTTCACCTTGGCCCCTCCCATATAGCCTTAAGAGTCTGTAATATATTCTTTGAGGAGCGAGGAGTGACTCCAATGTCCCACTACTAGGACTAGTGATGTATGGTGTACAAATGTGTCTTGGGACTTTTGCTTAATTCAGAAGTCTGTTAAGGCTAGCATGTTTTCACACATGTTTTTTAGATGTTTGTAAGACTACTCTTTAAACATTTGTAATGCATGTTTTCTTAACCTGTACTAATATAGTTGAATTACTTTGGTTATTTTAGCACTTACACTGTTGAATATTTGTTGTATTGTTTATCACTATTGTCTCGTACTTGTGGACTACTTCGTAGGACATTAGACATACCATTCTTATTTACCGGTTATAACGATTGTCACATCTATGTGGACTACTCTGATGGATGGTGTACGCCTTTTCCCTTGCATTTTAGTTTTAATGACTGTCGCATCCGTTGTGGACTACTCCACTAGATGTTGGATAGACCCTTGTTGGTTCGCGTGTGTCTCTTCCTAGGTGATACTATTACCTCTCATCTAGAGGCTCACTTTACTCTCTCCCTTTACAGTAAGAGAACCCAGACACAAGTTACATTACACACTCACTAGGCATACTCACCTCACTTTTTGAAGATACAAGCATAACACTCTCATGTGCTGAACAACAAGAGCTAAGGAAAATATCTAAGATAATGGCAACCGATCCATCATACCATATGGGACTCCTACACCAAACGGTGTGAGGTCTAGTTGGGACTTCACACTGTGGAGATCCCCTGAATGTTGGCGTGTCGAGCACCATCAACATTTCTGGTGCTAGAAGGAAGGTTGTTAGTAGTTTATGGCTGAATGTCTTACCAACCCATCCATCTATCATCTAGTCAAGGAAGTAACACACACTCCCTCTCCCTTAGACGTAACTCTGAAGTTGGTTATTCCTTACCTCCCAGACTCGAACAAGAAATATCGTATCAGCACATCCGTGCTGTCTATTCCATCACCCGTCAATTTTCTAAAGTTGTTGGACTAATTCCAAGAGTTCACACTCTTCCCTATTTGAAGAAGAAGCAAAATACTACTCCCATAGGAGTGGTAATCTCATCTGTGGAAGAAGAAATCCTCGCCACTCTTGAAGAGATGGTAGAAGTTGTTGAAAATGAAGAGGAACCTCCAGTATTCCAAGAAGGAGAAGAAGACAACCTCTTACTGTTGGGCTTAGGTTCTGGCACAGGAGGCAGAGGGGAAGGCAACAAAGGAGGTGGAGGTGGAGACAAACTGACAAATTTAGAGGTAGAACCGTTAGATTCAGAAGAAGAGGAGGATGACGAAGAAGAGGACAATATGACTCACAAAAATATGGAATGGATCACCCAAGGCCCATTAGCACTCACAGCTGTCTTACACAAGATGCCAAGACACACAGGGAATCTATTAACAAAGTATGACCCTGACAAGACAGTGAAGGCGGAAGATCACTTAGACAAGTTCTACCTACATCTGCAGATACTTGAGGTACGTTATGACAACGTTGCATGTAGACTATTTCCATGTACCTTGGATGAAATAGCAACTATATGGTACCACAACCTTCCTGTGAACTCCATTCAGAACTGGGGGTGTTCAAGAGAATTTTCCTTGAAAATTTTTCTGAAGACAAAACCCTAGCCATGTTTCTAAAAGAGTTGGGTAGTCTCAAGATGGAGCAGAAAGAAAAAGTTAAATATTTCAACTAGAGGTTTAACCGTATCTTGAATAAGTTCACAACAGACACCAAACCTCACGACTCCATCACTATTGACTACTACACGTCTGCACTGTCGACCAACATTGCGCAGTTCATCAAGCGAGCTGCAAAACCAACACTATTAGAAAATTGCCAAGAGGTCGGCCATGCCAACCCGGCGGCCTGCGCCCCCGCCCGGCAGGCGGCAGGGCGATTCTGGGAATCGCCCTGCCACCTGCTAGTCGGGCGTCGGTCGGGGGCCGGCCGTGGGAGGGAGAGGAGGAGGGCGGGGAGGGAGGGGGAGGAGGGAGGGGGCGCGGGCCGGGGGAGGAAGGGAGGGGCGTGGTTCGAGGGAGTTAGGGAGGGAGGCGAGCCGGGGGTTGGGGTGGCGCGCCCGCGGGGGAAGGGTAGGGGAGGTCGGGGGCGGGGGCCCGAGGGGGTGCCGGTGGGTGGGGTGGGGCGCCCGCGGGGGGGAGGGCGTGGGCCGGGGGAGGGAGGGGCGAGCGCCGGGGGTTTGGGTGGGGCGTGGAGCGGGCGCTTGGGGGGGTGCCGGTGGGGGGGGGGGGTGGAGCGCCCGGGCGGGTGGAGGGAGGGAGGAAAGGCGCCAGGGGTTGGGGTGGTGCGCCTGCGGGGGGGCGGGGGAGGGGGTTCGGTGTGGCCGGGGGCGGGCGCCCGGGGGGGTGGGTGGGGCGGGGGGTGTTGGTTGGTGGGGTTTGGTGGCGTGCGGCGCCCGGGTGGGGGGAGGCGCCGGGGGTTGGTGTGGGATGCCCGGGAGGGGGGGGCGAGTGGAGTGCGGCGCCCGGGAGGGCGGGTTTGGGTAGGGCAGGGGGTGCACGCCCGGGGAGGGGGACGGTGCCAGTGGGTAGGGTGGGGTGCCCGAGCGGGGGTAGGCGCGGGGGGTTGGGGTGCAGTGCCTGGGAGGGGGGGGGGGGGCGCGTGGAGGGGGGCGCTGGTGGGTGGGTCGGGCGCCTGGCCGGGGGAGGGAGGGAGGGAGGGAAGGCGCCGGGGGTTGGGGTGCGGTGCCTAGGGGGCTTGGGGGCCGGGCGCGGGTGCCCGGGAGGGTGTTGGGGGGCGGGCACCAAAGGGGGGGGGGGGCGCCGATGGGTGGGGTGTGGGTGCCCGGGGGAGGCGGATGGGGTAGGGCGCCAGTGGGTGCTGTGGGGCGCCATTACATATAAATTTTTTTTGTACTTATTAAAAAAATCAGACATATATTAAATGAAATATTAAAATAAATTGTTTTAAATTTGAAAATATTAGATTTTTGGGTTTTGTAAATATCAAGATGTAAATATCATTTTGAGCGTAAAGTTTAAAAAATGTTTACATGATTTTTTATTCTTCTACATTTTTATTGAATATAGAATCAAGATAGATCTATGAAGGTTTTGACTAAAAAAATAATAAAATGTAAGAATTTTACTATTTTCACTACTTTCATATAATATATACATAGTTAATTTTGGAATGTTTTATTCGTGATTTACTTTTTTTACACTAGAATGTTAATGCATACCCTTTTAGAATGTGAGGGGCGGTGGGTGAGGGAGGGGGGTGCATACCCAGGAAAATGGCATCAAAGAAAATTTCAGTGAATCTTTCTGGACCAAAGACTCTTAAAGGTGTATCTTCAAGAAACATTGGTGAACGAACTCCACCTGAGCTCATGGTTACAAATCTTTCAAGTGCCTCAAGTGATAAGAAGATGATTTCGGACTAGAAGAATTCAAAAGAGGTGAAATTTCCATCAAGAATCTGGCATGTGAAAGAAAGAGAAAGCACAAATGCGAATATATATCTATATATTGATATACCGAATGATAATGGAATTTTTGATGTGATGGGAAGAGTCATAGATATGTGTTCGGTACCGGACACTGAAGTTGTTTACATACTTACAAAAGCTCCCAAGTCACATGAAAGGATTAAATACCGACTATCATATTCATTGTATGACACGAGAGAGGTATCTACAAAGTTGTGTAAACAAATCGTAAATGAGATGACACAAAACATCGTAAGTATTATTATTTATATTTGTATTTTGCATTCTTGAAAGTGTCTCGCTATATTTTTTAACTTTGTTTTTTATTGACATATGATATTTTGTTTGGCAGAATTTTGTTGAAAGTTGTTCAATTAGGTTGGGAGGCATTCATTTCATAGAGCATGATATCATGAAAGTTGTCAGCAGTTTTTACTCAGTGTTAGAAGAAGATATGGAAAATAAGCAAAATGTAGTAATTGATGATGCTACAAAACTACATCCAAAGAATCAGAAAAAAAGGCCTCTGGTGGATAAATCTAGCAAGGGTAAACAAGTTACTTTTGAGGACGATGAAGTTGAAATTGACAGTGAAGCATATGTTGCCATTACTGAAGATGACATTGGAACTGAGAAGAGCCATAAAAGACCAAAAGTAACAATGCCCAAGAATAAATCTGTTGGGAATGTTATGACCAAGAAAAGTAAAGTTGAAGATTTTGTAGCAGTCATTACCAGCAGTCAAGAACCTAGTGAAACTTCAAAAGAAAGCAGAGAAATCATTACACCAGGAGCTGATTTAGAGGATGGCATTATCAAAACAAAACAAAATGCCATTCGAGAGAATTTGACAAAGAGAAACTTAATTGATGGTGGTCGTACATTTCAGCTTAATGTCAGGCAAACCTATAAAGCAAGTGAAGGACAATGTCAATATCAAGTTAGAAAGCCACATCATCTGCATGTTCACAACTTGAAGACATTGATGAGGTACAATCCATATGCTCATGTGGTTAGTTATGTGCTTCTTGTTGATCCACTTCAAGTTCCCAACAAAGAAACATTTGATAAGTCAAATTGTTTTGAATACAATTATTATGTGCTTGGGGGGAACCATTCTGTAGAAGCTCAAAGACAATTGATGGAGGAAAATCCTAATAACCCACGTTTTGAAACAATGAAATGTATCATTTACGTTGGTTTATCAGATACAGAAGAAAAGTTAGTGGCATGGGATCATAATTCAGATAATGAATATAGGATGTCTATGACTTTCATCCAAAGGGTTAGATTTATTCATAGTGAATTTGAAGAAAAATGTGGTGGGGATTGGATAAATGTTACTGCAAATTTCCGAAAGGAATGTTGTATGGAAATAGGCTATCAAATTGAAGAGAAAACCAATTCAAAAGGTGGAAAATGCAACAAAAATAGTGATTTATTCAGAGGTGTTGATAACATTTTCCAATTGGCATTTAGAACTGGAGATGTTTGGAAGTTGAATGATGAGATTTTTAGCATGTGGGAAGACATTGCCATTAAAAACCAGAGGGTCAAAAAGTCTAAGCCATTGATATGTGGCAACAGTAAATCAACTCTTGAAATGAAGCAACTTCCAGACGATATGACTATCACACCTTGGAGGGCGATGCAAGGAGTGAAAGATGAAAAAATTGTCAAAACAATATTATCTCGTGTGAGGTCAGGGGAATTATCATTGGAGGAAATGTCTGAAGAATTTCAAAAGTAAGTTTGTTGAATTATTTTTATTTATTTCTAAATTATAATTATATTTTAAATAAAACATGTTGTTCTTGGTAGTATTTGTTATACATATCATTATATTAACTTTTTGTTACTTTATCTATGCAGTCACAAAGTTTACATGAAAATTCAAGAACAAATAGTTAGATTGTTGAATGAATATAGTTGGCATGATGTTGTACGCAACTATCCAGATTCAAGTTCTACATCAACATTAAAAGCTTTTTATCTTGCATTTAAAAAGGTATCTTGATTTATACATTCATTTTTATTCACCTGTGTACTATTTTTAATTTATAACTTACACATATATCTGTTTATTTTACAAAAGATGAGGAAGGATGATAATGAAGCGCCAAATAGTTTCAAAACCTTTATTGAAAAAATAAAGATCGAAAGACTGAGGAAGCAACGTATTAAGAATGGACTTGATCCAACTCTTAATCATTTCATTTGGAATGGGTTAGACACTATTCAATATCAAGTAATACAAGGCGACTGTGAAGACATTGCTAAACTCATACCTAAAAGGGATTATGCCCTAGTCATTGCAGATATTCCCCATGGTTTCAATATTCCAAACATTGACTATGATAGTGATCCTTATACTTATCAAGCTCTTAGTAAAGTGGTTGCGGGATTTGTAGAAGTCACGTCATCACCATTATGGAGATTTGTGACATTTCATTCAGACATACAATTGGCAATGATATTGTCAAGCTTCAAGGGGAAAACAAATTCAAGGATGCAGCTTACATGGTAAGACGTTTTAAATGTATATTTGATTAATGTTGAAAAATTTATTTATGTACAAGTTAATTGAACTTTTACTATTTCATGTTACAGGAAAAAGTCAAATCTTCTTAACAATGAAGATCAACAATTTATAAATGATTGTGAGTTCATTCATATTGATAGTTGGGAAAAAGATGATAGCCATATGTCTATGATTTTTAATCGGGTAGACGGAAAGAGTCATAGCCAAACACTGACTTATGATACTGTTGTGAGAAAACTAACATATGAAGACAAAGAAGCAAAAGGAGAGATGGTTAACATTTATCAAAAACCACAATTATTGATTAACTATCTTATAGGCATTTGTTCAAATAAAGGAGATTGGGTTCTGGATTTATTTTCTGGCTCAGGTAAGTTTTATTATATGGAATTGAATTTCAATATGTTATTTTTTAATTAATATGTCATTGTACTAATTTAGTTCATTATTTCTTTTGTGCTTGATAATTAGGTACAACACTAGTATGTTGCCTTCAAAAAAGAAGAAATTGCATTGCAATTGAAAAAGATCCAGTACAGTGCAATTTCATTCAGCAAAGAATTAATGCTCTTCAATTTCTTCCATATGCAATGCAAGAAAATGGGTTGAAGAAAGGAGACTTTAGTGAATCACGTGTGGCAAAAAAGACAAAGGAACCCCAACCACCATTACATGGAATGTTTGGAAAGACATACATTGGGAGATGCGCAGACATCAAAGATCCATTAGAGGAGGAAAATGAGCAAGAGGAAACAAAAAATATTGTGGAAAAAGAAAATGATAAAACTCTAGAGGACGAAAGTTTGGATTACGTGACATTGTTGATTAAATTTAAGTTATGCTTGTAAATCAAGCTTTGCAATGTTTTGACTTTGACATTTTATGAGAAGAATAAACACTCAATTAGGGTTTTTATACGTTCAATATTTGTAATATGTGATTTTCGCATTGATTTTTAAGTTAATCATTATTTTTTGAAGAAAAAAATGATTATTATTATTTTTTTGACATGAAATTCATAAAAAAAACTATTATTTAACCATTTTTAGTTAAAATTATCGTATAAAAATTGTGATTTTGACATGTCAATTTTAGCAAAAAATTATCAAAACGTGTAGTTTTTTAGTTATATTTATGTTAAAAATGGTTATTTTTATGTCCATTGTTAAAAAATATTGTTTTTTAAAAACAATTATTTCATGTGGATTGAAAAATTAATTAAAGATGTATAAATATGTAGAATATCGAAAATTCTAAATATCGACCTTCTAAGTTAAAAATGCAAAACAATAAAAACCTCACTAAAAAAAAAATTAAAATCAAAATAAAAAACAAGAAAATATGAAGAAAACGACCACTTCAAAAATTATCAAATTTACAAAATAATTATTTACATTTTATACATTAGAAAACTTAAAGCCAAAAAACGGGGCTTTTAAAAAAAGGGTGTGATGCAGAATACTCACTTTTTTAAATCAGCATGAAAATCACTACCATTCTAAAACGTAATGTACATAAAAAAAATTAAAGTGCCAAAAACTATGCTCTAAAAAAAACATGTGTGTTCTGCATCAGCCATTTTCAAAATCATGTCACTTTTTTGCTATCTCTACGAAACGGGTAACAGTGTCAGTTCCCGTTTCAAAGTTTACATTGATAGTATAGGGCATGCTGTGCATGTAACATGTTTGCTGCATTGCACGCCTGCGTGTAGTAGGGCTAGCTGTGTGTGTAACATGTTTGCTGCGTATATAGCTAGGGCATCATCCACGTATAAGCTATGGCATCATCCAATGTATCTTCTTGTGTGTCTCTCCTTCACCAAAAACCCAAGACATGGTGAGGAGAAGATCACATGAAGAGTGTCTCTAATGACTCCAAATCCTCTCTTATTTATACTAAAAGCGTAAGGTTGAATAGACATGACGTTTGGGCTTCTTGAGTCTACGTAAGAGCTGGTCGGCTAGATAATAAAACTATAATCTAAATAAATTCATATCTCCATAAATACTTATCGGAATCGGATGATCTTTGGATCAATCCTACACCTCTCGACGAGGGGGATCCAATAAAAATATCAGCTGCCATAAATAAGATGACCCACATAGAGTTTGGCCTAGTTGCCAATTTAATAGTTCTAACATTTTGTACTAAGATTGGGATAATATTCTTAGTAGTCAAAGGTCTTCTGCCATCAAATCTGTTCTTGGTTTTCATGAAACTCTTAAAGATGAATCTAGCTCACAAGTTGAAGCAAGGAATTCTAATGCAAAATCTGAAATGCTCAACAAAGAGATAAGAATTCAATCTCATCAATAACCAAGGAAAGAAAGCCTTCAAAGGAAATCATTTACTCATAACTATAGAAGTCTTAATTGATTTTCTCCTATGATCAATAATGTTGAATGTTCTATATGTCATAATTTTTGACATGTTGCAGCGAATTGCAGAAATAGAATGTTTCAAGCTAATAATTGTCTCATAGAAATATCATCAACTCCCAGGTACTTAAAATGATATTTTTTTGCTTGCAATATGTTTGGTCACAAACCCATTGGTTGCAATAGAAGGAATATGAAACATATAGATGTTATGCTTGTAACAAGTCTAGGCATCTAGCAAAATAATGCAGGAACAAGTCTATGGATCGTCGCAGAAAATATGGTAAGCAACCAAATAAGAACATTGATATCAGAAAACCTGAAAAAGATGGATCCACCAATAAGCAAGAAAAGGAAGAACAAATAAGGTGTGGTCTTGCTCTCTGCCCATTCGAAGATGAAGATGAATGGTACATAGATAGTGGATTTTCTCATCACATCACTGGAGATAAGAGTAAAATGGAGTCTCTTAGGAAATACCATCATGGTAATTTTATTCTTCGAACTGATGTTTCAACAAAAATTCTAGGACAAGGTAAAGCCAAAATTAATAAAACTAGAGCAGCAGTTGATGCTTTGTTAGTTCAAGGGCTAAAGAAGAATATCCTAAGTGTAGGACAAATGGCAGATAAAGGAAATATAATTGTGTTTACATCAACCAAGTGTAAGGTTATGAATGAAGTAATTGGAAAAGTCATAATAAGAGGACACAGAAATCAAGACAAATTATATGTGTTTGAAGATCGGAATTCTCATAGACATGAGAAAGGATCAGACTTAGAGTAAAAGAAGGTTTTTCCTATTGCAGTCTCTTATTATTAAATGAATATTTCTAACAATGACTGCAGAAGTGGTGAGAGGTACTTGATCTCATGAAAAACAGAAGATGGTTATTAGGTCCTTAGGATCAGTGATGTGTAATATCAGGGGGAGTAATACATATTAATTCCCATGGTTGTTTTTTATTTTCTTATTGCTTATACTATTGACAGTGTCTCTGGTGAAGTAACAGTGTACAGGTATAGTCAGAACAGACTCAGGGGCAGTTGAAAGTGAGAAATTTTAGTATTTCACTTTCTGTACGCAAATCTTATGAAGACAAGTCTCGTGTATACACGAGTTCTAAACTGCAAAGTCACGTATATTTTGGTTTGATGAAGAAACAGTGGGACTGACTCGGGAAAAGGGTCTGATATGGTTCACTCAATTATCAATTGGATTTTGTGTTCAGATGGTTGAAGGTTGCAGTCTGTTGATGTTGTTTGAAATTTCTTTTCGCTTGTATAAGTTTTTGATGACTTGATGGATGACTTGGTTGACGATGATGCCTTGATGATTCTTACTGATATATGAAATGATCATATCTAATATGAACAGTTGGCACAGGTTCAGGGGGAGCATTTTCTATGATTCTAAAAATGAACTGTTGGCATTATGTTTGATTCATACATAATGATTCATTGGTGTTGTTGCTTATGTTGATGAAGTCCTTGAATGATAAATTTGTTATGACGAAGAGTTGATTATGTTTCATATTAATGAAGTGGTGTTGATATAATAAATCTTCTTATGAAGAATTTGGGCCAAGAAAATGATGTTGTGAAGACATAGTCATATGCTACTACTACATTTGTTGAATTATACTTGGAAACATGGCAGATTAAAGAATGTTGCTACCTTGTCCTATCTTATGATGACTCTCACTTATGGTGTTGTGAATGCATATCACGTCACAGGGTGATGATAACGAAGCTACATTGTTCTATCTTGTAATTGATGATGAGTTTTCGCCCACAGATATCTATGGTGCAGATCATATATGGTGTATATGACTATCATGGTCTTTTTGGGGTCTTTGGTCTTGGTTATAAATGTCTTATCTAGAATTTGATGTAAAGGTCATGTAAAGACCTATGATACAATAATTGTAAAACTCAATCACGTATGGACTATTGTGGTCAAGACCTTTTGGACATATGATGTAATGATGTCAGACCCATTGTGATTGGGTAATTGATGTTAGTTTGAGTCCTTGGTGTTAGGACAAGTCTTATGAGTCATAGAGTCACGTAATTCAATGTTCATCCTTCAGAAACTTCAGTATGCACTCAAGGGGAGCATGATCAATGTTCATACTTAGCAGTGCAGATATGGAAGTCTTCATTTAGCATTGGTCAACCCTTTGCCTTTGATGTCAAAGGAGGAGAGTAGCTTGGTGTTTGGCGAGTAGCTTAGTGTTTGACAAGCTTGGTGCTTGGCTAGATGTATTACATGTTGTGGTAACCAAACACCAAAGTGGTTGCCATCAAGTCCAAAGGGGGAGATTGTTGGCATTATGAATTAGATGTTGTCCTTGATGGCAACCTACGTGATGAGTTGTCCTTGATGACAAGATGAATGACAACCTACTTAACGATTTGTATATTGATGGAAACCTACTTGGTGAATATTTAAATAGGATGTGACATAGTGTATTGACAAACGCATGGCAGTTCAAAGGCAGGAGAATGACTAAGTTGGAAGTTCAAAAAGTCGCGTACACACGCGATTTTAAAGAAACAAAGGTGCATACATTTTCCGCACCATGGTATTCTAAATACCAAGGGTCCTTACCATGGTATTTCCCTATGGTATTGAGCCCAGTAACGGATGATTTGATCATGTCTAAGAAAACCATCGGCTGGAGTATGGTTTTGACCTGTGGTATTGAAAAAGGCTAAACTATATAAAGTGATGAAGATCAAAATATGAAATGTGTGCAAGTGATGGAAATCTTATGAATAGTTAGATCTAAAGCAAGTATGCATGTTATGGGCGATTGATGCTTTGCTTGATCTAAACAAAGTATGCACTCGAGATTTTGATGATTGATCAGATCCAATAAATCTGAGATGACAATTATGATGAATTGATTTGTGTTGATGATGTCTTAACGCATGACTTGTCTGTGTATGTCGAGATTTGGGTATGACTGAAATTTTGTGTTGCAACGAAGAAGTGATTCTGAATTTGGAGATATGTACACAGGTTTTAAAGCCTGCAAGGCACATACACAAGCGGATGTGTTTATGGTAAGCCGCATACACGTGGGTTTGGTTCTTGAAAAGTGCATACACACGCGGCTATGCTTTGAGGAAAGTGCATACATAAAGTAGGACTTTTGAAGAAAGGATGTTTGATCCGTTTTATCAGTTCGCACATATTTTTGTTGTTTGTCAATGAAATATTCTTGTTCATCTGAATTTAAACAGTGACGTTTTGATTGTGGAATGATTCATTGAAGAATGTTCAGATTACTTGTTGATTGTGATTAAAGATCAAAGACTGTTATGTGATTGGTTCAGAATGTTGCAGTAGATATGAGTATGATTTAGTGTTTGTTTCAGAATGATAGTGGTCCAATTTGTAGTTTGCAGAAGTTTAAGATCTGTACGTGAGTATGCTTTATGAAAGGCGCGTACACACGCAGGATTGCTACTGAGAAGTAGTGTATACATTTTGACAAATGGTTGATGAGGGTTTGCAGTAACATAATTTGGTTTCTATGATATGCACTATGATGTTTGATGTTCTGGTTATAGTGATCTGACTATTCAGTTGATTGGTTGAGTTTTGATTGAGTTACAGTGATTGGGTTTCACTGATTGGTTGAGTCAGTTGTGACAGAGATTGGTTGATTCAGTTACAGTGATGAGTTACAATTTGATGAATAATATTGAGCTTAAATGTTGGTAGTGGGTCCAGTCTAAAATTTGATGAAATGTGGCCTACAAGTTGTGATGATGTGTAGTAGGTGGATCCAGTATGAAAATTTATGAAACGTAGTCCCCGGTGTTGAGGGAGTTGGCGCTTCATTCCAGTAGTAGTTGTTAAATCAGATTAGGGGGTTGGAACTTCCTTCCAGTAGCAGCTGGAGAACGAGTGAAGGTTGTAGCCTTCAGCAAGTTGGTGTCTGTGTACTAGTACAAGTTTATGCCAATACAAGAGCCAGGGGGTTGAAGCTCCCTTCCAGTAGGAGTTGGAAAACAAGCGAAGGTTGTAGCCTTCTGCAGGTGGGTGTCTATGTACTGGTATGAGTCTACGTCAGTACAAGATTGTAAAATATTTTATTTATATTAAAAAGAAGACAAAGACGACAACAACAGGTGGTTTTTTCTCGCATTTGGCTTCCACCTTAAATCTTGGTGTTCATGTGTGTTTCTTATGTGTGATGATTTATTTTGTTCTTACTACACATGGTTATTTTCTATCTAATGTATAATAAAGTACAAATACATTCGTTGAAGATAACAAAATGAAGAATTAACTGAATCATAAATTTATTGGATGTACGCTAGTTGTCTTAAGAACAGTCGCGTACACACACGAGTTCCTTTCAATAAAGTAGCATATAGAAATCAGAATATAAAATGAAAAGTTTGTGATTTTGAAAATACTTATTCTTCCCAACTTTGCTTAACCATACCCGGCTTTGCCTAACCATGTTTAACCATATCTGGGTATGTACGTGACCTTTCTTCACTGGATCTATGTATAATTCTTAAAACATCACTTTTATCCTTCCTCTGTCTCTGAACTGATATTCCTTTGTCCAATCTCTCTCTTACATATGTACTAGCTTGTATACTCATTCTGCTACCATCATGTTGACATATTTATCAAGTAAGTTCCAATTAAGGACAACTCATTAGTCATAATGCCAACATTTTGTTGACATTAGCTTGTTGCTATGAAAATGGCATGTTGTGGATCATATGCTCTATGTACTTGCATTATGACATTGTATTAGACATGCATTGATGAGAATATTTTTAGAATAGCCATGTATGAAAGAGTCTCATTCTTGTATGTTTCACACAGAGTCATAAGCCATAAATGACATGTGTTGTATAGTGATTCATGAGAGTTGGTGCAACTATGTATGGGATTTTAGTAGTGTTGGTACAACCATGTATTTCATGTATTATCTTTTTACACTCTCATACTTATCATGGCGAGACAGTCTAGAGTCATGTATTTTCATTGTCCTATCATGTTTCTCTATTATACATGTAGATACAGATGGAATCGTGCATGCATTAAGAGAGAGTCATGTGATTCATGGTTCGAACATATGTATAGGCTTATGTTTTCATTGTAGAATCATGTATTATCATTTGGGAAGCCATGTAATAGGCCTGTGAAGCCTTGTACTTTGTTGCATATCATTTTGTCATAATCATTGGTCCATGTGGAGTAGCCTCTTGCATATGGAAAGGAGGCATTGACAATTATATATATATATATATATATATATATATCAGTCTACATTCAGCCACGGAGATGTTTACATTCAGTGGAGTATGGTTGGTCATACAGTTGTGACTTGTGATCATATATTTGTTGCTACCATGTCTACTTCAGAGAGATATTGTTTCTGGATAGTCATTGTTGTTGTTGATATATGAGTTTTCTACTATTGGAGAGTACATTGTGGAGAGGATGTATTTGATGTTGTTGTTTCAAAGTTGGTTGGATATATGTTGTTGCTGCTATGGAGTTGATCAGAGTTGTTGCTGCTAGTTGGTCACATTATGTTGTTGCCATTATATGTTGGTGATTTGATATGTTGTTGCTATTATGACATGGATTATGTTGTTGTTGTTTCAGGGGAGAGAACATGTGTTTCAGACATGGTTGTTGCTAAGTGAGAGAGTTTATTGTTGTTGTTGGTAGGAGATGTATATTGTCACTCTAGTGTGTTGTTGTTTGGACATAGCTTGTGTCCAGGGGGAGTTTATTGCACATATATTTCAGTTATGTGGAGGAGTGTTGTTTCCTTTCATTCTTGCACCCCATTGTTCATCACTTCCATATGATACTGAGTGGAGTATATGTTTTCGTTGATGGAGCCCATTGCATGTAGAGAAGTATATAACATTCATCCTTGACATGTTTAGCCCTTTTACATTGATGTTAAAAGGGAAGAATGTGAGGATATTAATCAGTTTTCAAATGACAGTTTCATATGATTGTTTCAATTGGGGTTGTCATCAATGCCAAAGGGGGAGATTGTTAGCATTAATGTGTGTTGCAGATGTGTTGTTGGTTGGAATTGATGTCAACCTGGTTGGGTGGGTTGCAGATGAGTTGGTTATATATGTGTATGTGTGACTGCAGGTGGCTTGTGTATGGATGATGTGTAGATGGTCATTGGCATGTCTACTAACTTGGACTAGCTTGGAGATTTGATGATCTCCTTGATCATATTGCTGCATACATGTGTTGGTCGCTGCTACAAGAGTTAGAGTTGAGGAGCCTTGTTGATTAGGTCTCCATGTCCTGGTTTAGGTCTCTCATTTTGATGATGTTGTATATTGGGCTTGGAAAGGATCTACAAGTCTTAGTGAATGCTTGAGATGGTTGTACATGTGTTGGAGGATGTCTGACAAGGTACTAGAGTTGCATACTGATGGTAGAGATGTTGTGGAGAAGTTTGATGGCCCCGCTGTTTAGTATGATAGTTGGTTGACATCCTAGTCAACCTGTTTTGACTTGTGATCATGTTGGTGATATGGAAGTGACTTGGTGAAGTGTTGCAGAGGTGTTAGTGACTTCTAGAGGTACTACAAAGGCTTGTCAAGATTTGGAAGAATGTTAAGTAGGATCTGAGATGATTTGACTGAGTTATGACCATCCTTTGCCCCAGTTGCATGGATGATGGGTCATGGGAGCGACTGAAAATCTCAAGTCGTTGGTAGACAAGCCTCTGGGAGCGACTGAGGAGCTCTAGTCGAATCTATCATGTGTTGTGCGTGCGACTGAGGTTTTTCACGAGAATTTCTCCGTATTCCTCGCACAACTCAACTAATTTGGGTATTTCGACAAAGTTTATGATTGGAATTTTCCAGAAAAAAGTCAAATCAAGTCGTGGGGTCTCCAGAATCTGATCAAGGTTGAAGATATCAAATGGATAGTGGAGTTAGTGGTTGATTTAGTCAAAAAGCCTATCTTAACCAAATCTGAAGTGTGTGAAAAGAGTTGTTGAGTGATCCATAACCTGTAGCATTTATTGAGTTAATCATCACAAAAAAATGATAAACAAAGAAAGGCTTTAAGTCTATTTAGTTTGTGGTCTTGAGAGTGTTTGAGTATACCATAGTGAGGGCCTTAAGAGTGCGTATAAATTGCAGCGGCTGCTCACATTGTTTGGCAGTTTTTTATCAATGTATTGTGTGCAGAAATTAGAGATAGAGTTTAGAAGAAGATTTATATTTTATGTTTTGATTGTGGCCTAAAATTGGCAGCTTGTGGTGTGTTAGAGAGTAGAGATTGTTGTGACTAGAAGAGAAGAAATAACCCTCTCCAAGGAAAGCTTTTTGATCCAGATTTTATGTGCAGAACGATGGTGTTGTTGGGTTGCCATGTTGAGCGAATTGAGAACCCAATATGAAATATTTATGAAACGTGGTTCACATGGAGGAAGTGAAGGCATGAAGGCTTCAGAGTAGACAGTGATTTGGCCAATTCAGTAGAAGATATTTCTCTATTTATTAGGAGTTGGATAGTCCAATGGTAATTGGGCGAGGATCATTGATCGTGGGAGCTTCCAACGGATAGGTTTCCTTAGATCTGTGAGAGAAACAGTTTTTCCTTCCTGGTAGGTTCTAGCATACTGTAAAGGAAGCCGAGTCTTCTGGCTTATGGGTGTAAGCTAATCCATGTAAAATTTGTTCAGTAGATTAATAGAAAAATTGGGCAGTGCAACAACAACATGGTGGTTTTCTTCCGAAAGGGTTTCCACCAGAAATACTTGGGTTCTTATGTGTGCATGCTTGTGTTTATTTTTCTCATGGTTATTATGTTTTGAATTTATTGTTTCTTTCATATTCAGTTAAGCTAATGTTGTGAATGTGCATGGTTATTTGACATTGTGGTAAAAGAATAAAAATTGATATAAAGGCCAACATTACTGATTCACCCCCCTCCCCTCCCCCCTCCTCTCAGTAGTGATCTAGTTTCCAACAATAATATGGCATAACCCCTTTAAGTGATGAGAAGTTTATTGCTTCATCAGGGCCGGGATATTCATAGAGAGTTCCTTTTACTTTGATATGCATGGATATTCTCAAGGACAAGTGGCAATAAGAGGGAGTAGAGCTCATGTTATAAATTAGCTTTTACATGCTTTAAATCTGTTTCGATTCTTTTGCATTTTAACATTTGATTCATGTTCTTTCTTTTCTTACAGCTACATCAATCTCAAGTGTATGCAACCCCTTCTTCTCACTAGACAAAAGAAATAGTGAACCAACACAAGCGATTGACAACAACCAATCAAAAGGTAGGACAATGGAGCAAGGGAATGATGTCAAATGTTAAGTATAGATAACATGGGATGATATTATCATCAAAGCCTCCTATTTGTGCTCCTCCTAACAAGTGAAAGAAAAGGCCTTAAGGAAGTTCGTAGTGGACTAGGGAAAACTGATAACCACCAAGGTGAAGCAAGGAAACAAGTGTACAACCAAGAGTGATCTATCCTTTAATTCAACTTGTGATCCGTAATCAAATGTTTTTAATTATTAAATGAAAGCACTTGAATATATAAAAGGTTAATGTACTTCACAATAAATGACCTGCCTTCATTGGATGAGCAAGCTAGATGAATGAATGCACTAACTAGGAAGTGACTCAGAGGAATCTAAGGCTAGCTAACTATGGATCACAATAAGGTTGTTGGTTGGAAAACTGCATCATAAATTTAAGAAAAAAAATAATCTCCCAAGGTTACCCAAACATGTGGGTGGATAACAATCCCAACATGGAATTAGAAAAAATTTGAACCTTTTTCTATTTCACTACTGGTTAAAGTTTTCTTCTAGGTTGTTCATGTTGGTATGGCTTGTGGCTACAATAATACTTTGGGATACCAAAAGCTCTAAATCAAGGAGTTTTGGGGTTATTAATTTTCATGGAATTATTAATGGCTTAAGAAAGGCACTTTATTTGTGTTTGTTTGGTTGTTTTGTGCACATTTATGAAGATCTTGTCCATAAATTTGTGTGACCAACATTAGGGTTTCTATGTTAATTTTTATTTCAATAACTTTTAGTAGCAACTCCAACGCTATTGGTTGGTGCCATTTTGCTTGGTTTTTTTATGTACCTTTATGGAGATCTTGTCCATAAATTGATGTGACCAACATTAGGGCTTCTATGTTAATTTTTATTTCTATAATTTCTAGTAGCAAATCCAAGGCTAACAGTTAGTGGCATCACTATTATTTATGATTTCGAAACCAAGGTTTCATATCACCCTTTTGCGAATATATTTTAAAACATTTTTTTAGTCTAAATGTGTATACATTTTCATCTAGTGGCATTGTTCTAAGGTCTGTAGGACTAGGGTTCCCAAACCTATCTTTTCCCTACAAGTGATATGAAGATTTATTTCTAGAAGCATTTTCCTAAGGGTTCCAAACCTGATTGGTGGCATTTTGTTTGTTTGTTTTGTGCACCTTTGTGGAGATCTTGTCTGTAAATTGATGTGACCAAAATTAGGGTTTCTATGTTAATTTTTATTTCTATAATTTTTAGCAACAAATCCAAGGCTATTAGTTAATGGCATTAGTATTATTTGTGATTTTGAAACTAGGGTTTCATATCGCCCATTTGTTGATTTATTTTAAAAGATATTTTTAGCCTAAATTTTTATATGTTTTCATCTAGTGGCATCATTCTAAGAACTATGGGACTAGGGTTTCCAAACCTATTTTTTCTTTACAAGTGATATGAAGATTAATTTCTATAAACATTGCCCCAAGTGTTCCAAGCCTAAAGTTTCATGATCATCTCTTAGGGTTTCCCGGGGTTCAAATCTTTCTTCACAACTCAATTAAACCATATTATCTAAAAAATATTGGCTATTGGCATCATATCTTACAGTGCAAACATAGGGTTTTCTTGGATCATTCTTTTGCAATAATATTTCTCTAGGTTGTGTTTTTTGATAAGCTTTCTTTCAACCTAAATGCAAAAACAAGACATTGCAGGTTTCTTAGAAGCACAAGTATCATTTGCTTCTTTGGTTTATATAAAGGATTCCTTGAAGATTTTATGAGAACGTAATGACCTCAAATTCCCAATTCAACAAGGCTACTTATATTTGGGTAGGCTTAACATAAAAAGACAATATCTGAAATGGTTATTATACAAATATTTATGTCTTTGAGTCTCACTTGATTTGTCTTCAAGGACAGGGATCTTCTAGATGATGATGTTGACACGTTTTACAATGTACATCTAGTTGTGCACTCTGCATATGGGTTTGACTTATTATGCCAATTCCTTTATCAATGGTATAACTTGGTCACTTTTTTTGTTTGTATTTTTTATGAAGTACATGAGCTCTGTAGTATACCTAGGAGGGATATTATGGGGTACAAAGGGAGGTACCCAAGGGAATAATGTAATAATGTAATGAGCTATAGTTAATAAATAAAGTGGTTAACCCGCATAATGTAAGGGACCACAAGTAGTTAGGAATAATGTGATAAGTCCATTGTATTATATGTATGTTATTGAAAGACTCATGGTATTGTATGTATCAAACCTATATAGAGGCTAGAGACTCTTCATTGAGGCATGTCAAGGATTACTGTATTGACAAGCATATGGCTTGTGGAGTGATATCCTTCCTTAAGGAGTGATTGTATGGTGTTGCCCCACCTCAAGGGTTTTATCAATAAAGATCTGAAGATTCTATATTTTTTTCTTGTATTGGACATATTTGGTATTTTTAATATATTTGCAAGTCAAATCTACTACAAGTGGTATCAGAGCGCTTTCTTGGGTGAAGAGGGGAAGCAACTTTGTTTTTCATTTTTTGCAGGTTTTTTTGGGCGACGAGTTTGCAGATCAAATTCCTAAGAGGTCACAGGTTCAAAACCAGAGGGGGGTAGAGTATGTATGCCTTCGTAGACTTAGCAGTCAAATCGCTGCGCGGAGGTGGGTCCCTTGTCCCACAAACAAGGGGGTCTCATACACCAATATTGGTGTCTGGCTTGGCTGTGACCTTAAAAATGGATATTATTATTATTATTATGAAACTTTTGGTGCAAATTTTGCAAAAACAAATAGTATATCTGGATTCCTTGTCGAAAAATATCCAGATTCAAAAAACAATTGGCCGAATGGGAGTCCAGATGAGGGAGATATCACTGATTTAAAATCAGTTGTGTTGCAGAATTTCAGAAAAGAGATTGCAGATTTGAGCTTCTCTTGAAAAATTACCTAATTTCAAAAACAAAATTGATCGAATCGAAGACCAGATGAGGGAAATATTGTTGATTTAAAATCAACCCTTTTTTCAAAAAAAATTGTGACAACAAGACAGTTGCAGCTCGAATCTAAGTTCCAGAGTGCCCAGATCAAGATTTCAATAACAAAAGAAGATGCATAATGGTTGTTCCATTTCCGAAAACGGGCTATAATAAGTATTTTGCACCATAGTGACCAAGTTGTGGCCATTTTAGATTTTTCGCATCAAATAAGTAATTTTTTTCAAAACCCTCATTCCTCTTCATGGCTTCTACTAAGAGGAAGTTTACAGGAAAACATGATGGCGCTACCATTGAAGAAGTCCTAAAAATGGAAAAGTCAATATATCTGAAAGTTTGGAAAGAGATATCATGACTTAATTTTAGAGATGAAACTGCCATATGGTGGGAATCACTTGACAAAAAGAAGTTGGTAAGTCTTCCCGATGAAGAATTTGAAAAAATCTTTTTGGACAAATGGTCTAATGCTAGAAAACAGGATAATGAGAAACATAAGAGGTTATTTTCTACTGGTATATCCTTATTACAAGTTTACGAATCTATTCCGAAAGGAAAGATCATTATGTCTATCAATCCTAGTTGCAAGCAAAATTTTATTAATGTTCATTTGACTAAAATATTGCAAGTCCCAACAAAACAAATGGAGCACACACAGGTTGATAATGAAGATGTGCAAGTTTATAAAGATTTGAAGATTTCCCTGGATAATTATGTCTTTCATTTTGATTTTTATGCTTTAGATATGGCTGATGTGGATATTATTTTGGGATACCCTTGGATGGAATCCATTGGTACAATGAATATTATTGTGCAGAAGAAATTCCTAAAGCTCTCGTATAAAAAGAAGAAAATTACATTGCAAAATATTTCTATCAATAAACAAGTAGAGTCCAAGGAGGCCAAAGCAGAAAACGTTGCAAGTACTAACACATCATATGAAGAGTCCGTGGTGGAAGTAACACTGGAAGACAAGCGAAAACTGTAGGCGCCACAACAGGTACCAAATACCACTCAGGCTCCATCAGATAGTGAATTAAAGAAAGATATATTGTCTATATGAATATATTAGTAAGAGATGTTATACTTGAAGTATTTATCTATAGTATGCTAGGATAATTTCTACTAACTCTATCTAAATCTAGATGATTTTTTTTCCTATCATAGTGGATATTTCTATATTATAGTTTGGCATAACTCTTTAGAAAAATCCTATATGCAATAGTTGTCATATAATGAGTTATGTCTTTGGATCTCATTTGACATGTGTTCAAGGTATCGAAGAGCTTGCAAGAGTAACAATTTGTGATAGGGATCTTCTAGATGATATTTTTGACACATTTCACAATGCACATCTAGTTGTGCACTCTGCATACAAGTTTGATTTATTGTGCCAAATCCTTGAGAAAAGGTATAACTTCTTCCTTTTCTGTTTGAGTCTTTTTTATAAAGTACATGGGCCTAGATTCCAGTGTATTGTCTATATGATTATTCTAATAGAGACATTATACTTACAGAGTTTGTTTGGTATGCTAGGATAATTTCCACTACCTCTATCTAAGTACAAATGTTTTTTTTCCTATTATAGTGGATAGACATGTATTGTAGTTGGGCATACCTTACCTCCTCTTATTAATGTACCCTCTACAAAAATTTATTCTACACTTTTGTTAAACTTGATTGATTCTCTTTACAGTGCACATTCAAAAGTGCATTTTTCCTATAAAGCAATTTTATTATTGACCCCACCACATTTGGAGAGTGCCTTTATGTTGTAGAAGTGGGTGGATTTCTAATGGATTAAACTACATTTTTCCTATATAGCCTTACCTATTCAAGGATGTGATGATTTTATTATTAACCCCACCACATTTGGAAAGTACCTTTATGTTTTGGGAGTTAGTGGATTTCTAATGGATAAATTGTTTTATTGTGATGCAAGGCCTATCTTTGGATAGTGCCTTTATGTTTTAAGAGTTGGTGGATTTCTAATGGATACATTGTTTTGTTACAGTGCAAGGGATACCTCTCAATTATTGAAGTTGGTTCAAAGTGACATTTTTTGACCTATCACTGCTTGTTCTTGTTAGGGAGATAAGTACTTTCTCACCTTATTTGTTATAGTCTCCAATCACATGTTTTCAAGACATTTCCTACTATTTTTTACAAATGATTCTCAACACATCTCACTGAACCTCTTCCTTACACACTATGATGGCTATCCTTTTTAGATGCCCTACACTCTAACATCTTTTGTAATCCTATACAAATTATGCCACCCTTTATATCTTGAATTTGTCATCACACTCTAATGGATCCTTGTTCTATACCTCTACCAAATGCCACTTTCAACAAATTGTGGGACAAAGTTGGTGTTGGAGATGTGACATTTGCGGGGGAGTTTTTTCCACAAAGATTTGGGGGTAGTTATATGGTGTGTGTTCAACATTAAGAAGGAAAATTTTAATGTAATGCCTTCTCTCCAAAGCATCTTGCCCAAACTGAGTGGGAGGGGGTTGTGAATAGGGCCAACCGTATTTTGAGTTGTATATTTATATGCCTAATCTCTATTTTGAGTTGTGTATCTATAAACCAAATGAATTTTGTAACTTGTATTTTGTCATGACCAACCTATAAACCCACCCTTATCTGTATTTCAACCTTTGCTAACCCTGTATTGAGTTGATATCTAATAAACCCACTCATATCTATATTCACCAATTCTCTTTGTAGCCTCCTATTCAAACTAAAGGGTGGTGTTGAGAATAGTGCAATCTTCACATGTGGCCTCAACCATCTCATATTGTGTTATTAATGTAATTTGTTAGGAAATGCAACTAAGGTCATTATTTATTGTCATACTAGATTAATGTCAATGTCACCACATTCAATGAATTTTCCCCTCGAAATTCATAACTCTCCAAATATGACGACAACTCAAATTATTTTGACTCAAATTCGATGAATCTCAATTGGAATGCAAACTCAAGCTCGAATTTGAACTTCAAACTAATAAAATGGGTAAAAAATCGAGGGTTTTCTCATTTTTGGCCCTAAATTTCAACAAAGAAAAAAAACAAAACTTAGCCACCACCCGTTTAATATGGATTTGGCATGAAAACCCCTCTTGCAACTACATACTTTTCCACAAGTCAACTCAACCTAGTTCCAACTTCCTCTACCTGAAGAGTTTCCTCCCTAAAAGTGCATACATTCCTTTGCAAGTGCATCCAACCCAATTCCAAACTCCTTTTCCCTACGAGTTTCCTCCCACAACAACCTTTGAGTCCACCATATACGAACATAAAATTTTAAATTTTGTAGTGTCAAATTTAATGCCACATTTTATGATGGAAATTTGTCAATATTGATTTTTTTTATGAATTTCAAAGTCCTCATACTAGAATTCAAACCAAGTGACTAGATTATTGTTAAGATCAACCTAGTCAACTTTGATATGTAGGATTGATAACCCTCTTGAGGGCACATACTACTTATGTGACCTCATAACCTCTCTTTAGAGTTTAAAGTTTTTGTTAAGATCGACCTAGTCCCTCTTGGGGACACATCCTACTTATGTGACCTCATAACCTCTCTTTAGGGTTTAGAGTTTCTTGTTAAGATCGACCTAGTCCCTCTTGGGGACACATCCTACTTATGTGACCTCATAACCTCTCTTTAGAGTTTCTTGTTAAGATCGACCTCGTCCCTCTTGGGAGCACATCCTACTTATGTGACCTCATAACCTCTCTTTAGAGTTTAGAGTTTCTTGTTAAGAGCGTCCTAGTCCCTCTTGGGGGCACATCCTACTTATCTAACATAACCTCTCTTTACATGCATAACCCAGTTGAGTTTTGTATTTGTAATATCATCTTGAACCAGACTTGAAGCAACCCTCCAACTTGAGTTTTGTATTTGTAATATCATCTGTGTGATCATGTGATCATGTGATCTTGTAATCATTCTTTAACTTGTACACATCAATTGTAATATCATTCTGTTTTGATGATATCATCTTCTAATCAATCTTTAATCTATAGGCATTATTGTTTTATAATACAAAGTGATTTAAACCTATAGACATTTATCTTTCAAATCTCAGTTGTAATATCATGTTGTTTAATCATATGATGATATTGTAATCATGTCTTAACCTATACACAACATTTTTTATACGAAGTGATATAGGCTTTTTTAACCTATAGGCATCATTCTTTTATGCAAAGTGATTTAAGCCTATAGACATTATATCTTTGGCATTCTGTTTCTCTCTATTGCACTTGCTTTGCGGGTTGATTGTGTAGTTCCATTCAATCCCCTACTTGGCTTGTGATCTCAAGAGCTCAACAATGTTCATGTTAGGGTTCAAGAGAAATAAATATAAAAATCAAGAAATACACATTCAAACCATGTACACCATGATTATCTGGAAAACCCCAATTGGGGAAAAACCAACCAACAATAGATCTATTATTGTCCTTGGCTAAAACACAGCAAGCCGGCCAACAACCTGAGCTTTCACCACTCAACCATGGCTACCTACAATGGAGAATACACAAGACTTTTAAGCGCTTCAACTACATGTAATACCATGGGCTCAATACCATGAGTCACCAATACTAGGTGCCCAAAACCTCAACTGTTAACCATAACTGTTGACATAACCTCAACTCCACCATAGGGTCAAATTTATCTAACAATCCCCCATTTAAACTTGACTTTGGGTTTTCCTTGGCCAAATCTAGCCAAATATGCCAAGTGAGCTAGCCACCACTCACCTCTAGGCCCTTCCCAGTCAATGTTAGGGTATTTGATAATCTCACAAACTATCCTAGTTCAGCATGTTTCATCATACCACCACATGCATCCCCATATCACCCAAGTGGACATTCAGACTTTACCAGTGATTTACTGGGGTACGCATGCCTTACCAGGTCTTATAGTCGTATACCCATTTACATGAAAATTTCCATTTTATTTTTATTTTGTTGCTATCTTGACCCACACACAACTTGAACTGCTGCAAGTTTAACCATGCATTTCACCCTGTAAGACTCCTATCCCACTATTTAACCCTTCTCTTGTAACTGAATTTTTATTTAAAAATTCTGTTACTATTTCAGAATAGAAATTTTTCTTTAACCATAAAAGCCCTTCAACAAGTTTCTTTAAAAAAAAAAGAATTACCCGACTTTCTTGATTTTTTTAATTTCCAAAAAATATTCCCAGGGCTTGCATTTTCTTCTTGCTCCTCATCGAACGAGGCCTTGGCAAAGCCTTCAGACTTCATTTTATTCTTGCTCCTCATCGAACCATCACTCAATGGACATTGCTGGTTTGTGCAACGAGCTATTGCTTCAACCAGTGCCACCACTTCGTCGATGGGAACATTTCGAACAGCTATCCAAGGCCCTTGCCAACCAGAGCTCTGATACCACTTGTTAGGGTTCAAGAGAAATAAATATAACAATCAAGAAATACACATTCAAACCATGTACACCATGATTATCTGGAAAACCCCAATTGGGGAAAAACCAACCAACAATAGATCTATTATTGTCCTTGGCTAAAACACAGCCAAGCCGGCCAACAACCTGAGCTTTCACCGCTCAACCATGGCTACCTACAATGGAGAATACACAAGCCTTTTAAGGGCTTCAACTACATGTAATACCATGGGCTCAATACCATGAGTCACCAATACTAGGTGCCCAAAACCACAACTGTTAATCATAACTGTTGACATAACCTCAACTCTACCATAGGGTCAAGTTTATCTAACAGTTCAGTGGTTCACCCCTCCACAGCTATTTAACCGACACAAGATAACTCTAATAGGACAACTCTAATGCTTCTGTTTAATCTTTTTTTAATCTTACAGTGGAAGCACTTTCGGAAAAAGAAGGATACACTATGGGCTACTATTCACTGTAAGGAATGGAATAATTAGATACAAACCTATCCTTCCACTGTCAAGGACTCAAACAAAATATATGATGTATGCCATGCCACTTCGAAAGCCATCTGGCTTAAAATGTTGCTTAGAAATAAGCGTGAAAATCAGTGAGGCCTAATTCAATTGCATTGTGACAATTAAATTTGCAAAGCTATATTCGGCATCCTTGATTTCATGGAAGGATAAAACAAACTGAAACCAGTAGTATTATTTCAACACAGAGAAGATAGCTAAGGATCAAAATGAACTGAAATTCTGTGATATAATATCAGAACTAAGGCACTGTCTAATGATAATTTTTCCATCATAGAGATCAATTAAATACAAGGTAACAGAAATAATAATTAAATGCTAAAGCACTTTCTAGTTCGCTCAATAGGAAAGTTTGAAGTTACAGCTGCACATCTTCCTAGTTTAAATTTAAAAGTATCTTTGCATACCATAAATAGCAAGATTAAGAGTATAACCATGCCCAAAATGGTTAGTGACAACAGTATTTATAGTAAAGCCATTGTGGATGAAATTCTGGATAGATAATACATCATTGTGGATGAAATTCTGGATAGATAATACATCTAGATATGGATAGCGTCTGATGCAAAGGAGAAGAAAAAGTGAGGATCTATAGTTAAGAATAAATTCTTCGAGATTTTCTCTAACAAACAAGAACAAGCACAATATAGATAGGGTAACACTTATCAGTAATGTGTAAAAGCATTAATTTTCATACACCATGCCAGCTCTGATTCTCAATGTATGAGATACATAGTTTTCCTATAAGGATTTGAAATATGTGTACACAGCAACTATAAGCATTTGAAATATGTGGTGTACACAGTTTGTCTGTGGCTTATATAATGTAATGGCAAATATAATGCAACACAGAGAAAATAACAATATAGGTTCTGAACTAGTAAAAAAAACAGAGATATCTCAGGAACTTATGATATACCTATAAAGTCTGTCACCGACAAGCATAAAATCATGTAATAGTACAAAGATAAACTGCTTGCAAGATTAGATCCCAAAGGATATATCGCAGCTTTAATATAATCCATCAGCAGAGAAGGGGAATAGCTAATTACCTAAGCAAATATTCTTCATCTTCTTCATCATTCCCATTCAATCAGGCATGCAGTGCACTA
Source organism: Pinus tabuliformis (assembly GCA_031772625.1). Taxonomy (NCBI): domain Eukaryota; kingdom Viridiplantae; phylum Streptophyta; class Pinopsida; order Pinales; family Pinaceae; genus Pinus; species Pinus tabuliformis. Next base: position 1,142,932,534 of record CM062811.1, on the reverse strand, counting down.
GATATTTTAGTAATAGAATGGGAAAAGAATGGAAAACACGACCTGCTTTAGTGGCTATTGAGTGCATAAGTTATAAATAGTACACAAATAAACAGCCATACACTGAGATCTCCAGATTTTCAATGCTAGTTATCCTTCATATGGTTTTGGAACACACAGAATAATATCCTCTATATGCGCATTAACTTATTTAACATCTTTTAGTTTGAGGTTTAAAATATCTTCCTCCCTAGTATAGATGAATCAAATAACACTCAGTATACTAATTATCTTGTTAGATCTCTCCATCCCACAATTCTTCAACAGATTTGTAAGGGCTGGTGGTAGAGTTAATCATTTCCTGTGCCCTATTGGCCTTCGTCTGTTCCAGTCTGCTGATTTTTGAATGATCTTCTGCAGTTAAAGACCAGTCAAATACCTGAAAATTCTGAGTTATTCTCCCTTTGTTGTAGCTTTTTGGCAACACACTTACTCCCTGTTCCAAACCCCACCTCAATATAACCTGCAAAGCAGTATCCCATTCAAATTCTAATAGACACACTGTCCCAAGAGTAATTTTATTACGCAATAACAAAATTGCTACTCATAAAAATCAACCATGGAAACCAACTCCTCATAATAATAATAATCTAATTTTAAAATTAAAGTGAAGTCAAACACCAACTTGGTGTGTGAAACTCCTTGTTTATGAGACAAAGAGTCTGCCTCTGCCGCAATTTAATTGCCAAAATCTAGGTGTATATACTCTACCCTCTGAATTTGAACCTTTGACCTCTTACCTTTGACACATACCCATAACCACTGTATCACTAAATTAAGGCTAAGGCCACTCAACAAATTTCAAACATTAAATACTCATAACCACTACATTAGGGCTAGGGCCACTCAAGCTGTATGAAACATTAAATACAAATTTCAAACATTAAATACAAATTAATACCAAACATTAAATCTTCCCAATTTCAAACAAATTATTCTTGCTACCGCTTGACACAGGTGGAAATTATTAACTTCCATTATGCTTTTTCAGTCAAAATAAACTACAAGTCATCCTAGTAATTTTCTTAAAGAAGTTTGTGAGCATCTTCACAGTCCAGCAAAATTGAATTAAATTTAGGTAAAACATATTTTGACATAATAGTAACTTTTTCATGACAGTGGTGGTCAATGATTGACTACAGGCATACCGATGGACATTGTGTCGTTTGCCACAAAGCAGAAATGGATGAGCATGTTATGTGAAACTACAGTATTGCTAGAGCTTTTTGGAGCTGGACTGCTGTTGGGTATAGTATTATTCGTTCGTTCCTCCCCTTTATTGGAAAGCGAATCCTTTTGACGGATAAATATATATGGTTCGATCTGGAAGGAGGTTGTAGACCTGATCAAATTGTCACGCATTTCCTTCTTATGGAAAATATGATGTCGAGCAATGTTTAACGAGGCAACTGACCAGGTCCATGTGGGAGAAAACTAACAACTTTCAGACCACAGTTGGTTATATGGCTCTTAGTCAAGATGAATATGTATATGAATGATGTAGAATCTCTCGAGGTTGAAGCCAAAAGGAGGATTGACTATAGGCATGCTTTCCCTACATGCCTATGTGATGAGAGAGTTATTTCTGTAAAGAACCCATGAATCTATCCAACCAAAGTCACACAGGACGCCATTTAACCAGGCATATCAGTCCACCAACATCAGGCAGGACTTGCGCCTAGTCTCAAGTGCAATAAATAGTCCTTTTAACCAGGCATATCAGTCCACAAAAGGTAAACATGTCTCTAGTGGAATTTGGAATTTGAACGTGGTGGAAAATTGGTAACATTTCACTTTCCCAACCAACCAAAACCCCATTCATTATTCTTACCTTTTTTTTCCCCAAAAAATGAAAAAGTCTACAATACTCAAAGTTACAATATTCAAATTTACCCGCTTAGCCTCCGTTGATATAATTTCAAGTCCCCAACGTGCAACTACATCATTGTGTGCAAACAAAACCTGGCCACTTAAACCTGAAAATTGTGTGCAAACAAAACCTGACCACTTGAACTTGAAAATTGTGTGCAAACAAAACCTGACCACTTGAACCTGAAAATTGTGTGCAAACAAAACCTGACAGCCCAAACCTGAAATAACCCATTGGGACACAGACTTTCACTCTTGCCAAATCCCTTTGGGTTTTGAAATTCAAAGTTACCAGCTTAGCCTCTGTTGATACAATTTGAAGTCCCCATCGTGCAACTACATTATTGTGTGCAAACAAAACCCGACCACTTAAACCTGAAAATTGTGTGCAAACAAAACCTGACCACTTAAACCTGAAAATTGTGTGCAAACAAAACCTGACCACCTGAACCTGAAATAACCCATTGGGATGCAGACTTTCACTCTTGCCAAATCCCTTTGGGTTTTAAAATGTTACCTATTTCTTTCTCTCTGTCTGAGAATGACAAGCTGTTAACCAATCAGAAACAGTTTTAAGCAGTTCTTTAGATCATACTTCAATCCTAGCATACAGTTTCAACGGTCAACCTAGTGGTCAACCTAGTATCCGCAAAAAAGCAAATAACCCTTAAAACTATCATACAGACTATGACAGTGAGATCATGTACTTTCAAGTCGGATGAAACAAGATACTAACACTAAGGAGGCATCTTGATGTATCATGCTTCAGGCTTCTATATTATTTAGTAAAGAAATATTACATGCATTTTCCCAAACAACACTAAAAGACATATTTCGACATAGAAGAACTCCTTAACGGGTTCCAGAATTAAAATACAGATTTATAATTTTCCAGAAAATTGAACTAGCCCATTAACCTATATGTTCGAAGTGGCCCTGCAAGCAATTGTCTGAAAAACCAATTTTCAAAGTCAATTATTTAAGGCAATCAAACTATGCTTTTTTTATGAAAAAAAAACTTAATAAGCTGAATAAGCATGCAATCGGATGCAGTTTAAGCAGTTTCAACATAAATGGTATCTGCTAAAAAGCAAATAACCCTTACTACTATAGCAGAGACTATAACAGTGGGAGGCATCTTGATGGATCATGCTTCATGCTTCCTTCTATATTGTTCAGTAATGAAATATTACATAAATTTTCCCAAACAACACAAAAAGACATATTTTGACATAAAAAATTCCTTAACGGATTTCAGAATTAAAATACAGATTTATGTATTTCCAAGAAATTGAATAAAAATACAGGTTTATGTATTTCCACGAAATTGAATTAACCTGATTAACCTACATGTTCTTAGGGGCCTGTGATGCCGGATTTAAATCTAAGAAGTTTTAGAGAATTCTAGATTTTGTAGATTTTAAAAAAATACTAAACTATGTAAGAAGTCTAGAAACGATATGGAAAAAAAAAATGAAAAAGAAAAAAAACTGTTTTATTTAGGAAGAAGTTATGATAGATTCTTAAAAAATGAATTTTTCTCAACTTCTTCCACAAGTCTAGGAGAGGAATTATCTCTTGAGAATTCTAGATCTCTCCTTCTCTAAGTCGCTAAGTCTCCAAGTATAAATAGGAGTGCAATGCATTTGTTGGGCCAAGAAAGAAGGGGCAAAGATCCCAAGCTCTTTAATGAGTAAAATTGTGAGTTCTAAATATTATATTATGTGTTTCAGTTGTTTTGTTTGTAGCTGTATCATTTGGTTTGTGTGTAGCTTCCATTGTGGCACTCTGCCATCACCCTGCAACCAATTGTCTGGAAAACCAAGTTTCAAATTCAATTATTTAAGCCAATCAAGCTATGCTTTTTGTATGAAACAAAAGCTTAATAAACATGCAATCTGAAGCAGTTTAAGCAGTTTTAGATCATACTTCAGACTAACACAGTTTCAACCTAAATAGTATCTGATAAAAAGCAATTGCAGAGACTATAAGAGTGGGGTCATGTACTTTCAAGTAAAAGGTACTTAACCCTTACTACTATCGCAGAGATGACTATAAGAGTGAGGTCATGTACTTTCAAGTAGCATGAGACAAGTCTCTCATGCTACTAACATGTGTTAGGTTCTACCTCTTGTCTAGAGGCATCTTAATGTAGTAGGTTCTACCTCTTCTCTAGAGGCATCTTGATGTATCATGTTTCTATATTGTTTAGTAAAGAAATATCAGATCCATTTTCCCAAATAGCACAAAAAGACATATTTTGACATAAAAGAACTCCTTAATGGATTCCAGAATTAAAATACAGGTCTATGTATTTCCAGGAAATTTAATTAGCCTGATTAACCTAAATGTTTGAAGTGGCCCTCTGCAAGCAATTGTCTGGAAATGCAATTTTCAAATTCAATTATTTGACATAAAAGAACTCCTTAATGGATTCCAGAAATAAAATACAGATTTATGGATTTCCAGGAAATAGAATCAGCCTGATTAACCTACACGTTTGAAGTAGCCCTCTGCAAGCAAATGTCTGAAAAACCAATTTTTTCAAATTCAATTATTTAAAGCAATCAAACTATGTTTTTCTGATGAAATAAAAGCTTAATAAGCATGGAGTTATGGAGTTATGTTGGAGCCCTAAGCTTCTCCAGTTTAAAAAAACAAAAGCATGCTATATACGTACCTGAGCAGTAGTTTTTCCATATTTTTCAGCGATCTCTTTAATAACAGGGTTATCAATAACACCATTTGAACCCTGTGCTTTAGGGGGACCTCCAAGAGGAAGCCATGCACTAGGGGGGCCTCCAAGAGGAGACCATGCACTCACGTGAATGTTCACCTTCCTGCAATAATCTCTCAACTTTTGTTGTTGCCATAGTGGATGCATCTCCACCTGTTAAAGTCGTCTACCCGTGAAAAACCCAATTTTGAGAGCAAACAAAATCAAATATCACATGCCAACATTGCCAGCCGTGGGCTCAAAACACTAGAAATTTACCTGATTGACAGCAGGTGGAATCTTGGCATGGCTCAACAGATCCCCAATCTTCTTAGAAGAGAAGTTGCTCACGCCAATGGCTTTTGTGAGCCCCAGATGAACACATTGTTCCATTCCTTGCCATACAGACTCAAGATCTAAGGGCAAAAAGTCTTCCTCCTTGGGGATTGGAAAGGAGGCTTCCTTTCTCAACCTTACGGGCCAGTGGATAAGGTACAAATCCACATAATCCAGCTGCAAATTCCTGCATGCAGGTCACTTGATCAACAAAAGAAATAAAACAGAAGATATAAAAACAATAAATTTAAGAATGGGAGCAAGGTGAGTTATGATCTCGTGGCAAATCTAGTGGTAATTTTTCCTAGAGATCATGTTCAATCCCCAAAAACATGCTGTCGTGTTAATGTGATCAATCGTGTGCTATCTGCTATCTTGCGATAAGCAAGATATCAAGACAAATGCCATTTTGGGTAATTTTGACAGAATAGATACCCTTAATCCAACTTCTTTAACGAAAGAACAATCTATAAAAGACAAATGCCATTTTGGGTAATTTTGACAGAATAGATACCCTTAAGCCAACTTCTTTAACGAAAGGACAATCTATAAATAAATAAATACATAAATTCAAGAAAGGAACAAGATGCACAGACTTTAAGCTCGTCCTCAATGCAGATACAGGATCATCTAAATCTCCACACCACAGTTTTGTAGTCACAAAAACCTCCTCCCGTGCCACTAAGCCCTTTAAAAAGGCATCCTTTAGAGCATCTCCCAAGGGACATTCTGACATGTATCGGCTAGCTGTGTCAAAGTGCCTGTAACCCACCTGCCAGTACAAATAATTTAAGTCTCCTTGCTAAATTGCATATCTATAGCTGTAGTTTGATTATAATGTCCAATTAGCATTGATCCATCCATCCAAACCAGGGCCTGATCTGATATTCACAGTAAGTTTCGTTAAAAATTTAACTGCCATGAATCCTTCCAAACTGGGACATTAGGAAGCTCGAGTTTTACATATATAGATTAAGTTTGGTTATAATATTTTGTTACCATATATACATTTTGACTAATATGCACGGTTGGAAAGCTGGATTTTTGCATAATATGCTGCAATTGGATCATAGTATCAAATTAACACAAACCCATCTTAAACTTGACTTTGATATGCAGACCAAGATTGCAAATTCAGTTTGATATGCAGAGCAAGATTGCAAATACTTTAATGGGTTAACTCCATGGGTTAGATTAAAAGGTTACAAGGTGTATTTAGATGAATCTGGGAAAAATATCAAAATGGATGACCATCACCTCCACCTCATCTTTATATTTACCTGGACTGGTTGTAAAATGCACCTTACTTCTCGGTACAGTAATAACTGAGAATAATAAAAACAGAATTTACCTCTATTGCCGTAGCCACTGCTGTCTTAATGTCCTCGGGGTTTTGATTCATGGCAGCTGTTCCAAGACCGACCAATGGTATTTTGGTGCCTGTGTTGAGCTCTAGAACTCTGCCTACACTCCCCATTTTAGCAGACTCTAGCAAAAGGTTTTCCGCAAACTGATCAGAATCAGCAATTTGGACATATGAATATGCAGTGTAAGAAGCAAGAATTGTGTTTGAAACATTGTGAAGGTGGAATTCAAATCATACAGCCTTACCTTGGAAAATTTTGAAGGAGTGACCAGTGACCATCAGAGCATCCAACAAGCAAAATGGTTTGGATGAGACTAATATGTCGCCAGAATCACAGTCGGAAGGATTGTGACGAGATTGTGATGAGATATCCAGAACAGGTGTTCCAATAAATTCCTTGCCCGACAATTGGCAAGGTGACAGGGACAAGTTTACATGATTTCATATTTGAATGAATGAATTTATAACATCTAGTGTTCTAAGGGATTTAGATTCCAAACCAAATAAGATATTACAAATTTAAAGTTTTTCTGAATAGCCTTTTTGTCTTAAATCTTGATTATGAAATTTGTAGTTCTATGAATCATTGTTTTGTCAAACAATGAATTTATAACATCTAGTGTTTTAAGTGATTTACATTCCAAACCAAATAAGATATTACAATTTAAAGTGTTTTTTTTAAATAATTTTTTTTTCTTAAATCTTGATTAAGAAATTTATAGTTTTATCCATCTTATTGAAATCTAAAATGTTCTTCTAAAAAATATAAAACAAAAATTAATTATTATAAAATTAATAGAATTCAAGATATTTTTGAGGTTTAAAATGGCTTCTTAAAAAATGTAAAACAAAAATAAATTTTATAAAAATTAATAAGATTCAAGATGATGATATCAACCAGGGAATGATTCACATTTTTAGGGTAAAAAACTAAAAAGATTAAAAAATAATAAAATAATAAAACATTTTTTTTAATTGTATTTTCAACTTATCTTTCTAAGGTTTTACTCAAATTTTGAGTGAGAGTACTCGTTGGATACAAAATTTAATTCATCATCCAAGGAGTACCCATGTTGCATACTTTCAATGGACCCTATTACATGAAAAATGAGAAATATATGAAAAACGTAATTGCGAACCTTGCTACATGAAAAATGAGAAATTCTCATTTTTCATGTAGCAAGGTTCGCAATTACGTTTTTCATATATTTCTCATTTTTTATGTAGTAGGGTTCACAATCACGTTTTTCATATATTTCTCATTTTTCATGTAACATGGTCCATCGAAAGTATGCAACATGGGTACTTCTTAGATGAAGAATCAAATTTTACATCCAACGAGTGTTTCCACTTGAAATTTGAGTAAACCCATAGGGAGATAAATTGAAAATAAGAGTTGAAAAAATAGTTTTTTTTTTTTTTTTTCCTTTAAAATTTGATGATGTAGTGTTTTAAGAAATTTAGATTCCAAACCAAATAAGATATTACAATTTAAAGTATTTTTTTTTTTTCAAATAGCATTTTTGTCAAAAATCTTGATTAAGAAATTTGTAGTTTTATGAATCTTTGTTTTCTCAAACAATGAATTTATAACATCTAGTGTTCTAAGGGATTTAGATTCCAAACCAAATAAGATATTACAATTTAAAGTTTTTTTTTAAATAGCCTTTTTGTCATAAATCTTGATTAAGAATTTTGTAATTTTATGAATCTTTGTTTTCTCAAACCATTTGTTCTATTAGAAAATTTTTGAGATTTAAAATGAGCTTCTTAAAAAATTATAAAAACTAATAGGATTCAAGATGATGATGTCACTCATGGGATGATTTACCATTTTTGGTGTAAAAAAATAAAAAGATTAAAAAATAATAAAATAAGAAAACTACATTTTAAAATTGTATTTTCAACTTATATCTCTAAAGTTTTACTCAAATTTCGAGCGGGAGTACTCGTTGGATACAAAATTTATTTCATCATCCAAGGAGTACCCATGTTGCATACTTTCGATGGACCCTGTTACATGAAAAATGAGAAATATATGAAAAAATGTGATTGCGAACCCTGCTACATGAATTCTCATTTTTCATGTAGCAGGGTTCGCAATCACGTTTTTTCATATATTTCTGATTTTTCATGTAGTAAGGTTCACAATCATGTTTTTTCATATATTTCTCATTTTTCATGTAACAGGGTCCATCGAAAGTATGCAACATGGGTACTCCTTGGATGAAGAATCAAATTCTACATCCAACGAGTGTTTCCGCTTGAAATTTGAGTAAACCCATAGGGAGATAAGTTGAAAATAAGAGTTGAAAAAATAGTTTTTTTTTCCCTTTAAAATTTGATAATGTAATCTAATCTTATTTTATTATTTCCACTATTATTTTATAATTTCCTTAGGAGACCCATTTTAAACCTCAAAATTCCCCTAATGAAACTCTCTACCTCTAGATTACTTTAAAATTGATTACCAATGTCCTCATAAGCCGCGCATTCCATGATGAAGTGTCATTTGGTTTCTATTGCTCCTGCTCTAAGAGGATAGAAGTGCTTTCTTCCCACTTTTCCTCAGGAGTTGTCCATCTACATGTTTCTCACTTAAGATGGTGAGATTGGGTCCTCAGTTATACTATTAAATTTTAGCCAATAAAGACACTCAAATAATTATTCTCATCATGCTAATAAAATAGGTTTAAATTTTTGACATAGTGAGATGGGTTGAAATTGTGTGATACTAATGTTATCTCAATTTGGAAAAAGTTTGAATGGTGAAATATATATATATAAGATTATCATATTAATTGGATCATATTAAGTATTTTTTAATTCATTGGTCTTGTTGTTTTTAAGTTTATATTAAGTATTGATGATTTGCTCTCCCTATTTAATTTGTAGCCATGATCTGATTCTTCAACTTGTCCTGACGATGATCCACACTAGTTGGTTTGAAATGCGTTGACAAATGAAATATCATGTGATTTACGCCGAAAAACCTTTTTTCATAAACTTGATATGGATCACAGAAGCCTCAATTCAACAAGTAAAGGAATATATATATATAACTTAAAGTATTTTGGTTTGAAGAAATATTTATTATGTTGTAATTAAACAAGTTTGTGGGGTTTTTTAAATTTATAAAAGGTGGAAAGAAAAAAAAAAATCGTAGTTTATTTGTTAGATGTTTTGGAAGTTTTTTTTGTTGTCTAATTTGCTTAGAATATAGTAATATTTGTTTGAATTATAATTTTGAGTTGTGAACTCTTTACAATCTAAGTGCTCTAGTGGTTTTTCAGCTTGTTAAATCTATATTGCAATCAAAAACTCAGTTTAAACAACACTAACCAAGATTTGACCAAAAAAAATTGTTAGATTCTACCCAAAAACTCCAAAAAAATTTAATAGCTAAGCAACGCCAAAATAATAATTATATTTTGTCATTGAGAAATATAATTATTAGGTGATGCTGATTGCATGTATATTTCTAAATAGTAATTTCTTAAAATATAGATTAATGTGATAAATACATTGACAAAAAAATATTTATTATATTAAAATGATTATATATATATACGGTAGTGATATTGTAAAAGTTGTAATGTATTAAGTAATGTAATGTTAAGTTGATTCGAACAAATTATTCAAAATAGAATTAAAATTAAAAATAATAATTATATATAAGTTTGAGTTATTTATTTGATAGGTTTAGAAGCCCATGGTATTATATAACTCATGGTATTTGTTATGATAAAGTCTATTTAAAGATTTAATAAAATTCATTACGGAATCTAAGAACACCAATTTCAATTCATCTTAATTTTAGACGTCATTCCTCTTATCAATTGGTAGATCCAAATTTAAAATAAATATAAATTAGTTATCACTTTTTCTACTAATTATATAATCTCGTAGATACATTAATAAATAAAAATTTATTTATTATTAAATATTTATAATTGATGATGATGATAGTGGTTAACGTCCACTAAGACCAAATTGGTCTATCGGACCTATAATTTTCTTAGTTTTTAATTGTCTGGCTCCTCGTCTTTCTTGGTGAGATTGATGTTGTAGCTTTCTTTTTTTTCTCTACGGTCTTCCAACTTCCTGTATCTTGCATCTCCTTCATCTCTTCTGGTTCTTGGGACATTGGTGTCTTAGCTTCGCGATCTATTGTGTTCGTCCTCTTGAAGATAGACGGAGAAGAAGTTTGGTCTAGGAGATCTGCTTTGCTGTTAAATGAAGATTTATTTTGTGCGGTATCCAAATCCTCATAACTATTGATGCTTGAGGGGTTGTCGAGTTCACTTTTTTGTTGCTGGGTGGGGCTTTCTCCCTGCTTGTCTTGAGAGTTGTTTCTTTCTTGTGATTCAGAGTTTTCTCTACAATATTCTTCTTTGATGACAATGTAGTGTTCTTTTTGTGCTCCTTCCCACCATATAGATCTATGGTGGTTTTTTCTAGCAGAATTTTTCTAGGAGGCTTTTAGGCAATTTTTGGCTAGATGGCCCGTCTCAAAGCAAGATCGACATCTGAAGAGGACACTTTCATAATCGAGTTTCTGGTTCCACACATAGTCTTTACTTGTTAGGTTTATTTCAGCTGGGAATCCGGCGCTGAAGTCCATTTCCACACAGATGCGTGCATAGGTGGTTCTGGCATATTCCTCTGTTTTTGGGCACCTGCAGTAAAATTTCCCAATTGCATTTCCAATGGCTTTTAGCGAGGAGAGATTCCAGAGATGCAAGGGTAGGCTTGGCAATCTCACCCAAACTGGTGCTGAGGTTATGATTGCTGTTGAGGGATCGAATGATGGGTCCCATGGCTTCATGAATAGCCCTGAGTTTTCCCAAAACCAAGGGCCGGAATCTAGAATACATTGTCTGCTTTCATGATTTTCAAAATCTACTATAAAGAAACCCCTAGCACAGGGGTAGATATTAATTTCATCAGAAATGACAGGCTTCCATACATCCGAGATCCAATTGTGGAGAGCTGTCAACCGCGACCAAAAACCATTGAACCGACAGATTAGGGCACTTTTGGAAAACTTAAAAGCCTCATCGAGTGAGCCCTGAACCACCTGGACAGTGGGAGCTGGGGCTTCACTGACGATATGGGCAGGAGCTTGCCCTCCAAAAGCGAACGAAACTGAGCCAGCAGCTATTTTCGCGAAGCTGGGAGCCATATTTGCCCGTAGAAAGCCAAGACCCAGCCACAGAGAAATAAGGCAGAAGATTAGATCTAGATCTAGCCGCAGAAGATTAGATCTAGAACCCAGCCGCAAAGAAGATTAGATCTAGATCTAGATCTAGCCACAGAAGATTAGATCTAGAACCCAGCAGGAAAAAATAAATCACCAACTTTCGCTTCATGAACCACTCGATCCGGAGATGCCCACATAAAGGAAGACTTGCTCACAGATCTATTTTCGCAGATCTGAGATCGGTGATCGTTATGGAGAATGCCGAACGCAGCCGCAGACGGAAGACGGAAGAACTAACAATTGAATTAGAGTGATAACTAAGAACCGCAGACCGAACTAAGAATTAGAGTGAAGAACTAACGATTGAATTAGAGTGAAGAACTAAGAACCCAGCCGCAACTTAACGGCATGCCTTCATAAACTTGTTTACTTTATGCTAGAGATAATCTTATGTCGCAGCCGCAGACGGAAGAATATATATATATATATATATATTATTAACTATTTATAATAATTATTATTAAAATAATCTATATATATATATATATATATATATATATATATATATATATAAATAATTAGATTCATAAATATATATAGTAATTATCCCTTTTTCTAATAATTGTCACTTTCTTACCTGTTTGTTTATAAAGATCAATTTTCATATTTTCATATTTTCTATATAAATTATTTATACTTTTTTGGACAACCTATGCTATTTGGACAACCAACCACTAACATTGGTAAGAGTGTTTTTTTTTTTTCATTTTTTTCCCTTAATTTGTCACTATTCTATCATCTTAGTGTGGGAAATGTAAAGCTCTCTAATGTTTGTAGATACTAGAATTATTTATGCTCTTTGGACAACCTACCCCTCTCTCTTACCAACATTGATTGGAGTGTTTTTTTCTTCATTTTATTTTGTTAATTTGTCACTACCATATTATTTTAAAGCAATATAAAGCTCTCTAATGCGTGCAAGTACTAGAATTATTTATGCTCTGTGGACAACCCACTATTGAAATTAATAAAGGTGTTTTTTTTTCATTTTATTTTTTTAATTTTTCACTAGTCTATCATCCTATATCAATGTAACATTGTCCAATATTTGGATGTATTTTAATTGAAGATATTAGACCTTAAGTGTTGCTTGCATTTAAAAAGAATGATTATTATGTAATAAAGGGTGAATTTAAAGGGAATGATTATTATATAATAAAGGGTGAGACAATTTTCTCCCACATTTATAATAGATTGCTCAGATTGGTATAGCTAGGCAAATATATGTTTTTAAACTTATCATTTTTTTTTAAATGCCATCTTTTATATTGAAAAATCCATTATTTATACATGTTATATATGGATTTCACATTTTTATCCTCTATTCATAATTATTATAGTGAATCACATATATGATAATATCAAAATTTCATTTCATCTCATGATGTAAAGAACTATATACCTTCTAATAATATCATTATTGGAAAATATTATAAAATTAATCATTATGTTGTGATAATATCATAATTGGAAAATACAAAAAGAATTCAGCATTTTGTCAACCATCACATATATAATAATTTTTGCACATAAATATGTATAATAATTTGTGCATATAAATATGGATTTTGAAAACATCCATTTATAAAATATTAAAAATCAATATTTATGATATAAAGAGTATTGTATTAGCATAGCTTCAAAATATAGTTAATTTATTTTAATAATTTTAACTAATTAAAAGTCTTCCTTGTGAGATTTAACTAAGGGTATGATGTTAATCTACTTCAAAACCATGATTAATTAGAGATCTTACTTATTGAATTTAAGAGTACAATTTTTTCCCAAAAAAGAAAATGTCAACCTTTTCTATTAATAAAAAAAGATTACATGGTCAACTTCAAAGCAATACATATCATGAAAGGAGAGCAGGTATTTATATAAGGTCATAACTTGTACAGGCTATCGCAAAAAATAACCATCAACATCAGCTATATACAAAAAAGGACATATAGATAACTAATATAAAGAGCAACAACTATTGCCTGAAATATCTAAATTCAAGTTCAATGCTAGTGATACTGGACATGATGGAATGTACAATTAATCTAATGATACCTCAGAGTGTAGAACAAACAAAATGCAACCTTCTTAGATTTGTAACAAAACAGGACATGGTTAATCCACAGGAATTTCCTAACCCATGGACAACAAAATTCTCCCTCGCCTCTTTAATATGCTTCCATGCCTTCTTTTTTAAATATGGAGCTTTCATCGGCATATAAGGCCTTCTCAGATAAGAAATATGATATATTCATTCCCTATGAAGTGTTGGGTGTGTGTTATATTCTTTCCATGACTAGCCCCACACACGAAGCAAGGGGGTTATAGGGGGGTCGACATCCCCCCTTTGTTGCGTCGGGTGTAGCGGGGGAGTCACATGGGGGTGCAGCCCCCCCTGTCGGGGGGTTTATAAAGGGACAGCAGACCCCCCAGCACCCAAGGAAAAAACATTTTGGACCCTATATTAGGTGGGCGTACCTACTTATGGTTTTGTACATGGATTTCACACATGGTTTTGGGCATGGTGGTTTTCTTCCCATGGTATTTTGTAGATTTGCTCAAGGGAATTATGGTTATGTTCTAATCCTGGGTTAATGGATTAGGGTTTATGAATGCTTCGACATGTATATATATGTATTATAACACTGAAAGGAACATAATGAAAATTCAATCTAGTAGTCCCGGTTTTGGGATCCAGGGGAAAATCTTTGTGTATTTGTTTTGTGTTTCTTGCCATTGTATATTTTCTATCTTTTAGGATTTCGTTTGCAGGTAATTTTTGTACAAGGTTAAATCCTACATGAAGATGATGGAAAGAGAGGAAATGGATTTTTTCCTTTAGATTTAAGATCTTGTCTTGTCAATTTATCAGATTTAAAACCTCAATATTGTCTTCCAGCTAACCAATCTATAATGCACATTGAGTCCCCATAAACTTGCATAGAGTCAATTTTACAATGTGAGGCAAAGAACAAGAGTGCCCAACATGCAGTAATCTTTTCCTTGGTGTTTGTGCCAAGTCCTAGATTTAGCCAAATATGGAAGGAGAGTGCCCCCTAGTAGCGTAAGTGTGCGCCTCCACCACACCTACCATATTTTGTTGCACCATAAAAAAAACCAACATTACAAGACTAAGGGCTCATTAGAAACCTAGAAGACTAACTGAAATTTTTCTTCAAAGGTCCCAAGAAGTCTTTAAGGAAGCCAAGGATCTGTGCAAGAATAATCAGATGATAGATAAGGCTATTTTCAAAGATTATCTTGTTTCAGACCTTCCATATCCCCCATGCGATGAATACAGGTATAGATTTGTAAATATACATCTTTATATCCCACCAATGGAGGCAAGACTCAAAGGAAGGATGAATTCCATCAACTTGTATATTTAGAGAAATGAAAAAATCATACCAAAGAGCAGAAGAAAAGATGCAGTTGAAAAAGAGGTGATCTATCGATTCAGACCCTCTAAGGCATAGACAACAGATATTAGGACCCGTGAAACCCTTGTGTGACAAGATATCCCAAGTAAGAATACGCTTCTCCAGAGTCAGCCATGCAAAACATATGAGCTTTAGCAGTAAGGTCCATGCCCGTATCTTCTTGTGCCACCAAATATCCTTTTGGTCAAGGAAGGAGGAATAAATGGAAACATATGCCTCTCTGGCAGTGACTTTCCTTGAAGTCGTATTCCAGATCCAAACGATAAAATCTTCTTAATTTTTGAGATAAATCTTGCTAGATGATATATTTTTTATAAAAGTCTCCCAATTTACAGCAAGGAAGCCCTGCAAACCCAAAACTTGTGAACTTGTCCAGCAACAGAGTGATATAGTCGAAAAGTTAGAGGAAGAGGCATGGAAAATATGGGATATGCCATAAGAATTAAGTCTAGAAATAAGCTCTAGAGAGAGATGATAGTAAAAATTACCCCCAATAAAAGGGCCCTTCCCAAGGATTACCTTGTGATTGTTTCCCACCTTCCAAGCAAGCCATTTGGAAATGCAGGGGAATGCCTCCAAAAGACCCCTCCAAGTAATTGACCCCAAATGGGATCTTTGTGTATGAAAGGACCTCATCCACTCTGGAAAGGACATGTTATATATGTGTGTGTGTGTGTGTGTGTGTGTCATAAATAATTTGGCTCCAAATTCCAGTACTCGAAACAACCCTCCAAAAGCTTTCATAGCAAGCGCAAGGCCAAACCAATGATGGTTTTTGAAACCCCATCCCCCTAGGACCTTTGACTGTGAGAGTAGTTTCCATTTGACCATATGAAAGCCAACGTTTATCTTCTTACTAGACCAAAGAATACTAAGCATACATTGGCAGATCCTTTTAATGATTGCTTGGAAATATCTGATAAAGTAAGCCAATAAAATGGTATACTTTCTAGAATATATTTAACTAGTGTCATTCGGCCACCTAGAGAGAGCCACCTATAGCACGAATTATTGATCATGCCTTCAATATTTTTTATGAGCCATGACCAGTCTTTAACTTTGTAGCAATTGGTTTGATATGGTAACCCAAATAAATGAATCCATTGTATAAAGATGCCACCTTGAATGGAAGAACAAAGGTCATGGAATCAATGGTCTACTCTTGTACATTGCACTGGAGAAAAGATGCTTTATGCATGATTATCTCCATTCCATTTGCAGAACAAAAGGTAGAGAAAATGGGATGAAAATGAGTCCATTCAGAAACAAAATTTCCCACAGAAATCAAAACACCATCTATAAAAAGTAGATGTGTTAAGTAAAGAAGCCTAGAAAGATTGCCCCCCTTAATTATCCCATCACCTTTAGCCTTAGATAACACCCTATTGAGACCTTCAATAATAAGAAGAAATAAAATGGGGTATAAGGGACACCCCTGATGCAAGCCTATGGAACATGAGAAAAAAACAGTGGGGGTGTCATTGACCAGGACATCAAAATTAGTAGACGCAATGCATCCCATGATCCAGTTGGTAACCTTAAGATCCATACTTGTGTGAATGAGCAACAACTAGAAAAAGTCCCAATTCACCATGTTGTAGGCTTTGAGCAGGTCCATTTTGAGGATCATTGTACTTACTTTTTTTTCTTGTTTGAATGAAGGGCCTCTTGAGCCTCTCCAATAGCATCATGGATTGTGCATCCATGGAGGAAGTCCAATTGTTTAGGGGATAAAAATGAGGATAGAAACTTTTTGAGTCTATTAGAAATGATTTTAGGTATGATTGTGTATACCAAGTTACATAAAGATATTGGTTGAAAGTCATTATAAGTGAGGAGTTTTGAGAATTTAGGGATA
The DNA here is from genome assembly GCA_031772625.1 of Pinus tabuliformis. Taxonomy (NCBI): domain Eukaryota; kingdom Viridiplantae; phylum Streptophyta; class Pinopsida; order Pinales; family Pinaceae; genus Pinus; species Pinus tabuliformis. The sequence goes on along the minus strand of CM062811.1, from coordinate 1,142,915,644 downwards.
ACAGTTATGAATGTAGCATTGATTTCTCTAGACACCCTCCCCAATGTCATAGTCTCTTCCAACACCTGCAATATATCATTCCGAAAAGGGTCAAACAATTCCAAGAACAATTCAACTGTCCACCCATCAGGTCTAGGGCTTTTGTCATTAGCAAAAGTGTGAAGGGCACCTTTAATCTCCTCCATTGAAATAGACCTCCCTAGACTAGAAGAGTATTCCTTCGAGAATAATTGTGGAAAATGTTGAATAACCTATAGCTAGTCCTATATCCTATTGACACCAAGATCCCTGTATATACTAGCAAAATGAGCCTTGGATGAATTTTCCAAATCATGATGAGGGCAGAGAGAGGAACCTGAATCATCATATAAGTCCCATATGGAATTTTTAATCCTCCTATGATCAACATACTTATCCAAAAAATTAGTATTGTCACCCCCTTCCCTCACCAAAATCACCCTGCTTTTTAAACACCACCTTTTCTCTTCAACTTTGAGAACTGAAATTTCCTTATGGCTAGGGCACAGAGATGTCCTTTAATGAACTCTAGAAAACCTGAGGATGTAAAAGAATTTTGAGAGGAAATGAAAATAGATTCTATTTCTTCCAACTCCCTTCTTTTCTCAAGTATATGGTCTCTAGCCTATCGTTTGACACATATTTTCAATGCCTTCATTTTATATGTTCAAGAATCCATTGCAAAAATCGATGAATCCAATGGGATATGATTCTAGCAAGAGTGTATCAAATATTTAAAATAGGCCTCCTTAATCCATGAGTGGTTGAATTTAAACGAGTATCTAGAGAGAGATGTTAAAATCCAACTGGATAAAAATAGGGAAGTGGCCATATATGACCTCAGGCTTGATCCAAGAGTAGTATTGTTGTAGCGACTGCAACGCCCTCCAAAATTTTGGCCTGCATCCAAATTTCGGAGCCTTCCTTGGTTTTTCCTTTGATGGTTGCAAACACTCGAGCTCACCCCATGAGCTCTTGTGAAGTCTTTTTCACCTTTTTCTTGTTTGACCAGTGGTCATCTTTCGGCATGTTGATTGCTTTGTCATGCTTGCGATCTTGTTCTAGTGAGTTTGAAGGTTTGTCTTTGTGTGTTTGGGTTGTCTTCGCTATGTGAACACCCATTGTACTCACACACAAAGTTGTAAGCATTGTCATACAAGTGTCGTCACAGTCGTCTGAAGGTCTATCACAAGTGTCGCGCTTGTCGCTCTTAGCTCTAAGATAGTCTCACCGAGGGCATGTTTTGTCTTGTTGTCATGGTGGTCTATGTTGTCTCTTCATAAAGTATGCTAAGTGTATGATCACAATGTCAATTCTGCATAAGTTCACTTGCTTTCGACACTTAGCCATTTTCCTGAAAATCTGTCCAACCAAACAACTCTCTTCCACCGGACCCCAACTGAGCTGCACTGTGCAGTCTTAGCCCTCAATAACCCTTCTCTATTGCTCGGAACCGCACAGTGCTTAAGGTTGCCTCCCAAGTCGGCTACAGTGCGCAATCCCAGAGTTGAGCAACCTATTTGCTCCCATAACTGCGCAAAAACTGCCTCCATGTCCAAACTAAACTGTGCATTTCTCAAGCACAGTAAACATGCCTCCTTATTTCCTGTCAGAAGCCTTCACTGCTTTGAGACCCGAGTATGCACTATTCTCCAAAACTACGCAGACATTCCCAATTGGTCCTCTACTTCGTTGCTTTTCACTGTTCTCAGAAATTGCAGAACTGCCCAACTGACCCTTGTTTCCTTGCTTTGCATTGGGCCTTTAGAAACTGCACAAACATGTCTAGTAGTTCCCCTGTTGCCTGTCCTGCACTTTCTCCAAAATTGTGTAGTCAAGCTTAGTAGGTCCCTTGCAGCCCTATCCTGCACTGCTCTTAGAAACTACACAAAACTGCCCAATTGTCCCTCTGTAGCCCCGCTTTGTCTTCCCTCTGGAAACTGTGCAAAAGTGCTCCCCCTTAAGGTCCCACCTTGTAGCTGAAAATGGTGACCTTCACCTTGCAATTCTGCCTCCCAGTGATCATTGCGCAATTTTTCCCAACAATGCAGTTGTCCTCCCAGAGTTCCTCATTCCAGCCCGAGTCGCACTCTACGTTGTTACAGTAAGTTGTCCTCCCTCCCTGTCACCTGGAACATGAGAACAATGCATCATTCTGGACTAGGAGGTTTTAGATTTGATGTCGTCCCGTCATGAGTGAATTGCAAGAACAGGTACATTGGTAGATCATGGCGAGACGACAAATAGGATGAAGAAGGAGCACACATGCTAGAAGACTTGCTTGTAGCTAGATGAATGTACCAAGCATATCAAGCAACAAGCGAAGGGAACACATGTAGTGAACCATCATGCAAGACCAAGACCATCGAAGACCCCACAACACTATGCCATGCAGAGGAGAAGATAAAGAACACCAAGAGTACATCCATCACTTAGCAACGCAGCAGCTTGACATGGACACCATAGTCAGCCAGTACATGTCAGTAGTGTCTTGTCAAGTTGTGTCATGAGTTGTCTTGGCCAAATCACCACTATGGGCCATATCTGTTGTAACTGAATGTAAAAAGTGAAGTCCAATGGATGCACACTAGAGTCATGTCAATTGCAAATTCATGGGAAGTTCAATAGTCACGAGGGTATTCCAAGAGTCACAAGGGTCAAGCATCACCCTTGGCTATATATACCCCTCCCATTGTATGAGCAGGGACTTTTCACCTTGGCTCCTCCCACATAGCCTTGAGAGTCTGTAGTCTATTCTTTGAGGAGCAAGGAGTGGCTCCAATGTCCCACTACTAGGACTAGTGATGTATGGTGTACAGATGTGTCTTGGGACTTTTGCTTAATTCAGAAGCCTGTTAAGGCTAGCACGTTTTCACACATGTTTTGTAGATGTTTGTAAGACTACTCTTTAAACATTTGTAATGCATGTTTTCTTAACCTATACTAATATAGTTGAACTACTTTGGTTATTTTAGTACTTACATTGTTGAATATGTGTTGTATTGTTTATCGCTATTGTCTCATCCTTGTGGACTACTCCGTAGGACATTAGACATACCATTCTTGTTTATTGGTTATAACAATCGTCACCTCTGTGTGGACTAATTTTTTGGATGGTGTACGCCTTTTCCCTTGCACTTTAGTTTTAACGACTGTCGCATCCGTTGTGGACTACTCCACTAGATGTTGGACAGACCCTTGTTGGTTCGCGTGTGTCTCTCCCTAGGTGGTACTATTACCTCTCATCTAGAGGCTCACTTTACTCTCTCCCTTTATAGTAAGAGAACCCAAACACAAGTTACATTACACACTCATCAAGCATACTCACCTCGCTTTTTGAAGATACAAGCATAACACTCTCATGTGCTGAACAACAAGAGCTAAGGAAAATATCTAAGATAATGGCAACTGAGCCATCATACCAGATGAAAATCCTACATTAAACGGTGTGAGGTCTAGTTGGGACTTCAATTCCAAGGAGATCCCCTGAATGTTAGCGTGTCGAGCAACATCAACATTTCTGGTGCTAGAAGGAAGGTTGTCAGTAGTTTATGCTGAATGTCCTACCAACCCCATCCATCTATCCTCTGGTCAAGGAAGGAGCACGCACTCCCTCTCCCCTAGGTGTAACTCTGAATTTGGTTATTCCTCACGTCCCAGACCCGAACAAGAAATATTGTATTAGCACATCCGCAATGTTTGTTCCATCACCTGTCAATTTTCTAAATTTGTTGGACTGATTCCAAGAGTTCATACTCTTCCCTATTCAAAGAAGAATTAAAATACAACTCCCATAGGAGTGGTAATCTCCTCTGTGGAAGAAGAAATTCTTGCCACTCTTGAAGAGATGGAAGAATCTACTGAAAATGAAGAGGAATCTTGACTCTTTCGAGAGGGAGAAGAAGAAAACATCTTACTCTTGGGCTTAGGTTCCGGTGTAGGAGGCGGAGGCGGAGACAAACTGACAAATTCAGAGGTAGAACCATTAGATTCAGAAGAAGAGGAGGATGAAGAAGAAGAGGAAAATATGACTCACCAAAACCTAGAATGGATCATCCGAGGCCCATTGGCACTCCTGGGTGTCTTACACAAGATGCCAAGACACATAGAGAATCTATTAACAAAGTATGACCTTGACAAGACAGTGAAGGTGGAAGATCACTTAGAGACATTCTACCTACATCTACAGACACTCGAGGTACGTTATGACGACGTTGTATGTAGACTGTTTCCATGTACCTTGGATGACAGAGCAACTATATGGTACCACAACCTTCCTGTGAACTCCATTCAGAACTGGGGGTGTTCAAGAGAATTTTCCCTGAAATGTTTTCTGAAGACAAAACCATAGCCATGTTTCTAAAAGAGTTGGGTAGTCTCAAGATGGAGCAAAAAGAAAAAGTCAAATATTTCAACCAGAGGTTTAACCATATCTTGAACAAGTTCACAACAGAAACCAAACCTCACAACTCCATCACTATTGACTACTACACGTCTGCAATGTCAACCAACATTGTGTAGTTCGTTAAGTGAGCTACAAAACCAACACTATTGGAAAATTGCCAAGAGGAAATTATTGTGGAGAAAGACCTGCGTGCTATCGGAGTCATTGTGGATGACGAATCAACTAAGGACTCCAAAGACATGGTCAGGAGATCTCAGACCATTGTGAGTAAGGCAAAGGAAAAGGAAGCAAGTGAAATTGAGAGCCTTACTTGTCTCGTCAAATCCTTGACAACCAAAATTTTCGAACTCAAACACCGGATGAGAAAGACAACCGGGAATAGTAGGCCTCCAAAGTTCGCGTAGAGGAAGAATATGACTTCAAGAAACATTAGTAGCCACCTAGCCAAATCTGCATAGAGCTCTAACCTTGTGCTCAACCTGGATGCGATTGCAACAAATCATTACTACAAGTTCCATGACGAACGACATTCAGAGAAGACTTGCCCAGGATGGAACCAAGGAATGAGCACTTTGGCTACACAGTTGACCGACCAATTCACGACGAGTGAGCAAGCTTGGCCTGAGGAGGAAGACAAAGAAGAAGTTGTTGCATCTAATGATGCTCAAAGTGTTGGGCATGTAATCAACATGTATCAATGCGCTCGCACTACCTAGAAGACAACCACTGAGAAAGAGCCTTCGAGCGACCATCGAGCCCCAAATCAAAACAATCGATACAACCTGAGAATTCAAGGGGGCCCCACTATGTTTGAGATACTGAAATAAAAAGTAAGACAACATCTGCTTAGAGAAGTTGATCCTCTGGTCAACTCAACAGAGAAAACTAAAAGAAAGTCTGGGAAGACAGCTCTAGCAAAAAGTAAGTCTATGAGCAGCAAAGACAAAAGCATCCCACCGGACAACATGAACATAAGTCTACCCTCAGAAATCTTAGTGAGCCTTCTCACTCTGAAATACAACATTGTTGAAGACCTGAAAAATACCCATGCAAACATATCTTTGTATGAGTTAACCAAGATCACGGGTTAACGAGATATTCTTTTGCGCACACTAGGGAAAACCTCCACAGACAGTGTTGTCTCTTCCACCAAGGGACCAAGTAAGTATCCCGAATCACTCGTATTCGTGCTCAACGCGCTCCGTATGGAGGAAGAAAACTTGCTATGCCCACCGTTTTTGTTGTCATTCGAAATATTCAACTTCAATGTCCACAACTGTTTGGTTGATTTTGGTGCGTCAGTCAATGTCATGCCACTCTCCATTGCTAAGAGGATCAATTCTCAATGGAGTAGCACAACTGCACAGATCATCCAACTTGACAAAACATGTGTGCCAGCCATTGGTGAACTCTAGGATGTGATCATCCGGTTATCATTTGACGGATGAGTTCATCAGTGCATTAACATTGTGATTGTGGACATCCCGGAAGCATATGGCTTACTACTCAGCAGAGACTGGTCTAGCAAGATGCAAGGATACTTTGCTACAGACTGGTCACACTTATGGCTTCTGCACAAGGGAAAAAACAACCAGATCTGGGTGTTGTCAGAAAGATACATGAAACACAATGTGACTCCCTTGGATGGTCAAAATGAACCGTTGGCTTTCACAGAACTCATGTTCGACAATTGCTTTCTGGAAACACAACTAGGGTGTTATCTTGCACAGCCAACCCCCACCCCACCAGACACATAGTTGGGTCTCCTTCCTTGCCCAACTGGCGAAAATGAAACCTATATAGTACATTGTAACAGTAATAGTAGTAGAGATAGTAGTACTAGTGCGGCAAGCAGTCCTTGTACAGATAATATGTGGACCTTATACTTTGACGGATCCAAGACACAGGAGGGCTCTAGAGCCGGTTGTGTTTTGACAGACCCGTTGCAAAGGAAACATTTAGTCTCTAGCCGCTTGGAGTTCAAGTGCACGAACAACACCGCCGAGTATGAAGCACTCGTTTTGGGCTTACAGAAAGCCATCAGCCTCAATGTTGCTGTGCTAAAAGTGGTAGGTGACTCATAGATTGTGGTACGTCAGGTACGTAACACTATACATTGTGTCACCTCGTCTTAAGAGTTATCAACAAGAGGTATGGTGACTTATCTCTAACTTCAAAGCTTTCAATATTATTTTTGTACCAAGAATGCGTAATGCAGCTGCAGATGCTCTAGAAAATGCAGCTGCTAGGATGACACCGTTGAGGGATAGATTTTCAGTTGAAATTTTGTATAAGCCATCTATCCCTGATAACATCACTAATTTACGTGTTTTTGATGATGACCAATAGATACTGCATTTCATGGCTAACGTTGACGTCTTCAAAGATGCAACAATAGATGAAGACGAGCATGAGAAGTCTCTGCAGAATGAAGCTGATGACAGTAAAGGAAACCTCATCCCCAAGGGTGTGGTATCACTCGAGAAGTTGTATGACCTGCAGAACCACTTTCAGGGGCCCGTGAATGCCAAAACCCACAGTTCCACAATGTTGTATGAACAGATCAATCTAGGAACAGACAAAGATCTGAAGTTTGTGAATCTCAATACATGTTACACACGACAAGAGCTACAAGCTTTTGTCCGCCTGATCAGACAATACCGTTATGTGTTCGCGTGGATGTACGATGACTTGAAAATGTTGATTTGGGGTAGCATCAGATGTGCTATAGCCACAAAATTTGGTGGAGAGGTTGGGGCACATGAGATTTCCAATACCCAGAAAGGGTTTCAGTAGATTCTAAATAGTTCAGGAGATATTAAAATAATTAATATTTTTAATGGAGTCCCTAAGTCTAAACTTAGGGAAATTAAAATATTAATGTGAATTAATATGAAACTGTGTTAGAATGGTCCAAAAGACATGGATCAAGCCAGATCTAATATTAGCCGTTGATTAGGGACTTAATCTCGATCGTTGATATGTTAATGAGAAAAGTATAAGAGGGGGCTTGAGGGTCACTTGGAGAGTACACCAGAGTGACTAGTCATTCTATTCTCTAGAGCGAGGTTTGCTAAGAGAGATAGAATCAATGATCGAAGTTGCAACTGAGGGGCATTGAGTATAGAGAGACATAGAGGCAGAGATAGTGCCGAGAGAGCAGCGCAATATCCAGAGATAGGGACATAGAGCCAGCCAGGGCTCACACAGGGCCACATAAAGGTAGCCGGGAGCTACACAGAGCTTCAAAGAGGCTAGTGTCGCTGACGCAGAGCGCCAGAAGGCTGACGCAGGGCCTCCTAATGCTGATGCAAACCCATCCGGGGTGACGCAGGGCTAGTGCTAGGTAGAGAGGGGCTGACGCGGTTCAGGAAGGCTGATGCTGGGGTTTCTGGGGCAGATTGTAGCTAAGGAGCTGCCAGAAGGATTATCCGGGGTTTCAGCCAGGAAATTTGTCTCAAATTGAGAGGTATTAATGCCAAGGAAATTCTTTGTTGGGTAGGCCAGTTTTGGCACTTAGATTATACTATGAAATTTCCTAATAAGAAAACCCTCAGATAGCTGCACCGGTTTTCCCACATTGGGTTTTTCCGGGGACATTGGTTTAAAAATAACGGTGTCATTTGGTGTGATTGTTTATGTTTCCTTCAGTTGTTGATCTATAATACGTTGAGCATGCACTAGTGTTTATTTTCATTATTTACATTGTAAATAACTTGTTAAGTAACGGAACAAGTAGGTAGGAATAAATAAGATAAAGTGCATAGAGGGTTTCTAACTAAGTAGACTTAAAAAATTCAAAAGAAAACATATAACATGTGAATAATCTGGCATGTCATTCCAATCAAGTAAGGGGCCATGCTTTTTCTGCAGAAGCTAAGAAAAGTGCATCCATCACTTGAACCCCTCATACAAAAATAATTGACTAAGCTGATGGGTGCTCGAACCATCTAGAAGGTTTGTCATTCCACACGGGTTTCAAATCTAGTCCTTGTTAGAAAGAATTTTGGGGAGATCTACCTGTGCATTGATTTCTGAAATCTTAACCATGCCTCAGACAAAGATAACTACTCAATGTCGTCTATGGAGCACATATTGTAGACAATATCTAGAGCAGAGATGTTTTCTTTTTTAGACGGTTTTTCAGGATACAATCAGGTTCTGGTAGAAGAGCCTGATAGATTAAAGACAACATTCTGTACCAAGTGGGGTATGTTCACTTACCATAGAATTCCATTTGGGCTGGTAAATGCAGGAGATACATTTCAGTGCGCAATATACATCACTTTCTGTGGGCTCATTAGACAAAGCGTAGTGGTCTACCTCGATGATGTGACAGTCTTCTCTAGACAGTGGTCAGACCACCTGTGCCATATTAATAAAATATTTAAGCGATGTCAGAAGTACGGGATATCCTTGAATCCCAAGAAGAGTGTCTTCACAGCGTTTGATGGTAACCTGCTTGGGCACATCATTGCTAAGAGTGGGATGAAGGTAGATTCAGACAAAGTTTGGACCATCACGCATGATTCCTTATCCCGTGAACAAGAAATCTATGCAGTCCTTCATGGGGAAGATCAACTTCCTCATAAAGTTCATCTCTGATTATCTGCAGATTTCCAAACCCATTCAAGAGATGACTAAGAAGGATGTAGTATACAGTTGGGGAAAAAGGAAAAGGAAGTGTTCGCCCGGACTAAGAAAGCTATAGCAAAGGCGCCTGCAATGTACAGAGCAAACTTCAACAAATATTTCTTTCTCTTCACGTTTGCTTCTGACATTTCACTCGTTGTTGTGCTCACTTAGAAAGATGAGTTGAACAATGAACGACCTATATTTTTCATGAGCGTGAGCTTGCAAGGACATGAACTGAACTATCTGGTCCTAGACAAACAAGCATATGTAGTGTACAAGGTGGTTAAACACTTCAAACCCTACCTCTTGAAAAATCATTACATTGCCTTTATGCCTCACCCAACAGTCAGATCATTGTTTTTTCAGCAAGAGCTCGGTGAGAGAAGGGTGGTCTGGATGACAAGATTGCAAGAATATGATCTTGACATCAAGACAGTTCACACCATAAAGGGTCATGGTCTTTGCATACTAGCAGTGGAAGCAGTACATGCGCAAGAGGAAGAAGAAGAGCTCGCTAGATGGGAGCAAGAAATTGAAATTGAAATGTATAATGTTGAGTGAGCCCCCCCCATTTTGCACGAAAAATATTGATACGTAGACATGCACTAGTACCTTGAGCATGACACCATGCCCTCTCATTTCTCTATGTAGCAGAAGAGGGCACTCCGACCCAAAGATTTATCTTATCAGTTGGTGCATGGAGTTCTTTACAAAAAAACATCACAAAAACGTTTTGCTGAGGTGTCTGGAGGCACAAGATTCAGAAAGGGTGTTACATGATCTCCATGATGGACCAGCCAGGGGTCACTTCACAGGAAACAAAACAATGCACAAGGTCATGCGGGCCGGTTTATACCGGCCTACATTATTCAAATATGCACATGAGTGTCCACTTTGTCAGAGATGTGCCGGTAGAAAATGAAGGTCAGCAGCCCCGCTGCATCCTATTGCAATGGATGAACCATTCCAACAGTGGGGCTTGGACATCATTGGGGAGATTTTCCCACATTAGTCAAAGTGGCAACACTACATATTAACTGCTGCAGATTACTGTAGGCAGTGGATAGAAGAAATTTCGCTGAAACAAGTGAATGACCAAGAAGTCATCATCTTCCTAAGGCAGAACATCATCTCGAGGTTTGGCATTCCTGTATCACTTATTTTTGACAATGCAACGTACTTTTCTTCGTTAAAGCTTTATGAATTTGCATCGCAAAATGGAATTGTGCTAAATCATTCTACTAACTACTACCCGCAGGGAAACGATCTTGCCGAGTCTAAAAGCAAAAATCTTATCTGCATCATAAAGAAGGCCATTTACTCTGAATAGTGAAACTGGCACTCTACTCTGATGAATTCTCTATGGGTTGACTGAGTCACACCTAAGCCCTCTCTGAATACCTTCCCCTACTTCCTGGTATACGAAAAAGAAGCCATCCTCCCACTGAATATCTACTTTCCTGCTCTCCAGTTATCCCAAGAATCCCAAGGCAATCCGTGTCTATTAGTTTAGCGTAGGGTGGACACGTTACACAAGCTACAGGAAGAAAGGGTGAAAGAAAAAGAAAATTTTACACTTTTCCAGAAACATACCAAGAGATGGTTTGACAGAAAGTCTACAGGGAGTACCAGCTTCACTGTGGGTGAATTAGTCTTGAAGGGGATAAACCCCACGAAGACAAAGGAAAACACACAAAATTTAAGTCCCTATGGATTGGCCCATTCATCGTGCATGAGAAGCTTGGACAACACACGTATCATTTACAATCACTTGACTGGAAGACTGACACTCTCCCTATCAATGGCGAAGACTTAAAATATTATTTTCAATGATTCGGGGCTGCGCCCCACACTGTGTACATACTCCTTTTATTGTTGTTCTATTATTTTCTTTGTTATTTTGTTTTGCTTTTCTTTGTTGTTCTATCATTTGCTTTGCTTTGTTGTTCTATCTCTTTGTTCTGTAAATAAGTGTTGTCCTGCATTATGTTTTGGCTTCTGAATGTGTATGTCACTGAATTTCAAAGAGCCTTGTGACACTATAGGGCTTGGCCATTCCTGTGTCTGTCTTCTTTGTTCTTGGTTGTAACTTTTGGCTGACGAAGCCTTGATGGAAAATACAATCCGTCTGTAAGGAAACCTCATGCCTATACTCAGTTTTATGCTTTGTGTGTTCAAGCTTATCCAACTAGTAGAAATAGACAAGGAGGAAATATAAACAAGAAAACCTGAATCAGAGGTCTTGACAAGCTCCTTTAAAGGAAAAGCCTCTCCTGCTCTCAATAAGTCGGGATCCCTCTGCTGCCCAAAAATAAATAAGTGCCTATGCATAGTCCTCTTTAAAAGAAAACAACAAAGGCAAAAGAAGAGAAAGGCTTCCTTCGCAGAGAGGTCAAGCAAGCAACTCCATAGGGGTATTGTCGAGGCTCGCTAGCAGTGGAGCAATGCTTGTGTTCCTGCGTGACTTCGCCGGGGTACTGTTCAGGGTTGCTGGCAGTGGAGCAACATCAGAGATGAAAAAATATACTCTAAAAATCTTAAGCTCGCGAGCCAAATTACCTTTCTCGATTTGAAACATTATGATCTGGTTGAATTTTGTGTTGTGTTCAACCGAGTCCTTACAAGGTGAACCATGTCTATCCATGGGGCAAGTGGGGAAACCGAAGTGATCTACAAAATGAATCAATACTTCCCGAAAGGCCAAGGCCCTGCGTTGAAATGAACCAAAATAGAGAAGCTAGTATTCAACCAATGTGTCACCAAGTGTTGTAGCGGCTGCAAAACCCTCCAAAATTTTGGCCTGCATGTAAATTTTGGAGCCTTCCTTGGTTTTTCCTTTGATGGTTACAAATGCTCGAGCTCACCCCATGAGCTCTTGTGAAGCCTCTTTCACCTTTTTCTTGTTTGACTAGCGGTCGTCTTTCAACATGTTGATTGATTTTTCATGCTTGTGATCTTGTTCTGGTGAATTTGAAGGTTTGCCTTTGCGTGTTTGGATTTTCTTCGCAATGTGAACACCCATCATACTCACACACAAATTTGTAAGCACTGTCACGCAAGTGTTGTCACAGTCGTCTGAAGGTCTATCACAAGTATCGCGCTTGTTGCTCTCAGTGCTAAGACAGTCTCACTGAGGGCATGTTTTGTATTGTTATCATGGTGGTCTATGTTGTCTCATCGTCAAGTATGCTAAGTGTATGATCACAATGTAAAGTTTGCACAAGTTCACTTGCTTTCGACACTTAGCTATTTTCCTGAAAATATGTTTGACCGAACAACTCTCTTCCACTGGACCCCGAATGAGCTATACTGCACAGTCTCAGCCCTCAGTGACCCTTCTCTACTACCCATAATTGCACAGTGCTTGAGGTTGTCCCCTAGGTATGCTGCACTATGTAAGCCAAAAGGTAAGCAACCTATCTGTCTCCCAGAATTGCGCAGAAACTGCCTCCATGTCCAAACTGAACTGTGCATTTCTCAAGCACAATCATCATGCCTCCTTCTTGCCTACCGGAAGCCTGCATTGCTCTGAGACCTAGATCTGCACTATTATCCAAAACAATGCAAACATGCCCGACTAGTGCTCTACTGCCTTTATCTGCACTATTCTCATAAATTGCACAGAACTTCCCAAATGACCCTTGCTTCCTTGCTCTCCACTGCCTTCAAAAACTGCATAGACATGTCTAGCAGTTCCCCTACTACCTGTCCTACATTTTTCTCCAAAATTGTGCAGTTAGGCTCAGTAGGTCCCATGTAGCCCTATCCTACACTACTCTTAGAAACTATGCAGAACTACCTAGTTGTCCCTCTGCAGCCCCGTTCTGTCTTCCCTCTGGAAATTGCACATAATTTCTCCTCCTCAGGGTCCCACCTTGCAGCTGACACTAGTGACCTTCAATGTGTAATGTTGCCTCCCAGTGGTCACTGCACAGCTTTTCCTGACAGTGCAGGATGTCCTCCCGGAGTTCCTCATTCCAGCCTGAGCCATGCTTTGTGCTATCTCAGTGATTGATCCTCCCTCCTTGTCACCCGGAACAGAAGAACAGTGCATCATGCTAGACTAGGAGGTTTTGGATTTGATGTCATCCCATCATGAGTAAATTGCAAGAATAGTTACATTGGTAGATCATAATGAGATGACGAACGAGATGAAAAAGGAGCACACATGCTAGGAGACTTGTTTGCAGCTGGATGGACATACCGATCAAATCAAGCAACAAGCGAAGGGAACACATGTAGTGAACCATCATGCAATACCAAGACCATCGAAGACCACGCAACACTATGCCATGTGGAGGAGAAGACAAAGCACACCAAGAGTACATCCATCACTGAACAATGCAACAACTTTACATGGACACCAAGTCAACTAGTACATGTCAGTAGTGTCATGTTCAGTTGTGTCATGAGGTATCTTTGGCACATCACCACTATGGGTATATCCGTTGTAATTGAATGTAACATAAAGTGAAGTCCAATGGACAGACACCAGAATTTGAAGGGTCATGTCAGTTGAAAAGTCGTGGGGAGTTGAACAGTCACGAGGGTAGTCTAAGAGTCACAAGGGTCAAGCATCACCCTTGGCTCTATATACCCCTCCCAATGTATGAGCAAGGACATTTCACTTTGGCTCCTCTCGCATATCCTTGAGAGTCTGCAGTTTGTTCTTTAAGGAACAAGGAGTGGCTCCAATGTCCCACCACCGGGAGTAGTGATGTATGGTGTACAAATGTTTCTTGGGACTTTTGCTTAATTCAGAAGCTTATGAAGGCCAACACATTTTCACACATGTTTTGTAGATGTTTGTAAGGATACTCTTTAAACATTTGTAATGCATGTTTTCTTAACCTGTACTAAGATTGTTGAACTACTTTGGTTATTTTAGTACTCACAATATTGAAGATGTGTTGTTATCACTATCGCCTTGTCCTTGTGGACTGCTCCAGAGGACATTACACAAACCATTCTTGTTTACTGGTTATAACAACCATCACATCCATGTGGACTACTCTACTAGATGGTGTACGCCTTTTTCCTTGTACTTTGGTTTTAACGACTGCTGCATCTGTTGTGGACCACTCTGCTAGATGTTGGACAAACCCTTGTTGGTTTGCGTGTGTCTCTCCCTAGGTGGTACTATTACCTCTCATATAGAGGCTCACTTTACTCTCTCCCTTTACAGTAATAGAACCCAGACACAAGTTACATTACGCACTCACCAGGCATACTCACCTCGCTTTTAGAAGATACAAACATAACACTCTCATTTGATGAACAACAAGAGATAACGAAAATATCTAAGATAATGGCAACTGGGCCATCATACTGGATGGGACTCCTACACCAAACGATGTGAGGTCTAGTTGGGAATTCATACTGGGGAGATCCCCTGAATGTTGGTAGGTCCATCATTATAAGCAAGTATCTACTTAAAGAATCAACTCAGGAATATACCATCAATAATCGATTTAATCGCTTGACAATCCCCTGTTTACCCACCCTTCCATTTTTCCAGGTTGTAGTTATGGGAAAATGGAAAACATCAATGAGATTTGGGTCATGAATGGGTTGGGAAATGAAAGGAGTGAAGGGATCAAGTTTGGTACTATCTCCCCACACCTCAATAGATTAGGTGGTGAGGTTAAAATCCCCATCTAGGATGAGAGAGCATTCTCACATCAAACGATTGTCATGTAAAAGTCTCCAAAATACCTCTCTGTCTTCATAGGGATGATAGTAGTTTACAAGGGTAATTGAGTGGGCCAAACCTCTAATATGTCCTTCCATTATAATATTATCCTTCGAGGAGAAGGGGTTGAGGGATGCATATCTTAGGTTCCATAAGATAATGAGCCCTCTAGAGTGCCCCACTGCTTCAACTTAGCAAATGCACCAATCAAGATAGATTTTAAGAAGTTCATCCCTGGCCTTTTCACCAGGGACCATGGTTTCCTAAAATAATATAATAGAGGTATGTTGGAAGAAAATCAAGTGACAAAGAGAATTTTTTTTTTAAGGTCCTTTGACCCCACATATGTTCAGGGACATAAGAATTTGACAAAGTTGCTATAAGAAAGGCCTCCTAATGATGAAAAGGTAGTAGAGGAAACTCATGATGAGAAAAAAATAAACGTTAATCATGATTTCGTAGAATCTAACATTGGATTGAAGACCCACCATATTCCAAAGATCGATATGAGGAAGTTTGATGGCAAGGATCCCATAACATGGATACTACAGATGGAGAAATATTTTGATCTACATGATCTGAAACTGTTACAAAAGGTATGTGTTTCATCTTTATATTTAGAACCGAATCAATTTTTATTGTATAAAGGGATTTGTTCTCATAAACCACTTAGGTATGTGTTTCATCTTTATATTTAGAACCGAATCAATTTTTATTGTATAAAGGGCTTTGTTCTCGTAAACCACTTGTCACTTGGTCAATTTTCACGGAGGAAATGATAGCACATAATGAGGATACAAAGAGAAACATCTTTTTTAGCCAATTGATAAATCTCAAACAAAAGGGTTCAATGGCAGAGCACATTGAGGACTTCTAAAAATTGAATATGTTGGTAAATTATATTCCAGAGAAGAAGAGGATTGATGTCTTCATAAGGAGTTTAAAGGATAACATTCAACATGAGGTTTGTCTTTGGGAACCTGATTCATTGGAGAAGGCATTTAGGCTGGAAAGAAAAATTGAAAGAAAAATTATGGCAAAAAGAAATCCTACCACTCAATTATAAAGATGGAAGTGTTGTTTCTCCTAGCCTTCCACAACCTTCAAGGTTGACACCACAACGATTGGAAGAAAAAGGAGAAAGAGGCCTTTGTTACAGTTGTGATAGAAAATACATGAAAGGTCATAAGTGTGCTGAGAAGAAATTATTTTACGTTGATGGTGAAGGGGAGGAAGAAAAGGATCAAGAAACGTCAAAAGAAGGGGATATACACCAGGAACCAACCCCAGAGAAAGAAGAAATGAATTTGACCATATCTTGTAATACATTAGCAAGAATTACCACTCCTAAAACTGTCAATATAGAAGGACATATCAAGAAGTGTTGGCTTGTTGGGGCCTAACCCAAGTTCGGAGTTAATTAGCCAAACAAATCCCTGTACTACTGGCCCTTTCGGAAACAGTTCGCGGAGCGTGGACTAAGGTCTCACCCGAAGCAGTATGGGGGGATGCTGGAACCAGGTTTCTGCACCCTTGAGATGTCTGAGGGGTTGATTTAGTCCAACTGTGAATACCTTCATGCAGGTTACTTCGCACACTTCCCTGACTTGCGGGGCCTTCGTGCCCTGTTATATTTGCCTTCGCGCAGCCCTAACCAGGGGTTGTGGGGCTTTCGCACTGTTGGAGCAGCGATCTACACTATTTCCCCAAGTCACACCATGGATCTTACTTATCTTCTTATAACAATTAGTTATCTTCGCATAAACAGATACCTTATATTATATTCACTTACTCAGCACATTTATATAAGTTCGCGCAGTAAATAAACAGTAAACTTGCAATTCATACCCAATATACTTTAATGCATAAAACAGGAAAAGATACATAGAAATATGGTAAAACTTCTCTTTATTAATGCTTCCAATGGTTATAGACTCAACCTGCCCTGCGCACTCAACTGCAGGGGTTCGCGCACTCAGCTGCGGACTACTAGGCCTCTGCGCACTCAGCTGCAGAGCCTTCTCCTACTCTACAACCCAAAACTAGACTTTACACTTTAGATACTTTGCTATTCTTCTCTTCCATGATCATCATTCCATTTCTCTATTCTATATATTTACACTTAGAGCCTCGCTCTATTTATACAATCCCACGGTCTGCGGACCATGGGTAGATCTCTTAAACTGACATTACATTAAAAATATGAGGGCAGACAACCCTATGACTTTATTACAACTTCGCACTCCGTGCCCACAAATCGCAAATTCTTTATAATGGACTTAGTCAAAACTTGGGCTTTAAGCCTCAAAACTTTCCTTGGGGGGATCCACGCCCAACAGGCCCCCAACACAAACATCGTGACTCGCCCTCGAGTCACTCTGTCGGTGTGGAGATCTTCGCATGGATACCTCCCAACTCTGCTCGGATGGCTGAAAGGTTGTCAGCGCACTGAGCAGCTACCTGTTGTATCTCCTGTACGTGTTGTTCCGAGACCGCGGTGTCGGAACTGCTCCCCTGTATTTGTTCCTGCGTCCCCTACATCTGTGCGAGCTTGCCTTCAATTCTTGCTGTGATTACGAAGGACTCATCAATCCAAGGCTAAACACGCACCTTCAAAACTACTTCTTTGTGTCACGCTGCATCTACTTGCTCTTTAAGCGATTTGGCCTGTTGCATTCATGCGAGCCTCTGAGTAAGGGCCACCGTCTACACGGTCCATTTGACGTTGTCGTACTACTAATGTAGCTCATGTGCCTCTATTTCTAAGTGTTGTATGTTCGGGTCCTCTTGCATATTGGTGAGGACCTCGAACAATTCTTCCAACATTCTGGTGTAGTCCCTTACTGCACTGCTGATCTCCTCCATCCCCAATGTAATGGTGCTGGTGCGTTATTCCCTTACTTCTGGAGGAGTTGAAGGTTGTGCCTTCAACCGTAGCTTTTCTATCTGAAGGTTTAGCTCTAGCTGAACCTTGGCCATTTCTTCTCGCGCCTCACACACCCCTGCTGCTAATCTCTGGATGCGCACCTCTGTTGGTGCTTCTGCTGGGATGGCTAGCTTAGGGATCATCTGGAAGGCTTCTTCAATTACCTGCACCATCTGCCTATTCTGAGACATGACCTCGTCACGCTGCAAGCTCAATTACTCCATGTTGATCCTCTGTTCACTCAATACCTGCAGTGTGTGACTCTCCCTAGCCCGTAGTTCTGCAGTAATCCCATCCTGCAGAACATAGAGCATCTCCCAAGGGAGCGCAGCCATGTTGATCCCTATTCCTTTCAATGTACTAACCGTAGGCCTGTCGGCCTCATTTGCTATAACCAGTGCCCCTTCTAGCAGCACTATTGTGTTGGTCGTACGAGTGTGCAACATTTCCTCGGCTGTGTCTGTTCCTACTGTGAAGCTGGTCGAGAGAGTACCAACCCGAGGAATGCGTACCTGCAATTGCTGAATTTGTGCTTGAAGGGATCCCAAAACAATCTGATTCTCCTCCGTAAAGTTCTGGAGGGCCTCTGTGGTGACGTCGCACACCGTCTCACCTATATCATGCAGATCCCCCTCGTAAGGGTGATCAGGTCGATAGACAACTTAAACGCTTTAACCTTCTTTCGCGGCTCCATCCGATCGCTTGGGCACTGGCACTTCAATTGTGTTGACTATGTTTGTGGGTCCATGCCACCCTCCTCTACCTCTGTTTCCAGCTCTTGCTCCTACTCAGGCGAAGGCGACTTCTGGCCCTCGTGCGCCTTCTCTGCTGCCTTTTGTGCTACTGCAGCCTTTTGCTGTTATGCATCTATCTGCGTAGCGTCCCGCGCCTCCTGCGTCTTTGCTGCTGTAGCTTCTTTCCTTCTATTTTCTGCCAATTGTGCCACGCATAATTTTGCCTCCTCCTTCTTTTATTGCGCAACATATTTTTCCAATGCGGAGAGGTCTAGGGTTTGCCATTCCGGTGGCCACATCTCTAGTACATCGAAGATCACATCATCTGTGGCCATATATGGTAGCCCGCCATTCCCTTAGCAACAGATTTTCCCAAATATTTCCCATAAAGCTCGTCTTAAATGCCTGCTGCCCGCTCCATTTGGTCTCAATTCAAGCATCACATCATGAATAGTGACTACAACGGTCACTTTCCAGCCAACCTGCGCGACAACGCAACCCCCCTTGCGTGGTCGCGAACCTTGTGACACTTTGCTCCTACGCACAACCCCGACATCACGCAGCTCTCGGGCATAGTAGTTTATAGTCTCACGCCTCCTTTCAACTACCTGGAGCGCTAAGACTGTACTTCCCATGGCTAGTCAGGTGGCTACGCCACCTGTATAGGGTTTCAACTGGTCATCCATCACTTTTCCTGGAAAAAATCCGCCTTTTATTTTTACTGTCTGTGTCGTGCACTTTACCATCTGCATCGCGCCACCATGGGTGATCCTTTTAGTAATATACGGTCCAATCCAAGGCATCAAGTTGATCATCTCTCGGCAGTAGTCCCCAAATTCGTCACCATAGTCGTGCGCACCTTGTTTTATCACCCTGATTTTCTTATCGAGAAAATCCTTCTTTATTTCTTCCTCAAGCTTCTTGACTTCTGCTTCCACCAGAGCATTTTTCTCCCTTAGTTGCACCCCTTCTTTCATGAGTTCTTGGAGCCTAAGATCACCCTGTCGGATTTCTTCCTCAGGTCCCAAGCATTCTTCTTCATTCAGCTACGCTATTCCTTCTTCCAAGGCTCCGCGAACTGTCATATCTACCGGTGCTACTATGCGTGGACTAGGCATACTGTACTTTATTGGGACTACAGTGGTTGCTCCATAGGCCACCCTAGAAGGCATCTACCCCATCAGTTTCTTGCACGTTGTCCTATAGGCCCATAGAACTGCTGGTACGCACAGGTCCCAATCACTCCGCTGCGCATTATATACCCTGTTCAGTGCTTCGCACACTTCGTTAAAGGCTTCTGCATGGGTAACCTTCTACACACTCATTCTTTCCACAGTTCATTGTCCCAACTGGAGGGACCATTCACGCAATTGCCTCACCAACACCTGCTTATTGACCGTGTTCCCGAATGCGAAGTCCATGTGCATCCACGCAGGTTTTTTACCATATGCATGTACCCACCTGGACAGATGCGTGCGTGGATCATCCCGTCCATCATTCTTGTTTGTTAGTCGCATTTGAGGCTTCCCAAAATGCATGCACATCATTCGTCTACATTCCCGCCAGTCCCCAAAGCTTCCATGGTGTGTACACCACCACCTCATGGGCGTAGCACGTAGTACCCATTTCAAAGCCTCGAAATGTTGTTGTTCTGGCACCTCTCTTTCAAATATGTTCAGGAAAGCATCTACCTCGCTTAACCCATCATAAGTAGGTAGATCCCTTACTTCTGTCGATATGCAGTGCAACGATCTTATCATCATATTATAGTTCAGCGTGGTCACCTCGTGCAACCGGTTCTGCCATTGCTCTATTTCCTCATTTGAATCCGATGTACAGGAGCTTTCGCGTTCCCATGAGATTCTTCGATCCGCAGTGGGATTTACCCAGTCTTGCTCTTGCGCGGTTATCTTGTAGATGAAGTCTAAGTCATCATTGCTTTAATAGTCACGCATTGGCTCCATGTATAGCAATCCTTCTGTAGGGTCCAAAGGTACGACTACACGTAGAGACTTTTTCTCAAAAATCATCTTGCGCTTCTTCAGATTTATCACCCTGTTCATATCAGTGGCCCAATTTATTCCTAATAGCGCAGGGTAGGGATTGTTGTCATCAACAATCTCTATCACTTCAAAATTTGCTAGTGCACTTGCTCCTTCAATATCCACAGTGATTCCCTGCAATCTCCCCATAGGTATGATCTTTTTTTGGTTCACCATTCACAGCTAGATAGGAGACCATTGTAGCGTAGGCCTTCCCATGCGCTCCCATGTCTGCTTTGGCAGAACATTCGCGTTTGATCCTAAATCCAGAATCACTTAGTCCATCTCATATTCTCCAATCTATGCAGTTAATCTCATTTCTCTTCCCGTCCTCGTCGCATGCTTTCCAATCTTCCAGACTATGCACGGTTCTCCTGGCACGGTCCCAGCGCATCTATGTATGAGCTCCTACAATCCCTTTACAGCCTTGCTGCTGCGCAATAGCTTCATGCATGTTTCTAGGAACATTGTGAGCATTGATGGGTCCATTTCTCGCTACATTCTGTCTTTGTTTCCTGAAGTGAAGGCATCAGCGAAGCTCTTCCTAGCTTCCATGAAGGTTCCCTTAGTGTGCTCCAAATCAAACTCTGGTTCTTTCGTCGGAGCCTTGCAAACCCAAGTACTATCTTCCGATTGCTTTCCTTTATCATTCCCAGTCATAATTCCACTTCGGAGCATAATGTTCATGTTAGGGTCTTCCTCGTGTGGCTCAAACCTCATCATTTGCAGGTTCTGAGTCGGGGGAGGTTGGAGCACTCCCTTGTCACGCAACCTCGCTATCAGTGTGGGACAATCCTCTGTCTCATGATCAAACAAGGTACAATATAGACATGATGGATGTGTAGGATTCGTACAATCACGGGCATAATGTCCTGGCCCCCCACAATTGTAACATATTAGCTGTCCACAACCTCTTCCAGGTCCTCCCCCACCTCGGCCTCGTCCGCGCCCTTGAAATCTGGTTCGCACCACTCCCACATTCTGGTCAGGGGGCCGCGTTTTGGCCTGAACTTTGTAGGTGGGAGTCCTATCCATCATCAGCTCATAGCTTCTACAGGTGTGCTCATTGTGTCCAACCGATCTACAAAAATTATAGAACAACTATTGTGAATTCTGCATGTACTTCTGCAACAAATGGTAGTTGTCCATAACATGCTTTCCTCTTATTTGACAAATCGCACACCACAAAGTAGGCACCGTGCTAGGTCGTACTTGTGCCTCTTGTCTTAACAGCATTGGTCCTCCTCCCATGAGGTAATTCGTGAACAATGGGAAGTGGTCCTTGTCATGATCCCGACCCTTACATTTAACACACCATACCTCTTCGCGCACTTCCGGGCGAGTTGTCCTGTCTTGTTTCAGACTTTGCATCTCAAGGCATAAGTTTTTCAATTGCGCGTGGATCTGCTGAACTCCTAGGTTAGGATCCTATATCAGGGTCTCATGTAGCCTCATAGCGATCTCCAAGGCCTCTTCTTGAGTCGTTAACCTTTGTTGTGACAACGCATTCCTTAAATGCGGCATTAGCGATGCTACAAACCATTCGCGGTGTTGTCCATCCGTCAAAGTCATATTAGCTTCGTGAATTGTGCACTTCAGTCTCTGATATAATTCCCAGGGGGTCTTTCCTGGTAGCATCATGATATCCTTGAACCCAATGATCAACTGTGCCTCTGACTTCAGCCTGCTAAATTCTTTTTTCAACGCAATTTGGATATCTGCGATCCCCACATTCGGATTGTCATTAGAATGCTTAATATACTAGATTAGCATGCGATCCTGCAGAGCGCTGACCAACGTTGCTTTCTTTATATTATCATCTATAACTCCATGTGCTTCCCATACAGCTTTTATCACGAACCAAAACTGGTCTGGATCTTCATTTCCTACTCCCTTGAAAACTGACAACTTTATCGCGCTTGCCATATTGCTTTGCGATGGTGGTGGAGGTGGTACAGGCGAAGATGGGGGTGAAGGCGGTGAAATTAGTGGTGGTGTGGGTGGGGGTGGTATGCATGGAATCTTCTGCCTTATCAGATTGATTGCACTTCTTGGTAAGACCTTTGCGAGTTCCTCCTCGTCCCCTCGCGGAGGTGAAATCAAGGGGCTAGTTTCTAGTTCTGCACTACCTTCATTTATGTAAATTCTCCCACTTCGCGTAGCCCCAAACATCAATGTATTCACATAATCCACTTTTCACACAGTAGCATTTTAATCCAAGTGTTCAAAGACTTAACGTACTTACCTCGCAGCCCTTTGAGGAAGCGTTGCTCCGCCTCGCTATATTTGACTGAAGTATCTACCGCGAACTCAATAATGAATCCTCCTATAATTCGATCGAGCCAGTGATCAACAGTGCGAGCGATCTTATCCTCTGATGCTTTCAATCTGCATACCAACTCTGGGGTCCACACAATAGGACTATTGAGCTTGTACCTTCCTTGGCTATCTGCTAACTTCGTGATCCACTCATACAACTCAATAGGGAAAGATGTGAAGAAAATTTTGTGGATCTCTGTGTATAGGTAGCAGTCTAACCACTCTTATTTTGATAGTCGTGGATTCTTGTTCTCCTGTGCCGCGAACTCGTGAATTCTCCTATCCAACCAACCTTCAATTTCTTTCTTAGTTGGATTCTAATGATATGACATCAGACATCTCTATGCAAATTCCGGTCCCAAAAACGGAACCATCTGTTGGCTTGTTGGGGCCTGACCCAGGTTCAGAGTTAATTAGCCAAACAAATCCCTGTACTAATAGCCCTTTCGGCAACAGTCCGTGGAGCATGGACTGAGGTCTCACCCGAAGCAGTATGGGGGGATGCTGGAACCAGATTTCCGCACCCTTGAGATGTCTGAGGGGTTGATTTAGTCCAACTTTGAATACCTTCGCACAGGTTACTTCGCACACTTTGTTCACCTGCGGGGCCTTCACGCCCTGTTATATTCGCCTTCGTGCAACACTAACTAGGGGCTGTGGGGCTTTCGCGTTGCTGGAGCAATGATATGCACTATTTCCCCAATTCACACCATGGATCTTACTTATCTTCTTATAACAGTTAGTTATCTTTGCATAAACAAATACCTTATATTATATTCGCTTACTCAGCACATTTATATAAGTTTGCGTAGTAAATAAACAGTAAACTTACAATTCATACCCAATATACTTCAATGCATAAAATAGGAAAAGATACACAAAAATATGGTAAAAATTCTCTTTATTAATGCTTCCAACAGTTACAGACTCAACCTACCCTACGCACTCAGCTGCAGGGGTCTGCGCACTCAGTTGCGGACTACTAGGCCTTTGCGCACTCAGCTGCAGAGCCTTCTCCTACTCTACGACCCAAAACTAGACTTTACACTTCAGATACTCTACTATGCTTCTATTCCATGATCATCATTCCATTTCTCTATTCTATATCTTTACACTTAGAGCCTCGCTCTATTTATACAATCCCATGGTCTGCGGACCATGGGTAGATCTCTCAAACCGACATTACATTACAAATATGAGGGCGGACAACCCTATGACTTTATTACAACTTCACGCTCCGTGCCCACAAATCGCGGAGTCTTTATAATGGACTTATTCAAAACTTAGGCTTTAAGCCCAAAAACTTGCCTTGGGGGGATCCACGCCTAACAAGAAGAAAAAGGACAACCTCACTTTCGCGCAAAATCGAATGAAACAACAGGCAGATCAACATTGCAGCGAAAGAAGTTTTTATATAGGCGACTGGGTATTTTTACGAATACAACCATATAAACAAATGTTCCTCAAACAAGATAAGAAAGATAATAAATTATCACCAAAGTACTATGGTCCTTACAAGGTGCTGCAAAAGATTGGTACTATGGCATACAAATTGGAGCTTCCTGCATCTTCCCGAGTGCCCCCAGTTTTCCATGTTTCATGCTTAAAGAAGGTTATAGGTGACAAGCTCCCAATTCAAATAATATTTTCGGAACTTGATGAGGAAGGAAAAATCATATTGGAACCTGAAGCAGTCATGGAAACAAGAACCTGATAGCTACGAAATCGATCAATTTCAAAGTATCTCATCAAGTGGAAGAACTTACTCGCTGAAGATTCCACATGGGAGGATGAGAATTTTATACAAAAGCATCTAGAACTACTCAAGCATTGATGACAACACTTTTTGAAGGAGAGGGGCATGTTAGGTCCTTATACTACTAGTGTAGCCCCTTATTGTTATTAGTGCAACCCCCTTATTATATTGCTGTGCCCATGTAGTCCCCATATTATTATTATTCTGCCCCATAGAAGCCCACTATTGTTATTGTTGTGCCCTTACATTATTATTTTTATGTAGGTTCTGATTTATTATGACCCCTTAGACTCCTATATATAGAAAGGAGGTCTTGTCATTTGTATCATCCAAGAATTGTTCGTTTGGGTAATGTAAAGGAGGTTTCCCCCTTGAAGAGGCTGATTTTTAAGTCGTTGATCTATCTTTTCTATGTTTTTGTGAGTTGGTTTCATAACAGAAACCTAGTTGACGGGAAAATCCACTCTAAGGGCCCTAATGGAATCTGAAAAGCTCATATTCTCTGAGAAGAGGCCACACTGGATGGCCCCCTCATGAGAAAAATCTTTCTTATTTTGGATTTTCTTTTGAATAGTGACGTTCTTAAAGGATGATTGAGGTTGATTCGGAACAAGAGCACAAGGATTAGGGGAATGGAATGTAGAAATGGAAGATAGATAGAGTGATGAATTGTATGAGGGGTCCAGAAAGAGAGGGTTAGATGAAGAGGTGCCCCCAGACTGGACAATGGGATTCAAATTTGTGGGTTCAACTGACAGTTTAGGGATTCTATCCAAGAGGGAATTTGATGATATAAGGATGTCATACTGAAACAACGAAGATAGACGAAACCCTAACGAGCGAAGGAGAGGGTTAATGTAAGAGGAGTCAAAGGATGGAGGGATTGGGGGAGGTATAAAACTTTCTTTTAAAGGAGGAAAGTTCTCCAAGTAGGAGTCCTAGAGATTAAAATCATAATCTGCATTGGAGTCTTTATGGGAGGACAAAAGAATTTAAATCTAAGTTTTCTATCAAATGCATGTCTTTTATAGAGAGAGAATTGATAAGCTTACCAGAAAGAGAACTATATATCTCCGAAGGAAATCCTGCCGAGATATGAGTGGAAGGCGCACCAAAAGCCGAGTCTCAGGAGGATTCCTTCAAGCCATCAAGAGAGACCATGGTTCCCACATCCATAGAAGAAGTGAGCCCACTCATAGTAGTAAGTCATTGGCTATCATGGGGAATATTGACCAAACTTGGAGTGGTTGTTGGGATAGTAGGACGTGTAGTCATGGTATCTAGAGAATCATGAGAAACCATATCACCAAAAACCTAGAAGGAACCCACATCTGATCCCATACCGTGGGATGGAGTCTACCTCAAGGGAGTTGAACCTTCGTTGTGTAAAAATTTCAAACCCTTGTAACCAGGAAATGAAGGGGAGGAGCAATGAGGCATTATTGAGACCCTATCCATTTTGTCAGGACCATAGTGTTAAAAATATGCAATTTCAGTCAAACTCCACTTTTTACAACTCACTTGATGGAGATAATGATTTCATTGAATTCCTCTTTTCGAGAGGACCAAAAGTGACCTAATGATCACTCAAATTGGATAAGGGAAAGTGTACTTATGAAGAAAATCCCACATGTGGATATTTGATAAGGTCGGCCCTAAAGCAAATTGGACCACCTTGAAAGGCTATAAATAAAAGTTCCCTCTACCTCATTTATACACAATAATGAGATACTCTTCTATCTTTTTTTTTGGCTCTCACAGGTCTGAGGCTCGTTCGTGGAGGATCAAGTTCGCTCTGAGATGAAATTGCAGGTCTGAGGCTCACATCTCTAATCTAGGGTTTTGGGCCCTCATCACAGGCACATAATAGGAAGGATATGACTGTAGTTGCATTCACAAAATCTCATTCATGCGATTGGAGCCTTCCAGTCACAAAGAAAACTCTCCATCCATGCCACTGGGGATTTAGGGCTTTTGTTGTCCAGGTCTGACCCTAGTCGCTCGCATGCCAGGCTTAAGGGAGCGACTGGGAAACTATATTCGCTCGCATGTCACCTCCTTCGTGCCACCGTGACCTAAAATATGAAATATCAGGCTTCTAATTATTTTTCTCAGTTGCCACAGGGTTCGACAGTTGATTGCAGACAATGATAATTCATTACAGTCTTCATAATCATATTTTTGAATATATACATTGTTGGGTTCATTTCATGGATGTTGTATTTGTTTTTCTGGTTAGTTGCATAGATGAAGATATGGATCATTGTACTCTATTTTGCTAAATCATTTGATGACGATCTAATAAGAAGAATAATTTGAAAGGGTTTTCCCCATAGTTAGTTTTTCCCTGGTCTCCAATCAATCATGGTGTCTCTATGTGTGAATGGTTTTCTTATATTGTTCCTTTATGTCCCACTACATTGATGATGATGATATTGTTATTTCTACATAGTTGCATATGATGATGAAAAATGATGTAAATATGAATAATGTTATGATGTTATGGGGTGAACTTAATGTGTTAATGAAGAAATGCAAATATCCAAGCAAAGAACATTATATCCCTATGAAAAATTAACATGGTATCAGAGTTGGGCTAAAGAAAAGTCATGGAGATCACCCCCATGGAGACACCTTTGATGGAATCAAGAAGAGAATGGTGGAGACCTAAAACAATTCTAGGGTTTTAAGAAAACCTTAGGAAATTTGTGTATTAGGGTGTGATGGATATTATGAGGTTAGGGTTTGAGAAACCCTGGTTTGTGGCAAAGATATGAGACATGAAACCTAGCATGATCAATGTCAAGATGCTCAAGCACTTGTGACAGGTCTGATGAAGCCCTAGATGGGATAGTCTCTAGGAGGCCTGGTTGCTGATAAAGTTGATTGAAATAATGAAGGCATCAAGTGGAATATGGATAGTTATGGCTCTTGAAGGCTGGTTCAAGAGGGAGAGGATCACCTCTCATTGAAGATAAGTATCTCTCATTGAAGATAAGTATCTCTTGACTTATGCTGCTCCTTTATGTCTTTAATTTTGTTGTTTTGATCATTACTTATACTTCCTGCATGTGTATTTGAGTATATGGATGTTTCTAACCTCCTTAATGAGATGTGATAAGTGGATCCTTCTTGAGGATCATTTGATATGCAGGAAAGAAAACCTAGATTTGGAAAAAGGTAAAGAGGCACTTGATGAAAATATGATTAAGTGCTACAAGCTGCCTATGTCAGATGAAAATATGCACAGGTATTTGAATACTACAAGGTATGCATGATATATTGTTTTAATGTTATGTTTCAACTGTAATATTGGATGGCAAGGTAAGCCCTAAGGTATGATGAGAATGTATCCTTATCAAATGGCTCATGCATGCATATGAAAGTGATTTGGATATATGGTTCTTATGATGAAATGGTGCACTTGGTATTGAACAAATATCTTACTTCTTGATCATGATGAACTTCTTGATTCTATGAGGCTACTTATTGTTGATATTTGATATAGTGGTATACTTGATGTTTCGCTAACATCTATTAATTTGGATATCTTGACCCCATAAAGAAGGTTAGTACCTTGATTCTAGTAGATGGTAACTAGACACTATTTGTTTGTGAAAAGTATGGTAGTCATGATGGTAGAAGTATAACAATGAGATTGATTCAAGATCTCTTGTTGGCCATGGTTATGTTTTTATGTGCTTAGTGATTGTGGCGTATGGTAAAATTTAATGCCCTAACTTAATGGACTAAGTTATGTGACAAAGAAGTAATGCTTGTGATTATGATTCTTGAAGTCTACTCCTCTTAGCTCTTTGATACTAACCCTTGATGAATGATTGATGTCATGATAAAGTAGCCAATGATAACATAATATAACCATGATGAATATGTGATATAGTTTGACTTTATGATCTAGTAGATCTGTTGATGCATGATAGTATTATAGATACGTTAATGGTATGAATAAAGATGACTGAAGTGGATTCCCATTCAGAGGGAGAATCTGTCCATAAGGTCCCTTTTCATATTGTCATTTTCATTATATACTCTTTACTATTTAAGTATGATTTATGGGCATGAATAGACTAATATATGACATTCCTGATTTGCAACAAAGTTCTGATTTGAGGTGAGATATTTTTCCCTTACCCTTAGCCTCAGTCGCATGGAAGTAGGGTTACATGTGCGACTATAGCCTCCTAGTGGCATGGAAGCAATCTCAAGGGTGCGATTGAGGCACTGAGGTAGTTATGGGAAGATTTGGCCATAATCACTCACTTGCTATGCTTCAGAGAGCGACCAGGAAGCCACAGTTGCTCACATAACATCTTGAAGGGTGCAACTCTAATCTTCCAACCACGTAAAGGAAGGACTATGGGTGAGACTATGCCTGCAGGACACAAAAATGAAGATTTGTGCATGAAATCAGGAGTACACATTAAACATGTCAAGCCTATGGATGTGGAGCAGGCAACAGAAATATTTGTGAGAAGGAAATATTGAATGTTTACTAGAATATGAGTATA
Organism: Pinus tabuliformis; assembly: GCA_031772625.1. Classification (NCBI taxonomy): domain Eukaryota; kingdom Viridiplantae; phylum Streptophyta; class Pinopsida; order Pinales; family Pinaceae; genus Pinus; species Pinus tabuliformis. The sequence goes on along the minus strand of CM062811.1, from coordinate 1,142,886,588 downwards.
TATATTGGACTTGTGTGTGTAGGTGATAGGGACATCATATAGATATGTCATTATGCTTGAAGTTTGTGCTACAATAGTTTTACATGATTTGGCTGATTGATATAGATGAGTAGTGTTTGGAGTTTTGACATAATGCTTGATAATGACTTAAGAACTTTTACTTGATATGTTATGGACTATAGATCTCACTATGATTGAAAATTTGAGATTTGACCTAATGACTAATGATTGGGCTTCACGACTGATGATTTGCATCGATAACAATGCTATACGGGCATAGTGATTTTCAGTGGCTAATATTAGTGTATAATAATGGTTTTGTATTGGCCTAGTTGTTCTTAAGTATTGATAGTTGTTATTCAGTATGAAGTAACCTCACGATAAATGGATGGAACCTGCATGACTTATTCTTGGTGTATGCATTTGCATCTAGTGATTTATATTATGATCATAAGGATGACTCAATGAAGTTTGGTTTGATATTTCTTATGACAACTTGTTGGCTTGTTGAATAGATGAAGTCATGACTTGATGAGAGATCTACCTGTCACTTGGTCTTAAGAATATGATATTGTGATGATTTTGATATTGGTTCTGATCTAAACTTTGATAAGTTAATATTGTGAGTTTGAACATATTGGTTTGGAAAAGTATTATGTTTGCAGAGAGAACTATATGAAGCAAGCTCCTCGATCTTGATATGTTTGCATTGATAGTTATTTTGTGAAGTGAGGATGATGTGTTGATCCAAAACTCTACTTCATAAGTATACCAAGGTATGACTTTGATTTTGGTTTTATATACTGATGGTCTACTATTGACAGGTAATGAGCCTTTGATGATCTAAGTAAGAGGGAGATGGTGTCTGAAGCTCGAAATGATGAATCATAGCATGATGAATCAATTTATGAAGCTGGGAAAAGATAATATACATTGCGAATCTATTAAATAAGTATTGGAAAGTGGAAATGAAAATCCTTGGATACTCCGATTGAACTTCAAGATGTTGTGAAGAAATATTGTTGAACTCATCTTGGCAACCAACATTTGATTGAAACAATGATGTTCCATTTTGAACACACACACACACATATCTCTCTCTCTCTCTCTCTCTCTCTCTCTCTCTCTATATATATATATATATATATATATGATGTGCATAGAACCTGAATGAGTTCATGATTGAGCCACTTCACTCACATAGAGTTTCCACCAAGCATCCTTCGACAAATTTGCATGGGATGATCAATTGTTTGGTCAGAGACATTCCTCTTGTGATATCTGACTACTTAGATGTACTTAATAAATATGAAGAGTAGTGGTGACACCTTCATGGTAAGACAAAGTTGTCATTGATGATGAGATGTGGAGATTAAAGTGAAGGGATAGCTGAAGATTGACAGAACTCATTGAAGAAGACAATGGGAGCCGTGAAGTATAGCCAAATACATCTTGATGAAGTAAAGTAAGGCTTGAAGCCCAAGAGGTTGGAGCCTCGAAAAAACAAGGTTGATGCCTTGGAGGATAAGGTTGGAGCCCTAGAGGATCAGAGTCCTCAAGAAACCAAGTCGGAGCCTGAACCAGATATAGGGTTGGAGCCCTTGAGGTTGGTGCTTCAAAATTGACAAGGCTGGAGCCTTGGAAGTCCAATTCGGTGCTTGGCAAATGCAGGTTGGAGCCTGGGAGATTGAATATCAGTGTCTTCATCTAGGGTTTGAGCCCTACATATATTATACTTGATTTGTTGAAGAAATTAATAAAATCGTTTATTCTTATTATTGTTCATTTTGCATTCTAAATATAAGTGATCTAACTAGTAAAAGTAAACAATTGAAAAGGAATATTGATTCACCCCCCCCTCTTAGTATTTCCAACAATTGGTATCAAAGCCAGTACCTTCAATCAAATCCTAACAGCTTGAATATTGATCATTAGAACACAAATGGCGAAGCCAAGGAAAGTCTCCAATCCTCCTAAAGATGAGTCTCCCTCAACCACCGAAATTGAAGTCAATCAATTTGTGAAGGCTCCATTGTTCAATGGAAACTTTGATATATGGGAGGCAAGAATGAGGAATTTCTTAAAGAATCAAGGCATTGAAGTTTTGAAATCGGTGATTGCTGATAGCATGATGGATGGAGAATCCAAGGAACATAATACAAGAGAAATGAAAGAAATATTGAATGGGGTACCTGATTCTATGAAGGCTAATTTTGAAAAATGTTCATCAGCAAACGGCATATGGGATAAAATTCATGATCTTCACTCAAAAGGAGTGTTGACAATGATCTCTAGTCAAGAAAATGATGGAGAACAAGAAGGAAATCCAGAGCCCATGATCCAAGTGGCTCCAGAGACACACACAACACAAAGAGGACTTATGAAAGCTCAAAAATCAAAGTGTTTGGATTATTCCCGAACCAGGTTCATGTTAAAGATCTCGTCGTCGTGATTGCGGTGGTGTGAACGGTTCGTCAATCCGAGTCTGGATGAGGAAGATAGAGGCAGTCAAAGTTTTGGTTGACTTTTGCTGACTGGGCAGGTTAATGGAGACACAATTTGGAATTTTTCTAGTGGATGGAATCCAGCCAACTCCAGCCAGATTCCGGGTGAAATTTTCACCTCGTTAAAATGAATCCTTTAGCCAAATTTCAAAATTTTCAAAATTGCCTTATTATATTAAAAATTAAAATATATATATAAAAAAAGGGGAGGTGGTGGGCCACCACCCCCACCACCCCACTCCTCTCCATAACACTATACACCAAACGTTGAAGGTGAGGTCGGCGGGGATTGAACCCACCCGGCCCACGTGGGCCGGCCCCCACCAGGCGGCCCCATATGAACCATGTAATATAACGGCCCCAAATATTAATGCGCCCATATCTACCCCTCTTAACACGCAACAACACCAAAAACTTTAATGCACCATTCCAACAGCGCCCCAAATTAATACGAAGGCTCCCAAATAAAAAAAAATTATGCGGATTTTTGGGGAGGTAGGATTTGATCCCCCAACCTCCCCATAACCAATTGCTTTTTTTACCAACGGGCCAGTGGGGCTTCATTGTAATGTCCGCCCGGGAAAATGTATATTAACCTCATTTGCACAGTGCGCCAAGGAGCATGGAGGAACCAGGAGCGGGCATGGAAATCGAGACGAATATTTTTTTAATTAATTTTTAATGCAGGTGGAACCATGACTGAGCAAAATTTCCAGGAGGGTGAAATTTTTGTAGTGTCCAAACTAGACAAACTTTATGTCGACCTTACACCTCTCGGCGACACGAACCTGATGGTGCAGTCAGTTTCCTGATTTGAAGAGGACTTGGAGGAGGGAATCTTTAAAGAATCTAGGGGAATCTAAAAGATTCCTTGAGCCCCAGATTCTCACTTTCTCAGAATTCAAAAATTTGACAGTTGATTTTGCACTATTTGACTCCACAAATTTGATGGTGTGTTCAGATTTTCCATTTGCTCATTCTATTTTCAGCCACTTTTCTAAGTGGAGTGCAGGTGTCAGCATTCATGTGCGAGCAGCGATTTCCATGAGATTCGACGCTACGAGATTCAACATGCGACCAGCTTCAAAAGCTTCACATCCTTCTTCAGATGGCCCCTGGATGTGAGGTATATGCAGTGTGTTCATGTACTTATTTTGCTATGCATTATGCTGCACAGATCCATGTTGATGCTTGATGTGGGATCTTGTTTCTTACTCGTTTTCATGATTCCTGCTTGATGTGACACGGAGTCATTTGTGTGATGTACTTGTTGTCATGATTCATCATGTTTTGTTTGAGATCCCTTTGTCGTATGTTGATGGGATACTCATGTGTTTCCATGCATGTTTTCATTGAGATCCCTTTTATGCCATGTTGGCGGGATGATCATCATGCATGAGTTTTTGTGTCATACTGATAGGAGTCTTTTGACTGAGAGTTCTTGTAGTGGAATATCTCTTGGAGCCACTCCTACATGAGGGAATTTTCCTTGTATGATAGCGACATCACCTCTTATGTACATCATCCCTATTGACAACACTTAATGCACTGGCCTACACCATCTTGACACTGGGGCCTGGAGACGTAGTCCCGCCTGGACAAACTCCATTATCAACGGCTGATGTTTTCATGTGTTGATGATTGACATGTTCCTCTTCTTTACAATATGCACATGTATTCATTTATGTTCTTTTAAAAATGCAATTTAACACATCAAGAAGTAAAAGGTCTTGGAAGGGTCCTTTGTCACACCCGGACCTGGATCAAGTGGTATCGGAGCGGTCTTTGCTTGGATGTGAATTGAAAGCGTGAACAATGGAACATGCAGTGACAAAGGATAAAAAAGCGATGTATGAGACCATGCTCAAAATTTCCAAAAGGGTAGAGATAATGTATGAAACTCTACAGAAAGAGACAGAGGAAAAGGAGTGATTGTAGCTTTAGTTGCAAGCCACAGAAGAGGCCCTGGAAGAACTAAAGCACAACAACCATAATCTTCAAACAGAGAACGCTGAATTGAAAATGCGGCTACATGAAGAGGAAGAGGAGAAACAAAGTTTTCTACGACAACGTCAAGCTAAGGATGAGTTCTTGGAAAAGTTGCAGCATGACCCATGAGAGGTAAAAAGTAGTTCTCTGAATTCATGTATATGTCCTAATGATGATTTCGATGTTTTTGAAAATCACACCACATGAATTGGCTCCAAATTGTTGAAGAAAATGGGTTATGAAGGAAAAGGCTTAGGCATTAATGGCCAAGGCATTGTCAACCCCATCAAAGTGGAGGAATTTCCCCGTCAGATAGGACTTGGGTATGTCAGAAAGGAAGTTGGGGAATGCGTTGAGACAACTAGTGAACCACCAACAACAGATGATGATAAGCCCTCATCAGTCCTTTCCAAATCAACAGAGGAGGTAAAAGATGTTGATTTCCTTTTGGTTTCATCTTCACATAGTATGCTTTCCGTTGGAGATTTGGGGATCCCAATTACAGGGACAAACATGAGGCTCCTTACAAGGACGAGGCACGGGGAGGAAGAAAAACTTGGTGTTAATAACCAAGACATGACTCAACCATTTGGGGTTATGCAGAGACCTCAATTTGTAGGTTCGAGATACACTAAAGGAGAATGCTCGAAGGTTTCAGATTCGTCCGAGGCATCGTCGAAATCATTGAGGAAAAAGAATGATGGGAAAACATCCCCATCATCCCATGGTAGTTTCCATTGCAGGGAAAGAGATGAGGCAAGCTCTCATCGCCATACTGACCCCATAGGCAGCAAGGAAAGGTATAACCAATTTCGATAATCGAATGTTCATTTCGATTATAATCATGTTTTTAATGATAAGCATAAAAAATGGCATCGAAAAACATGTACCTTTTGTGGATTACATAACCATACATTTTCTAAGTGTTGGAAAAGAATGGCAACACACAAAAGGAGGAGGCATGAACGACCCTCTCAACAGCAGGTAAAGAAACATGTTAAGCAGATCTGGAGGAAGAAAACCTATTGCAGTCATTGCGATAGAAATGGCCATCAAAGAGCCACTTGTTGGGGGCTCCATCCAGAACAACGCCTTAAAGACAAGGTGTTGGTGCATGAACCAGGTGAAGCGGTTGTTCGACAAGCAAAACCACCACAGGGAGGTGACCCATTCACCTTGATAAGTGAAAAATGGTTTCTAGATATGTTAGCATTTCATGGTCGTGCTTTTGTAAATCTTTTTTTGCCTTTTAAAATGAAAAAATGATGATGTTTTCCAACACTTGTTAGGCAACAATGATGTATGGTCTTATTTTGAGTCGCATGATAAACTCTGGAAGTGATGTCATGTTTCCATCACTTGTCACAGAAAAAATAGTGTTTGGCCTTATTATTGTAAATCATATGTTGCAGTGATGATGTGTTTTCCATCACTTGTTGAAGCAACAATGATATTTCGACCTTGTTGTCATAGCTAGAGTATTGTGTCCATATTGATGTAAACTTGACCACCGAGTATGTGTTATAAACTCGTGGCAAGTGTGGGATGCTTGGGTCAAGAGTTGGTCATGAAAGTCAAGCATGTAATTTTCAAAACAATGTACTATAGGTTGCAGAGGTTGTAGGTGTCGTCTCATTGCTTAAGGCTCCGAAGAACAAAGGTGAAGGAGATGGAAGCGAGGTCTTTCAGGACACTTGTGATGCAGATAAGGTATAGAAAAGTTGTAGATTGTTTTTCATGCTTTTGGAGGACCAAAAGCTCCTCAGTGGGGAGGATTGATCTAGGTGCCTCCAGAGACACACACAGGACAAAAAGGGATTATGAAAGCTCAAAAATCAAAGTGTTTGGATTATGCTCGAACTAGGTTCATGTTAAAGATCTCGTTGTCGTGATCGTGGTGGTGTGAACAGTTCGTCAATCCGAGTCCGGATGAGGAAGATAGAGGCAGTTAAAGTTTTGGTTGACTTTTGCTGACTAGGCAGGTTAATGGAGACACAATTTGGAATTTTTCCGACGGACGGAATCCAGCCAAATCCGGCCAGATTTCGGGAAAATTTTTCGCCTCGTTAAAATGACTCCTTCGGCCAAATTTCAAAATTTTCAAAATTGCCTTATTATATTAAAAATTAAAAAATATATATAAAAAAAGGGGAGGTGGTGGGCCACCACCCCCACCACCCCACGCCTCTCCATAACACTATACACCAAACGTTGAAGGTGAGGCCGGTGGGGATTGAACCCGCCCGGCCCACGTGGGCTGGACCCCACCGGGCGACCCCATATGAACCATGTAATATAACGGCCCCAAATATTAATGCGCCCATATCTACCCCTCTTAACACGCAACGACACCAAAAAATTTAATGCACCATTCCAACAGCGCCCCAAATTAATACGAAGGCGCCCAAATAAAAAAAAATACGCGGATTTTTGGGGAGGTAGGATTTGATCCCCCGACCTCCCCATAACCAATTGCTTTTTTTACCAACGGGCTAGTGGGGCTTCATTGTAATGTCAGCCCAGGAAAATGTATATTAACCTCATTTTCACAGTGCACCTAGGTAGCATGGAGGAACCAGGAGTGGGAACAGAAATCGAGACGAATATTTTTTTAATTAATTTTTAATTCAGGTGGAACCATGACTGAGCGAAATTTCCACGAGGGTAAAATTTTTGCAGTGTCCAAACTGGACAAACTTTATGTCAATCTTACATCTCTCGGTGACACAAACCCGATGGCGCAGTCAGTTTCTTGATTTGAGTAGCCAATTTGCAGAGGACCCGAAGGAGGGATTCTTTAAGGAATCTAAAAGATTCCTTGAGCCCCAGATTCTCACTTTCTCAGAATTCAAAAAATTGACAGTCGATTTTGCACTATTCGACACCACAAATCTGATGGTGTGTTAAGATTTTCCATTTGCTCATTCTATTTTTTGGCCACTTTTCTAAGTGGAGTGCAGGTGTCAGCATTCATGTGCGAGCAGCCATTTCCATGAGATTTGACATGCGACCAACTTCAACAGCTTCACATTCTTCTTCAGATGGCCCCTAGATGTGAGGTATATGCAGTGTGTTCATGTACTTCTTTTGCTATGCATTATGTTGCATAGATCACTGTTGATGCTTGATGTGGGATCTTGTTTCTTACTCGTTTTCATGATTCCTGCTTGATGTGACACGGAATCATTTGTGTGATGTACTTGTTTTCATGATTTGTCATGTTGTGTTTGAGATCCATTTGTCATATGTTGATGGCATACTCATGTGTCGCCATGCATGTTTTCATTGAGATCCCTTTTATGCCATGTTAGCGGGATGATCATCATGCATGAGTTTTTGTGTCATACTGATTGGAGTCTTTTGAATGAGAGTTCCTGTAGTGGAACATCTCTTGGAACCACTCCTGCATGAGGGAATTTTCCTTGTATGATAGTGAAATCATCTCTTGTGTACATCATCCCTATTAACAACACTTAATGCAGCAGCCTACACCATCTTGACACCCGGGCCCGGAGACGTAGTCCTTCCTGGACGAACTCCGTTATCAATGCCTTAAGTTTTCATGTGTTGGTGATTGACATGTTCCTCTTCTTTACAACATGAACATTTATTCATTTATGTTCTTTTAAAAATGAAATTTAACACATCACAAAAGTAAAAGGTCTTGGAAGGGTCCTTTGTCACACCCGGACCAGGATCAGCCCGTCAAGGAATTTGAAGATAAGAGTGATAACATCAAGGCTAAAAAATACCTAGAAGATGAAGAGAATGAAGAATATTTTGAAGAAGATCTCCTCACTAAACTTATGCTTGCCATAGTAGAGATTAACAATTTGAAAAACGAAAAAGAGGAACTTAAGAAGAAAGTGCGAGTTGGTGCCTAGGACAAGACAAGGAAGTTGACCATGTCAAGCTTCAAGTACAAGAAACAAATGAGGAGCTCGCCAAGATTAAGGAATAATTTCATCAAAACAAGAGAAAGCATCATGAAGAAGTCATATCCATGAAAAATCAATTGGATAAGACAAAGAAACAGAAATATACCTTGTCAAGCCACCTTGAACAAGCTTGAAGCAAAGATTGGTCAATACAAGGAAGTGGTCTCCTCCCTTAGATCACAGCTAGAAGAAGCAAGGAAACAAGCACAGGGAGATGAGAAGGAAATGGAAACATTGGCATTCATAGAAGGACAAGTTGATAAAATAGAAAAGGAGAGAAACACCATGACATGCCAACTAGAAGAGAAGGATGATGACATCATCAAGTTAAGAGAAAAAATCATCTCACGTAAGGGCCAATCATGTGAAGCAACCAAGATGAAGGAATATATGGAGATCATACTCTCACATAAGGATGATTCAATGTAAGAAAATGAAGGAAGAAATTGTCTTTCTTAAAGAGGAATGATTTGTTGAATAAGAACTTGATGAGTTCTCAAACCCTAGATGACATCCTAAGTCATCAAAGGTCTCCCCTTGATAAATCAGGCCTTGGCTATGCAGGTGAATCCTCAAGCAAGAAGGAAAATTATTCAAACAGCAAGGATGTGAGGAAGCCAGGAAGAAATGTTGATGGTCCCAGCAAAGGCCAGAGTCAAGTTGACATTGGAAGAAATCTTACTCCAAGAAGAAATGTAGATTGTGTCAAGGATGCAAGAAGCAATGGTTATCATCAAAGGATCCCAAGGAAAAAAGACTTAATAAGTACATCAAGGAAACCTTCTTCTCCCAGGCAACAAAGTATATTTCTTGCTTATTGCTATTCTTATACAAACTTTGGGCACATGGAAAAAGATTATAGGGCATATCACAAAGACATATTTAATGGTCCCCGTCAATCTTTGAGAAGAAATTTTGCAAGAAGTCATGAATTCTTATTCATGAAAAACATAGAGTGCTTCAAGTGTCATAACATTGGACATATGGCACGTGATTGTAACTTGACTTGGGCCCCTACACAAGCTAGAACCGTTCGAGAGAAGAAAGTTACACAAGTATGGAGAAGGAAGAAAATTGAATCCAGAAGTCTCTTGAACACTCCAGCCAACAACACATGTTGTTGACATGATGAAGTTATTCTTGATATTCCAAGTATTTGATGGGGAGACTTTGAAAAAATGAAGACCATGCATACAGTTAGGGGGAGCTTATGATGATTAAGAATTCTTGTAGAATTCATTTGTGAATGGGCCTTATGAAATCCTTGATGAGCTATATTGACAATCATTTTTTTATAGATAATTTCTCAGGAACACTCCATTGAAGAACATGATCTCTTATCTATCCAATGGAATGTTGTTGAAGATGTCTTCCACTTGATCAATAAGTAGGGAATCTTTCCTGAGCTAGAGGAGGTTGTGCACATAGGGGGAGTTGGTTCATCACATAAAAGACTGTAAGAACATCTATCATGAACCACATTTCCAGAAAGAAGAGCGTAGTGACAGGGGGAGTAACATACCTATGAATAACTATTATTCATGAAGAAAAGAAGCATCTTCATAGGGGGAGTATTTGGGCACCCTGTTTTCCATTGATGTCAAAGGGGGAGAGAATATTGGAAGGGCGAAAATATTTCCATCAATGAAAAAGGGGGAGATTGTTAATCTAGGTTGTCATTGATATCAATTTGGCATTGGCAAATATTCTTGACATGCCAGAGCATGACTATAACTCATGTTTGATAAAGATGTCAAGACACCTTGATGATCTAGAAACTCTTGATGACTTATGTGACATACACATGATGACATGTCCTACCTTTGATGATCTTGATGAAAAACACATAATGACATGACAAACCTCCGATAATGTGAAACCATAATCCTTGATGACCTTACCTCTAGTGATCCTAATAATGGAAGACTACATAATGTAGCATATGCTTGATGACATATCATTTATGATATGGTGACCCTATGATGAAGAAGGAAAGGACATGTTGAAGAAGGCAAATGACCCTACCTCCAATTCTGCACCAATAAATGACCAATCACATTAAAAAATATTTTTACTACCTTAAAGGCAAAATTTATCTATGAGACCTTCACCATACTTTAGCGCATATTTTTAGCTTTCCAATGAGATATTACTTGGTCTGAAACTCCAAGTGGTTTGGGAGAAATGGATTTTTGAAGTTAAGAAATTTATTTATGACATTATGTCGACCTGTGCTAGCCTACCCAAGTCGGCCTACCTTTACTGACGTGTCTCTTCGCTTTGGCTTGCGAAAACCACCATTTATAAGGGTTTCAAAATTCATTTCCTCATCCATTACTTCGGTCAAGCACAGAGACATATTTCAGACTTGAAGTGAGAAGAATAAAGAAGGACGTGGAGCTGCAAATATATCTTTCTATGGTTTGGGTTCTGAACAAGGATTATTTATCATTTATTGGAAACTGGTACAGATCTCAGGATTATTTGCAGACTTTTCTTTTTGTTGGAGAAACCTCAGGACATCCCTTATTAAGCTACAGACTTCATTGGAGAGACCTCAACTCAGTCTTTATTGCAGACCGAATTACAAACCTACAATTTCAGGCTAGTACAGACCTGCAACTCGACCTATTATAGGTTTGTAACTTTGACCTTTCTTAGAAGCTCGAACCTATTCCTTTATTATAGAACTCGGCCTGCTCAGACCTCATTTCAGCCTTGTTACAGTGTATAGAGCTTGGCCTTACAAGGAATAGAACACGGACTGTGTGGTTAATCATTGTAGACCTCAGATTGTGGATTGTCACAGACTTTGGGCATGTTTGTTACAGATTTTGGGCTTATCACAAATCTCTACCATAGATACAATTTCAAACCTGTGCTGACCTTGGACTTGTAACACTTGAAGCATCCTTGACGAGTTCTGGAGAGTGAGAAGAGGACAAATCTCTGTAATGCTATAAATTTGTGACAGATTTGTTGACATATTGCCTTGTGATTAGATTTGAAGGAGGATCTCTGTATCATATTTGGAAGGCTGACTTGGGAAAAGAGGAGTATTGTTGAGCTTCAAATCAGACCTTGGAAGATAGTAGTGGGCAGAGGCAAAGATTTGGATTTGGTTTGTATTTGGACTAAACCTTGGGCCTTGTGGATAACAACATACCTTAACTAAGAACATTCTTAAGATTTGAAGCAGTTGACAACATCTGAAGCAGCCCACTAATATTCTGAAGATCATCATCTGAATATTTGTTGAAGCAGCTTGAGATCACCATTTGAAGCAGACTTGGGCCTTTGGACAATGAAGTTTGTCGATGACAATTTGAAGATATCCTTGTAGCAGACATATTGAAGCATCCTTGAAGCAGTAGTGTTGAGGTACATTATAGAATCCTTAGAAGAATTATTTGGTGCAAACTTTGAGGCTTAGTGCAGCTTATTGTAGACACATTGTTGAGAAGCCCTAGCTATCCTTGGAGACCATGATGCATTAGTCATCATGAAGTGACCTTGGAGAAAGTGTTTGGGGGATATGAAAAGCAGTGGTGACAACTTCATGGTAAGACAAGGTTGTCATTGATGATGATACGTGGAGACTAAAGTGAAGGGATAGTTGACGATTGATTGGGATCATTGAATAAGACATTGGGAGCCATGAAGTATAACCAAATACATCTTGACGAAGTAAAGTAAGGGTTGGAGCCTCGAAAAAACAAGGTTGGTGCCCTGGAGGATAGGGTTGGAGCCCTAGAGGATCAGAGTCCTCAAGAAATGAGGTCGGAGCCTAAAAAAGATATAGGGTTGGAGCCCTTGAGTTTGGTGCCTCAAATTGACAATGTTGGAGGCTTGGAAGTCCAAGTCGGTGCTTGGAAAATACAGGTTGGAGCCTGGAATATTGAAGATTGATGTCTTCATCTAGGGTTGGAGAACTGCATATATTGTACTTGATTTATTGAAGCTATTAATAAAATCATTCATTCTTATTGTTGTTCATTTTTTGTTCTAAATATAAGTGATCTATCTGGTAAAAGTAAACAATTAAAAAGGAATATTGATTCACACCCCCTCTTAGTATTTCCAACAGTCAGAAATTTTCTACACCTTTGATGTTTATTTTAATCATAGCTATGATAATTGTATTTGAATTTGGGTAAAATTCTTGTTACTGTAATTTGTTTCGTTACTGTTAAATACTTTTCAAGCACAAACAATGATAACTCTATTCTAATTTTTAATCTATTTACCAATTTTTGAAAGTTCTCTGAAATGATATTTTTGCAAAACGTTTTTAGGATATCCTTTGTGTTTTTACCTGTATACATTGTTTACTTTCACACAGACTTTAGCCTGTGACATGACTTGCTTTGGCATAGTAATTGGATGGGCACATTCTTATTTGTATCAGCTTTTCCATTTGCTATACATACTCAGTTTTGCATGTTCATACACATTTCCATCCCTATAGACTTCTTCAATACACCTATTTTCCACAAAAAAGTTGTTGTGAAAGTTTTGCATTTATGTATACATTATTCCCTTTGCAGATTTGTTCCACACATTTTGATCCTATATAACACTTTTACACAACTTGATAATGGTTAACCAAACTTACATTTTCCCCTTTTCATATGCAATATGTGTCGTTAGAATATCTTATTTAGCTTTGTGCATATATTTATTTGAGAGTCTTTAATTCATATATGCCTTGGTTTCTCACATGTCTTATTTAACGCATTGCTCAGTTCACAAATGAATATAATAATATTTTCATCTTGTAACTGGCAACAAACCCTAGGCGATCGGGTCAATAATAAAAGATAATTGTGTAAAATATTTACTTCAATTGCAAAAAAAAAATATCGTGCAGATGTCTTTTTGCACAAATCCCTTATTTTTCCCAATGTTAGTGCTAGTAATGTTTTTCAAGAAAAGGCACTTGCAACTTAGGTCAATAGATATTAGAAAATGAAGAAGACTATCATTTTTCATTTTGTTTTTATGTAAATGGCATTATAAATCTAAATACAATTATCGGTAGACATTTTCGATTCCATATACTTGTTACATTGGTCTATATGCCATATTTCCTTTTCCATGTTTCCATATGAGTAGTTAGAATAGTACATAGAGAGGATAATCTCCAATTACATTCTACACAAGTGGAGTTGAAAATGATTATAATCTATGAAACTATGCGAGCCAAGCCATAATTATTTTTTTAATACTCGATGTTGAACCGTCTGCAACTTGCCCATTATTTGTCTTTGCAAGTTCTTGCATTAGTCAATAAAAATCCAAACATATAATGTAGGGAAAATTTTATTATTTTGATTATCAAAATCTTATAGTTAGATGTTTTAATCTTTTAAAATTCGGGAAATGTTGTACATTTAAATCCTTGGGTTTTAATTGAGTTAATTTCATTGTATAGAGTGCCGAAATGTGAAGGAAGAGTTCATCATGCTTCTTTCGTACTTTGCATAATAAAAGCTTCTTCCTCACCTCTGCATTCTTCACAATGAAAACGTAACACTAATTATTTATATATACATCAAACTCCAATGTAAGTTATGTTGGATTTATGGGGCTTTGACACAGGTTCGGAGTTAGCTGCGCTAACCAAAAAAACCATACACTATCAGCACTTTCGGCAACAACCCATGTAGCGCAGAATGTAGTCTCACCCGAGGTAGTATTAGGGGATGCTAGAACCAGGTTTCTGCATCCAGAGGGCTATGTGATGTTTTTTATGCAAATCTAGGGCTTTATCTTGACCTTCACGAACCCTAACCCTTGAAACACAGAATTTACAGTAAATACAAGTTAACTATTTTTTTCCCTTCGTCGATTGTGCTATGTTGGAAATAACACTGAGGAGGGGTGGGGTGAATCAGTATTATCAAATTCTTTTCAATATATATTCCAGATTTATACTTTAATTTATTCTTCAGATATTGATCATTAGTTTGTATATCAGTACCATATAATAATGAGCAAGAACAAGAAAAACAGATAATCACACCAAGGAACACCAGATATAAGGTGGAAACCCAATGTGGGTGAAAACCACTTGCTGCGATATGTCTCTATCTTCTTTCAATTAGAAACTTCTTTTACAATGATTTTGTACTGGTGCAGTCCTTTACTAGTACGCAGGCTACAACCTGCAGAGAGCTACAACCCTCTCTCATTTTCTAGTCTCTCCTGGAAGGGAGCTACAACCCCCTTAGCTCTTGTACTAGCCAAGATACTAGTACGTAGGTGCTGGCCTACTGAAGGCTACAACCTTCTCTTTCTTCCAGGGACCTCGTTTCATAAATTTTCAGACTGGATCCATGAACATCAATCAATCATCAAGTATATTTGCATCAAACAATCTCCTTTTCCCCAATTAGCACTGAATCAAGTAAACACTTCTCTGACAGCTGTACCCAGAACACAGTAACAGTAACCACACACCAAATTCTGAACCCAGAATACTGCAGCAATAAACAGAGGCAGCTAGATCATAATTTAAAAGATATACGCTACTTCAACAACCTGAAACCTGCGTGCATACGCTCCTGTGTTTGGACCAACCTGCGTATACGCCGTTTTCATTCACTGAACCAGCGTGTATACACTCTTTCACTTCACTGAACTTGCGTACAGATCTATAAAGGATAATTCATTCTTTCAAATATTCAGACACTAATTAACCCAGATTGTCAGATTTATAGATCAAGCATGCGCCTCATATAACAGATCAAAATCATACAAAAATACTATTATTCAAGCTTAAAGATTATGACCCATCAATAGAACTTATCATTCTTTATGCGCTAAGGTTCCTCCTTCATTCAGATCCAAATCTGCACCATAACCCCAATCACAAATATTTCAGATCTAGCACTTATTAGATATTCAATTCATTCAGATTGATTGCCTTGCCAAATGATCTCCTTCCTCTTTTATAGTCTTAGGCCTTTCACAATACCACGGTCCAAAGCCATAATAACACAATACCATGAACCCAATACTTGGGGTTGACACTTTTGGATGCAATACCATAGACCAAAACCATAGGATCAAAAACTGTCGGACTAATACCATGAGCCAACCATGAAAGTGCGTGAACTTTTCTCTTCATGAAAGGAACTTTTCTCTGCATGAAAGTGCGTGAATTTTTCTCTATATGAAAGAAACTTTTCTCTGCATGAAAGTGCGTGAACTTTTCTCTACATGAAAGAAACTTTTCTCTGCATGAAAGTGCGTGAACTTTTCTTTACATGAAAGAAACTTTTATCTTCATGAAAGTGCGTGAACTTTTCTCTACATGAAAGAAACTTTTATCTTCATGAAAGTGCGTGAACTTTTCTCTACGTGAAAGAAACTTTTATCTTCATGAAAGCGCGTGAACTTTGCTGCACTATAATTTATCATCTGAGATGAGTGGGTTGCCATCAAGTACAACATATGTATCATAATGCCAACAATCTCCCCCTTTGGACTTGATGGCAACAACAACCAATCACTCTCCCCCTTTGTCATCAAGGGCAAAGGGCAGACCAAGATAATCTCTTTCCTAGATAAACTTTCCGCTGCCCATACTCCCCCTGAGTACTTGCTGAAATCTCTAAATGAGCTCCCCCTTTGTATATGCCAAGGTGTACCACTCTGTCCATGCTTCCTCTGAGTACATGCTGAAGTCTCTGCTCTGCTGAAGTGTGCTGTTCATGCTCCCCCTGACTATAAGCAAGGTCATTCAGATCAGCAACCATGTTCTCCTTCTATACTTTCTCCTCCAAGATCTTCTACCATAATGCCAACAATGCATTATTAGAAGAATATATGCTCCCCCTGAACCTGTGCCATTCGATCTTTGACCAATCCATGAACCAGCGAATGTACGCTTCTACCCCATATGAAACTTGCGTACAACCAACCATCTCTGAAACAGATGAGATTCAACAACAAGATGATGCATCAACAACCCCCAGCTTTTGCCTGAGGTATTCGAAGGTCTCCCTGGGCAGAGGTTTGGTGAGTATATCAGCAACTTGTTCCTTAGAAGGAACATACTCCAACTTGACCTTTTGTTCAAGCACTTGTTCCTGAAGAAAATGATATTTGATAGGTATATGCTTGGTCTTTGAATGCATGACTGGGTTCTTTGAAATGTTGATAGCACTTGTATTATCACATAGGATGGAGATAGGTGGTGTACAAGTGATTTGAAAATCCTGCAAGGTCTGCATCATCCAAAGGAGTTGAGTGCAGCAAGATGCAGCAGCCACATATTCCGCTTCAGCTGTAGATAAAGCAATCGAACTCTGTTTCTTGCTGAACCAAGATACTAATCTGGAACCCATAAAGAATGCACCACCACTTGTGCTCTTCCTGTCATCCACGCTTCCGGCCCAATCTGCATCTGTATAAGCATGAAGTGTGAGATATGTATTTCTAGGATACCATAAGCCATAGTTTTGAGTTCCTTGAAGATACTTGAAAATTCTCTTCATTGCCTGAAGATGAGTTTCCTTTGGATTTCCCTATAATCTTCCAACTATTCCCACTGCATGCATGATGTCTGGTCGGGTACCTGTCAAATAAAGTAGACTTCCAATCATAGATCTATAGGTTGGTTGATGCACTGCTGCTGATTCATCATTTGTGCTGAGGCTGCATCCTGTAACCATGGGGGTACATACTGGTTTTGCATCTTCCATGCCATATTTCTTCAAGATCTGCTTGAGATACTTGGTTTGAGACAAAAAGATACCATCTTCATTTTGTTGGATTTGCAATCCAAGAAAATATGTCAGTTCTCCAAGCAAAGACATTTCGAATTCTTTCTGCATCACCAAGGCAAAGCTTTGACTCATAGCTTCTTCATTGCTGCCAAAGATAATATCATCTACATACACAACAAGTATTAGTAATTTGTCATTTTCAATTTTTATATAAATATTGCTATCTGCTGATCCTTTTGAAAAACCTTGTTGATGAAGATATTTGTCCAAACGGTAGTACCAAGCCCTTGGAGCTTCCATAGAGAGCCTTTTTTAGTCTGCATACAAGATTTGGATCATTCCCAAGAATGAAACCATCTGGCTGCTCAATGTATACTTCTTCTTCTAAGTCTCCATTCAGAAAAGTTGATTTCATGTCCATTTGAAATACTTTGAACTTCTGAAAGCTTGAGAGAGCAAGGAACATTCGGATGGCCTCAAGTCTTGCAATAGGAGCAAAAGTTTCTTCAAAGTCTATTCCTTCTTGTTGAGCATACCCTTTACAAACAAGTCTGGCCTTGTTTCTAATTACTTCCCCATTTTCATTCAACTTATTTTTGAAGACCCATTTTGTCCCTATGACATTCTTATCTTTTGGTCTAGGAACCAACTCCCAAGTGTTGTTCTTTTCGATCTGCTCAAGTTCTTCATCCATTGCCTTGACCCAACATTCATCTTTGCATGCCTCTCTTACATTTTGTGGTTCAGTGGAGGAGAGTAATGCCAAATAGCTTGAAGCTTCTGCAATTGTTCTTCTTGTTTGTACGCCTGCCTCCTTTTGCCCCAAGATTTGAGATTCTGGATGATTCTTTTGAACATACCTGGATGGAGTCTTCTCTTCTATCCTTGTCTGTTCCTCTGGTGCCTCTTCAGGTTCTTCTTCGTCTTCAGTCTGATTTGGAGGGTAGTCTTCATCCTCTTCGATATTTTCATAATTTACTTGCCTAGGAATGTATCTTTTTTCATCAACCACCACATCAATGCTGTCAACAATTCTTCCAAGTATTTTATTGTAACACTTATATGCTTTGTTGTGGGGAGAATAACTAAGGAGAATGCCTTCATCTGCTCTAGGTTCAAGTTTGCCAAGCTGTTCATCATTATTCTTAATATAGCATTTGCTTCCAAAGATTTTGAAATGCTTTACCGAAGGAGTCTCACCATACCAGAGCTCATGAGGAGTTTGAGTGCTGTTCACTCGGACATTTGTTTTGTTGAGAATAACAACCGCAACAAATGCAGCTTCACCCCAGAAGGTTGCAGGAGTTCCAGACTCATCAAGCATAGCACGAGCCATTTGTTGAACCATTCTGTTCATCCTTTCCACCACTCCATTTTGCTGAGGAGTCCTAGCTGTAGAGAATTCCCTTCTTATTCCATGTTCTTCACAGAAATCGAAAAATTCATTTGAGGTAAACTCCCCACCTCTGTCAGACCTGAGGCACTTAATTTTGTGATCTGATTCGTTTTTAGCCAAGGCTTTGAAAGATTTGAATTTTTCGAATGCTTCATCCTTGTGTTTCATGAGTCCTAACCAAACCATCCTGGAGAAGTCGTAAATGAATAATATAAAGTATTCTTCTCCTCGAGGTGACCTTGTCCTAAATGGACCACATCTGTATGGACTAGTTCAAGAGGCCTGCTGGCTGATCCTTCCTTCTCAGGGAAGTTAGTTCTGGTTTGCTTACCAAATTGACATGATTTGCATATGGTGTTGTCTGGAATTTTGATATCTGGAAGAGCACGAACTGCCTGGTATTTGCATGCTTTCCTTATTTGTGAAAAGCTTAGATGCCCCAACCTCCGATGCCATAACTAGTGTTCATCATCCTTGCTCAAATAGCATTGTTGTTGTCCTTCTTCAAATATGTATAAATTATTTGGAGTTCTTCTGCCTTTGATCACTATTTTTCCTGTATCAAGATCACGAACACTACATCCATTTGATCGAAATATTACCTCGGTTCCTTGATCGCACATCTGACTGACACTCAGTAGATTATGCTTCAAGCCATCAACATACAAAACATTTCCTGCTTTGACCTTTTCTTTCAACTGAGCAGTGCCTCTTCCTTTTATGACTGCAGGGGTATCATTTCCAAAAGAAACTTTCTTTCCCTTTTCTAAAGCACTATATGATTCAAGTTTTTCTTTATCACCTGTCATATGCTTCGAACATCCACTGTCAATGTACCATTGATTTTCTTGTCCTTCTGCATAAAAAACTATCCCATATCTTTCTGGTTGTGGTTCCTTTATTCTCCGTGTTCTGGTATTTGAGGCTTGTTCCTTTGTCTGCCAAAACCTGCTCCTGCATTCAGAATCTTCATGACCAAAGTTATTACAAATAGAACATTCAATTTCATTTTCAAGAGCCGAAAAGTTGTTATAGGTTCTTTTCGTGATCCCAGTCATACTTCTTTGTTTTTGAGCTTCTCTAGTCATGATTGTTTTATAGGCAACACATTGAGCTGCTTTGTGGCCAAAGTTATGGCAAGAGAAACATTGGCCATTGAAGAAACTTCTGCGATTATCAAATCTACCTGCCAAATGATTGTAGTTTCTATTGTCATCCATTCTTGAGGAAAATTGAGAAGATTTTACTTGAGGTTGGTTGTAGCTTTTGTTCATCCTTAAGGTGGATTGCCCCTGATTTACCTGGTAGTCTTTGTTTATTCTTGATGTAATTCGTCCCTGTTTTACCTAGTGTTCTTCATTGGGCTTTTGCTCATTCCTCCTTGTTGCATTGAGATAACTCTTTGAGGTGGATGCTTGAGATGCTTCTCCATTATACCCCAGACCTGTCTTGATTAGTGGAGAACGCTGTACATTGATAATCTCATCCAGAGTTTCAGATCCTTTAACAAATTTAAGATTAAGAGCCTTTGTTTTCTCAATTTCTTTTCTAAGGCCAACAATTTCACATTCTAACTTCTCAAGAAATTTTTCTTTTTCATCAAGTTGGAATTGCAGAGTATCAATGATCACGTTTTTCTCTTCTAAACATGTTTTGAGTCTAGAAATCTCTTCATAAAAGCCATCCACATCTATAACATCCATGTAATCATCATCTTCAAAAGCCATTAGAAGTTTATAGTTATTACCTCGTTCATCTTCATCACTATTTGAAAGACCATCACTATCTTCATGAGTGTAGTAACTTTTCTTAGTTACAATCTGTTTCTTGTTACATCTAACAGGTTCCTTCCCTTTGTTAGTTTTATCCTTATGAGGGCATTTGGCAGCATAGTGACCGACTCTTCCACAAGCAAAACATTTGAAAGGTAACTTACCTTTGAATCTTCCAGTACCCGATTGAAGGTTTTTGACAAAATTTGATTCTTCTTCTTCTTCTGACGCATGTCCTAACTCATAGTAGTCTCCTTTGCCTGAAGCCTTGAAAGCTGCTTCTCTCCTGTCTGATGGTCCTCCTTTTCTCATTTCATAAGCAGTTAGAATCCCGTGTAGTTGTGACATGGTAAGGTTTCGAAGATTCTCCTTTTCTTCTATTGCAGAAACTTTAGATTCAAACCTAAGGGACAAAGATCTTAGAACTTTTTCAACCACAACAGCCTCTTTTATTTCTTCACCCAAGTTTTTCATACAATTAACAATCTCATCTACACGAAGGAAATAGTTAGCCACACTTTCATCATTGTGCATTATGAGATTTTCATACTGAATCCTGAGGGTTTAAAGTTTTGCTCGTTTTACCTGTTCATCTCCTTCATAGCTCAGAACAATCTTGTCCCATATTTCTTTTGCGGATTTATACTGCATTACCTTGACAAATTCTGATTGAGATAGGCATCCTAATAGAGTATTGACTGCTTTTGCATTTGTTTCATATTTCTTCTTCTCAGCCGGATCTGTAGGAGTTGCTGAAGGAAAAGTGTACCCTGTATCTATGATATCCCAGACTTCTGTACCAAGTGATTGAAGATAGGCAGTAACTCTGACCTTCCAATATACGAAGTTTGTCCCATAAAAAATCGGTGGCCTGATAGATGCTTCTCTCTCATAGTTGCTCATGATGATGGATCTTCCTCCAAGCGATCAAGCTTCTTCAGAAGGACCTGCTCTGATACCAATTGTTGGAAATAATACTGAGAGGGGGGGGGGGTGAATCAGTATTATCAAATTCTTTTCAATATATCTTCCAGATTTATACTTTAATTTATTCTTCAAATATTGATCATTAGTTTGTATGTCAGTACCATATAATAATGAGCAAGAACAAGAAAAATAGATAATCACACCAAGGAACACCAGATATAAGGTGGAAACTCAATGTGGGTGAAAACCACCTGCTGAAATATGTCTCTATCTTCTTTCAATTAGAAACTTTTTTTACAATGATTTTGTACTGGTGCAATCCTTTACCAGTACGTAGGCTGCAACCTGCAGAGAGCTACAACCCTCTCTTGTTTTCCAGTCTCTCCTGGAAGGGAGCTACAACCCCCTTAGCTCTTGTACTAGCCAAGACACTAGTACGTAGGTGCTGGTCTACTGAAGGCTACAACCTTCTCTTTCTTCCAGGGACCTTGTTTCATAAATTTTCAGACTGGATCCATGAACATCAATCAATCATCAAGTATATCTGCATCAAACAATCTCCTTTTCCCCAATTAGCACTGAATCAAGTAAACACTTCTCTGACAGCTGTACCCAGAACACAGTAACAGTAACCACACACCAAATTCTGAACCCAGAATACTGCAGCAATAAACAGAGGTAGCTAGATCATAATTTAAAAGATATACGCTACTTCAACAACCTGAAACCTACGTGCATACGCTCCTGTGTTTGGACCAACCTGCGTATACGCCATTTTCATTCACTGAACCAGTGTGTATATGCTCTTTCACTTCACTGAACCTGTGTACAGATCTATAAAGGATAATTCATTCTTTCAAATATTCAGACACTAATTAACCCAGATTGTCAGATTTATAGATCAAGCATGTGCCTCATATAACATATCAAAATCATACAAAAATACTATTATTCAAGCTTAAAGATTATGACCCATCAATAGAACTTATCCTTCTTTATGCGCTAAGGTTCCTCCTTCATTCAGATCCAGATCTGCACCATAACCCCAATCACAAATATTTCAGATCTAGCACTTATTAGATATTCAATTCATTCAGATTGATTGCCTTGCCAAATGATCTCCTTCCTCTTTTATAGTCTTAGGCCTTTCACAATACCACGGTCCAAAACCATAATAACACAATACCATGAACCCAATACTTGGGGTCAACACTTTTGGATGCAATACCACGGACCAAAACCATAGGATCAAAAACTGTCGGACTAATACCATGAGCCAACCATGAAAGTGCGTGAACTTTTCTCTTCATGAAAGAAACTTTTCTCTGCATGAAAGTGCATGAACTTTTCTCTATATGAAAGAAACTTTTCTCTGCATGAAAGTGCGTGAACTTTTCTCTACATGAAAGAAACTTTTCTCTGCATGAAAGTGCGTGAACTTTTCTTTACATGAAAGAACCTTTTATCTTCATGAAAGTGCGTGAACTTTTCTCTACATGAAAGAAACTTTTATCTTCATGAAAGTGCGTGAACTTTTCTCTACATGAAAGAAACTTTTATCTTCATGAAAGTGCGTGAACTTTGCTGCACTATAATTTATCATCTGAGATGAGTGGGTTGCCATCAAGTACAACATATGTATCATAATGCCAACATGCTAAACATGCATAACATCATACAAATAAGCAGATCCATGTCTTCGTGAACCTATTAAGTACTTTTCCCGATTAAATGCATTCAACAGTTCATAAATACAACAACTTCAGAAATAAACAGTGATACACAGATATAGAGATATCACATTCTCATATACAAAATATTTCCAACCCTATGCACACAGTTGCAGGGGCCCGTGAACTTAGCTGCGAACTTACCAAGGTATTTTCACACACAGCTGCAGGAGCCTTCCCCTTCTCCCAAGTACAAAATAGACAAATTTAGACCCAACTAATGTACTCCCTGCTTTGCTTTCCTTTGACTCTTCTATGAATTCCTTTTATACTCTTCCTTAATTACAATACCATGGTCCACGAACCATGGGCAAGTCTCAAAACCACTTGAATTTAACAAAATAAAGGGCTTTGACCTTCCTGAATCCCCATTGACTCCTATTGACCTACGCTACCCACACTCCACTCCTCAAAATGCAGAGACTTTACAATATATTTACAAACTTAACAAAACGTTAACAAAATCTAACCCAAGGGACCCCGTCCCAACAGGGTCCCAACACAAATTTGTGACTCATCCCGAGTCACTCTACTGGTGTTCCCTCAACCTTTTCTTAGAGGCTGCTGAACTCGATCTGCAATGCTTGAAGATCTATTGTTCCCTGCACGGTGGCCTAGTAGGCTTCTTCGACCAACTTCTCTGTTGTTGGACCTTCCATTGCAAGGACCATGGTCCCCTGTATCTACTGAAGGGCCTTTAGCTTGCCCTCGATGGTATGAGACGACTGGCTTGCCTCATCATCCCACAGCTTTGTTCGCTGAAATTATGGACGATTTTCTGCGTAGCTCGTCGATCTCTTCCTACAGAGTCTTTCCTTCCTGAAGTCTTGCAAGCCTTTGCATAGGTGGAAGGGTCTGCGTTGTTGCTCAGATCTCATTGAACTGGATTTGTCTATCGCAGATGTCCACTTCAACCTTATGAAATTGTGGGTCCTCCTACAATGAGCCCCACATTTCGATTGTCTTCTTAAATAATTGGTTGCAGTCCTTAACTACAGCGTCCAGAGTTGTCATATTTGCTTTAATAGTAGCTTCGCGTTGCTCTCTGACCTCCAGAGGAGTGGTTGGCTATAGCTTCATTTGAATCTCTGAAATATGCAGTTTCAACTCAAACCACAACTTTATGATTTCCTCAGATTCCTTCAATGCATCATCTAACTTGTGAATTTTCTTCGCAGAGGCTGCCTCGGCTGGAATTTGGAGCTCAGGGTGCTTGCTGCACTCTTGGGTAAGGGTTTCCTCTAGCTTCTAATTGTGCTGCATCCCCTCGTCGCGGGCCTACAAGGCCTATGCTTTCTCTACAAAAATTTGATGATTGTTAGTCTTTACTTCTTCAATAATCAATAGAGATATTTTCTCTCAGACGCAAAGCTCGTCTGAAATTCCTTGGTGCATCTCATGCAAGGTCTGGATAGGTGGTGCTGTAATGTTGATACTCATGTTAGTCATATGCAGCAACCTGGCCTAATCCCAAGTGGTTTCGACATGCAGTGAACCCTCCGGCCGCATCACTGTGCAAAGGTCTGTAGTCAATTATTCCTTTGATGTCTTGCTCGCATGACTCGTGCTCACTTGAACTGCGCTCGCTAGAACCATGCTCACCTGGATCACTCTTGTCTGGACCTGCACTTCCTTTAGAACCTATTGCACTTTTTCCAATACCTACTTGTACTGGTCCTCGATGTTCCCCCATATGTTTTCTGTTGCGGAGAGGACAACATCGCCTATCTCATCAAGGTCCCCCTCCGTGAGGGCCAATGGTTCAGTACTCGTAGATTTATCGGACTTTTTCTTCTTGCGTGGTCCCATCAAACTACGCTTCTATCTCTTCCTAATCCTAAAGAGGGACTTTAAGTCCTCCAATCTGATATAGGGGTTTCTGTCCCCTTCCTCTTCATCTGTGGTTTCTACTTCAAAATTTGTGCGCTTTGTATCAGGCTCTTCAAGGTTAATGGTGACCTGCGTTTTTGCTGCCTGAGCATCTTTTTCCTTCTATGCTTCCTTCTCTTTCTTAGAAGCCTTCTTTGCTTCTTTCTCTTTATCTTTCTTGGTCGTTGTTGCAGCTGTTGTTTTCCTTGTTTCTACTTCTACAACCTTACTTGTTCTTGCGGCTTTGCTAGATGGGGTGAGCCAATCGCTCGACCATTTGTTGATGACCCTTCTTCACGTGCCTGAACAGAGAGTGAAAATCTGCCTTGAAGTCTACTATATCTTTATAATGCGCATGTAGAGTGGGTGACAACCATGGTTGTTAGTTGATCATCATGCGCAGGTCCATCTCGACCAGGACCTAAAACATTTTATTCTTCATAACCGTTGTGGGCTCCTTGGAGGCCCACAATGAAGCATATCGTGCAGCTTGATGAGCTAACTTTATGGGCTCATTTTGCCTATTATTCTTGAATAATCCACCATTCTTCATATTTTTATGCATGCTTTTGAATATATTTATGTTAATTGAATAAATGAGAATAGTCACTTGACCACAAAGTCTAATACGTGCTTATTGCAGATTTTTGGACATCTTTTGGACCAAGGTCAAGCATTTATGAGCAAGTTGACAGCCAAATACGAAGGAACAAGGCTGAGGATTTGTAGGAAGGGTGTATCCTGCACTAAATGACCCCTTCCTTGAGTTCTCCACCATCAGATTGGAGTTCAACAGCCCACCAAAGATGATTTCAAGGGGCAGCCGAGCAGGTTTTGTGAAGTGGCTGATTAACTGTAGTTTTGAACAGCCAAGCTCCTAAAGTTAAGGAGGACTGTTGGGAGTCCTCATGTTGCATAAGTAGGAAGGATTAAAGCCTTGGTAGTTTAGCTATTGAACAATTGTTTTTCGCACTTTAGTGCAGCTCTTCATTTCAGCTCATTTTCGAGCTCTTGCTGTAAACAGTTTTGTGACATGACTATTATTTTTTGAGTAATGGAGATGAATTTCGCTTTGCACCAGATTTGAGCTTTCTTAAGAGGCTGTAGCTCTTGGGATTGGGCCCAACGCAAGTGCCAGTACCTCCTTTGTGTACTTTTATGTGTTTTCCTTGCATTCATAGAATAATTTATGTTATTTAGGTTAAGATCTTGCTTTGTTACTTAGGTTGTTTTTGATGATTAAAATAGATTTTCATGCTTCAGGTTGATTTGAAAGTTTGGTAACAGAAAAGATCTGCAAAAAGGCCATCAAGCAGTCCTTGATCTCATCTCTCCCTCCTTGGGAACATGAGCTGAGACCAAGGCATACTCGCTGCTACAAAAACACTGTTTTTGCCTTCCAATGCAATTGCTAGTGTTAGATTTGGAATTGGCGAAGTTGATACCAGTTGTGTCTTCATGTTTAGATCTATTCTTGCTTAGTTCCCATAGCTATCTTGCATGATTTCCTGTCTATAAACTTCTGTTCATCATGTTTCTGGTTTTTAGGTCAGATTAGGTCAAAATAGATAGATCTCTGGTTTTTCTAGTCTTTGTTCGACCAGTTTTGGGAAATAGTGTGCAGAGTACTTGTAATACATTCTTACCTACCCTTCCTCCATCACCCAACCTATTCCAGCCCCTAATCCAAGATTCCTTCCCTTCGTTCGCCACACTTTCCCAATTTTCCCTAATTTCTATATTTTTGTGCAACATTGCTTTCTCCATCCTTGATCAAATCCAACCATCTTCATCACTCATGAGCTTCATTTACCAGGACCCACACCTCTTAACAACCTTATCCATCCTTCATTTCCACTTCCCCACCATTTTTCCTCCATCAATCCTCTAAAATCCTCTTTCGGTCGTTCTTGTAGAACATCCTGTAGAACCCCTGCAGACTTCCTGTAGAAGTTCACGTGAGCAGTTTTCCGAGATCTGATCATTGTGAAACTCTTTGGAAGGGTGCTAGGGACCCCTTAGGCCCTCTTCTCACCTTCCCAACCTCCTGCAAGCGCCCACTCCATTTCCTTTCGCCAATCAACCTCTGCATAGTAAAAAACAGTTAAAGCACATGCATAATAATTCTGCAAGATTACTCAAAAATACAAAAAGATGTTTTTTCCAGATTTTACTTCAGAAGTAGCTTAGTCACATGCATTTTAAATTTCCAAGAGTCAATGGCATCCGTTTCCACAACTTTCATCTCTTTTCTTGCACCAGTAGGATTAGTCGGTAAAACTAGGGTTTGCATTTCCTTTCAGCTTTCAGCTTCTTTCTACAAGCAGACTAGCCTCTTTTGAGTTAGCTTTCATCTATCACAGTTAAAAGCTTCTTCTAAGAGCTCATAGACTTTGGCTTAAGCTCCTAGCGAACTTGTGCCAGCTGATCAAGTGACAGCCTGTGGCAAGAGCTAGTACTTGTGCATATAGCATCGTCGCTTCCAAGTTTGTTACGAACAACCGAGTTGATAAAAGTAAAGAAGGGAGTCCCAGGAGTTGCAACATCATTATTGCAATACTGGAGCTCACCATCTTTTTGGCACCGTTGCTGGGGAAGCGTCAGAGTATTTGTGATTGCTGCTTTTCTTTTATTTCTACTACAACCTTATGCTAAGTAGTTTATTTCAACAAGAGTAGAGTAGTTGTTTCATTTCCATTTCTGCCATTTCATTTCAGCAAGCATAGATTAGACATTTCCTGCTTTCATAGATTAGCATTTCAATTCTGCAATTTCAATTCTGCAAGCGTAGATTAGCATTTCATTTCTGCAATTTCACTTCTGCAAGCGTAGCCTAGCATTTCAATTCTGCAATTTCATTTCAGCAGCATAGATTAGTTATTTCCTTCTTTCATTTCAATTCTGCAATTTTCATTCCAGCAAGGTTTATTTTAGTTAGTTTCAATTTGTTGTTCAATCAATTTCAGTTTTGAAGGTACAAGCAGAAAAAAAAAAAGAAAAAAAAGAAAGAAAAAAGAAAAAAAAAGCAACCAAAAAGAATTCCTTTCATGCCTCGTAGGAACAGAGACAATTCAGGAAAATTATTACCTAACACCCCCACCACATCACTGAGTCACCCTTCTCTCTTCTTTGGTGGCAATGATCCAGAAGATCTTATAGGTGAACCTCTAGAGATATACGAAGATCCTATAACAGAAGAAGAGCAAGAAAACATTCCTCCTGAGACCATGGCTGAAAACAGAAACGGTAGAGGAAATGTGGAGAGAATAGAAGGCACCTTTCCCATCCGAGAGACTAATGGGGACACAAAAATGAAAAACATAAGTCCCCCAGCCTTACCTCACTTCCATGGATTGACCACTGAAGACCCTGATACCTTCTTGTTTGAGTTTGTTATCCTTTTTTGAACTTATGACTATGCAGAATACAAGCAAAAGTTGAAACTCTTTCCCTCTACCCTCAAGGATGTAGCACTACGCTGGTTCATGGGATTACCTGGAAATAGTATCACAACTTGGGCTTAGATGTAGCAAGCCTTTAACAAAAAATACCGGGATTATTGTAGGTCAAAGGAAACAAAGGGAGAAATCTTTCGGATGACCATGGGAAGTGATGAATCTTTAGAAGACTATGAAGAAAGGTTCCAACTCAGTTATAAAAGGGCCAGGTGCACACTTGACCCCGAATCTCTGAAGCTGGTTCTGCTCCAAGGAGTCCCTGAAGACCTTCTAGATACCCTCCATTTTCTGGCTGGGGGAGACATCTACCAGCTACCTTATGATGACATAAAGACTGTGTTTAGAAACCATTCTAGGGCAGCTCGGAAAAAAGGTAGGGGGAGTCAACTTTCAGCCAGTACCACCTTATCCAAAAACGAGTTTGCAAATCAGATGGAAGACCTCAAAAGTGAGGTGAGACAGACCATTTCCATGCAAATGGATACCTTCTGAATCCAACAGAAGCAAGAGGAAGTTGAGAGGGCTTTGGCCATCTTTTGTCCCAAATGTACAAGGAAGCACCCTAGGAACGAGTGCCCATTGCACTCCATAGAGGTATGTTTCGTTTGTGAGGCAGACCACCCTACAAACCAGTGCCCAACCTTACCTGGACTTAAAGCTATGTACCAAGGGGCTGAGGGAGCCACTGAACCACTCTACTTCCTGAACCAAAGGAGGCCACATGGACCCAGACCTTACCAACAGGGGATGCAAGGGACATCCCAGACTTATTACAACTCCAACCAATCCACTTACATACCTTCTTGGGGTCCCCCTGCTCATCCTTCCTGGTCCGCACCCCCTCCTTGGTCATATCCATCTCAATACCATACTCAACCTGCTGCTCATTCGTTTCATTCTCATGTTCAGCCATAACCTCAGTGGAATGCACCTCAATAGGGGTGGAGGCCCCAGTACAACTCTCCTCCCGCTCTTTTGCCTCCACCACCTGCTCAACCATAACCATTACCTCCTGCTCCTCCAAGACAACCCTAGATGCCTGCTCAACTGAACCCGAACCCCAATAGCAGACAAGTCCAACAGGTATATACTAGAGAGACAACATGCCCTACCTATGCTGTGGAGATTCAGGAGATCAACCTATGATCTGGGAAGGTCCTCCTAGATAGCCAACCTCCTCCTAAGGAGGATGAGGAAGAAAAATAGGAAAGTGAACCCAAAGCCATTCCACCCTTTCCTAAGAGACTAACTGGAACCACGCAACCAAACCTAGAAGAGACTGAACTTCTGGGAGAACTTAAACAGTTATGTGTAAAAATACCACTTCTCCAAGCCATAAAAGATGTACCAATCTACAACAAATTTATCAAAGAGAAGTGTTTCAAGCACCTAGGCAGGCGCAAGAGAGATGCCCCAACTATCAATGTCATAGGACAACTGTCTGACCTGATGTTGGGACAAGTAATCTGTCCAAAATATCTGGACCCTGGGAGTCCTGTAGTCGATGTCCACATCAATGGCACCATAATCCCCCACACCCTGATTGATCTAGGGGCTGCCATTAATGTGATGACTAGGGACACTATGCTCAGACTCAACCTTCAGAGTTCCCTAAGAAAGACCTCGACAGTACTGCAGTTAGCAGACCACTCCACCGTGACCCCCAAGGGGATTGTGGAAGATGTCATGGTCTCCATTGATTCATGGGAGTACCTTGCGGACTTCTTGGTCCTTCAGCCAAAGGAAAAACTCACTGGATACCCCCTCATTTTGGGAAGGCCTTGGTTAGCTACTGCAGATGCTTACATCAGTTGTCGAGCTGGGAGCATGACCATTAAGAATGGGCCTATGTCCAAACAGCTAGTCCTATATCCTCTTGCCCAACCTCTACTAGAACATGACTTACCTCTCTGGTTGGAGGAGGAAGATGAGGATGAAATCTACTCCGCACCCTTATGTACAGTGGAAGCCACCAGGGGAGGTCCTCAAACCGAGGATGACCTTATTGAAAATTTGATTCAAAATCTGCCTCCCACTGTGCTGCCTTTAGAAGAGTTGGTAAAATACACCCAAGCCAATGGTTTAGTGGATCTATGTGTGACTGATCTGACCTCTCCCCGAGTTAAGAATGTGGAATTTGGCCCTGAAAGAACCTTGAAGATCAACTCATCCCTATCCCCCTCTCAGGAGAAGGAGTTTTGTAGCTTATTGAACCGCCACTTGGATGCTTTTGCTTGGAGCTATAAGGAGATGGAAGGAGTCCACCCTTCAGTCTGTACCCATCACATCTACATTAAAGAGGATTGTAAACCAGTCAGGTAGCCTCAAAGGAGGATGAATCCCACCCTTAAGGACATTGTTAAAGAAGAACTGCAAAAGTTGCTGGATGCAGGATTCATCTACCCCATCTCTGACAGTGAGTGGGTTTCTCCTTTGGTGCTTGTGCCCAAGAAGAACGGGAAGTGGAGAATCTATGTAGATTATCGAGAACTTAACAAAGCTACCAAGAAGGACCATTTCCCTTTGCCTTTCATAGATCAAGTGTTAGATGGCCTGGCAGGGAGGAAGTTCTTTTCCTTCCTAGATGGGTTTAGTGGGTATAATCAGATCCAAATTAGCTCAGAAGACCAAGATAAGACCACTTTCACTTGTCCATGGGGTACCTTTGCCTACCGGGTCCTTCCCTTTGGGTTATGCAACACTCCTGCCACTTTCCAGAGAGTAGTACTAAGCATATTTGCTGAGCTGGTTCATGATTCGGTGGAAATCTATATGGATGACTTTACTCCTTATGGGTCCAACTTCCAAGAAGCATTGACTAACCTGGGAAAAGTTTTAACCAAGTGTATTGAAATGAACTTGTCCCTTAGTCTTGAAAAATGTGAATTCCTGATGACTAAAGGGACCGTGCTAGGTCATACAATTTCTCAGCAAGGATTACAGGTGGATCCCAATAATATTGCTATCATCCAAAGGGTTCCACCTCCTCAAAAGGTAGGAGATGTTCGGAGTTTTCTAGGCTTAGCAGGATATTATAGAAGATTCATTAAATATTTCAGTAAGCTAGCCTCTCCATTATCTGGTCTCTTGGGGAAAGATGTTGAGTTTATATGGACTAACAGTTGTCAAGAGGCTCTGGATGCATTGAAAAGTAAGTTGGTAACTGCCCCAATCTTGAGAGGTCCAAATTGGGCCCTACCTTTCCACATTCATACAGATGCCTCGAACAAAGCCATAGGAGCAAACTTAGGACAAGTTGAATAGAAGCTACCATATGCCATATATTTTGTCAGTAAAAACCTGTCCAAGGCAGAGTTAAACTATACTGTAACCGAGAAAGAGCTCCTAGCTCTAGTCCATTCCCTAAACAAGTTCAGACACTACATCACTGGTTATCAAACATTCGTACACACTGATCATGCTGCAATTAGGTATTTTATGAATAAACCTGATGTAAATGCTCGTATCATTAGATGGTTACTTTTATTGTAGCAATTTGATTTGACCATTGTTGATAAGCCAGGTAAGGAAAACGTTGTTGCTGATTTTCTGTCTAGACTAGATTTTCCTACAGGTGAAAAAGGGATGGTGGATGATCAAATGCCAGATGAACACCTGTTTGTTATTTCAGTACTCTCTCCATGGTTTGCTGATATAGCAAATTACTTGGTTTCAACACAGTTCCTGCCACACCTATCCTCAAAAGAGAAGAGCAAGATCGTGAGGAAAAGCGCCCCATTCACTTGGATTGGGGGCAACCTGTTTAAACTTGGCCCAGATCAGATTTTGAGGCGTTGTGTCAGGGAGGAGGAAGTCTTTGACATCCTCCTAACCTATCATGATGGGCCCTGTGGAGGCCACTTTGTAGCAAAAAGAACTGCCTTCAAAATTCTACAGGCAGGCTACTATTGGCCCACTCTTCATCAAGATGTCAGGAGATACATCAGCCAATGTGACCGATGTCAAAGGATGGGGAAACCAACTCCAAGGGATGAGATGCCCCTCCAACCTCAAGTGAATTTCGAGCCATTTGAGAAGTGGGGCATGGACTTTGTGGGTCCTATCAACCCTCCTTCGAAACAAAAGTCTTACATCATTGTGTGCATGGACTACCTGACAAAGTGGGCAGAAAAAAAGGCAATCAAGGCAGCGACAGAAGAAAAGGTAGCTGAGTTTTTGAGGGAAAATATCTTCTACAAGTTTGGCTACCTAAGAGAATTAGTCACAGATCAAGGAAGTCAGTTTACCTCTAACCTGATTAAAGACCTGCTCACTCATCACAAGATTAAGCATAGAACTTCCACCCCTTATCATCCGCAAGAAAATGGACAGGTGGAAGTCACTAATAGAGCTTTGGAAGAGATTTTGACTAAAGTGGTGAGCAACAGCAGAAAAGATTGGGCAGATCGCTTGGTTGAGGCCACCTGGGCCTATAACACTACTTGGAAAACTACAACAGGTTTCACACCCTATGAGCTGGTCTACGGGAAGAAGGCTTTGCTGTCCATAGAATTTGAATATAACACATTGAGGTTGGTAGCTCAGCTGGACCTAGATCTCAGCCATGCACAACAAGAAATATTACTACAGCTGAATGGACTAGATGAACAGAGAATGCAGGCCCTTCTCCACTCAGAGGTGGTCCAACTTCAAAGAAATATATGGCATGACCGGCACCTTAAAGAAAAGCAATTTCAGCCAGGGGATTGGGCACTGTTATATGATTCAAGATACAAGGATTTCAAAGGAAAGCTGAGGACAAGATGGCTAGGACCATATACAGTGGAGAAATGCAACGACAATGGTTCAGTCCTTATCAGGACCATTGATGAAGAAGCCATCCCCATGCTCGTCAATGGGCATCGATTGAAAATATACAAGAAGCCCCTTTCTAAGCAGGAGTTCATTAGCCCCAAGAGTTAGCTTAATCGGTCAAATCAAGTGCCTCGCCAATGGGAGGTCACAGGGTCTAATCCCGAAAGCTCTTGGGGTTAGGTCAGTAAATAGGCCGAGGGGTGTTGATGCCCTTTGGGTGGCGTCCACTCAGTGTTTAAAACCCTGGACGTAGCGGCTACCCACTGACCCGGGTATCCGTGAACCAGTAAGTGAAAAAAAGCAGGAGTTCATTAAAACTCTGGGTAAATTAGTGCTGGTAGTGGAGTAGGCCCCTGTCTCCACTCCACCCACACCTTGAACATAAAAAAAAAACAAAAAAACAAAAAAAAAAAAGAGAAAAAAAAATAGGAACAGAAAAAAGGAATAAAAGATCCTTGGGTGAAAACCTCTTGGAGGTGCTCAGGGTAGATAGTGAGGGTGAAAACCTCCTGGAGGTGCCCCAGCTGTCTCAGACAAAAAAAAATAAAAAAAAATAAAAAAAAATAAACCTAATTTCTGTTGGATAAATTGCAGGTTGCAGGAAGGTTATTACAGGTTTTAGGAGGATCGCACAAGACAAAGACATAGGTCAGCACCAGGCTGCAAGCATCCCTCACAATCCATTCCTCCATGACCACTACGCTTTCCTAAGATTTGGTCTCATTCGGGCTAAGATTTCACCTTCTACAGGAAGTTATGTGTCTTCTATAGGAAGATCCTGTAGAACCTACAGACAAGCCAAAATTGATCTTAGAATAGGACCTGAAGGTTGGGAATCTACCCATGAGGCCTGTAAACCTCCTTGCTTCCCTCCATTGCCATATGTTCCCTTTTCCATCTCTGTACACCTTCATTGCACTCATTTTTTTCCCTGCACAGTCACACACAGAAATCCTGTTTTCTTCATACTGCCAGCAAAAACTTTTTAATGACAAATCAAGCAGCAGTTTTTCACTCACCATACCTGTTACCCTCCATCTAGACTCCTCATCAGCCGAGACCCTCGTCAACAGTATAGCCCTGCTCATTCTAGCTTGCATTCCAGGAGGAGAAGTAGCTACAGGACATCCTACAGGAATCCTGTAGCCGCTGATCCCTCTGAAAGACATACTCCAAAGACAGGGACAACAAAGTATGGCATAAAATGGAGCTCTACTTGAACGTATTAACATCAGCAACAGTCGAGGCCAAGCATGCAGTGTGCATGCAACAACAACAAATGAAGGAATGGGTTCCAAAACCCGAAATCTGCATAACACAGCTGCGACCACGCAGGTAAGTGCCTAAACTCGTTCTTCAATTGCATAAATTATATTTTAAAGCTGCATGACTATGGGAATGGTTCGGATTGAGTGGAATCAGTGGCCAGTTAACTGGCCACCCTCGGCTAGTTACACATCCTCGTGGAATCCAAATGAGCTCCGTTAAATTCAAAACTGCCGATTAGATGTGCAGCCAACACATGTGGAGTGTCCATTCAGGGAGAAATCGTCGGGACTAGTAGTGGTGGCGGTGGATAACGGGAGAAAGGAGGTGATGGCAGTTAGAAACATGCGGAAACATTATGGCTGTGACGTCGGATCAACGGTCCGGTCTGGCCACCTCATCCCCTCACCACGAATCACGCCGCAGTTAAAAGATGCTCAGTTGAAACATGCACCACCCTCTGTTCATTCTGCACTCACGATGTTCTTGACTGGAGTACACATCCACCACTTCCAGAACAGTTAACCAGTCATCCTCCACCAGTTTTTCTGCCTGTTTTCAAAAATCTCCCACCTATCGGGCTCTATCGGAAGCATAGTTTCATTCTACAAGAACCGGGAGCCATCTACAGGAAGGGTTCTACAGGAAAGGCAGAGAACAGCTCTACGGAGAGGAAATTCGGGATTTTCATCGGAATTCAAGCCCAAAACGAGGTAGGCTTAGGAAAACTCCTCTGTGCATGATTTGTTTGAGTAAGGTGGTAAATTGAACACGGTAGTAGATTGAAAAAAGAAAGTGGAAGTCTGCCTGTGCATTGAAAAAGTGAAAGTCTGCCTGCATATTTCCCTGAGTCTACACAATTTCTTTTTCTCTCTGCATTTGAAATCTCCCCATCCTTTTTCAAAATTCTCCTGTAAGAAAGATACATGCAGCAATAAGGGCCAGCCTATGTGAGTGTGTGAAAAAACGACTGTGCATATCTGTCTACGTGCTGAGAAAAGAACCTGTGTCCTTATCCTTTGTTCTATAGAAAAATTCTTTCTTTTCAAAACCAGGAAGTCAAATTCAAGGTGGCAGCAGTTTAAAACAGGAGAATTATTGCCATTTGATATTGCAAAGAAGCACCCGGGACCTTCCTTCTTGGGTTTAGAAGAGACCGAATTCAGTTATCCCCTGTTTCAGTGATTGACTGTTTTTTCCACCTGAGCATTTTCCTTTCTGGTTAAAACATAAAAAGATCACTCAACACCAAGCCAGGAGGATTCATAAGGAAAGAACCCTTAGAATCTAGAAAGTTGCATGAGCACCCTGAGGTGGTAGACCTTTTCACCTCGAGCAAATTGGATATCTTTCTTTGACAAAATTCAGGGTTATGATGAGGAAATAACTGAAGAGTTTTTAATGTCCCTGAGACCACATTCAAAGACATATGCCACAGTTAGTTTTAGGGGTTTGAACCTAGAACTTACCCCTGAGCTCATCAGTGGAATTACTGATCTACCATTGGGGCTCCCTTGGAGCAAAGAAGAGAGATCATTGGGCCAAGTTGCTAAGAAAACATTTTTTCTGCCCAAGGAGCATCCTGTAGAAGACAAAAACGGAGTTAGAAGGACAAGCTTGCCTCCTCTCTGGAGTGAAGTTAGTTATCAAATTATGAAGTATATCACATGTGAAGGGAGGTTTAGCATCATCTATGGATATCATTTCAGGTTGTTACATGAATTAAGGCATGGGATGGACTTGCCTCCAGCCAAGAAACTGAGCATCCCATATTTCCTTCTTCAGTCCTTAATTGAATGTGGTACAAAGCTAAATGAAGGGATCCTAGATCAGTTGGCCCACCATGGGCTCATCAAACTGTTGGTGGAAGATGCTTTACACACCTATACTGTTCCCATAGCTTGGGAAACCTTCATAAATATGTCCAGGGATGATAACATTAGAACTTTGGCTGAGAACATCACCCCATCCAGCAGTGAGGAGGGGGAGCAAACTAAAGAAATTTAGAAGAACAATGATGAGGGAGCACAGGACATTCAAGCAGAGGGAAAAATAGAGGAAGAACAGAAAGAAAAAGAATAATTTGGCAAGACTGCTGAACCTAAGACAGCAAAGGAGAAAACAACAAAAACAGAGAAAGGGAGAAAGACAAAGGTTGGGAAGAAAAAGGCCAAGAAAGCCCAAAAGAAGACTGCCACAGCCAAGGCAGGGACCCAACAAGAAAAAGAAAAGACACACCCTGAGATATCAGTGACACAAGCAGAAACAATGGGCATAGAGATTTCTACAGGAAGTGAAGAAAAAGAACAGCAGGAAGAGAAATCCCCTGAAATGTTGGCAAGAGAGGCAAAAACTGTGCTTGCTGCATTACGCACACCTACAAAACAAAGAGGAAAAAGAAAAAGGACCTCCATGTACTTCAAAGCCAGGAGAAGCACAAGGATCAAAGCAGGCAAACCTCAGCCACTGTCCAAGGAATTGATTGTCATTGAGGACTCACCCACTAAATAGAAGGAAGAGTCTCCTTCCAAGATATCCATCACCTATGAAAGAGGAAGCCCAAAAACCTCTACATGGAAAGAGAAAATTAAGTCAATGGACTCAAAGGCAGTTCTACAAGAAGCTGCAACATCTCTACAGGAAACTCTAGCCAAGTTAAAAGAGACTAAGAAATTGGAGGAGAAGGTAGCTAAACAATCACAAGGGGAGAGCAAAACCGAAGAAATACCTGAACCTACCCCTCAACCTGATTTGGGCTCATATTACAATCTGTTAGAGGGTGGGAAAATCATCCCACAGAAATTTGTTGTACCATTATTTTTCGAATTAGAGAAAGAGAGGATCAGAACACACACATGGATGAAAATTTCCAAATCGAGTTGAGGACATAGGCAACATGGAGGAGAAGTTAAAAGAATTAAGGGGAGAATTGGCCATGGTAAGGCATGTAGAAAGCTGCAAAAGAGCCCAGCTACAGGAGGAGAATGAGCTGCTGAAAAAACAGTTGCAGCTACAGGAAGTCCACAAGGAAGATAGGCTGTCCATTTTGGGAGGGAAACAACAGCAAGAAGGACCTCCAGCAGACAAGGACACAACTAAGAAACAACAGAAAGAGGAAGAGCTACAAGCTAATGTGGAAATGATAACAAAACTGCTGCAAGAACAAGAATCTCAGGCAGCAAAAGAAATACAGGTTTTGAAACAGCAGTTGCAAGAGAAAGAGGCCCAATTGGCCTGCATGGCCAGTTGGGCAATAGAAGCCTTACAATGTAGGCAACCTACTAAATCTTATGCCTTATATCTTAAAGATCAATGGTTGCAATTTCAAATTAACACATTGGCCCAAAGGGGCACCATTCCATTTCAGAATTACAATCAGTTTATGTATTTGTGTGACAATAGCTCAGCTGAAGATAAGGCCAAGTTAGCAGAATTCTATTTACACAACTTGGCACTTCCAAACATGAATCTATGGGACCCTAATGCTGCATTGGGAGATGTGAAACTCATGGCCATGGCTTCTTGGTTAAGCCATGAGGAAAAGAGGGCAGTAGAAATTCGGAAAGTTATGGACAGGGAGCTAAGCGAGCCACTCATGATCATGGCAGAACTAGAAGATCCCTCAGCTTTAGTATATGCCCATTAGCACCTCGCGAACAACCCTAAGGTTCTCCCAGACTATGTTGAAAGGCAAGCTTAGGCCATTGCTCACTTTGAGGACATGGAAAGACTGTTTGGTGATAATTGCATTCATGCTTGCACAAGGAGATGGAACACATTGCCTCATAGTCTAAAAATAAGAGAGTACCACTCTCGAACCAGAATGAGGGAGGCATTGGCAAGAGTGCCACTTTATAAACAGTTAATGCAAAATCTGAAGGCCAACTGGATTGGCCTAAAGTTCAGTCCTCCATTACTTTTAGGACTGCTAGAAGGGGTCAAAGAAGAAGAAGAACGTAGGCAATGGGAGGAAGTAAAGAGAAAGGCAGGGTTTCATGACCGAGAAGAGGACATCACCTCGGAAGCCTGGGATGCCAGAGAGGCAGTCAAAGCAAGCAAAGATGATGAGCTGGATTAGTTTCTCAGAGGATGAGAAACACATTCAGCAGGGGGGTGATGATGAGCCCCAAAAATGGGTAACTTTATGGGCTCATTTTGCCTATTATTCTTGACTAATCCACCATTCTTCATAGTTTTATGCATGCTTTTGAATATATTTATGTTAATTGAATGAATGAGAATAGTCACTTGACCACAAAGTCTAATATGTGCTTATTACAGATTTTTGGACATCTTTTGGACCAAGGTCAAGCATTTATGAGCAAGTTGACAGCCAAATACGAAGGAACAAGGCTAAGGATTTGTAGGAAGGGTGTCTCCTGCACTAAATGACCCCTTCCTCGAGTTCTCCACCATCAGCTTGGAGTTCAACAACCCACCAAAGATGATTTCAAGGGGCAGTCGAGCAGGTTTTGTGAAGTGGCTGATTAACTGCAGTTTTGAACAGCCAAGCTCCTAAAGTTAAGGAGGACTGTTGGGAGTCCTCGTGTTGCATAAGTAGGAAGGCTTCAAGCCTTGGTAGTTTAGCTATTGAACAGTTGTTTTTCGCACTTTAGTGCAGCTCTGCATTTCAGCTCATTTTCGAGCTCTTGCTGTAAACAGTTTTGTGACATGACTATTATTTTTTGAGTAATGGAGATGAATTTCACTTTGCACCAGCTTTGAGCTTTCTTAGGAGGCTGTAGCTCTTGGGGTTGGGCCCAACCCAAGTGCCAGTACCTCCTTTGTGTACTTTTATGTGTTTTCCTTGCATTCATAGAATAATTTATGTTATTTAGGTTAAGATCTTACTTTGTTTTTGATGATTAAAATAGCTTTTCATGATTTAGGTTGATTTGACAGTTTGATAATAGAAAAGATCTGCAAAAATTCCATCAAGCAGTCCTTGATCTCATCTCTCCCTCCTTGGGAACATGAGCTGGGACCAAGGCATACTTGCTGCCACAAAAACATTGTTTTTGCCTTCCAATGCAATTGCTAGTGTTAGATTTGGAATTAGCGAAGTTGATACCAGTTGTGTCTTCATGTTTAGATCTATTCTTGCTTAGTTCCCATAGCTATCTTGCATGATTCCCTGTCCATAAACTTCTGTTTATCATGTTTCTGGTTTTTAGGTCAGATTAGGTCAAAATAGATAGATCTCTGGTTTTTCTAGTCTTTGTTCAATCAGTTTTGGAAAATAGTGTGCAGAGTACCTGTAATACATTCCTACCTACCCTTCCTCCATCATCCAACCTGTTCCAACCCCTAATCCAAGATTCCTTCCCTTCATTCGCCACACTTTCCCAATTTGCCCTAATTTCTATATTTTTGTGCAACATTGCTTTCTCCATCCTTGAACAAATCCAACCATCTTCATCACTCCTGAGCTTCATTTACCAGGTCCCACACCTCTTAACAACCTTATCCATCCTTCATTTCCACTTCCCCACCATTTTTCCTCCATCAATCCTCTAAAATCCTCTTTTGGCCGTTCCTGTAGAACTTCCTATAGAACATCCTGTAGAACCCCTGCAGACTTCCTGTAGAAGTTCACGTGAGCAGTTTTCCGAGATCTGATCACTGTGAAACTCTCTGGAAGGGTGCTAGGGACCCCTTAGGCCCTCTTCTCACCTTCCCAACCTCCTGCAAGTGCCCACTCCATTTCCTTTCGCCAATCAACCTCTGCACAGTAAAAAATAGTTAAAGCACATGCATAATAATTCTGCAAGATTACTCAAAAATACAAAAAGATGTTTTTTCCAGATTTTACTTCAGAAGTAGCTTAGTCACATGCATTTTACCTTTCCAAGAGTCAATGGCATCCATTCCTGCAGCTTTCATCTCTTTTCTTGCACCAGTAGGATTAGTCGGTAAAACTAGGGTTTGCATTTCCTTTCAGCTTTCAGCTTCTTTCTGCAAGTATACTAGCATCTTTTGAGTTAGATTTCATCCATCACAGTTAAAAGCTTCTTCTAAGAGCTCATATAATTTGGCTTAAGCTCCTAGCGAACTTGTGCCAGCTGATCAAGTGACAGCTTGCGGCAAGAGCTAGTACTTGTGCATATAGCATCGTCGCTTCCAAGTTTGTTACGAACAACTGGGTTGATAAAAGTAAAGAAGGGAGTCCCAGGAGTTGCAGCATCATTGCTGCAATACTGGAGCCCACCATAGCTTCACAAACATCATTATCTACTGTGGGGAACTGTGAGTCATCCAGTGTGCACCACGTAATTAGTGCAATGAACAATAACAACGAGGCATAGTCGAATGCCTTGCCCTCCTCTTGGACTTTGCGGAAATCGACTAAGAATTATTTACACAGATAGCTCGCCTAGTTTTATTGGATGCCATTGCTACACTGTGCAGCCAAGGAAACAACTCGGGTCAGCACTTCATCTGCATGACATCTCTGCAATATTTTTCATCCAAAATGGAAGCAGCGAACCTCACATCTTCGTTGGATATGGAGCTAACAACGTAGCCCCAGGACTTCTTTACTAACCCAAATTCGCTCTTCAACTAGTCCGCCAACTTATTTTCATGCATCTTACCCACAGAGGCATCATTTGGGTTCGCGCCTTGATAGGGGAGTGCGGTGATCCTCCTGGTCAACCTCTCATCAATGGGGATGGGTGTCCCCAGCAATAGATACCCATCGTGCACCAATTTCAGCAATTGGCGCACACAAATCATGTTGATATTACTTTGCCCAAAGTGAGGCACATACAACATGTTTAGAAGACCCATGCACTGGATTCCATCCACCCACTTTATTGGCTCTACCCTTGTGACTCCCACTTCTTCAAAATATATGAATCTCAAATAATTGTTGCATTGAAACTCAAGGTACTTCGTGAAATAATTCAGATCCCAGTCCTCCATCTTAAAATATGGTACTTGTGCCAATAGCTCACCCTCTATGGGTACATTCTATGGCAATAACCAAGGACTGCCTGATATTTTAATGCATCTAGGTCCTTAGAGACCTTGGATGTTGGCTTCCTTAGTGGCATGTAAGTAAGCAGTCTAGAGATAGGTTCAACTTCTTCTGCAGGGATATCCTCCAATCCCTCAACCAATTCTTCTTCCTCCAAATCCTTAGGTTCCATAGGCTGCTTGTTTTTTTCCATCTTCCCCTTTTGCCTTCACTCTGTATGTATCTTTCTAGGGGATTGGCGCACTAGTGGAGGTTGGGGCTTCTTCTGCTTCATTCCATCCGGTGTTGACATAGGTGGTTTCAGTTGCATTCTTGGAGAGAAAAGTGCGGTAGTATAGGTAGGTGGTGTAGCAGTCATCTTGGAAAGGCTCTCCTAGAAGAGTTTCTTTTGCAACGCAGCCAAATCTCCCTCAAACCCAAGCCCCCACTACGAAAATTCCTGCTCTACCTCTTTCT
This sequence comes from Pinus tabuliformis, assembly GCA_031772625.1. Classification (NCBI taxonomy): domain Eukaryota; kingdom Viridiplantae; phylum Streptophyta; class Pinopsida; order Pinales; family Pinaceae; genus Pinus; species Pinus tabuliformis. The sequence continues at coordinate 1,142,844,754 of CM062811.1, read as the reverse complement.
AATCTCGTCCAGACATATAGAAGCCTTCTATGCTCAAACTTATGTGCAAAATCTCAAGATAATCTCTATAAAAGCAAAGTGTCTGAATGTGGAGCCAGATCTACCTCATTAATGCTTTTTTGGTGGCATATTTCCAAAGATATGCTTCTTAAATGCTTTTCCCCCACTCCCTTTAACGTAAAAATAGCCATGCAATAATATACAGTGCTTCCAAAGGTCACTTTTTGGCCAGGCTACCCAGGACCCACCTCGCTCGCACAGCTCCTTCGTCGCAGCCCCCATTAGTGCCTTTCTCTTAACCATCGCGCAACCTAATCTCTTCACCAAAATTTTCTCCTAGCAGAGTATTTTGTAGTCTCTTACTTCCTTCCAACTTCCTGAAGTACTAAGACTATCCTGCATCCATGTAGTCATCGCACATGGGTGGGATCGCCCTTGTACAACTTCAATCGGCTCCCATTGATTCTTCCTAGAAATAACTACTCGTTCAGCTTTGTGAGTTGAACTGCACCTCCATCTGTAATCTCCTTGACGATGTATGGTCCCAGCCAATGCATCTAAAACTTTCCTGAGAACTTAGTAAACTTGTTATCATACATCAGCACTAAATCTCCATTTTTAAAGGTGTGTTTCTTAATGTGGCGATCATGCCACGCCTTTTCTCTAACCTTCTACACCTGCTAATGAAAACCTACCAAGAATCGATATTCTTCTAACTCGAGTAGTTGCGCGAGGAATTCTTCCATTATATCCTGATCTTCCATCTCCATGACTGCAGCAATCCTCAAACTAGGCACTATGTACTCCATTGGCATCATCGCTTCTTGTCCATAAACTAGTCGAAATGGTGTTTTTCCAATCAACTTCTTACATGTTCTATATGCCCAAATAACAACTGGTATGCACACATCCCAATCGTTCCTATTCACATTACAGATCTTCGTTAGAGCATTCTCTAGGATCTTATTGAAAGTTTCAACTGTTCCATTTGCTTGAGGATGGTATGGCGTCCTTTTCTGATGATACATCTGGAATTATTTTAGCAAAGTAGAAATCGTTTCATTCAGAAAATGCAAACCCCTGTCGGTCATCAAAATATTAGGACAGCCAAACCTAGATAGAATGTACTCAAATATAAACTTCACAGTTGTAGCTGCATTGAAATCCTTCATGGGTTGCACCTCAACCCACCTAGTCAAGTATTCTATCATTGTGATGATGTAGCGCACTCCTGTCTTCCTTCCTGGTGGCTGAATATGCCTGAAAAATTCTATTTCCCATTTTTCGAATGCTCGTAATGATAGTTATGGGTTCATAGGAAATGCATCCCTTCGCGAAGGCTTCTTGATCCTTTGATATACATCACATGCCCTACAATACTCCTTTGAATCTTTGTGCACGTTTGGCCACCACAACCTAGCTCGTAGGATCTTTTGCGCAGTCACTTTTCCAGCATAATGTCCTCCAACAACTCATCCATGTGCTTCGGTGAGGATACTTTTTCTTTCATAATTGGTACATAACTACATAGAACTTCATCTATCCCCATTTTGTACAAGTGTCCTGCAATTATGGAGAAATTTGCAACCCTGAGCACCAATTCCTTCTTTTGTTGCATCGTATCCTTCAGGATCTACACCCATAGACAGGAATTGGATTATATCTACAGAATTTTCATCTGCAATGTGCACAACAAAGAGATGCACATCAGGAAATCCTTCATTAAGACTTGTAGGTTCTTCATCATTCTCAATCCACGAAAGGTGATTGGGTCCAACATTTAATCTTCCTGGCTTCACAATTACTTTGAAGTCATACTCCTGAAATAGCAGTAATCACCTACAATTTTTCCACCCCAACACAAGTTTGTTGACCAGGTACTTCAAAGTTGAATGGTCTGTATACATTTTGAAGTGCGCACCCAACAGATAATTCCTGAACTTCTGGAGCACATATACCATCGCCAACCCTTCACACTCTATGGTTGAATAATTCTTCTCCGCCTTAGACCAATTTCTGCTTGCAATTTCAATCGGATGGTCAATATTTCCAACACCTAGTTCTATTAAAAATGCTCATAATGTTATGCAGGACGCATCCACATGTACATGAAATTCTTTCTTCCAATCGGGGAACACTAGAATAGGTGTTGTAACCATCTTTTCCTTCAAAACATCTAAGATTTTCTGGCAATCATCATCCCAGCAAAATGTCGCATCTTTCTTCAATAATTTCTCCATGGGCGCAGTGATCTGCGTGTATGCCTTAATGAACTTTCTATAGTATCCTGTATGGCCCAATGTTTCACACAATTGTTTTACATTCCTCAGGGGATCCAAATTGATAATCACCGCAATTTTAGCAGGGTCCACCATCAACCCTTTCTTACAAACATGGCCCAAAAGTATCCCATATGGTACACAAAATATACACTTCTTCAGATTTAGGGAGATCTGATACTTCCTACAAGTATCCAACATTAGGCGAAGACTTGAAACATGTTTTTTAACTAACCCGAACATCATCTAATCATCAAAGTAGATCTCCAAAAACTTGTGAATAAATTCCTTAAAGGCTGCGAATACCACCCTAGAAAAGATCGCAGGGGCATTCTTAAGTCCAAAGGGCATAATTTTATACTGAAAAGAGCCCCATTCTGTGGCAAAGGTATTCTTACTTTGATCTTCTGGTGCAATATTGATCTGGTGATATCCTAAGAATCCATCTGTAAAAGAGTATGCTTCTTGACCACCAACATTCTCCAAGACTTCATCTGTGAACGACGTAGGGAATGGATCATGTACAAAAGCATCATTCAACTTCTTGAGGTCTATGCAAATATTGATTTAACCCTTTGTCTTCTTCTCTTGAACTACCATAGGACTAACCCAGTCTAATTCTTCTACAGGCTCAATAATCCTTGCTACAAGCATCTTATCCAACTCTTCGTACACATTTTCTTTGTATTTAGGATTCAATCGGTATGGGCGCTGCTTTACTGCATTTTCATCTGGCTTCAGATTGATCTTCATAACACCTAGATCACCTATTATCCCCTTTAGATCAGAGAACTTTGTTGGAAACAAGTCCTAATATTCACATAACAACTCCACGACCTTGTCAACTATGTCCTCATCCCAGTAATCGCCTATATTCACGAACTTCGGTTGTGCTTCTGACCCAATGTTCACTTGCTTGGTCTTCAATGGTTTTGAAATGTCAGGAACCTCTACCTCAAGCCCAACGACTTCGCGTTGTCCCTCTGACTCAGGGATACTGATATTCTTGGGATCTTCCTCACCTTCTTCTGTGGTAACATTGTAGCACTCTAGAGCATGGTGCAGCTGCGTGCTCCAGTTAGGTTGTACCCACGTGATAGGCTCTACAGGTGTTTTGAATATCATAGCCTTGATTTCTTGTAATGCTTCATCAATACATTTGAATCCATCCTCAAAATTGAATGTTAGCAAAAAACTCTCCTTCATAACATCCCACTCCATAGTTCCATGTTGTAGATCTATTTCTAAGTGCCAATTCATTAGAATAGTATCCAAGGTGTGGTAGAATATATGTACCCATTCAGGTTGTGGTTCCTCTCCCCATGCTTTCGTCCAATGAGCCAGATGCTCACGCGGATCATCCTTCCTTGTATATTTTTCAATAATGCGGGTATTTGCATAGCCAAATCGCAACTTCATCATCCTTCAGTACTCCTTCCAGTTTGCAAAACTGTCCTTATGTGTACCCCACCATCTGGCAGGTGTAGCTCTCAACGTAATGTCTAGTGCCTAGAACCGATGCTCCTTCGGTACATCCCTTTCAAATTTATCAAGAAATAAATTTACATCTTCTAAGCCATCATAATATGGTAAATTGCGTACCTCAGTGGATATACATCAGAGTGATTTAGTAAGTCTGTTGCATCGTAGCATTGATACTTCATGCAATCTATTTTTCCAATGCTCAAGCTCCTCATCTGAATCTGAGTTGTAGGAGTTGTCATTTTCCCAAGTAATTCTTCCATCCACCATAGGATTGATCCAATCCTCATTCCGCACAGTAAGCTTATAGATCTATTCAATATCATCCTCCTCATAGTAATCTCGGACTGGTTCAGTATACCGTGCACCTTCGGCTAGATCCAATGGAACAATGACTCTCAGTTCCTTCTTCTCAAACATCATGCTGTGCTTCTTTAGGTTGATGACCACATTCATATCAAACACCCAATCAATTCCAAGTAGTGCTGGGTAGGGATTACTATCATCCACTATTTCAAATACCTCAAAATCAGTTATAGTGCGCGCCCCTTCAATGTTTATAGTTACTCCATGTAGGCATCCCATAGGAATAATCTTTTGTTGGTTTTCCATTCACAACTGAATTGGGGACCAGAATTGATGAGGGTCTTTTGTCCCTAGACCCATGAATATAAGCATCTTCCTAGTGTTCGCCATACTAAATAGCGGACGTGGAGGTGGAGGTGTAGTGGACGGGTGTGGAATTCCTGTAGTGCCCTGATCTACTGACTGCAGTGCATCTCTAGATGTCTTTGGACTATTACTTTATTCTTCACTATCAGATGCTCCCAAAAAGGACTATACTTAGCAAGTGTATCTAGATATTTTCTTAATTGTTTCCCACTTCGCATTGCTCCCATCAAGCCTTTTCTAAACATCAACTTAGTGGCATAACCTGTTTCTTGCACAATAGAATTTTAATCCATGTTTTCAAAGACTTCAAATACTTACCTCTTGGTCCTTTGAAAAATTGGCGTTCAACTTTTCTATATCTGACAGACGCATCAATCGTGAACTCAACGATAAATCTACCCAAAATACTATAGATCCAGTAATCGACAGCGTTTGCAACCTTGTATTCTGATCCTTCCAGGCGCTTCACTAACTCTGGAGTCCACACAATAGGGTTATCCAACTTCTAAGAAGATTGACCATGTGCCGATTTAGCCAACCATTTGTATAATTCACACGGAAAAGTGCCAAAGAAAATTTTGTGTTCATCTGTATACAGATATCTCTGTAACCACTCTTCTTTCGACAGATGCGGATTCCTGTTTTCTTGAGGTGCAAATTGATCCAAGATATTTTTCTTATAGATGTATTAAAAGAATTACATGGGTAAATTGCAACTTAACCATAGAAATTTAATGTGCACATGAGAGAAGAAGAGAAACACATAAAAGCATGAAAGAAGACAAGAGACTTGACAATGGAGTTTGTCCAATTCAGACTACGTCTCCGGGCCTTGCTCGATCAATGGGGAGGCCTTCATTCATTAAGTGGCATGAAAAAGAAGAAGTATAATCAACATTTACAAAAAGGAGTCTTATACCTCCAATATGGAAAATGGCCGAAAATGGAGAGATCTATTACAGAAAATGGCATTACCATTGAGTTCCTATCACCGAGACGTGCAAAATCAATATAAAACTTGCCCAATTCTGACACTGGACCAAAACTGACCCCCTAGAAAATGTGCTCAGGCAAGGTTCCGCCCCCTATCATAGACCTGCTCATGGTTCCGCCACCTTCAATTCTTCTATCTCGAAATACATGCACGCTCTTCTACCTCGGTGCACTGTGCAAAAAGGTTGATATACATTTTGGTGGGCGAATAAAACAAGAAAGGACCGTTGGCGCATTGTTAAATAAGGAAACTAGTTGAGGAGGGGTTGGGGGATCAAATCCCACCCCTCTCGAATTAACCTGCATATATTTTAATGTGCTAATATTGGGCGGTGGATCCACTGTTTTGGGTGGCATGCGCCCCATTTCCACAGGCCCTTCGTTGTATATGGGTGAGGTGGAGGGGCGGCGACGTTGACAGCTCGCGTCCCATTTCCACCGACCCTTCATTGTATATGGGTGAGGTGGAGGGGCAGCGGCGTTGACAGCTCGTGGCCCCCACCATATGTGCATCATTTTTTTTGGTGGACTCTGGGGTGGCGGGGTCATGCCCGCCCACCCAAATTCCATTTTAAGTTTTAGTTAAGGTGATTCTGGGGGCGACAGGTTCATGCCCGCCCATTTTTTAATATATTTTTATTATTTTGTTTTTTGTTTTTTGTTTCTTCTTTTTTTAAATAAAAATACGGTTCCACCAAACTTAGTAATTTTCGAGGACCTTAGGGATATTAGAAAAATTAACGGACCAACAATTTCTCCCAGAAAACTGGCCAGATGCCGGTGCCAGATTCTTGCCAAATTGTGCCCTCCTTAAGCCTGCCACATGGGTAAGTCAACCTCAAACATTGAATGCTTATATCTTCTTCATACAAACTTAGATTGGAGTGTCATTCACACCGTTGGAATCAGGGCGACGAGCACTTCAATCTAATGTCAAGTTAATCGACTTTCTGCCACTTTGAATTTTGAGCCTTTTCCATGCCATTGGTGTTTGGAGATCCACTTGGATCAATCCTCCCCATTGAGGAGCTTTTGGACCGCCAAAAGCTTTATCAGTCAATTGGCAAGTGAAGGAATTGTTCCCTCACTCTTTCTTTTTCCAACCATTTTTCCTTGCTAGGGTGCATCCCTTTGAAACCAACTCGAAGGTATTCCACATCTCCCCGTCATGAAGTCCTAGTTCTTCTGTCAAGGATGATATCTTCAGGCAACTCGTCGAGATACTCTGGTGCAAAATCATCAACTGTAGGAACTGATCCCACCTCTTCATTCTGTCCTTGCTAATATGGAACCACACTTTGTCGCCCACTTGAAATTGATGGTCGACTCGGTGTTTTTCATGTCGAGCCTTGTACCAGGCTTGACTTTTCTCCAACTGCTCATGTACTGCTTGGTGAATCAACTGGATCCGCTGAATGAACCACTGTGCTTTGTCCCTGTCATCACATCCACTGGAGTCATCTTCCCTTCCAAAGACCATATCAAAAGGATCTTTGGGTAGGTAGCCAAAACATGTCTCAAATGGTGAACAATGTGTAGATGAGTGCACTACTCGATTGTAGGAATGCTGCACATATGGAAGATGCTCATCCCACAACTTAGGATGTTTCCCACAATAGCCTTGCAACAAGTGTACCATGGTGTGGTTGAAAACCTCTGTCTATCCGTCAGTTTGTGGATGAAATGCCGTGCTTCTTTTCAACTTGGTGTCCATCATCTTCCACAAGCTGGTCCAAAACTCTCTGAGAAAGTGAGAGTCTCGATCTGACACAATCGATGTGGGCAACCCAAAATGGACCCAAACATGCTGAAAGAAAAGATAAGCAGTCTGCTCTGTAGTGATCTGCTTTTTACAAGGCATTAAAATACACATCTTACTAAAACGGTCAATGACGACATACAAATAGTCATGACTTTTTCTAGACAAAGGAAAACCTCCTACAAAATCCATCGACACACTTTCCCATGGATGACTCAGAATAGGGAGTGGTGTGTAGAGCCCGAGTTTTCTATTAGAGGGCTTTGAAACATAACACATCACACATCCCTTTACATAGCGAGTCACAATGTTCTTCATATGAGGCCAAAAGCAAAATCTTTGTACATGACACAAAGTTTTTTCAACACCAAAATGACCAGACACAAGGGAAGTGTGGGCCTTCCGGATTACATGTACCCTTTCCCCTATGGGTATGCACAATTTACCAAGGTGATACAATAGTTTCCCCTGCAAGTGATAGTTGTTCACTTGTGAACCATGGGTTAGTTTTGCATAAATCTCCTTAAATTCATCATCGTTAGCATATTGTTCAGCATAACTCTCAAAAGATAACGAAGCATTATGCAAAATAATAGAAGCAGAAATAGGAGGGAAAGATAGCATATCAGCCACTTTGTTGCTAGTGCCCTTCTTATACTTTATTACCAGATGAAATTGTTGAAGAAAACCCATCCACCTGAAATGACGAGCTTGCTGTAACTTGGTTTTGACTGAAGATACTACAAGGGCTGATGATTTGTATGGATGATGGTCTCCTTACCGATCAGGTAGTGTTTCCACTTTTTCATACTCTGGACCAAGGCATATAACTCTTTGTCATAAGTGGGATAGTTTATCACAGCCTAAGAGAATTTCTCTTAATGGTAACATATCGGCTTCCTTTGCTGCATCAGTACAACTCCCATGGCATATTCGATGGCATCTGTCTTGATCTTGAATGGCTGCAGGAGATCTAGTAAGGCCAAGACTGGTGTGGTGCTGATCTTTTCTTTCAATATTTTGAAGGACTTCTATTTCTTTCCTCCCCATTGAAAGACTTACTTTACACTTGCCAGTGTGTGTAGAGGTGCTGCAATAATAGAGAAATTGGCAATAAATCTCCTCCAATACTGCACTGCACCCAAAAAGCTGTGAACCTCGGTTACACTAGTAGGCTTAGGCCAATTTACAATTGCTTCAAATTTAGAAGGATCAATTTTTAACTAACTGTGACCAACAATATGACCTAGGTAAACCAAAGAGGTTTTCCCAAACTCACACTTTGACAATTTTACATAGAGTTTTTATTTTTTCAATACATCAAGCAGTTTCCTTACATGGCATACATGTTCATTTCATCTTTTCCTAAAGACAAGAATATCATCTAGATATACAAGAACAAATTCATCAATGAATGTCCTAAAGAGATCATTCATGACCCTCAAGAAAGTGGCTTGAGCGTTGCAAAATCCGAATGGCATCACCATCCATTCGAACAACCCTTGTTTGGTTTTGAAGGTGGTTTTCCACACATCCTGCTTTGCAATTCAGACCTGGTGATAACCACTATGCAAATCCAATTTGGTGAAATAGATAGCATTCTTTAATTTATCTAGTAAATCATCAATGTGCGGGATATGGTAACGATTTTTCACCATGATCTTGTTTAGTGCTTGGTAATCCATGCACATCCTCCATGTGCCATATTTCTTCGACACTAAGACAATTGGTGAGCTGCAAGGAGAAGTGCTCGATCTGATGACCCCTTGGTTCAATAGTTCCTGCACCTGCTTTTTGATATCCTCCATCTCAATAGTCAACATCTTGTACATGCCAATATTTGGTAAAGGAGTGTCATGCTGCAAATGGATCTCATGCTGGATTTCCCTCTTCGGAGGTAATCCCCTTGGTTCCTGAAATATCTCATCATAGTTAGAAATTAATTCACATAATTCCTTTTTATGCACATGATCACAACCATGGAAAACATCGGTTAATTCCACATATTTCCCCCTTACAACCATAAGCACGCAACCCTTATTGGAATTCACCAACCTCTTCATTTGTCCTGCACTTACAAGGTGTTGAGTCACAGAATAGGTATGCATTTACTATTAATCTCATCATCCTTTTCCTTTATTCTTATCTTTTCTATATCTTAATGTGTCAATCTATTAAGGAGTTAGGGTAAGAAATGAAGGAATTATCTACAGTTACGACTTAGCTAATTATTACCCTTCTTTATGCAGGAAAACAAGAAAAGAGATAAATGTTGTTCCCTAATGAAGGAACAACAAAAATCGGCAAGCGAAGGAAGGAATGCGGCAGTTGCAGATAAGGCCAAAGCAAATCAGAAGGATCAGTGTAAGAAAGGAAAGGATGTCTGAAGTTAGAAATTTGTTGCACATTTATCATTTATCTTTTACCCTTTCCTATTATAAAAGGAGACATTTGTAAGAAGGGAAGGGGGAATATCTGTTACTATTGAAATTGTAATTTTAATTACAGACTCTCGCTGTCGAGAAGAACACGAATATATTGTAATGCTCATTCAGTTTGATGATTAATATATAAGTGAAGTTGTTGTTCCCTCGCGTTATCTGAAGTAACTTAGCAGTGTTCGCTGGCGGCTAAGGGCCCGACCTCTGGTGGATTCCACTGCTTTCTTTGTGTCATACATTTCCAATTCTTGCAAGTGTGATGGTTTTATAATATTCTTGCTTTCTGTGATTTTATCTCCTTCGTTGTTTATTATTTTCCGGTGTTGACAGAATATCTTTGCTTTATATAATTTACAGTATTGTCGTTGATTCAATTTACTTTCATTTCGGATCAAGTTACTTAGATAAATATTCCGCTTGATGTAATCAACTGTCAAGAGTATTAACTATCGCTGTTAGACTCTCAGATTGATATCATTGTTGTTTAGATTATTTACTGAAGAGTGACTTTGATTTAGATCAAATTAGTTCCGAAGAGATGAATTAGCACTACTATACTCTGAACTGATGCTGTTGTTACTTGAATTGCTGTAAGATTTGATTATGTTAGAGGATTGAGTTTTCTTTAATTGCAATTGGAATTTACTAGATGCATCCGTTTACTCTTGTATTAAAAGATCTATACTGCAATCTATAAAACATTACTCTCTGAATTAAATAGCAGCCACATATTGTGTACACTCTTGAAATAAGAATACTTGCCTGGAATGATAATTAATGTGAAGATAATTAGGAGTTTTAAAAGGCACCTTTTATCAGTCAACATTTTGGCGCCATTGCCAGGGAGAGTGTAGCCATTTACAAAGAGTGATGTACATCTGATAATTTTTGTTGAGGAAGAATTGGGTATTGAAAACGGAAGGTAAGAACCTACGTAACGAGCAAGTAAAGTGCTTGCCCCTATGCCTGCTTTTTAGCACAATTACAGAAAACTAAGGTAGGTGTTTGATGCTTGTTTGTTGAGAGAGAATTGGGTATTAAAAACGAAAGGTAAGAACCTGCATACGAAGCACGTAAAATGCCTACTCCCCCGCCCGCTTTCCAGTAGAATTGTTAGGAACTTAGGGTAGAGATAAACATTTGAATTGTTTGCATGAATGACTAAGAAGAAAAAAACCGAAAACAATCCAATTCCACTACCCAAACCCAACAAATCTAAGGGACCGGTGACCCTTGGATGATCAACTTTCATAGACGACATCTTAAAGAAATTTGAATCTCAACCATCAGTAGGTCCTTGAAACATTGCCTCCAGACAACCTACTGTCTCCCTTCGGGCCACAGGCTCACCATCTGTAGCCTACGCTGAGGTCCACAACAAAACGGTAGGAACTGAGCAGAGTTTTCAAGAAATTGAAAATTCGCACCCAATTTCCTCACAAGAAGGGAATTCTTGTAATATTCGTGAAGGAGGAGGAGAAATAAGGGAAACAGAGGAGCCAAGATCCCCTCAGATAGTAATTCAACAAGGAACACCCAGTATCCCAATTCGCACCCCATTTCCTCACAAGAAGGGAATTCTTGTAATATTTGTGAAGGAGGAGGAGAAATAGGGGAAACAGAGGAGCCAAGATCCCCTTAGGTAGTAATTCAACAAGGAACACCCAGTATCCCAGATCGAGGGAGTGTTGTTAAGATCATTCCCACCCCTTCTAGTCACCCTAGGAATAAATCTCTAGAGATCTTGGAAGGGTACTAGCATATATTTGATCAAATGGCCAACAACCCACAAGCACCCTAGACCTCTACATTACAGTATCCCATCGTTGACACAGCTATCAACGCACCCATGAAAGCTATCCCTTTACAAAATATTCCCATCTTTCATGGACTTACATCAAAGGATCCAGATGCATTTTTGTTTGAATTTGATGTATTATGCTGAGGTTATGATTATACCACCGAACCCCAAAAACTAAAGCTTTTTCCCTCTACATTAAAAGGCGCAGCCCTGCGTTGGTTTGTGGGACTAGGTGGGGGCATAATAAATGATTGGGATCAAATGAAAACCACTTTCCTTAAAAAATATCAGGACTATTGCAGATCTAGGGAATTGAAAGACGAAATATTCCAAATGGTAGCAAGACCTAGTGAAACATTGGAAGAATATGTGGAACGTTTTCAATATAACCTCTAGCGGTCTCCCTATGCAACTTTGCCTTTGCCTGATAATGTGCTAAAAACTACACTGATTAAAGGGATGAATGAACAATGGATAGAGAAATTAAATATTATGGGTAAAGGTGATATATATCAAGAATACTATGATGATATTATTAAATTGTGTATCAGGTGCTCAAGAGGCAGTATGATATTGAAACAAGCAGAATGCAACATGACCACTAGGGACAACAAAATCTCTGGCGGAAGTATAACTTGTGAAGAAATTGGCAACCTACTATAGGATTTCAAAACATATATCTTGGGAACTTTGATGACGTAATTAGACATCATGCAAGCCAAGCAGAAGCAGGCTGAAGCGGAATAAAACTTGGTGATATTTTGTCCTAGATGCAGGAAGAAGCATAGTCATAAAGAATGCCTGTTGGATATGGTACAAACCTGTGCCATATGTACTAAAGATCATGCCATAGAAAGCTGCCAATCACTCCCAGGGTTGAAAGCAGTCTATAAGGAGGCAAAGGAAGAAACAGAACCATTCTACCTGCTAAATCAACGTCACCAATGGAAACCATGACAAACAGGTACTCCTACTGACCCATCTTTTTTCTTTCAGCCTGTTATCACTCAGGTTGTCCCTTGGCTCCTTAAGGGATACGGCCGAGGTAACCACAAACCAATCTTTGGATTGCAGGTTCTAGCCCACCTGCAATCAGAGAGGGCTCTCTCTTTAACATTTAGCTTTGTTTTAATATGATTTTAGGCTAGTTATGGTGTACATGGGTTTTGTTTTAAGTTTTGGTGGGATGGGTGATGTTTTTGTGATGTTTTTCAGATAGAGTTGGGATGAAAAGTGAGAAGTTCAGACCATTGGGCATGAAGTCAAGGATTATGGGCTGCTGGGTGTGCTTTCTTTGGTAAAAGAAAGGAATACAGAGCAGATAGCTAAACAAGGAACAATTTCAAGCAGGAAAAAGGGTGAAATGGTGGTCAGGGAATGAAAGGCAACTAAGTAGCTCTCATTATGCTAACAGAGGGAAGGTGAGTTAACATTATATAGGAGCAATTAAGGATTCCTAAACAACATTCATACATGAAGGAACTAGTACAAATATGAGCATAGAAGTATTCATATTCAGGACTAATTCAGAGGAAAACATGGATAAATCACAGAAATTGAGAACATAATACAACTAGGTATCTTCTGAACTATTCTTTCTTCCTGCAACCTAGATCATGACATATAGATGATATTACAAGCATAGAAACTGAAAACAGGTAAGAAGGACTTATTGTTCCATGAAATAGCACCAAAATTTTGCAATCAGCTCTTCAGCCATCAAATCCACACCAGATAGTTCAAAAGCAAAGCATTCTAGCTATCTTTGTTCATAAACAGTTCTCAAATATACAGCGCAAGTCTAGAATGAGTCTTTTAACTAACAATCAACCAACCAACCCTTAATACATAGCTGAGGGTGGTTTATATAGGCAAAATATCTACAAAAAACAGATCTGAGATAGATCTGATGAAATAACTGTCTTTAACTTGATTTGTACTGAAATAAATGCAAGAAATATGTATCTAAGCTGCGCTGGAGGCAACAACAACACAAAATGAGTAAATACGGGTCCTTTGAGCCACGCGCTGGCCATTTTGCCATAATTGCGCTTTGGAAGCTGAAGCGCTGGTCTTATTGGCTTAAATGACCATTAACTGTGATCTGGTGAGCTTTAATGGCTCAAAACTGCTTCTTTGACTTCGTTTGGGGCCTTTCATTGTTCATCTGCTTTGGAAATAAATATTTCCACTAAAAACACTTAACGGATACTCTCTGCCGCAACACTGATACTCTTTGACATGAATCTGGGCTCTTTATCACTGCTGATACACTTTAAACTGTCCAATCGCCCCCTTTATAGCCGCTGCTCGGCCAAAAGAACTGTCGCGAGGCCTTCTGCTGTCTTTAGAACTGTTTCGGTGCTTGGCCGATCAAAATATCTTTGAAAAAGATAAAAGACTGCAAAACTGGCGGAAGAATGGATGCTGGAGGCTTGCTGGGGCCTAATCTTGCTGTTTGGAGTTGATCTGGGCAGAAGCGATGACAAAATGATGGAGGAATGAGCTGCTTCCCTTGAAGAAGGAGTGCGCGCGGGCGCTGAACAAAAATCCTGAAGAAAAATCCCTTTTCCCTTTATAATGCAAAAAGCACTTAAAACATGAAATTTGGTGAAAAACCGGGCGGGAGGGATCACTGTAGCAGAGGATTAATCTGGGCCATTGGATCCGGCGCGCGCCGATCCAACGGCCAATATTAAATTGGCATATCGCTATCAGGGGGGGCATGGGCTTCATACATATGGGAATGCCGATGGGCCAATCGCCGATATCACTATCGGCGATTGGCTATCGGAGGATACAATGGAGACTTTATAATATGGGCGAGCGAAATGGGGGGGGGGGGCGTGATTGAATATGGGTCGTCAGATCTGAGGGCCCGATTCGACGGCCAATATTAAATTGGCGCATCAGCGATCGGCGGGGGCATTGTATATGTGATATGACATATGCGCGATGCGATGAAGCACGGATCGTTGATCTGGGATGTGATCGGACGACTATGGTTAAGTCGCAGTTTCGCAATCGGCGGGGACATGGGGTGCGGGCCTTTGTATAACTGCGATAGCGATAGCGATAAGGCTTGCGATAAAGCGGAAAACTTTGGAAATGCATGCTTTTGCGGTGAAGCGGGGCTTTAACCATAAAACATGGATTTTGCGATAAACGCTATATAACGATAAAAGCAGAGTATTATGATAAAAGTGGAGGTATGCGGCAAGAATTCTTGCGATGCGATATCGCTTTCGGGTGCGATAGCAATATCGCATCGGAGAAAAGATGGGGACTTATAATATGGGCACATATGTATCACGATATGCCGATTGCGATAATCGCATCAGTGGGGGCATGATATAGGGGAGTGTATATATACAAGGGGCCATCACTGCTGCGACCTCCGACAACGATATCGCGTCGGAGGGGGGAGCAATTGAATCGGAAGAGTATTTTAATGATCGACAATGGGTTTTTAATGATCGGAGGGGTTAAACAAGGTTGAAAGAAGGGGTTTTGCACATTGGAAGGGGGGTTTAATGCCTTAGAAAGATTTCTATGCATTGGGGAAGGATTTTTATGAATTGGAAGGAGTCCAAATGCATTTAGAAAGTGCTTAAGGAGGGAAACTAAGGGTTCTTACTAAGTTTCAGGAAGACTTAGTAATTCCCAAGCTTTATTTATGGTTATATTTCAACCAGAGGGAGGGGATATGTACTTAGGGGGATTTTATACATACTTTTAATAGGGGGAGGGGAAATAGATAGGGATTTACATATTAGAGTTAGGAATTAACATGAAATTGTGAAGAAAGCGCTAAGTATAGAAAATCTTAGGCTACAAAGGGGAAAAATGATTTATAGAAGAAGTATGAGCATCCTTAAGTAAAGCAGATCTTTACTTAGGCAAATGTTTATGGAATATGATGAATTTAAGAGATATCAAGCAGATCTTGACCTCTTTAAGGGAAATTAGTGAATGATTTGGGGAGAAAGGAAGGAGGGGAAGTTAGTCATGCCTCGCTTGAGCTGCTCCAAGGGGATATGTCTTTATACATGTGATCTGAAGTAAATTAACACTTTGAAACACAATATTGATCACAATTCCTCATTTTGCAACCCCAAAACTGCCTACCCAGCCTACTTAGCCTAACATTTTTTCTTCCTTTTGTTTGGGTGCACTTAGACTAGCAAACCCAGCTTTTCAACTTTTCTTTTGGCTATCCTCCTATCTAAATCTACTCTTATTTCTGCCAGGGGCTCAGATTAAACAGTTGAGCACCCTTTGCTTCTCTACCTAGCTAATAATCTGCCAAGATTAAACAGTTTGGTCAGATCTTTATCCTCTATCTCTACAACAAGCAATTTAAACCTAGGGAAGCCAAGATTAAGCTGTTTGAACTTCCCTTATCTACGAAACTCCTCAAAAATGGAATAATTCATCAAAAATGGAATATAGTAGTGGCATTTGAGCTTGCACACTTTCCTGGCCTTTTGTTTGGGGTTCATTTCATTTATTTTTTCTTTGGCCAATTCATTCTTTTTACCCTTTGATTATTCTTTTAGGGCATACCCTCTTTACATTTTTTAATTTTTTTGAGTTTTCTTGGAAATATGGAATCTTTGCAGCATGGAAAGAATGACATATTTGGCATGTAAACAGTCAATCATGAAATATGAAACCTATTGTAATAGGAGGCTAACAGTGGCTCCACTTGGGGATGGATTTTCCAAATGAAAAGCCAAGAACAACAGGTCAAAATGCCTTGATTTTCAATTGTTGCTGTACACTGAAACTTCCTTCTTCTTAATGCCTTTGACTGAATTCTTATAAGTTGATATGCAGTATCCTTTTTGAGTTGAATTGCAGAAAAATTACAGCTCTGCTTCTTGCCTTTTGGGTGCTTTTAAACATATTCAAATTTGCCTGAGCACTTGCTTTGAAATTAATTCAATAAACAGAGATCTGAATGCTGCATTTGCTTTGATCCTTCCTTCAAAATCTGCTGCATTATTCCCTTATCGGACTGCTGTAAATAGACATGCCGAAAATACAAATATTAATGTACAAAAATAGTAAACAACTGCATTATGTTCATCAAAAGGGTTCATGATAGTGCTTTAGCATTCGGCCATTGACAGGGCCTTCTTCAGCTGCTGTGCCATCCAAACTTTTGAGAAAATATGTGTTATTGCCTTGCACAGCTTGAATGACAAAGGGTCCTTTCCAAAGGAAATCAAACTTGCCGTGATTTCCTTTATCCTCTCTTCTTGAGTCCCATCTTAGCACTTTGTTGCCTGTATAGAAATCTTCGGCCTTTGCTCTTTTATCAAACATTTTCTTCAGCTTCTCTTGCAAAATCTGCACTCTGTTATACACTTGCTCCCTTGCTTGTTGTAGATGGATGGTTTGGTTTATCCTCCTTTGGATATCATTTGGTTCAGCCTGAATTTCTTGCAGCAATTTAATGACAGGGATTCCCAAAGAAGAAGGGAACTTAGCTTCCATACCATAGACCAGCTCATAAGGGCTCATTCCAATGGATCTCTTGGTTGACAGTCTGTCTGCCCAGAGGGCATTTACAATCTTTTTGTGCCAGTTCTTCTTGTTTTCTTCCAACACTTTCTTAATGATGTTAATCAGAGTCTTGTTGGATGATTCGACCAAGCCATTACCTTGAGGGTAATAGGCTGTGGAGTGGCCTAAGGTAATGTGTAATTTATGGCAAAAACTGATCATTTTCTTGGATTTGAAGGCAATAGCGTTATCTGTAATGATCTTCTTAGGACAGCCAAATCTGGACAGAATGTTGGTTTCAAGGAATTGGATGATGGTGAGTCATTGGCTTGCCTGCATGGGATGGCTTCAATCCACTTGGTAAAGTAATTTGTGGCTGTTAGAATCCATTTGTGCTGGCCTGAGGAGGAGGGATGGATTTCTCCAATGAAGTCCAGCCCCACTGCTGGAAAGGTTTCTCAGTTGAAATGGGCTTAAGGGGCAAGGGCAGCAGCTTTCTTTTACCTTCAAAGATCTGGCACTTATGGCAAGACATCACAAATTTTCTCACATCAGCAAACAGAGAGGGCCAATAAAAACCAACCCTTAATATCTTATCAGCAGTAGACTTCCAATATAAGTGCCCTCCACAGTCCCCTTCATGGAATTATTTCATAACAGTGTCAGTTTCATTCAAAGTTAGACAATTAAGTAATATTCCTTCATGATTTTTCCAAAATAGGGCACTATCTAGGACACAAATTTTTGATGCTTCCATCTTTAAAAATCTCTTTTTGGTTCTGGACAACCCTGGAGGAGCACACAGGTTTAACAATATAAAACAAATATCAGCATACCATGGGGATTGTAAAAAAGCTTGACTGATCTGTGGAGTCGCCAGCTCCTGTTCATTGTCCAGTTCATTTATGTCTAAGGCTTGAAAATTGGTTTCGGACATCAGTTTGGCTAAACCTTGTCCCTTTATGAGCTTAGTGGGTTTTATCTCAATGTCATACTCAAGGATATTGGCAATCCATTTGCCTCTTTTGCCTTCTATGCCCTCTTGAGTTAGGATGTCTTTTACAACAGAGTTTGGAACATATGCAATGACATGGGAGTATAAAATGTAAATTCTGAAATCTTTGATGGCCTTAACAAGGGCATATGCTTTGCTTTTCCGTAATTTGATACTTTAAGGGAGCATCTCTAAGGGCTTGGCTGAAGAAAGCAATGGGCTTTTCATTTCCCTGGTCATCTTTCTGTAATAGGACAAGAGCAATGGTGTGCTCAGAAGCAAAGGAAAAAATGATGAAATATCTATCAAATTTGGGGCTAGTGAGGACAGGTGCTTCTGTTAAGGCTCTCTTGATGCCCTCAAAGGCTTGTTTGGCTTCTGAAGACCATTTAACTTTGGAATCTTTCTTGAGCATGTTATTTAGCATTCTTATCAGCTCTGCCAAGTTAGGGATAAATCTCCTTAGGAAATTGATATTTCCAAGGAATGCTTGCAATTCTTTGATGTTTCTTGGATAGGGGATTTGAAGAATGGCTTAGATCCTTTCTGGATCGATTCTAATTCCATCCTTTGAAATGATATGGCCTAGAAATTTGCCTTCTTCTAGGCCGAAGAGAGATTTCTTAGGATTTAAGGAAATGCCATATTTCCTACAGGTTAGGAATACTTGCCTTAGGTGTTTAAGGTGCTCTTGATCAGATTTTGAGAAAGGGGTTAAGTCATCAAGGTAAACCACCAAGAAATCATGGATTTCCTTGGCAAATGCAATGTCCATGGCCCTTTGAAAGGTAGTACCTGCATTTTTAAGTTTGAAAGGCATCTTGACATATTTAAAGGTTCCCCACGGTGTTGTAAAGGCTGTCTTGTCTTGATCATCCGGGTGAACTAATATTTGATTGAATCCTAAGAAGCCATCAAGCAATGAAATTCTTGAAGACCCCACAACCCTTTGTAGAATATGGTCCATCTTTGGCAATGGGTAGTGGTCTTTAAGGGAGACTTGGTTCAGATTTCTTAAGTCCACACATAGTCTAATCTCACCTGTTTTCTTTCTTGTGGGTACTAAGTTGGATACCCATTCTGAAAATCTGACTGGTGCAATAATTCCGGCTTCAAACATTTTCTTTACTTCTTTCTCAATCAAGAGGAGAAACACAGGATTGATTCTCCTTAGTTTCTATTTGAAGGGCTTTTGATTTGGCTTTAAGGGAATGGTATGTTGAATCACTGAGGTGTCATAGGATTTGAGGTCCTCATAACTCCAAGCGAAAACATCTTGGAACTCTTTGAACAGGTCAACATATTTTGGCTTTTGATCGGGAGGCAAAGACTTGGATAGTTTTATCATTTTGGGCTTCTCTGCCGTCCCAATATTACAATCTTCAACAACAGTGTTTAAGGGCTGCATCTTTGGCTTTTTGGGAACGTCGTTTGCATCAAAGATGTCCTCTAATGGAGTGAGACCAGCAGGCAGAATTTTTTTTTTTTAGATCAATGATTTTGGCCTTTATTTCAGCCATTTCTTCTAAATTCATTTGTTTTAGCTCTTCTATATTCTTGTTATCAAAAATGGTTGGGCGTAGCATTTGATTTGCTGCTTCAGCTGTTATAGTCTGCTCATTTTGGCTCTTTTGCTGTTGTGGGTCATCCATGGCATCAGTATCAATGTTTAAACTTGAAAATTCTTGCTGTAAAGTGAGGAAATTGTTGATCTGTGCATCATTTTCAAAGACTTGTCAGTCTTTGACATTATTAGGGACAGCAGGCCTGTGTTTGATTTCAGCTGAGAAATGGTGATTGGGCTCAAAAGGTAGCTTGCATGTGCTGGCAAAATTAGCTAGGCTGTGTGCATGTAGATTATGGCTTCTTGATATTTTGCTAAGTTGGGATTCCAAGAAGGTATTGAGTATTTCAGTGGCAGCCTTCCTATAAGCTCTCAACCTATTATCATTAGTGACAAAATTGCCTTTCATTTGCTGTATAATCAGGTCAGAGTCTCCTAAAATTGAAATTTTTGTAGCTCCTAGAGCTTTGATCAGTTTAAGGCCTAAAAGGAGGGCTTCATACTCTGCCATATTGTTAGTACATCTGAAATTTAATCTATAAGCATGACCCTCTGCATGGTTGTTTTGCTTGTTGTGAATCCATACTCCTGCCCCTGCTCCTAGTTTTTTTACTGAACCATCAAACTCCAAATACCACAGGATTTCATTGTTGTGGTCAGTATTGGGAGTTGTAATTATTTTTGGAGTGGGCAGATTTAAGTTTTCTGTTTCAGGTAGTGTGTCTTGTGTGCTGGTTGCATCAATTGTTTCAACAGTTTCTTGATTATGGGCAACCAATTCTTCATTTATGCAGATTTCTTGCTCTAAAGCCAAAAGTTCATGATCAGTCGGAGGGCAACTATCATTATTAAACAAGATAAAAGAATCCATATCGGAATGGATTGAATAGATGGGAAAGTTTTGGGGCTTTTCCTCACTACTTACCACATATTTCATTAATGTTTCCCTATACAGTCTCTTTGGTTGCCCAAAGACTGATATAGTGGCATAAGAGAGGTCTAGTTGGAGAGATCCTTGGAGTTTTTCTCCCCAAGATCTTGATAAGAGCATGCCATACTTTGGTGGAATGTCAACAACCACCACATCCATTAGGATTGTTTTGTTGGGATATTGGACTAAAGACACACATAAATCTTTGATTAAGCCTAAACACTTGACTTGACTAGAATCAAATGAAAAAAAATCTTTGTAGGGTCTAGTAATATCAAGGTTTAGCTTCTCCATTACAGCTTTGGGCATTAGGTTGTGTGAAGCACCTGAATCAAACATTGCATTGTGCAACACTTTATCATGAATGTGTAGACTGACATAAAAGGGTAGAACGGCTCCATGTGCTGATTTACCATCAACTTCTGGGCTGAAAAATAGCTCAGGTTGAACATCTAGGACATTAACATCATCCCTGTTCTCTGGCATTTGCAGCGATCTTTTGATTTGCTGCCTATACACATCATGTTTAGCAAGTTCAGATAGAGGGATAGATATCTTTAGTTTACCAATTTCTGCCTCTAAATCAAATGATTTTTCTGATTGAGTTTAGTATTGTGAGAGGCAGGCTTCCCTTTTTCCAATGGAGTATCAGTGATTTTCTCTTGTTCTTCATTGATTTCTTGAACTATTTCTGATTTGGAAAGGCTTTTAGGAGAGCTGTTTACATTTTCCTTTGAGGAAAAAGATACAAAAGGCTGATTTTTAGAGGGCTGAACATCTGTGACATCCTCTATGGTCACTTCTTTTGGATTTGGGACTGTTTTATCAGCAGTTTCTATGAGGGCAGCCTTTTCTTTGATCTTCTTAGGCTACTTGGTATCATTTGGTTTAACATTTTCGGGCATATCTATGGTTCTTGTCCTCAGCTTATACTGTTTGTGGACCTCATAAACAGCTGAATCATAACCTTGTTTAAAGTCAAAAAACTCACCAGACTTAGTCTGAAATTGATTTATATCATGGTCATCTTGGTCTTCTTGGGTTAGAAACACTTGTTGTTCACTCTTCAAATCCATTAAGTTGATATGAGGGTCCTAAGTTGACTCACTAGATGTGGATGCTTCAGCATAGTTTTCATGAAAAGGAGGTCTTATATCATGGTCAGGACTAGCCCTTCCAACATTTGGGTTCTGATTTTTCCTAAAATTTGGGTTTTTGACAGCATTGTTTTGCTGTCCATCCCATGAGGACTTTCTTTCAATAGTTCCCATTCTATCTCCCATACTGCACTGTGAATTGATGATTGCATCCAATTTCTGCTCAATAGCTGAAGGTTCTTCTTTAAAGGTGGTTCTTCTCTCGGCTCTTGCTCTATTCCTTTTGGCAATTAGGTTTGCCTCCACACTAACAGCTACATTCTGCATGTCTGCTAAGGTTTGAGGGGCTCTTTCCTTTAATTGATATGCCATGTCAGCATCAAATCCGTCAGGGAATTTGTATAAAGCTAGATCAGGTGGAGGTCTAAGGTTTTGTGGAATAGCATTGTAAATATTGTTGAACCTAGCACAATAGTCTGAGACTGTTTCTTGTGGGCCTCTTTTTATGGTATCATACTCAGATAGAATTTGCAGTGGATCTTTCTTTTTCTCCCATCTGTTGAGAAATGCTTGGTAAAGAGCATCCGGGTTAGCTATGGAATTTGCTGGAAGAGCTCTAAACCAAGGCCTTACCTCTCCAGTCAAACTTTGGACAAAAATTTTCATTCTTACATGATCATCATCTATTTCATAAGTCTCAAAATAGTCCTGCATTTTCTTGGTATGTTGCAGGGCTGTGTAAGAACCAGTACCTTCAAAATATGTGATTTTGGTTTGATAATCCTGAGGCATAGCCCCAGGATTTGCAGGCAGCTGTAAAGGGGCATATCTGTTAGCCATATTTACAAGGATAAGTGGAACAACAGGGATAAATGGAATAGCTGGAACAACTGTAATAACAGTGGTAATAGGGGTGGTATGTGCAGTGAATGGAGGTGTGGAAAAGGTGCTTGGAGAGGTGGATGATGAACAAGGGGAACTAGGGGCTGAACGAAATAAAACTTTAACAGGGGTTGGAAAACAGCTTGGCTGAACTGTTTCAGGACTAGAATCAGCAAGATCTTCTCTTCGCTCTAGCTTCCTGAGGTTCCTTGGTATTAAATTTGGATTTTCAAAAGTAGCTGGGGGATTTGGGTCTGGATTTGACCTGGGATTGCGTGAATTCTTCTTGGGAGCTAGCTTCTAACTTGTTTTTTGGAATTTTCTGAATAAGTCCCCAGTGGAGTCGCCAATGATGTTATCACTTAGGTTGTCCCTTGGCTCCTTAAGGGATACGGCCGAGGTAACCACAAACCAATCTTTGGATTGCAGGTTCTAGCCCACCTGCAATCAGAGAGGGCTCTTTCTTTAAAATTTAGCTTTGTTTTAATATGATTTTAGGCTAGCTATGGTGTACATGGGTTTTGTTTTAAGTTTTGGTGGGATGGGTGATGTTTTTGTGATGTTTTTCAGACAGAGTTGGGATGAAAAGTGAGAAGTTCAGACCATTGGGCATGGAGTCAAGGATTATGGGCTGCTGGGTGTGCTTTCTTTGGTAAAAGAAAGGAATACAGAGCAGATAGCTAAACAAGGAACAATTTCAAGCTGGAAAAAGGGTGAAATGGTGGTCAGGGAATGAAAGGCAACTAAGTAGCTCTCATTATGCTAACAGAGGGAATGTGAGTGAACATTATATAGAAGAAATCAAGGATTCCCAAACAACATTCATACATGAAGGAACTAGTGCAAATATGAGCAGAGAAGTATTCATATTCAGGACTAATTCAGAGGAAAACATGGATAAATCACAGAAATTGAGAACAGAATACAACTAGGTATCTTTTGAACTATTCTTTCTTCCTACAACCTATCTCATGACATATAGATGATATTACAAGCATAGAAACTGAAAACAGGTAAGAAGGACTTATTGTTCCATGAAATAGCACTAGAATTCTGCAATCAGCTCTTCAGCCATCAAATCCACACCAGACAGTTCAAAAGCAAAGCATTCCAGCTATCTTTGTTCATAAATAGTTCTCAAATATACAGTGCAAGTCTAGAATGAGTCTTTTAACTAACAATCAACCAACCAACCCTTAATACATAGCTGAGGGTGGTTTATATAGGCAAAATATCTACAAAAAACAGATCTGAGACAGATCTGATGAAATAACTGTCTTTAACTTGATTTGTATTGAAATAAACGCAAGAAATATGTATCTAAGCTGCGCTGGAGGCAGCAGCAACACAAAATGAGTAAATACGGGTCCTTTGAGCCACGCCCTGGCCATTTTGCCATAATTGCGCTTTGGAAGCTGAAGCGCTGCTCTTATGTGGCTTAAATGCCAATTAACTGTGATCTGGTGAGCTTTAATGGCTCAAAACTGCTTCTTTGACTTCGTTTGGGGCCTTTCAATTTTCATTTTCTTTGGAAATAAAGATTTCCACTAAAAACACTTAACTGATACTCTCTGCGCAACACTGATACTCTTTGACATGAATCTGGGCTCTTTATCACTGTTGATACACGTTAAACTGTCCAATCGCCCCCTTTATAGCCGCTGCTCAGCCAAAAGAACTGCCATGAGGCCTTCTACTGTCTTTACAACTGTTTTGGCACTTGGCCGATCAAAATATCTTTGAAAAAGATAAAAGACTGCAAAACTGGCGGAAGAATGGATGATGGAGGCTTGCTGGGGCCTAATCTTGTTGTTTGGAGCTGATCTGGGCAGAAGCGATGACAAAATGATGAAGGAATAAGCTGCTTCCCTTGAAGAAGGAGTGCGTGCGGGCGCTGAACAAAAATCCTGAAGAAAAAAGCCCTTTTCCCTTTATAACGCAAAAAGAACTTAAAACATGAAATTTGGTGAAAAACCGGGCGGGAGTGATCACTGTAGCAGAGGATTAATTTGGGCCGTTGGATCCGGCGCGGGCCGATCCAACGGCCAATATTAAATCGGCATATCGCTATCAGGGCGGGCACGGGCTTCATACATATGGGAATGCCGATGGGCTGATCGCCGATATCGCTATCGGCGATCGACTATCGGAGGATACAATGGAGGCTTTATAATATGGGCGAGTGAAATGGGGGGGGGGGGGGGGCGCGATTGAATATGGGCCGTCTGATCTGAGGGCCCAATCTGACGGCCAATATTAAATCGGTGCATCGGCGATTGGCGGGGGCATTGTATATGTGATATGACATATGCGCGATGCAATGAAGTGCGGACCGTTGATCTGGGATGTGATCGGACGGTTGCGGTTAAGTCGCAGTTTCGCAATCGGCGGGGACATGGGGTGCGGGCCTTTGTATAACTGCGATAGCGATAGCGATAAGGCTTGCGATAAAGCGGAAAACTTTGGAAATGCATGCTTTTGTGGTGAAGCGGGGCTTTAACCATAAAACATGGATTTTGCGATAAATGCTATATAATGATAAAAGCGGAGTATTATGATGAAAGTGGAGGTATGCGGTAAGAATGCTTGCGATGCGATATCGCTTTTGGGTGCGATAGCAATATCGCATCGGAGAAAAGATGGGGACTTATAATATGGACACATATGCATTACGATATGTCGATTGCGATAATCGCATCGATGGGGGCATGATATAGGGGAGTGTATATATACAAGGGGCCATCACTGCTGCGACCTCCGACAGCGATATCGCGTTGGAGGGGGGAGAAATTGAATCGGAAGAGTATTTTAATGATCGGCAATGGGTTTTTAATGATCGGAGGGGTTAAACAAGGTTGAAAGAAGGAGTTTTGCACATTGGAAGGGGGGTTTAATGCCTTAGAAAGATTTCTATGCATTGGGGAAGGACTTTTATGCATTGGAAGGAGTCCAAATGCATTTAGAAAGTGCTTAAGGAGGGAAACTAAGGGTTCTTACTAAGTTTCAGGCAGACTTAGTAATTCCCAAGCTTTATTTATGGTTATATTTCAACCAGAGGGAGGGGATATGTACTTAGGGGGATTTTATACATACTTTTAATAGGGGGAGGGGAAATAGATAGGGATTTACATATTAGAGTTAGGAATTAACATGAAATTGTGAAGAAAGCGCTAAGTATAGAAAATCTTAGGCTACAAAGGGGAAAAATGATTTATAGAAGAAGTATGAGCATCCTTAAGTAAAGCAGATCTTTACTTAGGCAAATGTTTATGGAATATGATGAATTTAAGATATATCAAGCAGATCTTGACCTCTTTAAGGGAAATTAGTGAATGATTTGGGGAGAAAGGAAGGAGGGGAAGTTAGTCATGCCTCGCTTGAGCTGCTCCAAGGGGATATGTCTTTATACATGTGATCTGAAGTAAATTAACACTTTGAAACACAATATTGATCACAATTCCTCATTCTGCAACCCCAAAACTGCCTACCCAGCCTACTTAGCCTAACATTTTTTCTTCTTTTTGTTTGGGTGCACTTAGACTAGCAAACCCAGCTTTTCAACTTTTCTTTTGGCTATCCTCCTATCTAAATCTACTCTTATTTCTGCCAGGGACTCAGATTAAACAGTTGAGCACCCTTTGCTTCTCTACCTAGCTAATAATCTGCCAAGATTAAACAGTTTGGTTAGATCTTTATCCTCTATCTCTACAACAAGCAATTTAAACCTAGGGAAGCCAAGATTAAGCTGTTTGGCCTTCCCTTATCTACGAAACTCTTCAAAAATGGAATAATTCATCAAAAATGGAATATAGTAGTGGCATTTGAGCTTGCACACTTTCCTGGCCTTTTGTTTAGGGTTCATTTCATTTATTTTTTCTTTGGCCAATTCATTCTTTTTACCCTTTGATTATTCTTTTAGGGCATACCCTCTTTACATTTTTTAATTTTTTTGAGTTTTCTTAGAAATATGGAATCTTTGCAGCATGGAAAGAATGAAATATTTGGCATGTAAACAGTCAATCATGAAATATGAAACCTATTTTAATAGGAGGCTAGCACAGCCCTCGCAATATAATTCACAACAATACCCAGGAGCTATGTGGCAAAACCAACCACCTTTTTCCAATTGGTCACAACAACCATTCTCTATGCCACCTTGGCCCAACCAATCAAATCAAAATAACAATTGGCCAAATTCCTCTTACTTCCCACCATTCTGGTAGAATAATGCATATCAATCTCAATGGCCACCCTCCACTTCACAAAACCAGAGTTGGCAGTCAAGCTGGCAAAGACCTACAAACCAGCCAGCAGGAACAATCCCCCTACCTCAACCTACACTGCCAACACCCTACACATTACAACAGAACCCTCAAACCAACCTATGACCGCAGCTCCCAGCCCAGCCCAACCTGAACCCCAACAATAGACCAGTCCAATCTGTGCAAATTATTGAAGGACCAGAGCCAGAAATCGAGTTGAGGGAGTGTAATGAGCTTAAATTAAGGTCTGGACAGATAATAGAATCAGAGGGGGATAAAAATATACAAATTGAAGATCCGTTACCTGTAGAACAAGCACCACAAGTGGAGAACATGGTTAAATAGAAAACTCGCAATCAAATGATCACCTCTTCTCCACCATTCCCAGAAAGATTAATCATACCCCACCCAATCGAATATCCCGATTTTGATCTTCTGGGAGAATTGAAAATTTTGTGTGTAAAAATACCTCTCCTCCAGGCTATTCAGGACATTCCAATTTATGCAAAAACTATTAAGGAATTGTGTATGAAAAAGCTGAAGAGGAAAATAAAAACAACCCCAACTGTCCATGTAGTCGGTACTTTGTCTGATTTATTATCAGGTAGAGAAACACCGGTAAAATATGAGGACCCAGGAAACCCTATAGTCACGGTACAAATAAATGGATGCTCCTTCCCCAATGCATTAGTTGACCTAGGAGAAGCAATCAATATTCTCACAACAACAACTTGTCAAAAGCTTGGCATTACATCCTTGGACCCAACCACAACCTTGCTGGAACTAGCTGACCGATTGGTAGTCAAACCAGAAGGCACATTACAGGATGTAATGGTGTCTGTAGATTCTTGGGAATACCCAGCAGATTTTCTGATCATCAATCCTAGAAACTGGCTAGACAGACATCCCCTAATTCTAGGAAGACCTTGGCTAGCAACCGCAGATGCTTACATAAGTTGTCAAACAGGCAGCATGACTATAGCAAGAGGAAGTAATGTGAAGAATTTAGCTTTATATCCTCCAGCTCAGCCAAGTTTAACAATAATAAAAACTAGAAAACAACTTGTATCATATCTAACTGAAAACATTAGATCACCACTAACTATAGAAGATGCTCTCGAATTCAAGGATCAAATAGAGGACGACATCATTAACACTTACATTAACCAACTAGATATCGTATCCCATTCAAAATGTCACATGATTGAAGCAGCTTTGGATAACGAAATTGAAGAAGATCCCTTAAAAGATATTAACGACCAGTCAATACCAACAACTTCTATTTATAATAGCAAAACCATAGAAATAGAGCCAGGGAAAACCTTAAATATCAACAAAAACCTGACTGATGACCAGGAACATAAGCTTGTTCAACTTTTAAGAAAATATAAAGAGGCTTTCGCATGGGATTATCCAGATATGAAAGGGATTGATCCCCAATTATGCATGTAGCACATTTATACATAGAAAGATGCCAGGCCCATTCGACAACCTCAACGGAGGTTAAACCCTCACCTTAAAGATATTGTTAAAGCTGAACTACAAAAACTGTTAGATGTAAATTTCATCTATCATATATCTGATAGAAAATGGGTCTCTCCATTAGTAGTGGTGCCTAAAAATAATGGAAAGTGGCGTATATGTGTTGACTATAGAGAGCTTAATAAAGAAACCCAAAAGGACCATTTTCCCCTTTCGTTCATTGACCAGGTCTTGGACACATTGGCAGGAAAAAAATTCTCTTCTTTCCTAGACAGATTCAGTAGCTACAATCAAATTCAAATTGCCCCTGAAGACCAGGATAAGACTACCTTTACCTGCCCTTGGGGGACATTTGCTTATAGGGTCTTACCTTTTGGGCTGTGCAATGCACCTGCCACATTCTAGAGGGCTATACTCAACATTTTTTCAAATCTGATAAACGAAGGACTCAAGGTGTACATGGATGAATTTACACCTTATGGAGATGACTTCGAGTCGCCATTACAAACATTAGAGAAAGTTCTGCAAAGATGCATTGCTACCAGGCTCTATTTAAGCCATGAAAAATGCCACATGATGATGACCGAGGGCCTCATCCTGGGTCACTACATCTCAGTAGCTGGAATTCAGGTAGATCCAACAAAAATTCAGATAATTCTTTTAATACCTACCCCCTCCACACAAACTAAGGTACATAGTTTCTTGGGATTTTCTGGATATTATAGGAGATTTATAAAGAATTTCTCTCAAATTGCTACACCATTATATGCATTAACATGAAATATCAATTTCATTTGGACTAACAAATGTGACATTGCTTTTGAAGATTTAAAACGACTTGTATCAACAACCCCAGTATTATGGGGCCCAAACTGGGATTTGCCATTCCAGATTTCATCTGACGCTTCAGATACGGCCATTGGAGCAGTTCTCGGCCAAGAGGAAGATAAGAAGCCATATGCAATATACTACATCAACAAAAATCTATCTCCTACTGAATTAAATTATACTGTGACCGAAAAAGAATTTTTGGCTGTAATCTATGCTATTAATAAATTCAAACATTATATAACAGGATACCTTGTGGTTTTGTATACTGATCACTCTGCTATTAAATATCTAGCTAATAAACCTGTTACAAATGGAAGAGTGACAAGATGGTTGATCCTTTTGCAGGAATTCGACATAACAATCAAAGATCGACCAGGAAAAGAAAATCCAGTAGCAGACTTCCTTTCACGTATGCCAAAGACAGACGACTCGGCAACAGTAGAAGACCAGTTCCCCGATGAACATTTATTTGTTGTAATCGTGAAAACACCATGGTATGCAGATGTCGCAAACTACCTAGCAGTGGGAAAATTACCCAAGCACCTGACGCCCAGTGAAAGAAAACAAATAGTACAGTGTAGCACTCGGTTCTCCTGGATCAGAGGATATTTATTTCATACAGGGGCCGATATGCACATTCGAAGATGTGTCAGGGAAGACGAAGTCTTCGACATCCTGAAAGCTTGCCACGATGGGCCTTGCGGTGGACATTTTGCAGACCGCAGGACTAGTCACAAAGTCTTACAGATGGGCTATTATTGGCCCACCATTTTTAAAGACGCCAAGAAGTTTGTCCAGGCATGTGATAGTTTCCAAAGAATGGGACACCCTGGGTAGTCTGATGAGATGCCCCTACATCTGCAGTTAGTCATTGAACCTTTTGAGCGATGGGCATTAGATTTCATTGGTCCAATAAACCCATCATCTAATCAAAAGACATACATACTAGTCGCAATAGAATATGTGACTAAATGGGTGGAGGCAGAAGCATTACCAAGGGCAACAGAGGACTCAGTAATCCACTTTCTTTTCCAACTATTCATGTGATATGGCTTGCCTAGAGAAATAATCACGAATGGAGGGCCACAATTTATAGGCCATAAGATTGCTGCGACATTAAAAAATCATCATATCATGCACAGAATCACAACTCCATACCACCCGCAGGAAAATGGCCAGGTAGAAAGTACCAATAAAGTAATCGAGGCAATACTCATAAAGACAGTGGCATCACATAGACGTGACTGGGATACCTGATTGCCAAAAGCCCTGTGGGCATACAACATGACATGGAGAAATACCACGAGATATTCCCCATATCAGCTAGTGTTTGGCAAAGAACCTATCTTCCCAATTGAATTTGAAATTCAGACATTGAGAATAGCTCAGAAGGTAGGCTTGGACTTAAATGAAGAACAGATTAATAGGCTACATCAAATCAATGAATTGGATGAAATCCAACTATCAACTCTTCAACATACTGCACTGATCCAACAACAAAGAGCGAAATGGCATGATGCCCTTATCAAGAAGAAGATATTCCACGAAGGTGATTGGGCACTTCTGTATGATTCTAGGTTCCAGGATTTCCCGAGAAAATTCCAGACCAGATGGTTAGGCCCCTATGAGATACAAGAGGTGCATGATAATGGCACCCTCACATTATCCACCATTGATGGGTCTGGCTACTCTTTTAAAGCGAATGGACATCGAGTACGATTCTATCACAAACTGTTTACCAGGGAGTCCTTTTGCCAATAGTTAGGGAAGATTCCACTATAAAAATTCTTGTTGAGGAGGGAAACCCATCCATCATCGATCCAGTTAAGAGTTTATTTGTTTTTGAAATTTGTACATAAAATTTCCTTTCTATTTGATTGAATTTGCTTGTATAAGTGGTATATAAGTTGTTTTTTTCTATTGCTATTCCCTCTAAGGAACAATTGTTGTTCCCTCTAAGGAACAATTGTTGTTCCCTCTAAAGAACAACAATGTTCGTGTGGATTTTCTTCATGCTGTTCCTTCTAAGGAACAGTTGCTGTTCCCTCTAAGGAACTGGCACTGTTCCCTCTAAGGAACAACAATTTTGTGTGTAAATTTTCTTGTTGTTCCCTCTAAGGAACAACCGTTGTTCCCTTTAAGGAACAACAATTTCGTGTGTAAATTTTCTTGTTGTTCCCTTTCAGGAATAGTTGATGTTCCCTCTAAGGAACAACCGTTGTTCCCTCTAAGGAACAACCATTTTTCCCTCTAAGGAATAGCCACTGTTCCCTCTAAGGAACAACCGTTGTTCCCTTTAAGGAACAACAATTCTGCGTGCAATTTTTTTCTTTTCTTGCTGTTCCCTTTAAGGAACAACTGATGTTCCCTCTAAGGAACAATTGATGTTCCCTCTAAGGAACAACAATTTCGAGTGCACTATTCTATCTTTTTTTCTTCTTGCTGTTCCCTTTAAGGAACAACTGCTGTTCCCTCTAAGGAACAACAATTTTGAGTGCACTATTCTACCTTTTTTTCTTATTGTTGTTCCCTTTAAGGAACAACTGTTATTCCCTCTAAGGAACAACCATCGTTCCCTCTAAGGAACAACAATTTTGAGTGCACTATTCTACCTTTTTTTTTCTTGTTGTTCCCTTTAAGGAACCACTGTTGTTCCCTCTAAGGAAAAACCATTGTTCTCTCTAAGGAACAACTGTTGTTCCCTATAAGGAACAGTCGTTGTTCCCTCTAAGGAACAACAATTTCATGTGCAATTTTTTTCTTGTTGTTCCCTCTAAGGAACAACAGTTTCGGTGTGCATTTTGTTTTGTTGTTCCCTATAGGGAACAACTGCTGTTCCCTATAAGGAACAACAATTTTTGTGTGTATTTTCTTCGCTGTTCCCAGCAGGGAACAACAATTTTTTTTGGCATGTATTTCCCTTGTTGTTCCCTACAAGGAATAGCTGTTGTTCCCTATAAGGAACAACAATTTTCGTATGTATTTTCTTTGTTGTTCCCTACAGGGAACAACTGTTGTTCCCTACAGGGAACAACTGTTGTTCCCTCTAAGGAACAACACCCTTTTTGTGTGTTTTTCCTTGTTGTTCCCTATAAGGAACAACACTTTTTGTGTGAGGTTTTCTTTTGCTGTTTCCTTTAGGAAATAGCACTTTGTGAATATTTGTTTGAGAACATCATTTCTTTCCTTTGCTCACTCTTTATGATCCTCTATAGGGCACAAGTGTACAAATATATATGTAAGGATACAAATCTGAAGTTTACTGGAACAAGCAAATCAAATATTATCATCTTTAATAAGATTGCTTTGTATTGATCGAAAAATAAAGGACACAACCATCTATATCACTTCACTATCCTTATTTTCACTATAAATCGAATTGATTGATTATTTGTACCATGTTGGTTCTCCCCTAACCCCTATAATTCTCTCTATTCATTATCATCAAATAAGGTTAAGGGCATACTTTTTTTTTTCTATTGATATGTTCAGACTTCTTCTGCCATCCCTACTCCTAAGGAGTGTTGAGCCACCCTCTATATATAAATAGGAAGTGTTGTTCAAAAAAATAAATAATAATAATAATAATATACATATGTTTACTAACAATTCTATGATTTTTACAGATGGAGGATAGGGGGTCTCATCACGAGCCAGCCTACCATGATCATAAGGAAGTAGCGAAGTGGCATTCCCACTATGGCCACCACACTAGGGATATGATCCCATAGATGCATCAAGAAAAAAGTCCTTGGAATAGGAGGTCTCATTATGAGTCGGCCTGCCCACCTTTCACTCCTTCCCAGTGAATGGCAATGTGTTCATCTGGTTACCAAGCTAGCACATTGGTCTCTACTCTGATATCATAATGCACTTCCCCAATTATACATAGAGGATCATGGTTCCAAAGGGTGAAAAAGCAACTCTGTCGAGGCTATAAATGCTTGTGGGCAACAAAAGCTCTACCGATGGCATTGAAGTCGTATTTTCAACATCAATAATTATTATAATTCCCCTTTCTTATTTTTACCTTTACTACAGAGAGATTATGTTCCGAATCTATTTTTGAACCTTTATGCATGCGATATCTTTTAAAAATAAAACATAGTAGCTTTAAGTGAAATGATGACGGAAAAGTATCTTTCTATTGAAGCCCCGAAAATCGGGTCTACAAAAAGGGGGATACCCACCCGGTCCGGACCTTGAAAGCAGCTCCTTTTTTGTTTGGGATGGTGGGTCCGACTGGGGATAATGGGACCAGTTTCCCAATTTGTGTGTGTGTGATGAGAATTGATATTTCCTTTCTAATGATTCCTAAGTAAAATGCTTTTAATCTAAGTCTAATTTAATAATATGCAATTGTATTCTAATGAACAGAAATATCTAATTCTAAAACTAACTCGGAATTTAACTTTTGAAAAATGCGATTTAAAATAATTTCTAACAACAATTGGTAATAAAGATCATTCAATTGCTATGAGAAAAGAATTCAATAAAAATGAACCGTTTCATATAAAAAGTTAGCCAAAACAATTGTGAGAAGCATATCGCATAATAAGTCATTCATACATTAAGTATAAACAGAATAGTCAGCACCGTACAAAAGTGCCAAATGATAACTCAAACATTCAAGCATTCATATATAAATAACTGAACATAAATATCACTTTAACACATAAGCATAAATCATTAAGAGATAAAAGTACCATTGATAACAAGTTCTACTCATGAGCTTCAACAATATAGATTTATCTCTTCTTAATTCAACATCTACTAAGAGTACAAAAGTGCATTTCAGTAGCAGACATTAAACATAGATATCAATAAATCTTGTTCCATTCATTCATCAAAACCTCCTCCGAGGGTGCAGAAGTGCATGTTCTGAGGAAACGTTTTTGAAAAATTTCAGGACCCCTCTCTAAATGCATGAGAGGGGTTAAAATACTACTAACTAAATACTAAAAATAGTCTATTACAAAAATATAGGAGGAGGTTTAAATGACCGTCCTCATCTAAGACAAAAATAAATCAAAACTAAAACTAAAACTGAATCTAGAAATCAACTATCTATGTATCTATTCTCTGAGGTTGCAAGCATTGAGCATCAGCTTGAGGAGTGTCGGTTGGCCAACCTCCGATTTTAGTTGCCCTACGAAAACAAAATCGGCAAGTGTTGGCACTATCTTCTCGGCAGAGTTTGTAAGGCATTTGAGAGTCATGCATTAACTGTGCGGTTTAACCAAGTACTGCCAGTAAGAATCCGAATTCAACTTGGTTAACTTCTTGATGAACTCTGCTCTTTCTTCAGCCTTTCGTCTCCAGCTTGTCTGCAGATGCTAAATCAAATAATAAGAAATTTGCATTGCACCTAAGGATATCCCTGATAAATACCACTGTTTTTTAGAGCGCGGGTTTTGTCTTTAGCCTTTAGTGCTTTTTCCTATAATTTTCTGGGCTTACAAGCGACTGAGCGATCATAGGATTTCCTTCTTGAGGGGTTTTTCCCAGCGATGCGTGATTAGCTCAGAGGCTTTCCTTCTTGAGGGGCTTTGCGCATCGGAAACTGCCTCCGTTTCTCGATCTGGGCTTCCCTAGTGCCAGTTTTGCCTCTTGCGCATTTTTGGTTGATGATACATAAACCTTAAATCTTATGGAGTGAATGACCCAATGAGTTATTGGCTCTGAGTCTTAAATTGTCTATCTGTTACATCAACACTGTCCAGTACCCACTTGACCATGTCTGTGTATGGAAGAATCTTGGGTCTTGCCGCTATCCGGTGTAAGAATGAACATGCAAGTTCTGTGATTGATGCCTCAGACGACCCGTGTGAGTCTGTTGTTGCTTTAACCTCCATTACTCTGGGATTTTCTTCTTCGAGCAGATTGTACATGCCTTCCCAAGTAGTTATGTTGGTGTCTCTGTTACAGGTGGTGTCTGTGTATAAGGGCGTCATTTCTTTGTCCTCAACAATCGGAGCTTTTCCCTTCTTTCCCATTACGCTCTGAACACTGCTGTGTATATTTTTCTGCTTTCTGCTCCTGCAATTTACAAGTAAGGAAAGAGTAATGATAAAAAATAAGGTGACGGGAAAGCTCTTAATGCCAAAATCATATAAAATATACCACCCTATGTGAAATGACCTTTCGATCAGATCTAAATCTTATCTCATTAATGATCATCAACTAACCCATTAAATTGACATTAATGCGCATAACTTGGTATCGGATTACGAAAAACTTTATTGAATGATGAGCCTTGCAGATCTGCGATAAAGCGATTTTGCGATTTGCTTCGCAATATCACAGATTGCAATATCGCTAATCCGTTGTGTTAACAATCATCTATCACCACATGTTTCTGTGAGATGCGATTTGCGAGATGCCCTATCACATATCGCTGGGTCGAGATATTTTACCTTAAGTGATACTTGAGGCATATGAAAACTGTGACGCGCGATGAGTCTTTACAACGTGCGATCTCGCATCGCGATTTCGCAATTTCAGTAGTTTGTGTTGTAGATCTGATCCAAAGATATTATGATAATAGACTAAACCCAAGAAATAGCCCAAAAATAACAAGATAGAAATGATTCTTTATTGATCAAACCCTTAAGGTAGGGCAACACCATACATTCACTCCTTAAGGAAGGAGAACACTCCACAAGCCATATGCCTGTTCATACAATAATACTTCTCTTCATATCTCT
This sequence comes from Pinus tabuliformis, assembly GCA_031772625.1. Lineage (NCBI taxonomy): Eukaryota > Viridiplantae > Streptophyta > Pinopsida > Pinales > Pinaceae > Pinus > Pinus tabuliformis. The sequence continues at coordinate 1,142,809,066 of CM062811.1, read as the reverse complement.
CCATGTGGAGTCTTTAGCCTCTATATAGGCCTTATACATACAATACCATGCAACATTACCATGGTTTCCTCATACCATCAACTAATACCATGGGCCCTTTACATTATTATTAACTACTTGTGGTCCCTTACATGACATGGGTTAACCACCTTATTTATTACTATGGCCCATCCCATTATTACATTATTACCTTGGGTACCTCCCTTGGTACCCCATATTAATTGTTGTAGCTCTGATACCACTTGTTGTATATCTAACCCAAAGATATTATGATAATAGAAATAACCCAAGAACAATAAGATAGAAATATATAGAAATGCTTCTTTATTATCAAACCCTTAAGGTAGGGCAACACCATACATTCACTCCTTAAGGAAGGAGAACACTCCACAAGCCATATGCTTGTTCATACAAGAATACTTCTCTTCATATCTCTCCATGTGGAGTCTCTAGCCTCTATATAGGCCTCATACATACAATACCATGCATCATTACCATGGTTCCCTCATACCATCAACTAATACCATGGGCCCTTTACATTATTATTAACTACTTGTGGTCCCTTACATGACATGGGTTAACCACCTTATTTATTACTATGGCCCATCCCATTATTACATTATTACCTTGGGTACCTCCCTTGGTACCCCATATTACCCCCCCTTGGTACATAATTACCCCATATTACCCCCCCTTGGTACATAATTATGTACCAAGGGGGGTAATATGGGGTACCAAGGGAGGTACCCAAGGTAATAATGTAATAATGGGATGGGCCATAGTAATAAATAAGGTGGTTAACCCATGTCATGTAAGGGACCACAAGTAGTTAATAATAATGTAAAGGGCCCATGGTATTAGTTGATGGTATGAGGGAACCATGGTAATGATGCATGGTATTGTATGTATGAGGCCTATATAGAGGCTAGAGACTCCACATGGAGAGATATGAAGAGAAGTATTCTTGTATGAACAGGCATATGGCTTGTGGAGTGTTCTCCTTCCTTAATGAGTGAATGTATCGTGTTGCCCTACCTTAAGGGTTTGATAATAAAGAAGCATTTCTATATATTTCTATCTTATTGCTCTTGGGTTATTTCTATTATCATAATATCTTTGGGTTAGATATACAACAATTGGTATCGGAGCACTTTCTTGGGCAAACCGTGGAGAATTTTTTTTCATTTTTGCAGCGATTTTTTGGGTGGCGAATTTGCAGATCAGATCTGTACATTTTGGTGCAAGATCTGCAGAATCTAATTGCAGATCTGTATTCCTTGTGCAAAAATAGCCGATTTAAAAAAAAAAATCGGTTGAATCGGAGTCCGGATGAAGGAGATATCACTGATCTAAAAATCAGTGGGGTTGCAGACAATTTTCAGGGCAGCGATTTTGCGGCGCAGATCTAGATGTCCTGGTACAAGATCTGCAAAATCTAATTGCAGATATGGATTCTTTGGGAAAAAATACCCAACTTCAAAAAAAAAATCAGTCGAATCGGAGTCCGGATGAGGGAGATATCGCTGATTTAAAATCAGCTCTTTTTGCAGAAATTTTGGGTGACGGCGGGAGAGTAGCAGCGCAGATCTGAAATTCCAGTGTCTGAATTAGGATTTCTATCACATGGGTAGATGCAGAATGATTGTTTCATTTCCAAAAATAGGTCATAATAGGGATTCTGAGCAATATTGACTAAACTGTGACAATTTCAACTTTTCGCCAAGTAAGTGAATTTTTTTTCAAAACTCTCTTCATGGAGATGCTATATTTTACAGGGAAAGATAATGGTCTTACTATTGAAGAATACATAAAACAAAAAAAGTCTACACATGGGAAATATTGGAGGGATTCAGTGTGGTTTGGTTTCAAAGATGAGGCTTACAAATGGTATTTCTCACTTGATGACAAACAGTTGACCAAACTTTCAGATGCAGAATATGAAAAAGTCCTTTTAGACAAATGGTCTCGTGCTAGAAAAAAGGAGAATGCGACACATAAGGGCTTATTTGCTACAGGTGTCTCCTTATTGCAGGTTCATGGATTGATTCAGAAAGAGAAGATCATTGTTTTTATAAATCCTAGTTGCAAACATAATTTCATCAATGTTAATTTGGCAAAAAAATTGCAAGTTCCAGCGAAACAAATTGAACATACACAGGTTGATAATGAGGATGTTCAAGTGTACAAGGATTTGAAGATTTCTATGGATAAATATGTGTTGCATGGTGATTTTTATGGTTCAGAGATGGATAATATGGATGTTGTTTTGGGATATCCTTGGATGGAATCCGTGGGTACTATCAATATTAATGTGCAGAAGAAATTCCTAAAGCTATGGTATAAAAAGAAGAAAATTACATTACAGGATATTTCCATCCATAAACAGGTAGAGCACATGCAGGCTGAAGCAGAAAATGTTCAAGGGACTGACATATCAGATGATGAGCCTTTGATGATCGACAATCAAACACAAACAGAGGCTGCAGGTGATGATACATCAGAGGAGGGCTCAGTGGTTGAAGTCATATGGAAAAAGAAGACACCACAACAGGCACCACAACAGGGTGAAGTCAAGCAAAAGCCATCGTGGGTTAAAACTTCAACATATCATCACCCACATCACCCCGCAAGACAACCATCAAGATGGAAACCAAGTAGTCACATGATGGATAGAAAGGAGAGACGATCCACCTACTACACATCAACACAGAAGAACTGCCACGGTCAACTTCCATCTCAAGCAAGTGAGGCACCAGCGAGATCGAGGGTTCACCTTTCTCTTGGATGGCTAGATGCACGTGCATGGTATCAGTGGACTACTCTTTTGAGTAGATATTATTATTTATGTTCTTCCCATGTTTCGGGGACGAAACATGCTTAGGGGGGTGGAATGTTATGTACCAAGGGGGGGTAATATGGGGTACCAAGGGAGGTACCCAAGGTAATAATGTAATAATGGGATGGGCCATAGTAATAAATAAGGTGGTTAACCCATGTCATGTAAGGGACCACAAGTAGTTAATAATAATGTAATGGGCCCATGGTATTAGTTTGATGGTATGAGGGAACCATGGTAATGATACATGGTATTGTATGTATGAGGCCTATATAAAGGCTAGAGACTCCACATGGAGGATATGAAGAGAAGTATTCTTGTATGAACAAGCATATGGCTTGTGGAGTGTTCTCCTTCCTTAAGGAGTGAATGTATGGTGTTGCCTTACCTTAAGGGTTTGATAATAAAGAAGCATTTCTATATATTTCTATCTTATTGTTCTTGGGTTATTTCTATTATCATAATATCTTTGGGTTAGATATATACTTAGGGGGGATAATATGGGGTACCAAGGGAGGTACCCAAGGTAATAATGTAATAATGGGATGAGCCATAGTAATAAATAAGGTGGTTAACCCATGTCATGTAAGAGACCACAAGTAGTTAATAATAATGTAAAGGGCCCATGGTATTAGTTGATGGTATGAGGAAACCATGGTAATGATGCATGGTATTGTATGTATGAGGCCTATATAGAGGCTAGAGACTCCACATGGAGAGATATGAAGAGAAGTATTATTGTATGAACAAGCATATGGCTTGTGGAGTGTTCTCCTTCCTTAAGGAGTGAATGTATGGTGTTGCCCTACCTTAAGGGTATGATATCAATAAAGAATCATTTCATATTATTTCTGGGTTTATTTGCATTATCTTATATTTTCATATCTGATCTATAATATTCTGGGTTAGATCTACAACAATTGGTATCAGAGCTACAACAATTGGTATCAGAGCACTTTCTTGGGCAAACCGTGGAGATTTTTTTTTCATTTTTGCAGGGGTTTTTTGGGTGGCGAATTTGCAAATCAGATCTGTACGTTTTGGTGCAAGATCTACAGAATCTAATTGCAGATCTGTATTTCTTGTACAAAAATAGCCGATTTCAAAAAAAAAAATCGATTGAATCGGAGTCCGGATGAAGGAGATATCGCTGATTTAAAAATCAGTGAGGTTGCAGACAATTTTCAGGGCAGCGAGTTTGCGGCGCAGATCTAGACGTCCTGGTACAAGATCTGCAAAATCTAATTGCAGATATGGATTCTTTGGGAAAAAATACCCAACTTAAAAAAAAAATCAGTCGAATCGGAGTCCGGATGAGGGAGATATCGCTGATTTAAAATCAGCTCTTTTTTCAGAAATTTTGGGTGACGGCGGGAGAGTAGCAGCGCAGATTTGAAATTCCAGTGTCTGAATCAGGATTTCTATCACATGGGCAGATGCAGAATGGTTGTTCCATTTCCAAAAACAGGTTATAATAGAGATTCTGAGCAATATTGACGAAACTGTGACATTTTCAAATTTTCGCCAAGTGAATTTTTTTCTTTTTTCAAACCATTCATGGCTTCTAGCAAGCTTCTATTATTTACAGGAAAAGATAATGGTCCTACTATTGAAGAATACATACAAAGATACAGGTCTACACATGGGAAATATTGGAGGATTCCAATAATATGTAATATGAGAGATGAGGCTAAAAATTGGTGGTTATCACTTGACCACTAGCAGATGACCAAACTTTCAGATGCAGAATATGAAAAAGTCTTTCTGGACAAATGGTCTCGGGCTAGAAAAAAGGAGAATAAGACACATAAAGGGTTAATTGCTACGGCTGTCTCCTTATTGCAGGTTCATGGATTCATTCAAAAGGAGAAAATCATTGTGTATATAAATCCGAGTTGCAAGCAAAATCTCATAAATATCAACTTGACAAAGAAATTGCAAGTCCCAGCGAAACAAATTGAAAATACACAGGTTGATGATCAGGATGTTCAATTTTATAAGGATTTGAAGCTCTCTATGGATAAGTATGTGTTTCATGGTGATTTTTATGCTTCAGATATGGATAACATAGATGTTGTTTTGGGATATCCTTGGATGGAATCCGTGGGTACTATCAATATTAATGTGCAAAAGAAATTCCTGAAGCTATGGTATAAAAAGAAGAAAATTACATTACAAGATATTTTCATCCATAAACAGGTAGAGCACATGGAGGCTGAAGCAGAAGATGTTCAAGGGACTAACATATCAGATGATGAGCCTTTGATGATCGACAATCAAACACAAACAGAGGCTGCAGAAGAAAAGGTTACAGGTGATGATACATCAGAGGAGGGCTCAGTGGTTGAAGTCATATTGAAAAAGAAGACACCACAACAGGCACCACAACAGGGTGAAGTCAAGCAAAAGCCATCGTGGGTTAAAACTTCAACATATCATCACCCACATCACCCCGCAAGACAACCATCAAGATGGAAACCAAGTAGTCACATGACGGATAGAAAGGAGAGACGATCCACCTACTACACATCAACACAGAAGAGCTGCCACGGTCAACTTCCATCTCAAGCGAGCGAGGCACCAGCGAGATCGAGGGTCCACCTTTCTCTTGGATGGCTAGATGCACGTGCATGGTATCAGTGGACTACTCTTTTGAGTAGATCTTATTATTTGTGTTCTTCCCATGTTTCGGGGACGAAACATGCTTAGGGGGGTGGAATGTTATATACCTAGGGGGGATAATATGGGGTACCAAGGGAGGTACCCAAGGTAATAATGTAATAATGGGATGGGCCATAGTAATAAATAAGGTGGTTAACCCATGTCATGTAAGGGACCACAAGTAGTTAATAATAATGTAAAGGGCCCATGGTATTAGTTGATGGTATGAGGAAACCATGGTAATGATGCATGGTATTGTATGTATGAGGCCTATATAGAGGCTAGAGACTCCACATGGAGAGATATGAAGAGAAGTATTATTGTATGAACAGGCATATGGCTTGTGGAGTGTTCTCCTTCCTTAAGGAGTGAATGTATGGTGTTGCCCTACCTTAAGGGTTTGATCAATAAAGAATCATTTCTATCTTGTTATTTTTGGGCTATTTCTTGGGTTTAGTCTATTATCATAATATCTTTGGATCAGATCTACAACAGTTTGCTTATATGGTGTCTTCCATTACCTTTTGCGATGCGACATTTTATTATTGAGAGAACGATTTTATTCGAACTTATCATAAAACTTAAGTCCTTTTGGGTTTTGCGTGTGTTTCCTTAAGTTTATGATAGTAAGTTTCATTCAAAGGGGAATATAAGTGCTACTTTTTATTTTTTAGAAGGGTCCCCATTTATTTAGTATTAGTAATAAAACTAAATAAAAGGGGGGGTTTTTGCTAGCCACAACAATTGGCGATTCACTTGGAAGAACCAGTTATCTCTGATTATCTTTTGAATTTTCTAAACTTCCAAAACAGAAGAGTTTTCTGGAAAATCAAACTTTATTATAGAAACATAAAGTACATCATGCTTTCAGCTGTTAATGATAGTTTGTTTTTTCTGTGTTAACTCTGATTATTTACTTCCCAAAGCTAGTCATTGTATTTACATCAGCCACTACTTGGTTTATAAAGATAAAAACAAAGTCTTCTCTGTAAATCAGTTTTAAATATGCTCATTTGTCGTAGGTAGAGCCTCTGCTGCCAGCAAGTGTTCATAGCCTCGACAAGGTTACCTGTTACCCAACAATGATCCTGTATCCTACTTGAATAAATATACGATTTTCAAAGGGAACTCCATATCCATACTTATTGATTTTCTTTTCTTTTAATTCTTAAAGAAAAATGTCTTGGTTTGGTAGCCAAATTATGACAGTGCCATTCACTTGATTTATAACTTTGCTGAACAAGCTAGCTCGTGATGAGACCCCTTGTCTTTTGATTGCAACAATCTTGAGTCATTGCCTTGTTTTGGTATGCAGTTTTTTTGGCAATGTCAACAAGCTATAATATCTATGATCATGATAAGTCGGCTCGTGATGAGACCTCTTATTCTTTAAGTTTATAGTGTATCACCGGATTATTCTTTGAAGCTCGTAATTCTCTAGGTGGGGAGGAAGTCATTGGTTCCTTAAGAATAGCTCTGGATGACAATTATAGAGTTTTTGGAAAGAGCTTTTCTACACAGAGTCTTCGTTTTTTGTTATTGATGCTTTTCATTGACTGATATAGAACAAATTCCCACTAAAGGTTGCTTTTTATCAAAATTCGCAAGGTTGAAACTAGTAACATTCCTAGGCTTATAACATTTGACTGTATCCTTCAATAATAATGACCAATTTTCCAAATCAATTCTATTTATACAAGCGAAAAAAAAAATCTAAAAGAAACACTAGTCTTTTGCGTGAATTCCAAACGTAACCATTTACAACTTGTTTTATTGTCAAAATTAAAGCTATAAACAATAATTTACAGATAGAAGAGGTCATCTTCTATGGAAAGTATTTTTTGAGGATCTGCCCATTAACAGGTAAAGACTCTCTTTTCCTTGCTAAATCTTGCAACATAAAAGTGGATGGGCCAAGCCACATTCGTTGGAATTTCATATGTTTGCCTTTTTCTTCGTGAGCCTTATCCCATTTTAAAACTAAATCTCCAATTTGAAATTCCTTTCTAGATACCATGCTTGAATCGAAGGAAGCCTTTACTAATGCTTGATGATGAGCGTGTGTTATTTTAGCCTGTTCTCATTTCTCTTCTAGCTTAAGGATCTACAATTGTCTTAGTTGTAAAGATGAGGTTGGTGTTTCGTCAATAAATTGAACTAAGGCCAAAGAGGGAATTTCTAGGTGAGTTGGGAGAACCACTTCTTTCCCATAAACTAAATTAAAGGGAGAAGTGCCAATGGAGGCTTTCTGCGTTATTCGGTCTGCCCACAAGGCATACATTAAAGATTTGTGCCAATTTTTATGATTCTGATTGATGGTTCGCTTAATGATTCTGATTAAGTTTTTATTCATTGATTTGGCCAACCCGTTCCCTTGTGGGTAATAATTGGCAGAGTATTTAAGCTTAAAACCTCTTTTGAGTGCAAATTCAGTCATAGCATTGCCAGAAAAATACGATGCATTATCAAACATTAAAGCATAGGGTAAACCAAACCTGGTGATTATGAACTGATCTATGAAATCAATGATGTGTTTAGCATTAGCTGTCTTGAGAGGAACTGCTTCTACCCATTTAGTAAAATAATCTGTAGCTGTAAGGATATACCTATGCTGTTTAGAAGAGTGAGGAACGATCTCACCTATTATATCCAATCCCCATTGATCAAAGGGTTGATCGATATTGACTGGTTGCAAAGGCAACGACGGTTTCTTTTGTCTTCTAGTAGCAGTTTGACAAACTTGACATTTCCTTACATAGCTATGCACATCTTTAAATAGTGTAGGCCAATAGTACCATGCGCGCAAAATTTTATGTGCTGTAGCATCTCCAACATAATTTCCACCTGTTGGTCCATCATGGAGTTCCTGCAACACCTTTTCAGCTTCAGATTTCTCAAGACATCGAAGGAGAACAGAATCATAATTCATCCTAAAAAGTACATCGTTTACGAGTTGATATTTCTTAGCCTTCAATCTTAGGGCTCTTTTCTTTGTATAATCCAGGTTTGAAGGAGCATATTCGTTCTTTAGATAAAATATGATATCAACATATATTGATTCAATATTGTTTAGGCTTACCTCATACATTTGTACTTCTTGATTTGCAGATGGTATTTCAGAAATAAGTGATGCTCCAGCCAACATTTTGCAAAAGCCTTGACCTTTTACAATATTTGCTGGCTTAATCTTAGCGTCGTATTCTTGTAAGGCAGTAACCCAATTTGCTATTTTTTCACCCTTGTCTTTCTGTACTAAGAGATTTCTTACCGCTGGAAATGGTACTATGATTTTTGTATGGGTTTTAAGAAGGAAGGGTCTGAAGTGCTTGATTGCTTTGAAAATAGCATAAGCTTGTTTTTCTTCGTCGGAATAATTTAGTTCAGCCCCTTGTAGATTTGAACTAAAGAAGGAAATTGGGGCTTCCGCCTTGTCTTGATTTGCTTGAGTGAGTATCGCAGCATATGATTTATCAAAGGCAAATGTATATAAAATGAAAGGATCGGAAAAATTTGGAGTTGCTAAGGATGGGGCATTTACAATCGCTTGCTTAATCAGATTGAATGCTTCATATTATTCTTGGCCCCATTTGAAGAGTGAAATCTTCTTGCTCATTGCTTGTAAGGGAGATACAATCCTTGAGAAGTCTGGAACAAATGTTTTAACAAAATTAATCTAGACAAGGATTGCATGGCTTTCTTGTTGTGAGGCAAGGGTATTTCGGAAATCTCCTTAATTCTATCGGGATCAATATGGATTCCAAATTTTGACACTATAAATCCAAGAAGTTTTCCTTCACTTAATGCAAAAAAGGACTTTTTTGGATTAAGTGAAATCCCATACCTTTGGCAACGTTGGAAGATCTGCTTTAAGTCTCTAAGGTGATTACCACGTTTTTTAGAATATACAGTTATATCATCCAAGTAAATCACCACTGATTTGTTTACTAATCCCTTAAATGCGATGTCCATGGCCCTTTGAAATGTAGTGCCAACGTTGATCAGACCAAAAGGCATCTTTTGATATGCGTAAGTACCCCATTTGGTTCTGAACGTGGTCTTCAGTTGATCGTCAGGATGGACCAAAACTTGGTTGTAGCCGGAGAAACCATCTAAAAAGGACATTAATTCTGATCCTGCAACTGCTTGCAATATTTGTTCCATAGGAGGCAGGGGAAAGTTATCCTTTTGGCAGGCTTTGTTAAGATTTCGAAAGTCAATACAAATTCTAATGTCTCCATTTTTCTTTCTGATGGGAACCAAGTTGGAAACCCATCTAGAATGTCGAACAGGAAAAATAATTTTGGCTTTCAATAATTTGTTGAGCTCAGATTTAATCTGACTTTCCAGATTAGGATGGATCTTCCTCAGCTTTGCTAGACAGGTTTTTCATCAGTTATCATTGGGATAGTATGCTGAATGATTGAAGTGTCGTAAGTCTTAAGGTCATCATAGTTCCAGGAAAATACACTTTTGTATTGTTTCAAGAGACAAACATAAGCTAATTTTTCTTCAGGGGCTATGCCAAGACCTAGGTTGATATTCTGTGGCTTGGTATCCGTTCCTAGATTTACTAATTCATAATTTAGAGTTGAACTTTGAAGTTTTGAATTGGTAGATCTCTTAAATTGGTCTTTCAAATCATATAGGTCTTCCAACTTGACTACAAATTTTGGCATAGCATTATTAGTGCTTTCTTTTTGTAACTGTTTGTCGTGTTGGTCCTCATCAATTATCTAATTAGTGTAAGATCCTTCCGATGCCAGGAAACTTACAATATCAGGATCATCGTTGTAAATTCTCCAGTTTGTAATATTATTAGGAATCGAGGGCCTAAAGGTCAATTCGATTGAGAATCTGTCTGGGCTATAGTCTTCTGAGGGAATGAGATTGGAAGCTATGTTTGCCAGGAGGTCAGCACTAGCATTTTGGAGTCTGGGAATTGATGAAATGTTAAATGCTATAAAATGTTCAGTCAGATCTTGCACTAAAGATTGATAATGCTTTAAATGACCTGATAGACAATGTATAGTATTTCGTACTTGTTTAATAACAATCTCAGAGTCTCCGAAGACTTGTAGATACTTGATATCTAATCTGATTGCCTTGTATAATCCTTGGACTAAAGCTTCGTATTCTGTAGTGTTATTGGTGCAATCAAACTCGAGTCTACAAGTTAGCATAGTTTTGTTTCCCTCTGGACTAACTAATACACATCCTGCTCCTACTCCATCGTTAGACTTAGAACCATCAAAAAATAATTTCCAAAATAAAGATTTATTTACAGGACTATCTATAAAATTAACGCATTTAGAACTATCTGTTTGAGAAAAGTTTTCTACTTGAGACAAAACATAATGTTCTAAGTAAGGCGAAGTATGAGCATTAAAATTTCCTAAGAAAGAGTCAACAGAATAGTTGCCAATTATATTGTTGCTGTATGCTACAGGTTCATTTTCTCCTTCCAATTTCGTGACTATATATTTTTGGTGTCTTTCTCGCTCAACCTTTATTTGATTCGGTTTACCATTGTAAGGGAGCCACATATGTGACCAATTGGTCACAAAGTATCCATGAAGATTTTCAGACCAATCCCTACTAAGAATTAAGCCATAAAATTCGGGAATGTCTGCAACTAAAATATCAATGACTTGACATACCTTTGGATTAGATGACAACCTTATGGTAACTTGATTTAGTTCACTGATTACTTCAACCTGCGATCGGTCCAGCTGAACTATGCGTACTGCAGATTTTTGAGGTTGGACGTTTAACTTTGCACATATTGTTTTAGGTAAGATATTAGATGAAGCTCCTGAATCTACCAAACAATTATGCAAGTTTTTATTGAAAATTTCATAAGTAAGAAGGAATGGGGGAGTATGAGATCTTGACCTACCTCCAATTAAAGCGATATCATTTGGATCAACTTTATTAGTCATATTAGTTGGAGGTCTTCCCATCTCATGAGAAGCTTGCGAGATTACAGTGGCAGGCAGAGGTGCAACAGGTATTGCATGTAACTCTTTCAAAAGTAGCTTTTGTTGATGTTTCAATTTGCTCAATTCATGAAAAGTAATGTTAGCCCTAGTCTTCTTCATGTCTTCAACGATATTATACTCCATCTCATCAGAAACAATCAGTGTTTTAGATGGAGTTGGTGAATCGGATTGGACTGGGCTTGTTTGAGTCACTTTTGGTGATGATTTCTTACCTGCGACTTTATCTTTAGATACTGAGCTTGCGCTCTTCTGTTTAGGACTAGGTTGTGGAGGATCGAGTTGATTTCTACTTCTGGTACTGACTGGTGATGCCTCTTGATCCTCTTCGTCTGGGAGGATGAAGTCCCACATTCCCTGTACTTCTACAACTTCATCTTCATCAGTAGGTTCCTCGTTAGAAACTTCCTCTTCTTCTTCTTCTGATTCTGCATTTGTTATAGCGTTGGGAGGCTTTGAATCAGTTGAAGGATTTTTTCTATAAGGCTTGTAGGGCCTTTTAGAAGAAGTCTCTGCTACTTGTTTCTTAATGTCAACCATTTTGTTAGACATGGTTTTTAGGACTTTCTGCAATCCTTCTAAATCAAATGGGTCTTTTGATTGCTTTTTCTTAGGATCATCTCTAAAAGTAACCTTCTTAGATTTTCGTTCATCGACAACGTTTTTCTTTTCTAAAGCTAAGATATGTTTTTCTACCACTATTGCTTCCTTCATATTATCAGCCAATGTTGTTTTGGCAGCCCTATCAATGAAGATCTCTATGTTTGATGGTAGAGCAGATATGTACCACTCACTTCGAACTTCTTCGCTAGGCTTGGAAGCAGTAGGAATTTTATTCAAAAGCTTATTGAAATGTGAGTTAAAATCTTTGATAGGTTCTCTTGATTCAGTCTTAAGATTCGATAGATCATTGATCAATGTTGCAGTAGACCTATCATCACTGAACTTAGTCAAGAATTGCTCTTGGAAAATATCCCAACTAGTGATGGATCCTGATGGTAATGAAAAATACCAGGATCCGGCTGCTCCTTGTAAAGTGTAAGGGAAGAGCCGGACAACAACATCTTCATTAGTAACTCCATTTAGATTTACAGATAACATAAAGTTGTTTATGTGTTCTTCTACTAGCATGCCTGCTTCAGGATTAAACTTAGGCAACCATTTTTCAGGATGGGCCAATATTTGACTCAAGGGCGTAGGCATTAAGACCGCCCCTGGGTTATTCCATGGGGTTTGGGCCATTGTTGAACTACTAACAAAGGAAAGCGCAGAAGATGTTCCTTGAGGTTGGGAAGATGAGGATATTATGGTTCTGGATGATTGAGAAGCAGATGTTGAAGTTCCAGTAGTCTGGTGGACAACAATTTGAAGTGGAGGGGTGGATGGTTGACTTCGCAGTGGGGAGGTCGGAATGGATGATGATGATGAAAGAGTCTCACTATCAGACCCTTTAGGTGACTTCCTTGCTCTTTTCTTTTTAGGTAGAGGTAATTTAGTTGGTTCGATACCAAACTTTTCACTCTGCAATCTGGTAAGAGGATGAGAAGGATTGTATTGCAAAGTCACACTACCTTGAGATATTTCAGATTTTTAGGGTGATATGGAAAATCCTTGAAGTTTATGAATCAAAGATTCAACTTTAGGAGGTTCAATAGTGGATCTCTCTGAAATGTTCGGGTTTGTGGCAGCGGTTGTTGTCTTATCGACTTCTCGTTCAAGATTTAAAGATTCGAAGTGCGATGGAGAAGTCGGGGGGAGATGTTGAGGGTGATTTACTCTCAGAATGGTATTTAGATTTGGATTTACTAGCCATTCATAGTTTGAGGCCCTCCTTATAGTGCCAAATATGTTGAAGCTCCGAAAATCATGTCTACAATTGTTGAGATTGCAACAAGATGATGGAGCTTAGTGAAAAGAGTCGCCTTCACTAAGTGGGCCCGCAGGCAAATTATGGCGCAAGTTATATTTTTGGATCACAGCAGGGATGATCACAGCAGGAGTGACCACAGCAGGGATGATCACAGTAGGAGTGATCACAGCAGGAGTGATCACAGCAGGAGTGATCAAAGTCTATTTTTAGACTGGCTGTCAAAAATAGAAAAGTCAAATATTATTGTCTCATAATAATATTTGGACTATAAACTTGATCTTATTCTCTTGGAGCACTTCAGTTTGAGCTACAGATGTGGCACATGCAGCTATCAGAAGGAAGTACACTTTCTTTGTGGGTCAGTTGAGTTGTTGCATGCATGACTTCAGTTAGAACTCAATCAGTTGAGTTTGGTGGAGTTGATTGTGGAGTTGATGGAGTTGTGTTCAGTTTGACTTGGTTAAACTAGTTGTAATTAGTCTAATTGCAAATAGACTAATGATGAGTTGTTAAACTAATTATTAACTCATAATGCAACTATATAATACATCAGTTAACTCAGTTGCATGCCAGTGCATGTTCAGTTCAGTAGGGACAGGTGTTAGAGGATTAGATTGCTATCAGTTGTGACTATAGTTGTGCATGAGGATTTGCACAATCAAGGGATTGAGTATGCCAATGAGTATTTCCCAGTATATGCCCAGTATTATAGCCTCTGCTCACGTCTTTCCCAGTGTGAGTGATTCTTTGGAGGTAAATACGAGTTTGGTTAATCCATTCTCATTCATTCTTGAGCAGGTATTGAGCAGTGGAGGCAGGAAAGCAGTGGAATAGATTTGGAGATCAGATCTGAGCTGTATTGTGTGTAACAGGTGGAGATAGTGCTGGATACTTGTGAGAAGTATTGACTATTGTAATGTTACATGTTCTCAATCATTAATATACAGATAGTGTGGGGTTTTCAGCTGTAAGCTTTCCCCGGGTTACATACTGTGTTAATGTGTGAATGCTCTTGATGTTTTATTGTTATTGATGCTGCTAAATTGATGATCAACGTAGAGGAGCTTATGTATTGTGTATGTATTCCACAATAGTACATGATCAGGATAATCTCCATTGAATATGTGTTTATTATTCAAAATTTCTACATGGTATCAGAGCTGTTGATCATCAGATCTACTATTCAGGAAGTGTTTACATTCTATTTCTCCAGGCAGAGCCTGTAATCGGGCCAGGTAGCCTTTGGATTCATCCTTCCTTTGGAAGGTGAAATATCCGGTAAAAGCCCATACAGTCAATATCTATACGAGAAATATTTTGTTCTCACGAATCTTAGATCCGAGGCGGTTGAGTTTGGAGCTGGTGGAATTCGAATTTGCAGCAGTGTTTTCTTGGTGTCAACGAGGCAATGTCTTTCAACGGATTGCGATTGGAGTATGCTCTTGAGGGCAGCTCAAACTATATTGCATGGAAGGACAGGATGGAGGCAATATTGGATGATAATGGGCTGAAGGAGTTCATAGAGATGAATGTCCCAAAGCCTGCTGATGCTACTCAAGCTGATGCTTGGCAAAAGAAGACCGCAAAATGTCGAAGGATTCTATTGGAGGGCGTGAAGGATCACATTGTGTCTAGCCTACATGGAAAGACTTCTCCATATTTGATGTGGAAGGCTTTAACAGATCTATTCCAAAGCAAGAGTGATCAGAGGAAGTTGGCGCTCAAAGATAAACTCAAAAACATCAAATGCGAGAAGGGTGACAGTATGCCAAGTATCTCACAAAGTTCACTTAGTGTCGAGATGAGCTGGGAAGTGTGGGGGTTACTGTCAATGATGAGGACTTGGTGAGCTTGGCTCTCCTTGGTCTTCCGAAGAGTTGGCATTCATATTAGGACTCTGTCAATGGTTGGGAGAAATTGCCAGGATGGGAAAGACTGTGGTCAGATCTTGTGCAGGAGGAGATTAGGCGAAGTACCAGGGACAGATCTTCATCAAAGCGAGCTGATGAAGAAAATTACACTTTGGCTACCAAAGCAAAGAAAGGGAAGAGCAAGAAAGCTTCTCAGTCTGGTGCGAAAGGCAAGAAGTAGGACATGTCTAAGGTGAAGTGTTTTCACTGTCACCAGCACAGACACTATGCCACTAATTGTTTGCAGAAGAAGAAGAACAAGCAGGCTGCTGGATCTGCAACAGGAGAGGCTCTAGCCTCACAGTTTGAGCTTGATTTTTCATTGATTGCATGCTTGGTTTCAAGTGTGATGGGATCGGTGTGGTTCTTGGACAGTGGTGCGTCTTTTCACATGACGGGAGATCGAGATTTGTTTTCTGATCTGGAGGACAAAGATCTTGGAGTGCACATCGAGATGGGCGATGATGGTAGATACAGTGCGACCAGTATCGGTACCATTTCCTTTGAGAGGGAGTCTGGTAAACCCTTCGTATTGAAGGAAGTGATGCATGTTCCAGGATTGAAGAAGAATCTTATCTCTGTGGCGATGTTAGAAGACAAGGGGTATGATGTTGTTTTCAGCAAGGGAAAGGCTTTCCTGTGCAGCAAGACAACTGGTGAGACCCAGAAGATAGGGGTTCGAGTAAGGAACCTTTATCAGTTGCATGTAGATGGATGCGCAGCAATGGAAGGCAAGGCAGAAGGATTGGTGAGCCGGGATGATGGCGAGTTGTGGCATAGGAGATTGGGTCACCTTCACCATGGAGCCTTGAAGATACTGCAGAAGATCACTACAGGGCTTCCTAAAGGCACTCTTGCGCAGTCAGATCAGTGCAAGGGGTGTACTTTGGGGAAGTTTGTGAAAGCCACCTTTCACGAGAAGGATAGTCGCGCCACGACGATCCTTGAGAGAATTCACATAGACATGTGTGGACCTTTCTCAGTTGCTTCGACAGCAAAACACAGGTATTATGTGATTTTTGTTGATGATTTCTCTCGTAAGTGCTGGATCTTCTTCATGCAGAAGAAGAGCGAGACATATTAAAAGTTTTGTGAATTCAAAGCACTGGTCGAGAAGGAGTTGGGGAAGAAGGTGAAGGCTCTTAGGAGTGATAATGGTGGTGAATACATCTTGGACGAGTTCAAGGATTTTTGCAAGGCAGAAGGGATTCGAAGAGAGCTCATAGCTCCCCATAACCCACAACAGAACGGGGTAGCTGAGCGAAAGAACAGAATGATTGTGGGTGCTACACGAGCAATGTTGCATGATCAGGGCCTACCCCTTCACTTGTGGGTGGAAGCATGCAATACAGCAGTTTATGTGTAGAACCGTTGTCCTCACAGGATACTTGGCATGAGTACACCCGAGGAGGCTTATTCTAGTAAGAAGCCTGATCTTTCTCATTTGAGGATTTTTGGTGCTAACGTTTACATGCATGTGACGAAGGATACCAGAAAGAAGTTGGAGCCGACCGCAGAGGTTGGGATATTTGTGGGGTACACTGATACGCCCCACAACTATCGTGTGTATTTGCCAGACAGTGGTAAAACTGTTGTGCGACGGGATATAAAATTTCAGGAGGAGAAAGCCATGAAGTGTTCACTTGAGAGGGAGCTACACTTGCATGCACATGAGGAGCTATTAGTTCCTAAGGATGAGCTTCAGGACATGGATAAGCCACAGGACAAGGTTCATGGAGTGGAAGAGACCACTCATGCAGTGCCAACCATTAGAGGGCGAAAGCGCTTGATAGAAGCTGAGCGACTGGCTCAAGATGCAGAGAAAGTTGTAGGACCACCTATAGCCCAACGCAGGCAGAGACAGTCACCTGATCGGTACACTGGATACATGGCTCTTATGAGCAAGTGTGTTGTGACTGAGCCATCCTCTTTCGAGGAAGCTGTGGAGGATCCCGCATGGGTAGATGCCATGGTGGAAGAGTATGATTCTATTGTCAGAAACAGTGCATGGGAGATTGTTCCTAGACCGGAAGGGAAATCAGTGGTGGGTTCGAGATGGATCTACAAAGTTAAGCAGGCAGCTGACGGGAGTGTGGAGAAGTACAAGGCAAGATTTGTTGCTCGAGGCTTTTCACAGATAGAGGGGATCGATTATGAGGAGACCTTTGCACCTGTCGCAAGGTATTCTTCCATACGGACGATTCTTGCTCTCTTAGTGCAGATGGGATGGCACATTCATCAGATGGATGTGAAGACTGTGTTCCTCAATGGAGTCATTGAGGAGGAGGTGTACATTGAGCAGCTTGAAGGCTTTGAGGTCTTCAGCAGCGAGTCGCATGTGTGCAGGCTCAATAGAGCGCTGTATGGGTTGAAGCAAGCACCACGTGCTTGGTACACATGGATAGACAGCTATTTCATAGGACTTGGATTCTCCAAGAGCGAGGTGGATCCTAACCTATACCAGATTGTGGTGGAGGGTAAGTTGCTTATCATTGTACTGTATGTTGATGATTTGATTCTAACGGGTGATGAGCTGTTGATACTTTCATGCAAGGATGATCTTGCTAAGGAGTTTGAGATGAAGGACTTGGGCCTCCTTCACTATTTCCTAGGATTGGAAATATGGCAACGCAGTGGTGGACTGTTTGTTTCTTAGGGCAAGTATGCTCGGGAGATACTGGAGAAGTTCAACATGCATGGCTGCAAGCCTATTGATACTCCTCTTCCTGGAGGTTAGAGGAAGGAGGATGCCACTTCGGGAGAAGAAGTGGATGCCACTGTTTATCGACAGTTGGTGGGGTCGTTGATGTATTTGGTCAATACACGACCCGATATATGCTATGCAGTTAACCAGCTTTCACAAGTTATGGTTAAGCCTACCAAACTCTTCTAGAAGGCGGGCAAGCATGTATTGTGTTATTTGAGAGGCACATTGGGATATGGATTGTGGTACAAACAGGAGGATGAGGTGAAGCTATGTGGCTTCACGGATGCAGATTGGGCAGGAAGCCCAACGGATAGAAAGAGCACATCAGGAGGGGTTTTCAGTATTGGATCAACAGCAGTCTCTAGGTACAATAGGAAGGAGAGATCCGTGGCACTCAGTTCAGCAGAGGCCGAGTATATGGCAGCAAGTTTGGCTGCATGCGAGGCTATATGGATGAGGAAGATCCTGGTTGGTTTGTTCGGTTCTCATTTGGATCTTACTGTGATTTATTGTGATAACCAGAGTTGCATTAAACTCTCGGCTAATCCTGTATTTCATGATAGATCTAAGCATATTGACATCAGGTACCATCATATCAGAGATTGTGTGCAGCGGAGGATCATGTTGCTTTCATACATTCCAACGGAGGATCAGGATGTTGATATTCTGATGAAGGTTCTCACCAGGAGCAAATTCGAATACCACCAAGGCAGGATAGGGGTTGCTGATAATCCATATCTTGTCGAGAGGGAATGTTGAGATTGCAACAAGATGATGGAGCTTAGTGAAAAGAGTCGCCTTCACTAAGTGGGCCCGCAGGCAAATTATGGCTCAAGTTCTATTTTTGGATTACAACAGGGATGATCACAGCAGGAGTGACCACAGCAGGGATGATCACAGTAGGAGTGATCATAGCAAGAGTGATCACAGCAGGAGTGATCAAAGTCTATTTTTAGACTGGCTGTCAAAATTAGAAAAGTCAAATATTATTGTCTCATAATAATATTGGGACTATAAACTTGATCTTATTCTCTTGGAGCACTTCAGTTTGAGCTACAGATGTGGCACATGCAGCTGTCAGAAGGAAGTACGCTTTCTTTGTGGGTCAGTTGAGTTGTTGCATGCATGACTTCAGTTAGAACTCAATCAGTTGAGTTTGGTGGAGTTGATTGTGGAGTTGATGGAGTTGTGTTCAGTTTGACTTGGTTAAACTAGTTGTAATTAGTCTAACTGCAAATAGACTAATGATGAGTTGTTAAACTAATTATTAACTCATAATGCAACTATAGAATACATCAGTTAACTCAGTTGCATGTCAGTGCATGTTCAGTTCAGCAGGGACAGGTGTTAGAGGATCAGATTGCTATCAGTTGTGACTATAGTTGTGCATGAGGATTTGCACAATCAAGGGATTGAGTATGCCAATGAGTATTGCCCAGTATTATAGCCTCTGCTCACGTCTTTCCCAGTGTGAGTGATTCTTTGGAGGTAAATACGAGTTTGGTTAATCCATTCTCATTCATTCTTGAGCAGGTATTGAGCAGTGGAGGCAGGCAAGTAGTGGAATAGATTTGGAGATCAGATCTGAGCTATATTGTGTGTAACAGGTGGAGATAGTGCTGGATACTTGTGAGAAGTATTGAATATTGTAATGTTACATGTTCTCAATCATTAATATACAGATAGTGTGGGGTTTTCAGCTGTAATCTTTCCCCGGGTTACATACTGTGTTAATGTGTGAATGCTCTTGATGTTTTATTGTTATTGATGCTGCTAAATTGATGATCAACGTAGAGGAGCTTATGTATTGTGTATGTATTCCGCAATAGTACATGATCAGGATAATCTCCATTGAATATGTGTTTATTATTCAAAATTTCTACAACAACAAGGGGGATACCCACCTGGTCTGGACCTTGAAAGCAGCTCCTTTTCTGTTTGGGATGGTGGGTCCGACTGGGGATGACCAGTATCCCAATTTGTGTGTGTGTGATGAGAATTGATATTTCCTTTCTAATGATTCCTAGGTAAAATGCTTTTAATATAAGTCTAATTTAAGAATATGCAATTGTATTCTAATGAACAGAAATATCTAATTCTAAAACTAACCCGGGATTTAACTTTTCAGTTATGCGATCTAAAGTATTTCTAATAGCAATTGGCAATAAAGATCATTCAATTGCTATGAGAAAATAATTCAATAAAAATGAACCATTTCGTATAAAAAGTTAGCCGAAACAATTGTGAGAAGCATATCGCATAATAAGTCATTCATACATTAAGCATAAACATAATAGTCATCACCGTACAAAAGTGCCAAATGATAACTCAAACATTCAAGCATTCATATATAAATAACTGAATATAAATATCACTTTAACACATAAGCAGAAATCATTAAGAGATAAAAGTACCATTTATAACAAGTTCTACTCATGAGCTTCAACAATATAGATTTATCTCTTCCTAATTCAACATCTACTAAGAGTACAAAAGTGCATTTCAATAGCAGACATTAAACACAGATATCAATAAATCTTGTTCCATTCATTCATCAAAACCTCCTCCGAGGGTGCAGAAGTGCATGTTCTGAGGAAACGTTTTTGACAAATTTCAGGACCCCTCTCTAAATGCATGAGAGGGGTTAAAATACTACTAACTAAATACTAAAAATAGTCTATTACAAAAATATAGGAGGAGGTTTAAATGACCGTCCTCATCTAAGGCAAAAATAAATCAAAACTAAAACTAAAATTGAATCTGGAAATTAACTATCTATGTATCTGTTCTCTGAGGTCGCAAGCATTCAACATCGGCTTGAGGAGTGTCGGTTGGCCGACCTCCGATTTTAGTTGCCCTGTGAAAACAGAATCGGCAAGTGCTGGCGCTATCTTCTCGGCAGAGTTTGTAAGGCATTTGAGAGTCATGCATTGATTGTGTGGTTTAATCAAGTACTACCAGTAAGAATCCCAATTCAACTTGGTTAACTTCTTGATGAAATCTGCTCTTTCTTCAGCCTTTTATCTCCAGCTTGTCTGCAGATGCTAAATCAAATAATCAGAAATTTGCATACCACCTAAGGATATCCCTAATAAATACCGTTGGTTTTTAGAGTGCGGGTTTCGTCTTTAGCCTTTAGTGCTTTTTCCTATAATTTTCCAGGCTTACAGGCGACTGAGCGATCAGAAGCTTTCCTTCTCGATGGGTTTTTCCCAGCGATGCGCGATAAGCGCTAATCACGCATTGGAAATTGCCTTCGTTTCTTGATCCAGGCTTCGCTGGTGCCAATTTCGCCTCTTGCGCGTTTTGGGTTGATGATACATAAACCTTAAATCTTGTGGAGTGAATGACCCAATGAGTTCTTGGCTCTGAGTCTTAAATTTTCTATCTGTTACATCAGCACTGTCCAGTACCCACTTGACCATGTTTGTGTATGGAAGAATCTTGGGTCTTGCCGCTATCTGGTGTAAGAATGAACATGAAAGTTTTGTGATTGATGCCTCAGACGACCCGCGTGAGTCTGCTATTGCTTTAACCTCCATTACTTTGGGATTTTCTTCTTCGAGCAGACTGTACATGCCTTCCCAAGTAGTTATGTCGGCGTCTCTATTACAGGTGGTGTCTGTGTATAAGGGCATCATTTCTTTGTCCTCAACAATTGGAGCTTTTCCCTTCTTTCTCATTATGCTCTGAACACTATTGCGTATATTTTTCTGCTTTCCACTCCTGCAATTTACAAGTAAGGAAAGAGTAATGATAAAAAGTAAGGTGATGGAAAAGCTCTTAATGCCGAAATCATATAAAATATACCACCCTACATGAAATGACCTTTCGATCAGATCTAAATCTTATCTCATTAATGATCATCAACTAACCCATTAAATTGACATTAATGCGCATAACTTGGTATCGGATAAACTTTATTGAACGATGAGCCTTGCAGATCTACGATAAAGCGATTTTGTGATTTGATTTGCAATATCGCTAATCTGTTGTGTTAACAATCATCTATCACCACATGTTTCTGTGAGATGCCCTATAGCATATCGCTGGGTCGAGATATTTTACCTTAAGTGATACTTGAGGCATATGAAAACTGCGACGCGTGATGAGTCTTTATAGCGTGCGATCTCGCATCGCGATTTCACAATTTTAGTAGTTTGCTTATATGGTGTCTTCCATTACCTTTTGCGATGCGACGTTTTATTATTGAGAGAACGATTTTATTCGAACTTATCATAAAACTTAAGTCCTTTTGGGTTTTGCGGGTGTTTCCCTAAGTTTATGATAGTAAGTTTTATTCAAAGGGGAATATAAGTGCTACTTTTTATTTTTTAGAAGGGTCCCCATTTATTTAGTATTAGTAATAAAACTAAATAAAAAGGGGGGGTTGTTGCTGGCCACAACACTTTCCTGCATCAGTTGTCCTTTTTCCTTTTCGAATCACCTCACGACATCTCCTCACTTATTGATAATTCTCGTTATATGCATTGATTTCAGCACTCCGATATCTTTTGGGATCCTTTCATTAATATGTGTACCTTGCCACTTTTATCACCCCTGTACTTCGCCGCTAGCATGTTATTCCTTCACTCATTCGGTCGAAGGCGACCTATTATTTCAAAGGGGGGCAAGGAGCAACCTCTAGTGTACTTATGCATGCGTGTCAGTTCTTTATTTGATTTTGCAGGGAAATATGACATTCCATGATTACGGAGTATGTGGTATAATAGCAAGTCCTAGATAATGGTATTTATGCCTGTAAAGTATCATCCGATATAACCATTATAACAACTTGTTGTTCCATCACTCGGCTCTGTCTATTGTTGTGATATCTCTGCTACACTAACTATTTGTAGAATTCAGGCAGTATGGGAGGAAGAACAGTGCGCAGGGAGCCGCTAATACTGGCTGTTTCTGATGCAACCAAAGAAATTCTAGCCCGAGTTGGATGGATAACATACTTCACACGATTTCAGCAACCCAATGAAGCAATTTCCATTGAATTCCTACAAAATTTATAGAATGGACAATCCATGATAAGAGGTAGGCAAATCACAGTGTCAGATGCTGTGATAGCTGAAGTGTCCGGATTACTAGCAGAAGGACTCGTATGGGCTAATAAAAGATTGAAGTTGTAGGATGTTATTGCAGTCTTTAAGGACAAAGGACATGAGCTGATCATCAAAGGCAAAGGAGTTCGACCATCATCCCTTGGATAACTGTGGGGAGAACTAGCCAGAGTCGTCCATAATTACATCACATGTGACGGGCGAAAAGATGTGGTAAGGCTGCATCAACTTAAAATCTTAGCAGTCCTGAAACAAAAGTGTTTTGTGAATTTACCTGCATATTTGAATTTTCTATTGCATGACACCGCTGAAAGGATAAAAAAGTCCCAACACATAGAAACTGTCGTAAGCCACCACTGTTTGATTAGGCTGATAGTTAGTTACAACCTCGCCCAACAACAATCAAGTTGGGAGGAATTAATATTTGCTATTGAAGGGGGTTTAGCTCTACTTGTGCCTAACCCTGTTCCAAAAAGGAAGAGGACTACCCTTACAGCAAACATTCCCCAAAAGCGTAGACATTCCACTAGGCTGAGGACAAACTTAAGAGTGGCCGAAAACCCCCAGGGCAGTATCAGCCAGCCCATAGAATTGTCTAGCCTAGGAAGTGAACAACACTTGCAGATAGAAGGCCAAGATAACCCTGAATCGGACCATGAGGAAGAATCAGGGCATTCTGGAGATGAGGAAAGAAATGAATCAGAACTCCCCTCAACATCAAATACAAGTCCCCCAGGTGATTTACTGCACGATATCAAATTGGCCCAGATCCTGGCCAATATGGATGATTTCATACAGCCTGAAAGTCGCTCAATTTTAACATTGGAGCAACCCAATATTTAGAGAACTCTGGCCACGATAGAATTATATCAGAAAATGTAAGCTGCAAAGCAGAAAGAAGGGCAGAGGCCACTCAAGAAGAAGTGAACCAACCTAGTGATATGCCTCCAGGAGAACCCAGCTAGGCAGGCCTAAATACGAAGAATATAGGCCAAATAGAAGAAATAGAAATAAACCAGGAAGATGACTACCAATCTAGGGACACAGTTCTTTTAGAACAAAGCCAAGATGAGCAACCGGGCTCGTTAGGAGCAGAGATGATTAACAGAACAGTTTCTCCTCCTAAAAAGCATAGAGACAAAATTAAAAAGCTTAGGAAGGAACAACAGACACTGCGGAAAACGATAAAAAGGCTCAGAAAAAAGATAACAGAATTATCAGCGGGGAAGGTTCCAGACAAAACCCCGGAAACAATAAACACAACAGTTCAAATTGAATTATATGAAACAAAAGCTACAGGGACTCAAACTGAGCCCATACTCACTCAACTTGTTAAGGAACAACATGCAATTCTTGTAGAAGTAGCTACCTAGACAGAGGCTATACCCTCTTATGACTTAGCTATTCAGACGGAGGTGGTACCCTCCTACAGCGTGGCTACCCAGACGGAGGCTTGGACCTCCCATAATAAAGGAACACAGACAATAGGCATTCCTTCTCATAGCAGGAGTATGCAGACAACCATTCAAGCCAAAGATATCATGACAAGCAACGACCCCAGTATATTGAATCTTCAAGAAGATTTAGCACAGGCTCGGCTTACCGTAGAACGGCTTGAACTAGAAACTGTCTCCCAGCAAAAATACCAAGAATTACAGAGGCAGCTTCGGGACATGAATACATCAGAAAGCGAGACCTTCGACAAATACCGAAAGGCAAAAGAGAAAATTGAGAAAATGAAGCTCAGATTAGAGAAGGTCATGAGTCAAATGGACACTATTTGCTCATTGTACACTGATGTCTTGGCATGCAGATCTCCTGCCAATAATTATGCCTTATTTTTGCTAGAAAGATACTTGCAGTTGAAAATCAAAGCCGTCAGAGCTGGAAAACCGATAGAATTAAAAACAATTGAGGATTTTATAAATTGTTGCAAACAACATGGGGTAAAAGTTCAAAGGTTGCTTTGTGAATTTTACCTACATAATTTTGTATTAGAGGAAGAAGTGGAAAAGAACCCCAACCCTTTTGTGGGGGATGTGCAATTCCAAGCTTTTATCTCATTTGCTATCAATCAACTGAAATGGTTCAAGGCTCATAATGCATTCCAAAGGCAAGAGCATGGACTGGACCTTTGGGTTAGAGGTGAACCCAAACACCCTTTGCAAATGCTAGCCAATCACAAGAGTCTGATGAAAAGGGAAGGAGTAATCAAAATTTTGGGGCCTATTCAGAAAGAGATTGTACAGAAGGGAGTAGAATACTTCCTCTCCATTCAGGAAAGCTCCTTGGCTGCAGCCAAGCTCAGGTGGACAGTCTCCACTAGTAATGTACAGAATAGAGAGCCATTTAATTATAAAAATTTTAAATTAGCTGTAGAATGTTTTGTCACTTATAGCAATCTCATTTTGAGAGAAGGTCCTTATTGGCTAGGTTGTCGGTTCCGCAACCCTATCGTTTGGTATCCTGCTGAAGGTTATCGGGCTATATATGAATTGCCTGAAGGACAGACAGGGCCCATCTTTGAGCTCTTGGCCAAGAATCATGGTTTTAGACCACTTTACGACATTCCTTCTCCAACTTATTCTTTAACTGCTCTGCATACAAATTACTTGCTTTTCATGAGGACATGAAATAGGGTAAGTAGGGGAGTATGTTGAGTCACGGAAAAGGTATGCATTTACTATTAATCTCATCATCCTTTTCCTTTATTCTTATCTTTTCTATATCTTAATGCATCAATCTATTAAGGAATTATGGTAAGAAATGAAGGAATTATATGCAGTTATGACTTAGCTAATTATTACCCTTCTTTATGCAGGAAAACAAAAAAAGGGATAAATGATGTTCCCTAGTGAAGGAACAACAAAAATCGGCAAGCTAACGAAGGAACGCGGCAGTTGTAGATAAGGCCAAAGCAAATCAGAAGGATCAGCGTAAGAAAGGAAAGGATGTATGAAGTTATAAATCTATTGCTGGATTCCATTGCTTTCTTTGTGTCATACATTTCCAATTCTCGCAAGTGTGATGGTTTGATAGTATTCTTGCTTTCTGTGATTTTATCTCCTTCGTTGTTTATTATTTTCCGGTGTTGACAGAATATCTTTGCTTTATATAATTTACAATATTGTCGTTGATTCAGTTTACTTTCATTTCGGATCGAGTTACTTAGATAAATATTCCGCTTGATGTAATCAACTGTCAAGAGTATTAACTATTGTTGTTAGACTCTCAGATTGATATCATTGTTGTTTAGATTATTTACTGAAGAGTGAGTTTGATTTAGATCAAATCAGTTCCAGAGAGATGAGTTAGCACTACTGTACTCTCAATTGATGTTGTTGTTACTTGAATTGCTGTAAGATTTGATTATGTTAGAGGATTGAGTTTTCTTTAATTGCAATTGGAATTTACTAGATGCATCCATTTACTCTTGTATTAAAAGATCTATACTACAATGTATAAAACATTACTCTTTTAATTAAATAGCAGCCACATATTGTGTACACTCTTGAAATAAGAAGACTTGCCCAGATTGATAATTAATGTGAAGATAATTAGGAGTTTTAAAAGGCACCTTTTATCAGTCAACACAAGGCTGACATTGATTTTAGTTTGATGAGCCCTTACAATATATTCTACTCCATCTTTTGTGATTTGGTATTTTTTTTCATGATGGAAGAAGATTGCTTTTATATCGTATATATATGGACTCCCTAACACCAAGCCACAGATGTCCAATGGTATCACATCAAGTTATACCTCATCCACAAATTTAGAAGCGATCACAAATTTAACCTTGCACTGCTTAGTTACATTCATTTTTGCTTTATCATGTATCCATCGAAGCGGGTAAGGTTTTGGATGTGGTTTGGTTTCTAAGACTAGCTTCTTTACCAAGGACTCTGAAATTAAATTTCCTTGGGATCCGGTATCAAATAGAGTTTCCACTTTTGTATGATTTATGACAACTCTAATATGAAATAACTCAATTCTCTTTCGTTCATTAGGAAGAGACTCATCTATTGAACTAGTGCCTTCATGTGATTCCGAATTAACATGAGGTGTAAGAGTAACTTTCATTCCTGCTGTTGTGATCAATGTTTCATCTTTGGAAACGGATCCAAGGTCTTGCTGCACCATTTCCATTGTCTTCTGCTTTCCTTTTCCTCCATTCTTCTTTGGTCTCTTTTCCGGGGACAATTTCCAACAATGATCGTCGTCATGACCTTCCTTTTTGCAGTGAGTGCAATAAGGCCTTTCTCCTTCATCTTTCTTGGTTGATGCCGTCCTCTTCTCCTTTCCCTTTCCTTTCACACTGGGTTTTCCATTTGGAGGTTTGAAAGGTGGTTTCTTGAAATGATAATCTCTTTCATTTTTGCCCCTGTTCTCAAGATGAATGGCCTTTACACTGGCTGAGTCAATAGTAGTTGGTTCAAACAATAATAATGAATGTCTAATGTAACTATGTAATAATCCATTATACTTAGTTACTACTTCAGGTGAGTCAAGTGCAATGCCCAAATTAAGTGCTTGTTTTTTTAACTCCTCGGTAAAGCTTTGAACATCCTAACCTCTACATTGCCTTAAGTATTGCCAATCCATTAAGGATTTTTGCTTATAACCCAAGGGATAAAATTGTTCCTTTAATGCAGAAATGAAACTAGGCCATGTGGAAATAAGATTACCCACACTCTTACTGCTTCACAATTTTCTCTCCCACCAGACGAGAGTGGTACCACTCAGCCGAAGAGAGGCCAGCTGAATCTTTGCCTCGTCCTCTTCGATCTGCTGAATCCTGCAGTAGATTTCAATCTGCCTAATCTAGTTATTAAGCTTGTCTGCATTACTTTCATCGTTATACATGGGAAGATAGAATTTGACATCTAATTTAAAGAAAGGTTTCTTAGATGCATCCCTTGAGTTTCGATGATGATGGTGATGAGAGGAAGAAGAACTTTCACTCGTGGAAGGAGATTGAGGGGGTTCTTCTCCACCATTTCCGTGCACTGAACCTTGTTCTTTTGGATTTCTCTCTTCTACTTTCTCTAGCCTTGAAAGCAACTAATCGACCTTTTCTGCCATTGTATAGAAGGTTTTGCGGTAGTTTCACTCCTCTTCATAATGAGCATCTTCATCTGGATGTTTCTCCTTCGATGTGCATGCCCCGCTTCGAGATCGAAAGACTTTAGTTTCCCTTCGCCTCTTCGCAGCCTGTTTCTTGTTAGCATATAAACGTGCAATTCACATCTACAAATACTTTCTCTGATACCACTTGATCCAAGATATTTTTCTTATAGATGTATTAAAATAATTACATGGGTAAATTGCATCTTAACCATAGAAATTTAATGTGCACATGAGAGAAGAGGAGAAACGCATAAAAGCATGAAAGAAGACAAGAGACTTGATAACAGAGTTCGTCCAATTTGGACTACGTCTCCGGACCCTACTTGATCAATGGGGAGGCCTTCATTCATTAAGTGGCATGAGAAAGAAGAAGTATAATCAACATTTACAAAAAAGAGTCTTATACCTTGTTATAGACATTTTTGTGCCTTACAGCATTGAGCATGAAATGTCCATAATCTAAGGGATCCAAAGTCCCTAAACATGTTGTTCCTACCCCTAGAGGAACAAGGCTAACAAACCACAGCAATTCACAGAAGTTCTCCACCTGAAACTGCTCAAAAACAAGTCAATTCAGGATCATGTCAACTGCTCCACTGACCATCTGCGCTGAATGTTAGTGGCTCCACTGTCTACCTGCGTTGAATGTCAACTCCAACACTAGCTACCTACGCTGAGCGAGTTTGGACATGTGACAGACTCATTCCTCAAGGTGTCAGAGCCCAGGAAGCTTCCAAAATGACACTTGCCTCAGGGAATTCGACTGGTGATGAGTAAGAGGTTCCAAATCTCCAAGTGGAAGCAAGAACCTCCAAGTGGACTCAAGAACTAACAGAGGGAGAGGACACTAGTCAGATCTCAAGCTGACTCATCCTCTCTCCAAACATCTATATATAGATCTCTCCTCCATGAGATCTAAAGTTTGGAATTTTGTTATTGCAAAGAATTGCTGTTGGTTTGAGATTGGAATCATTGGGTGCTTAATGCTTTGAAGGGAGGTGAAGATAGGAATTCCATTTTGCTGGGAAGGAGATGCTGGATTGGAGCCCTCTGGGTTGTATCTCTTCCTGAACCTTATTATTCATCAATAAAGCTATCTTGGTTTCTCCTATATACTGATGTATCTTTGATGTATGATTGCATTAGTATATTTAGTTTACTTCTAATCCTGAACTAGTTATGATTATGAATCTATGTCTTGTGTAGTGTTCTTCTCTTGTGATCTTGCAGAGACCTGTTAAAGCTGGGCGAGCGAGAAGGCAAGTAGCTGTGAACACCCAAAG
Source organism: Pinus tabuliformis (assembly GCA_031772625.1). Lineage (NCBI taxonomy): Eukaryota > Viridiplantae > Streptophyta > Pinopsida > Pinales > Pinaceae > Pinus > Pinus tabuliformis. Next base: position 1,142,779,601 of record CM062811.1, on the reverse strand, counting down.
AGAAGAGGATCTGGATCGAGGGACAAACGGAAGACACCGGTTAGTCCATCCATCTCTCTTCATTCTTAATTCATAAAGGAAGAATACTAGAATAGTTGTCTCTGTTTGTTGCTAAGGCACTGTCACACCTTAGGTGGATAGGATCGTCCTGCATAGGCATTTTTCCCCACAACAAATTGGCGACTCCGTTGGGGAGATTTGTTTTAGTCATTTTATTTGTGTTTCTATCATTGTTTACCTCATAGACTCAACAGCAACAATCAAACTGCTTCTGCTATTCTCAGTTGCAAAGTAGACAGTTGCTGCCTTGATCCTTCACTGGATTTTGTCTATGATCTGAACAATGGACTCACAAATGATTTGATGATCCTTTGTGATAGATCTTAGTACCCTCTCAAATCATCCCTTTGATTATACATTGCTTATGTTTCTGATTTGGCCTGAAACCGTTGATTATTGAGCAATCTGTGACCCAGAACCCAGTGAGAAACGAGAGTTTCTCCTTCAGCGCAACTGCTGTGAAGGCATTCTGCATTTCAACGCAGTTCCCGTGAAGGCTACCTGCGTTGAATGTCAAAACCACAGTGTTGAGGTTGCGCTGAACCAGTCTTGCCTTGTGTAGCTGGGGTTCTCTGCTCTCTGTTGCCCTGTTTTGATCTCTGTTTTTTGCAGCCTGTAACCAGCATAGGTACCAGTCTGATAACTCCTTTTCTCTGCTTAAATTCCGCCTCCTTTTGTACAAAAAGACTGTGAGTGTTTTTATGTGTTTGTGGCATCATTTACAGTTTTCCTTTGCATGAGTGAAATAATCATCCTGTAGCCCTTGATTCAGATCTGTTGATTGTGATCTTAGGAGAGAGTTCATTAGCTGTTTACAGTTGATTATACATTTACTTTTGCTTATTAGTTTGAGTTTGCCTCTTTTAAGTGTCGAAACAAGTGTTCATTTCGAAAGTCGCAAAGTGTTGTAATCTCTTCTACCCTTGTTGATTTCGAAAAAGTAAACTTGTTTATATCTGTCATTTAAAAGCAAATTCAAAGTTGTACAAAAAGCTTTCTTTGTAGGCATCAATACTAAGAAAGCGGAAAACAAACACCTGCATTGTGCATTTGCATTTTGATAAGTTTGCATGCTTGATTTAGGAACAGTGCATTAGAGTGTGCTGATTGCTCTTTGAGAAAAGATGGTGTCTTTCTTTTCCCTTAGTAGCTAGGATTTTCAAAGTTGAAAAGATATAAAGCTTGCTTATCATCTTTAGACTGCATTTAGGAATTTGTATCATACATCTCGTGGTGAACCTTGAAAGGCAAACTTCTAAAAAGATCAACTTAAAATAAACTGAATGAACTTAACAACGCTTTGCAACATAACGCACAACATAGAGGTCTAGGCTAGAGACGTGTTCCGGCGTCGTTAAGCCTAGTGACTGTCGATCTCGTGGAAGGTGGGTGATTCCTCCTGAGGGACGATAGCGCTAGTACGGATTGTGCTCCCACGTACCGTTGCGTATATATTGGGAGACCCCTATAGTCATATATCCTTTATCCTTAGGAAGCCGTGTCGGCCGCCCTACTGATCGCAATGCAGTGAACACAGCATTCACGAAGATCGACCGCCCGTAGCTTAAAAAGTATTCTGTGGTTTTGCGAAAAGTTTGGCACACCCTCTGCCTAGAACTCCAGAGCAGTTTCTTTTGGCCTTTTTCAGACTCTATAACAGAAAAAGTCCATCCGAGCATTTGTCACTTCAGGCTCATTAAAACATCGAAGGAGACTAGAGTCATCTTTAGCTTTTTCTCGACTCTTTAAAACTGAAAAAGCAAGTTGTGTCTAAAGCGTCGTTAAAAATTTATTTTAAACGGAACAATCACCCTTTATTCCCGCGTTGATCTTTGGGTTGAAAAGATGGAGCACACCAACCAAGGAATTCCCCTTGGTGGAAATCCTAGTCCCTTCTCCTCTTGGGGAGATGTTGGTGCGCCCCACATGGCCACATTGTCGCTTCCAGGACTGACAATTGGCCTACCAGTCTGGCTCTTTTCAACCAATGTCGTTCAGAACACCACCATTCCTGAACAGTCGAGTCAACAGTTAGACCAGACCAGAGTTTCCCACCAGCCTTCTACTTCATCTTCCTCTCCTCCTTCCTCTTCGCTTGACGGAACTGGTAAAGCAAAAAACCGAGTTCCTAAGGAGAAGAAGGAGAAGAAGAAGAAAGAAAAGAAGAAGAAGGAGCCAAAGGCGACTGGGGGCAAACAAGTGTCGTTTGACAAAAATCCACACACAGCACTGGCAAGGCCTAAATCGCCATGCGTCATATGCAAGGGAGACCACTTCCACAGAGATTGTCCTTGTATCCCTCGGATACTAAGGGACTGGTCTCCCCGTTTGCACAATTCGGTAGCGTCGACCTCTGATAGCCATGTTGACTGCTCACCGTCAACTAGTGGAAGTGAAGCCACAGGACAAAGAGGGAACGCTAGATTTCCCTGCAAACTGTGTGAAGGTGATCACGCCATCCACCGTTGTCCCTTCTTAGACGAGGCAAAAAGAGTTCTGGAAGATCGCCCGATTTTACGAGCGCAACTTCCTCCTGGATATCAAAAACTCCTGCCAAGTCCTTCGCTAGTTGAGAACCCGGCTGGCCCGCTCAAGTGGTCAGCCGAAGCGCCAGTCATTGAAGATGAACTGTCTGAATCCATACCTGACGAAAGTCTAAAGGTTGAAACGGCAGTTGACCCGGTTTTGCCTTCAGAGGCTCTATCTTCGAATGACACCATCACCGAGGAGAATAAAGACGACACCGTCCAAATTCTCTTCATCAGCACTGACTCTGATGATCAAGGGGGCAATGCCACCATTCCTTTATCGCAGGAAGGAAGTTCATCAGAGCGATATCCGGCCGTCTATTCGGTCCCACCACCAAGCAACCTGGTTGTGTCCTTTGACTGGAACCAACTAGGCAGACCCCGCTTGCCAGCTAGCATACCATTCAGAATTATTGTCCAAATATACAGAATGGTAATGGCTGGCACAGTTATTGATGAAGGGGCATCTGTGAGTATCCTTTCCTCTATTGCTTGGAAAGAGCTTGGTTCGCTAGCGCTTTTTCCTGAAATGAGAAATCTATCAGGCTTTGATAAAGGAACCAGTCGACCTTTAGGGATCCTCCCCAATGTGCCCATAACATTGAAAGGGAAGACCGTTCAAATGAACGTGATGGTCGTTCAAGGACCCTTGGATTATAACCTACTCCTTGGACGAGACTATATATATTGCATGGGAGCCATCGTCTCATCACTCTTTAGAGTAATGTGTTTTCCGCATGAAGGAAGAATGGTCAAGCTCGTGGACCAACTTTCATTCCCCGGATCACGCATCGCAAATAGTCATGAACCATCCCTAAATGGTCTATTCACGCAAGAAGTGTCTCAACCCACGGTCCGTCCTCCTGATGAGCGCGAGTAATCCGAGAAGATATGACTGGAACCCAGGGGGCATGCGTCCTGGTCTGCTTCGGCAGAGAACTTTGGGTATAGGGTAGGTTTCCGCGGGAGAATATGACTAGTCCGTACCTCGTTCGTCTAGGAAGAGGGTTGTTCTAGAATAAGATTCTTTTGTCAAAGTTATGTGAGTGAAATAAACTATTTTTCACTCACCTTTGTCTATTTCGGTAAACATCGCCGAAGAAATGTTTTGTTTGCTCCGTGAATGAGACAATCTTTGGGTAACCTGAAAAAGGTAAGCCTCTCTCGTTAAAACAAATGTTTTGACGGAAAAGAAGTAGAGGTAACTTTGAAATCGTACTTTATGCCTAGGGGCATGCAAACCTTTTGGAATGCAAGCAAGGGGTGGCTATTTATTTTTTAAATTTTTAGGTCCTCCCTTTAAACCTGTAGGTCTAACCCTTTAAACTCGTAGGATTAGTTGTTTCCGAACTTGCATAACGAAAGGATCCGGAGCAAAGCTTACGTAAGATCTAAGCTCCCTAAAAAATAGCATCTTCAATGAGACACTCTTATCATATGACTGGTATAATCGAGCAGTTTTAGCACAAAGTTCATGCTCGTTAAAAAATAAACGCAAGATCCGAGCAGTTTTAACGCGGAATTCATGCTCGTTAAAAAATAAACATAAGCGCCACCCGGTAAATAACTACTGTGAATGTAATATCATCAGCCATCAAAGCCTTGGTCGTGTTTGCACCATCACCTCCACTTTTCATTTGGCCGATCATTCACCTCCATATGATTGTTTACCCATTTTGAGGAACAGCTGCGAAGAGTGATTTCACCTAGCCATCCTTGTGACACTGCCGTGATTGGAAAATTCCAACCTGTACCTGGAATCAGCTGCTAACCCTGTTTATCACTCGTTCCTCAAAAGACGAGTCTTCTTTAAGCTCTTTTCAACTGACTCGTAAAATATGAAAAGATTGCCGAGTTTTGGCCTTCCAGCTCGTTAAAGCAACCGGAAGTGCTATCCCTCCTCTAGATTTTAATCTTTTTGGACCTGAGGGATTATTGCACAAAAAGATCGAGCGCTTGTTTTGTTCGGCTCGTTAAAACTATCGAAAACTCATCCCTTCTGTATTGTTTTATACTTTTTCGGACTTAAGGGATTAGATGACGAAAAAGGACTTTTGGAGTTAACTTTATGTACCTTTTCAGACTCTCTAAAAATGAAAAGGACCGAGTTATCTTTGTCGCTAGACTCGTTAAAATCACTAAATAGCGACAAACTTGTCATTAGACGAGAACGAGTTTCACTATCGCTAGGCTCGTTAAAACATAGCGATGGGCTTGCCCGAAGGGTAGGTTATAGAACAAGCATATGTTATCCTCCTCAAGCTTGACAAAAATAAAGAGGTACTGGTCAGCAATGACTGGGGAAAAATTGGGAGAAACTAAAGAAAACTTTGATGGTAGCAAGTCGCTCTTGAACATGACACTTTTCCTCCGTACCACAATCGGGTTGGGTTGTTTCATTCACCGGTCACATCACCATGGTCTCGCCATACCATCCATAATTGGGGTAATGCTACCGATCCATCGCATCAGTGTCGCCATATGTTCAAGAGAAGTCGTTCAGAAAGAGTCAACCGGGTCCCATCCACTGCCATACATTATCCTTCATCCATTCATGACCGCCACCCTGAATCATATGTCACAGATCGTTTTCACCTCCATCAAAATCATTAGCTCTGTTCCGTGTCACTGATGTGGGATTCATTAAGGCCCTCCTTTGACGGATCGCTTCTTGTCGACATCAGCTCATTATCCAAGAAGTTGATCTAGGAACAACCCCTTCAGTACTTTGAAGCTTGCATGCCTCAATGGCAAGTTTCTCACTTCCGGCGACAGGTATACATCAATGACCTTCGACCAGAAGATTTTGCGTGGTGTTCGACGCCAAGTCCTTTATTCACACCACGTGAATTGTACTGCAGTACCTTGAGGGTCATTATCATTATCGGTGATTCCTCTCGCGCTTGTTAACGGTTTACCTCATTGACCGGTAATCAAGCGATGTCTTTCCATGTTCGACTTCAGAACAATTCTCACATGGATCGACTTGTACTTAGAGTGAAGATCGAACGAGTTTGAAGACCCTGGATCTAGTTTCATCCATCCGGATTGCGATATATATTCAGGAAAGATAAAGACATTTAACATGTACATCATTACAGCAGACGATCATCCTACTCAAAGGATGATAATTTCCTCAAAATTATCAGTCTACCATCAGACGATTGTCTGTTCTATGTACAGAAAATGAATTTATAAAGTTGAGCATGGGAATGCCCGCCTCATCTAGATCATGAAAGCAGTATGAAAAATAATGTATTGTATTGTATCTTATTACAGGTCTCCTCCCAGCAATTAGATGAACTTCGGACCCTCCTGGATAAAGCATTTCACCCGATAAATGGCCTCATACTTTAGGGGGCAACTGTTATAGACATTTTTGTGCCTTACAGCATTGAGCATGAAATGTCCATAATCTAAGGGATCCAAAGTCCCTAAACATGTTGTTCCTACCCCTAGAGGAACAAGGCTAACAAACCACAGCAATTCACAGAAGTTCTCCACCTGAAACTGCTCAAAAACAAGTCAATTCAGGATCATGTCAACTGCTCCACTAACCATCTGCACTGAATGTCAATGGCTCCACTGTCTACCTGCGTTGAATGTCAACTCCAACACTAGCTACTTGCGCTGAGCGAGTTTGGACATGTGGCAGACTCATTCCTCAAGGTGTCAGAGCCCAGGAAGCTTCCAAAATGACACTTGCCTCAGGGAATTCGACTGGTGATGAGTAAGAGGTTCCAAATCTCCAAGTGGAAGCAAGAACCTCCAAGTGGACTCAAGAACTAACAGAGGGAGAGGACACTAGTCAGATCTCAAGCTGACTCATCCTCTCTCCAAACATCTATATATAGATCTCTCCTCCATGAGATCTAAAGGCTGGAATTTTGTTATTGCAAAGAATTGCTGTTGGTTTGAGATTGGAATCATTGGGTGCTTAATGCTTTGAAGGGAGGTGAAGATAGGAATTCCATTTTGCTGGGAAGGAGATGCTGGATTGGAGCCCTCTGGGTTGCATCTCTTCCTGAACCTTGTTATTCATCAATAAAGCTATCTTGGTTTCTCCTATATACTGATGTATCTTTGATGTATGATTGCATTAGTATATTTAGTTTACTTCTAATCCTGAACTAGTTATGATTATGAATCTATGTCTTATGTAGTGTTCTTCTCTTGTGATCTTGCAGAGACCTGTTAAAGCTGGGCGAGCGAGAAGGCAAGTAGCTGTGAACACCCAAAGAGAAGAGGATCTGGATCGAGGGACAAACGGAAGACACCGGTTAGTCCATCCATCTCTCTTCATTCTTAATTCATAAAGGAAGAATACTAGAATAGCTGTCTCTGTTTGTTGCTAAGGCACTGTCACACCTTAGGTGGATAGGATCGTCCTGCATAGGCATTTTTCCCCACAACATACCTCCAATCTAGAAAATGGCCGAAAAATGAGAGCTCTGTTTTAGAAACTGGCATCAACATTGATTTCTTATCGCTGAGAGGTGAAAAATTGATATAAAACTTTTCTGACATTGGACCAAAACTGACCCCTTGGAAAATGTGCTAAGGTAAGGTTTCGCCACCTGTCATAGGCCTTCTCATGGTTCCGCCACCTATAATTCATCTGTCTCGGAATACATGTGCGCTCTTCTCCCCTAGCGCACTGTGAAAAAAGGTTGATATACATTTTGGTGGGCAGATAAAACAAGAAGGGACTGTTGGCACGTTGGTAAACAAGGAAAATGGTTGAGGAGGGGTCAGGGGATCAAATCCCGCCCCTCCCGAATTAACCTACATATATTTTAATGTTCTAATATTGGGCGGCGGGTCCGCTTTTTTGGGTGGCCCGCGCCCCATTTCTGCCAGCCCTTCGTTGTATATGGGTGAGGAGGAGGGGCAGTGGGGTTGACAGCCCACACCCTCCACCATATATGCATCATTTTTGTTGGTGGACTCTAGGGTGGCGGGGTCATGGATGCCCACCCAAATTAAATTTTAAGTTTTAGTTAAGGTGGTTTTGAGGGCGGCGGGTTCCCCATTTTTTAATATATTTTTATTAATTTTTTTTTTCAAATAAAAATATGGTTCCACCGAACTTAGTAATTTTCTAGAACCTTAGGGATATTAGACAAATTAATGGACCAACAATTTCTCCCAGAAAACTAGCCGGATTCGGATGCCAGATTCTTGCCAAATTGTGGCCTCCTTAAGCCTGCCACATGGGTAAGTCAACCCCGAACTTTGACTTCTTTTATCTTCTTCATAAAGACTCGGATTGGAGTGTCGTTCACACTGTTGGAATCAGGCTGACAGCCACTTCAATCTGATGTCAAGTTAATCAAATTTCTGCCACTTTGAATTTTGAGCCTTTTCCATGCCACTGGTGTCTGGAGATCCACCTAGATCACAAACTCATGCAGCTTCCAATCTATCCACTTTTCAATCTCCTTCTTTGTCGGTCTCCACGGACCCCACATCACACATTCCTTAGATAGATCCTGATCCCGACAATAGAACCATTTGTTGCCTTGATGGGGCTTGGACCCAGGTTCAAAGTTAGCTGCGCTAACCAAAAAAACCCTACATTGTCGGCCCTTTTGGCAACAACCCACGTAGCAGAGGTTGTAGTCTCACCCGAGGCAGTATTCGAGGTTGTTGAAAATGAAACAAGATGATGGAGCTTAGTGAAAAGAAGTCGCCTTCACTAAGTGGGCTCGCAGGCTATTTTTGGCGCAAAGTCTATTTTTAGACATATGGATCATGGTCTATGAGTTGCAGGATGCTATTTATGGATGATTGGTCATGTTGGTAAAAATAGATGGACCTCTATTTTTAGACATATGGGCGGAGTCTATTTTTAGACTGCCAGTCAAAAAATAGAACAGTCGAATATTATTAGCTCTTAATAATATTTGGACTATAAACATTATCTTATCCTCTTGCAGCACTTCAGTTCGAGCTACGAATGTGGCACATGCAACTGCCAGAAGGAAATACGCTTTTCCTATGGGTTAGTTGAGCTATTGCATGATGGAATTCAGTTAGAACTCAAGTGATTGAGTTTGGTGGAGTTGATTGAGGAGTTGATGGAGTTGTGTTCAGTTTGACTTAGTTGAACTAGTTGTATTTAGTCTAACTGCCAAATACACTAGTGATGAGTGATGTGAATTAATTATTAATTAATTCACAAATTATTAACTCATAAATCAACTAAAGAATACACCAGTTAACTCAGCGCATGGACAGTTCAGTGGAGACAAGTGTTAGAGGTGGGTGAAAGTGTGAGACTACTATTAGTTGTGACTATAGCTGTGCATGAGATTTTCACAATCATTGATTGAGATTGCCAATGAGGATTGCGTAGTACAAGCCAAGGGAATTCGAACTTGGATCTATTCCATTATCAACTTGGATTGTGCAGTAGAGGCAGGCAAAACAGTGGAGGAGATTTGAACCTGTGACTTGTTCAGATCTGAGCTAGTTTTGTGTGTAGCATGTGGAGATAGTATTGAGTACTTACGAGGAGTATTGTACTATGTATTGTTACATGTTCTCTATCATTATAATATATAGATAGTTGGGGGTTTTCAGCTGTATGCTTTCCCCATTACATACTTTGTTGATATGTGTGATTGATGTTTCAATGTGCGCATGTGATTGTTTTTTTTATTCCGCAAATTGATGATCAATGGTAGAGGAGGTTATGTATTATGCATGCATTCCGCAAATAGTGTATAATCAGGATAATCTCTGTGAATAAGTGTTATATTATTCAAATTTCTACAGAGGTTGCAAGAACTAGGTTTCTATATCAAGAGGGCTATGTGATGCATTTTCTGTAGATCTAGGGAATATTTATATTGACCTTCGTGAACCCTAATCCTTGTAACATAGAACTTATAGTAAATAATAGTTAACAGATTTATGTCCTTCGCCATTTGTGCTAAACATGCATGAGATCATACAAATAAGCATATCTATGTCTTTGCGAACCTATTAAGTACTTTTCCTGATTAAATGCACTCAACATTTCATAAATACAACAACTTCATAAATAAACAGTGATACACAAATACACAGATATCACTTTAAAATATGTCTTTATTATACTTCACATTCTTAGATACAAACTCCTTCCAACCCTATGCACACGGTTGCAGGGGCCTGCGCACTCAGCTGTGAACTTACCAAGGTCTCCATGCACACAACTGCAGGAGCCTTCCCCTTCACCCAAGTACAGAATAGACAAATTCAAACCCAACTCATGCACTCCTTTCCTTGCTTTCCTGTGACTCTTTTATGAATTCCTTTTATACTCTTCCTTCATTACAATGCCATGGTCTGTGAACCATGGGAGGGTCTCAAAAAAACTTGACTTTAACAAACTAAGGGGCTTTGACCTTCCCAAATCCCCTTTAACTCCTATTGACTTGCGCTACTTGCACTCCGCTCCTCAAAATGCGAAGACTTTACAATATATTTACAAACTTAAGAAAACTTTAACAAAATCTGACCCAGGGGACCCCGTCCCAACAAGTTAACATACGATGTTATACAGTAACGCTACAAAATAATGATTCAATGGACATTCATTCACACCAAACGAATTATCATTTTAATGTGAAAGGTCAGGTGTTTTTAGTGTGCAAAATAATGAATGTGCATAAAAGGATTATGTGTGGGAGAACCTTTACACTATGCTCTTTTCATCTCCACAACATTTCCCCACTGCATCTCATTGTTCATTTTGTTTATATGTAAATGGCATTGGAAATCTAAATACAATTATCAGTAGACATTTTTGATTCCATACACTTGTTGCATTGGTCTATATGCTATATTTATTTTTCCATGTTTCTATATGAGTAGTTAGAATAGTATATAGAGAAGCTAACTTCCAATTACCTTCCACACAAGTGGATTTGAAAATGATTCTAATCTATGCAACTATGTGGGGAAAGCCATAATTATTTTTTTAATATTGGTTGTTGAACCATCTACAATGCACTCAGTATCCATTGCTACAGGTTTTTGCATTATTCAATAAAAAATTCAATGAAAACATATAATGTAGGCCAATTTTATTATTTTGATTATCAAAATCTTGTAGTTATATGTTTTAATCTTTTAAAATTTGGGAAATGTTAAATATTTAAATCCTTTGTTTTTAATTGAGTTAATTTCGTTGTATGGAGTGTGGAAATGTGGAGGAATCATTCATCGTGCTTGTTTCGTACTCCACGCAGCGAAATCTTCTTCCTCACCTCCACATTCCACACAATGAAAACGTAACACTAATTATTTCTATATACATCGAACTGCAATGTAAGCTAAAGTACTATGTTATATAGTAACACTGCAAAATAATGATTCAATGGACATTCGTTCACACTAAACAAATTGAATGTCCACACTAAACAAATTATCATTTTAATGTGAAAGGTAAATTGTTTTTAATGTTAAAACTAATGAATGTGAAGAAAAGGATTGTGCGGGAGAACCTTTACGTCATGATTTTTCCATTTCCACACACATTTTCTTGTCGTACAAATTGATGTCATCTAACATTTATTCTGCACATTTCGATTGCATAAGTCTCTATCTTGGGTTAGTAATATGTATTTCATTTGGTTCTTTTCACAAACTCTTATCAATGGTATCACAACGATCTTATTTTTCTTTCTCTTTTTGTGCATGTATGCAAGGCATCAATTTTCACAATTTTTTGACACGTGAAATGTCACATAAAATTAATCAATGTTTGGCAGTGTGCATCAATGCCTATTAAAAAAATAATTAAGCCTTACTTCTACAACTAGCAAAAGCTACATTGTCCCTAAATCTAAATATACTTCTTAAATGTGTATAGACATAATACAAGGGATGTGATAGTGCAAGTAGTACTTAATTGACACGTAATCAAGACATTGTTCAAGTGCTTAATAGAATTTAATCTAACACATTGTGTAATGATTAGTAGTTGTAAACAAAGCAACAATGTGCAGAGCACTCTACACTCAACATTAAAAAATTAAATGCAAATCATTATGGATTTTTTTTGGCTATTTGACATGTAATGAGTCCATTGTGCATTGTGCGTTGAGTATATTTCAAAGAAAATTGCAAGAACAATAGGTGATGCCACGTAGAAAATACCATCATAACCATCAAGTCATTCTATGTTAGAGGTAGTTGATCGTGTATGTGCACAATATTTCTTTGCAGTTGTATTGACAACCTATACAAAAATTGGCATGATGATAGGGAATTCATTTTAATTTTATTTCATAAATTTCTGCCACTTAATACACATATATCGACGATATTAAAAAAATATCATTTTGCAAAGCAAAAGAATGAGGGTTCTGAAATTTCAAGTTTTATTTCCACTATTTCCCATAAACACCCACTTTGGTATTTTCAATTGTTATTTATTGAGAGTGTTATGTGTAACAGGTCTCACATGCCAAATAGTAACATTTACTAATTACATAACATATCAATAAATATATAGTTAAATGGCATTGAAAACATTAAATGGTTAGTAGAGGAAAAAAAAAGTTATTTCAATTGATACAATTAACTCACTTTCTTTTATCCATGGTTTCTTCTACTAATCGAGTGCATATATGTAGTATCTAAGCCCAACAATGGAGGAGAATAATAGCAATAAGATTTGGAATAGCGAATTGACAAATGCAAAGTGTGTTCCAAAAGTCTTTGATTTCAGACAAATAAACAGACACATTGAACATAAAGCTATTGGAATAAACTATCAATTCAAGGTTGGTAGCATTAGTGGGTGAATAATTTTGTAATAAAACATGAATGTGGAAGGAGGTCGCCATTTTTAACAATCGCAATCTTTGCTTTTTTATATTGTGAGTATTCGTATCCGATATACACATAAACTAAAGTTTTCATTGTAGAAAATTTAACAAGAGAAAATGGCTAACTAATTGATTAATATGTAATTTCGTGTGGAAGGTAGGTATGTGGAAGAAATGTGTGAGGGGAATGTATATAAAGACACAGAATATGCAAAACGAGAGTTTATGTTCCTTGCTTGGTGCAGTTGACTGGAATGTTTTGTGACGGTTAACTTTGTATCGTAGTATTCAAAACCATGTGTCAAGTTATTCGTAAATCAAATTTGGTTTAGCGTTTTTCTTACTCTGATATAAAATAAAACGAATTGACATCAACATAGTGGTGGGGACCACCTCAGCCACCAAGTCAATTCAATGGTAGAGGTAGTTGAGCAGGTCTGCGCATAATATTTATTTGTGATTGTCCTTACATAGTTTTATATTTACAGTGATTATTGAAAGTCTCAAAGCTAATTTTCATGATCACAAATAATTCATAATCATATTATATCATAAATTTTTTCCTCTTATGACACGTGTATTAATGATATTCAAACAAGAGAAAAATGTGGAGTAAATGGACAAGTCGGTTTTGGATTTTTAGTATTTATTTCCATTACTTCTCGTAAACATTGAGTTTGATATCTTCAATTGTTATTTATTGAGAGTGTTGTATGTAAAATTTTTCACACGAGAAATAGTAATAATTGGTGATCATGACTGGAGCGGAGAATTACAAAGTTAAACGAGATTGAAAGTGAAGATAGGTAGCAAAGGAAGGAAAGAGAATGTTTTCACTCATACGATTAACTAATTTGATCATATAGATGAGACCTTTCATTGGTCGTCTACATATGAGAGGTATGTGAATCAATCAACAGAAAAGAAAAGAAGTAGTGAGATTTACACTAGTGGATTGACGAATGTTGTAGCGAATAAGTGCTTAAAATTGTATGAAGAAAATAGTTTCTTGAACTCAAAATCACATGGGGTTAACATTATTTAACAATTTTGATTTCTTCAACTTCTCAAGTTCCTTCCCATCTTTCTCTTCTAGTTATTTCTTTATTTACATAGTCTTCTAGGGATTTATATTGCCTATTTCCCTGCTTGATGGGCACAAGAACTACAACATATGTCCCAAAATCCATTCTCTATTTTATTTATTTATTTTTAGACAAATTTCGGTTGCTATATATTGATCTGAAAAAAGGAAGAGGCAGATCGCCATACATATAGTGCTTCCTGAGCATTCTGGATCCAAGGAATTACAAAAAGGGTCCCTTCCTTGATCCTTGTTCTAGTATTCCTGCCTCTGAGGCTTCTTATACTACTGTAAATCCTTACATACTGCAAACACCAAAATTTACAACTACATAGCATAATTATTCTATCTCTATATGACTGATCTTCCTTGCTGTGGACGCTTCTGGGTATGGGTCTGGCTCACTCTGTTTTGCACTGGAGGAGGAAGGAGCATCCTTGAACTTTTTGTCCATCATGAACTTGAGGACAGTTATCGATTCTTCTGCATGACTGCACCTATTGGCCAAGTTGCTGAACTGCTCATGTAAGGAGTTGACTCTGTGCAGGAAAAGATTGATCTCTGCCCGATACTTCTCATTGAAAATTCTGTACTGATCTTCCAGTCTTGTTTCCAGACTTCGAACTTGATCCTCCAGGACCCGCTGTTGTGCTCGCAACTCCTCGAACTCTGCCTGAAGATCTCTCCAGTGGAAGCAGTCTTCTGAACGATCCATTGACGCTGGATAATTCATGTCTGCGTTGCCGGTCTCTTTAGCGCAGGACCTCTGTGCTCTCCACTTACAACAGGCTACAACCACAGCTCGCGCAGGGCTGTTATGATTCTGCTGAGCGCTATGGTAGCTACCTCGGGCTGCTTGGAGATAGGCGGAAGCGATGATATTCTGATGCTCGTGGACACAAGCTTTCTCTGTGAATTGAAGGATCCTTCCACCCAGGATATATATAGAGTCCAATCGCAGGCTGTGAGGGCGAGAAGATGCCCGTCTACGTCTCCCAGTACTCCACCAAATGGTCAGATGCATATCTTGAACTACGTATGAGATCTGTCTGCTAGGACGATTTTCCCCTGAACTTCTCTTGATTCCCATGCGCTGAATCGATCTCCCAATCTTATTTCTGATCCAAATCCTACCTACCTTACCTGCTCTGTCATCTGCACTGATTACTTGTCTGTTGTCATTGATTCTGTCACCTGTGGTACACCTACTGTTGACTAGATATTGAATATTCATGGTAACGGTTGGAAAGAGGTATTGTTGTTACAACTCAAGCTACCCTTGGAGCGCTCGCATGCCCTGTTGGCATAATTATCAGCCTCCTTGTTCAATCCACGTAGGATGTGGTAGTATATGACCTCTTCCATTAAAGCGTGAAGGGTCTAATTCCTATGATTTATCTGCTGGAGAAGGATATTCGGCGTGCTCTGTCTCTGCGCCATAAGCCTAATAATTATTGCTGAGTCTCCAAACACCATTTCCTTCCTTATCCCTAACTTTAACAACTGTGTGAGGCCCTGATACCGTGCCAATCCCTCTGCCCTGTTGTTGGAGATCTCTCCCAGCCCCCATTCGAATTGAAGTATTCTTTCTCCATTAGTGTTGCAAATTAGACCCCCTGCACCAGCTTGGCCCGGGTTCGATTTAGAAGCACCATCAAAAAATAAGTAGAACCTGTTACAGTTTCTCAACCAATTCGCAAATTCCTCTTCCTTTAGCCTCAGCTTCCATGCCCTGTTTGTTTCTTTCGTTTGTATCCTGCCTTGGTTTGTTTCCTGAGCGCTAGCAATATTCTCTTGGACATAACTGATCAGGTTTCTCTCTTCCATGCTGTAATTATTTGCCTCGATCTTGCCTTTGGTGTGGTTTGTGACTGTCTCCACTGCTAACATCTTTCCCTTGTGGCACATAACCCTGATGTTACAGCCTTTCTCCTGGAAGACCTTTCCATTTCTTGCCAACCAGATGCACCATAAGAGGGTTAGAGGTATGATATTCCATATCCTTTGCGTCAATTTACTCCTTTTCTCTTTCCATGGACAGTTCTTCCTCCATTTGTGAATCGTTTCTGTAATAGTTGCCTGAGGCTCCCAGGAAGCATCCCCTATTGAGGCCATCTTTCTCTAGCATTCATCAGCCACCGGACAATCTATAAACAGGTGCTGTATTGTTTCCTCTGATCTACAGCAGTTTGGACATCTGGATGGCCCCATTATGCCTCTTTTCTTTAAATTTTCCGCTGTTAGTATTTTCCCTTTCAGGAGCAGCCAAATGAAAAATTTGACTTTGGGGGGTGCTTCTGCTCTCCATACAAGTTTCCATTGGTTCCATATGTCCTGTGGGAAGTTGCTGTCACATAAAAGTTGATGACCAGCTTTAGCCGTGTATTGAGTTCCGGTTGGGTCCCAACGATATCCATCTTGCTTACCTTCTTGGATCGGAGCTTTGCTGTGTAGGAGATTCTTTAGGGCAGTGAGACTAGTGTCTAACTCTCTGGGGTAATCCAGGAATTTCCAACCTATCCATGCTTGAGAGTGATTGTCCCATTGTGATATTTGAGCCAAGTACAATATTCCTTTGCCATTGAGCCAGTTTATGGCAGGGATTGTCTCCATTTTTGAACCAATGGGATGCTGCCCTAGAATTCTGTCTGTGGAGAAGTTGATGCTGCTCCCCCCTCCTGGGACCTTTGAAATATTCTGAGACATAAAGGATATGGCCTTTTTGCAAAGCTGCCAAATTTTTGTACTATCTCTGTTGGGTATATTAGTCTCCAGGAGTTGTTGCCTTGTGCTATTTAAGTATTTTGCTTCTAAAACCTTCTTCCACCACGCTGTGGGCCCTGTGATCATCCTCCATATTATTTTAGCTCCAAGAGCTAAATTTAGCAGTTTTGGTGATCTTATTCCTAATCCTCCTTTTTCCTGAGACTGAATGACATTCTTCCAACTTACAAGATTGAATTTTCTTTTTTCCGTTTTCCCTCCTTGCCAAAGAAAATGCCTGAGGGCTCTTTCCATTTTCTGATGGAAAACAGCAGGAGCTTGGTATAAAGAGAAACGGTATATGGGAAGAGAGGCCAAACCTGATTTTAGAAGAACAAGTCGTCCTGCTGGGTTCAGCCACATGGTGCCCCATTGTTGGATTTTTCTCTTTATTTTGTCAAGGATTTCGTTCCAGGTATCAGCTTTCAGCGGTCCCATACTTACTGGCATCCCTAAGTAGGAGAAGTGGTTCCAGACTAGTTTGCAGGAGACTCCAAATATACTTGCAATGCTATGGATGGTATGATTTGATGTGTTCCAACCATATATACAACTTTTTAACTGATTGACCTTCCCTCCTGAGTAATCCATGAATTGGTCTAAGATCTTCTTAAAGCGCCTTGCTATAGTGATGGACGCTCCTCCTATTAGGAGGGTATCATCTGCAAATTGAGAGTGGTTGATGTTCTTTGTTCCTTGCTCAAATTTGATGCCAGTGATTAGACCTATTCTCCGGTTGAAGTCCAGGGTTTGACTGAGTGACTCGGCCATGAGGATAAACAAGTAAGGAGACAGGGGACAGCCTTGTCTAAGGCCTCGAGAGGATTGGAATGCAGCACACGGCCTCCCGTTAATCAGAGGGGAGATCCAGGGGTCCGATATACAAGCTTTGATCATTGTGATGAAGGAGGGGTCGAATCCCATTTTATGAAGGACAGCAAACAGGAAGGAATGCCTAACCCTATCAAAAGCATTGGCAAGATCCAGCTTTAGGACAAACCCTTTCTCCTTTCTGCTTAAGCTTGAGTGGATGGCCTCTTGCACAAGAAGGATGGAGTCAGTAATGTGCCTATTGGGGAGAAAGCCCCCTTGATTTTCTGAGATCAGGGAAGGGAGGTGTGGCTTGAGCCTGGATGACAGAATTTTTGATATTATTTTGTATGCTGAGTTGCATAAAGATATTGGCCGAAATCTTGAAAAAGTGGAAGGTCTATTCTCTTTAGGAATTAAGGCTAGATAGGTAGAGTTGGTAAATCCCCCCATTTTGCCTTTTTTTAAAACCCAACGTATCATCTTTAAGAGGTCTTTTTTGATCATCTGCCAATACTCTCTATAAAAACTGATTGGAAACCCATTAGGTCCTGGAGCTTTATCTGGGTGTAGACTCCAAATTGCTTTTTTGATTTCTTCTTCCTCTACTTCTTTCTTGAGACTGCTATTCATTTCTTGTGTGACTCCTTTAGACAGGTGCTGCAGCATACTTGAGTAATCCTCCTCATCTTTATCCTCAGTCAGAAGGTTTTTAAAGTGTTTGGTGGCTGCTTCCTTTATAGAATCCTGAGTATTGTAGCTGTTCCCTTCATTGTCCCTAATTGTGCTCACAGTATTTCTGGCCTTTCGAACTGTAGCCTGCTTATGAAAATAAGAAGTGTTTTTATCTCCCTCCTGCAACCAGAGCTGCCTTGATTTCAATCTCCATTTTGTTTCTTCATCCCTTATAGTTTGACTCAGCTGAGAGTATAGTCTTGTTTCTTGCTCTTTGGCTTGCTGGGACAGCCCAAAGGCTTCAATGCTTTGCTGCACTTCCTCTAGATCTTGCTTAATTTTCTTTTTGTTCACCTCAGGCTCTTGGTAATTGTTCTTCACCCAATTTTTTAGAGCCTGTCTTACTCTCTTTAATTTTGTCTCCCAAATATAAGTTGGGGAGCCTTCTACATGTTGGATCCAAGCCTGCCGCACCACATCTTTTGCTGCAGGGGAATGATTCGAAATGGAACAGTATTTGAAAGGAAGGGGTCCTAGCTGACATTGACTATGAAGAGTGAGTGTTATTGGATAGTTATCAGAGGCAGAAACATTGAGAATATTTGACTGACCAGTGGTGAAGGTGGACAGATATGCTATACTTATAAGGAATCTGTCAAGACGCTCCATGATATTGCCGGCTCCTATTCTTCTGTTACTCCAGGTGTACCTACGGTTTTTGGGCCTGATATCGACAAGGTCTTGCTCCTGCATAATGCTCTCAAGTCGATTTCTGAAAGGATCTGGGATGAAATTTCCCCCTCTTTTTTCGTTAGCGTGCATCACCAGATTTAAGTCTCCTGCTATAATGAGATTGTTGTCCTGCTCTTCTTCTATACTTGCTTCCAATGTGTTCCAACACACTTCTTTCTCTCTGTACTGATTCAGAGCATATATGTTGTAAATTGTTACCTTTGAGCCACCTGTTTTGCTTTCTAGATTGACACGGATCCAGTTCTGATGTATTCTGGTGGAGTCACAGTTCCATTTATTACTATCCCACATAGTTAGAATGCCACCTGAGGCTCCTCTTGCTTCGCTTGCACATCCACTGTAACGCTTTTGCTGACTTATAACTCTATTAATTTCTGATTGATCTTGCTTTGTTTCTTGGATAAGAACGATTTCAGGGTTTTCACTTTGGATTAAGTCCTTGAGGGCTACTATCTTGGAGGGGTGCCCTAATCCCCTACTGTTCCAAGATAGTATTTTCATCATGATTTACTGGTTACATGGAGAGGTGCTCGCCTCTCTTTGCCTTTGTTATTATTTTCTTTATCCGAGTGTCCAAGAATGAAGGATTCTATAGGAGTCTGAGAGCCCATGGCAATGTCTTTCTGAGCATTTTCTTCTCTCTGTTGTTTGGCCGATTTCCTGCCAGGCCCATGTTTTTTTGGGATATCGCTGGGCGCTCCATGTTCCTTTGAAGAGCTTCTGGTAATCCTAGTGGAGGGGGTATCAGGGGAGGGCTGAGAGATGTGAGGGGGAGAGAGATGGAGAGGAGGATCAGAGGAGGGGAAATCAGGCTCGGTATCATCCTCAGAGAGGATCGCATAGGGATTAGAAGATGGAGGGATAGGAGGATCGGGAATCCGAGGAGGAGAGGAGGGTTGATGAAGGGGAGGCTGCTGGGAGGAGGAGGAAGGTTGCTGATGGGAAGAATGCTGATGGGAAGGATGCTGATGGGAAGGGCCAGGGGCTTCAGTATCCATAGATTTGAGGGGAGGAGATGATTTTTTCCTTTTTACAGTTTCCCATTGCCCATCTTGCTCATCAGATTCTACATTAACTATTTTAGTGCATCTATTTGCAAAGTGTCCGTATTCGTGGCATACCTTGCATTTGAAGGGTATCTACTCGTAATCCAACTGCTGTATATGGCACCAGTCATCTACTTTCAGTTTGATTGCTTCCGGCAGTCCTCGGCCCAGATCGACTTCAACACAAATCCGCGCACATGCCTGCATGTTGTCTTTAGGTTCACTGCGATCTATGTATTTTCCAACCGCATTTCCTATTGCTTTAACCGAATTATCCCCCCAGCAGTGAAGAGGGAGATGAGGCAATCTGACCCAGACTGGAACCGCATTTGGTATATCAAGTTCTGGATCAAAATCCGGAGTCCATTTATTGAGGTAGAGGCCCCTGGAGTCCATAAAGTAAGGCCCATTTCTGAATATTAGATCTTTGTCCTCTTTGGTTTCAAAATGAAAGGTAAACTATCCTCTGCCACAAAATCTGATGGATATTTTACCTTGGATCTTGTCCGACCAGTTTCGTTCGACCCATCTTTGCACTGTTCTGGGTGATGGCCATAGTCCTGTAAATTGCCCAATTAACCCTTTCTCTGCTAAGGAAATGGCTGCCATGCGTGGTATGGTCGGAGGCAGTTGGACTTCCTGTAATACATCAAGCTTCTTCACAAACTTTGTTGTTGTTGGTCTAGGTCTTTGCGGAGGGAGAGACTTTACCAGATTGGAAAAAGCTCTTTGCAGCTCCGGATCCCCACCAGGCGGATCTGGAGGATCCATGGTGCAGCTCGATCAGTCGGTCCCAGGCCAAGGCTCGGTCGCAGGCTTCAGGCGCGCGCGCAGCAGCGGTGTCTCCTGTAGTTATTTATTCTCTATTTTATTTATTACTAATACAAAACAGATTGTATATTCGACTAAGCTAATATGATTTTCAATGAATTAGCTTTACAGTTAGTCAATTTGTCCAACAACAATAGATTCTTTATGATGCCATGTCTTTGATGACTTACCCTATTAACCTAAATTGAATCCCAACAAAGAACCAATGCAATTTTTGTATCCCATAATGTCAAAGAAAATAGTTTGTTTAAATATTTATCTAATTCAAAATGTCTTTGCACAGTAGATGATTTACATGATAATTGGACAAAATCCAGATCGAATATATGTGCAAGGCCAAGTTTTCCTATGGGGAAAAGGAGTGCATGAAGACAAAGAAAATAATATTGTTATTCGAAGTTATGTATTTAAAGGTAAGCCATTCTTGTAACCAAAATTAATTATAAATGGGTATTTTATTGTTGAATTCTATAGGAATTACCATAATTGGCTAGTTATACTTGAATGCAAAAAGAAAAAACAATTTATTTGTTTGCAATTTGTTGTTCTTCAAGTCACTGTGAACAATGCAATTTACATTGCAGAGTTTACAAAGTCTTTGGGTACTTTTGACTTAAGAGAAGTTGAATCTAATCAAGGTTTTGATCCATTGGGATTATTTACGATACACCTAGGTACTATTAAATACAAAAAGATTTTTGCAAGAGTTATAGAGAACCAAAAATCAAGAACCACTAATGGATAGTGAAAATTTTATTGAAGAAACCAACGTTAACAAGGAAGAAAAATACAAGCAAAGAGGAGTAAATCATACACAACAAATTGCAGCTTCCACACCCAGTATTGTTGCAACTTCATCCTCCGGTCAAAAAATGAGAAAAGGTACTACCACTGGAGAACTCGTTCATGGTGAGCTATCAGGTGGTGGAGATGATGAAGAGCCTCATCAGATATTCACCCTAGACAAAGCACAAACGGTTCAAATAGCCAAATCCAAATGTGCCTCAAAAAGAGAAGGCATTGAACAAGTTATAGATGTGGAAAATGGCAACAGTGTACCACATGATTGGGTTAGTTCTTGTTTAGCAGAGAATCATAAAATAATGGAGCAAATTGCAGAAGAAGTCATTATTTTTTATGAGTATCTTGTCACATTGTAAAATGCAAAATATGACAAGGGCAACAAAAATTTGAGAAATGAAAAATTAAAATTTTAAATAAAAAGGTTATTGATCAAGAACAAATGGATATTGATGTGTCTAGAGTTGGAGCCAATAGGCTCATGGTATTCCATCAATATACTAGTGAGGCACTTTCATAATGTATTGATGAACAAGAAGCAAAGAATCTGAGGCTAAAAAAATAATAAAAGAGCTAGAAGACACTCTAAATATGGGTCCTTTGTTAATGACTCCACTAGCAATACGGACACCACCATTGCCAATTTCTACTCTTGCTACACTGCATAGATCTAATAAAGCTATCAATCTCCTTAATGCAGTGAAATCATATATCATCAATAACATATGCCAAAGATTAGAAACTATTGATCATGCATGGAAAGAAACTTTCGATTTATTGCATTTGCAATAGGAAATTAAGACATTTGTGGATTTGGTTAAGAGTAATCTTAAGCTAGACAGGAAATTTGTTGACAATGATTTACTTACTTTTAGTCAGAAGCTTGAATTACTCTCTAATATAGAGAAAGAAAACAAAGGACTCCCGGATGCTAATCAAATAAAGCAAGTGGAATCTAGATAGTGATGCAGGAGCATGGCAAACTCTCATAGATATTATTAGACATTATTAATATTTTTGAGGGTGTTGGGTTCGTCATGCAAATTATTTTAATTTTTGTAATTATTAATTATTCTAATAATTGGTGTACATAGATGGTGTTTTTTTTGTGATTTACTTGGTCAAGAAAATTATTAGATATTGATAAGTATGTAAATCGATTTGATTTGATCATGGAGTGACCATAGGGATAGAGAGATATTATGGTATTTGGTGAGTACTTTGTGGATCTGAACTATTTTTGGTGCAGGATATTCTTGTATAAATTTGTAACTCTATGGGAATTAGAGAATATAGGAGATAGAATGTGATGGGATGAGAATGGATAGGGTTGGCACGGCCATTTGGATGGTGTAAATCATCCCAGGAATAGAGCGAGACCTTGAGTAAATGTATATTCATATTTATGAAATGAAATAAAATTTCATACTGTGCAATTTGTTTCTATGTAATAATTTCATCTTATGCACGTGAATGTGGAAAAAATGATAGACTCGGTGTTTAATCTTTCATATGATGAAGAAATTTGTAACCACAATTATGGGAGAAGCATCGTTACTGCATTCTGGCATGAGGGAAGCATTTTTAATCTTAGGATTGTTTCTGCATTGAAATGAGGTCAACTAATAATCTTGCTACAGAGAAATGAACTTTGTATCTAAGATTGATAATTGATTGATTGCTTCAAATTGGGAAGGTGTTGAATACATCTATTTAGAATGAAATCACCCTGCAAGTCAATGTGAATATCTTGAAGAAAACCGCACATCTGAACCTTGAAAATGATAACAAATGCGCTTAGCAGAAGATCGTTCCAACTGTCGTCAATTAATAAGAAGAATTTGGAATTGTACTGAAGTGAGATATTATGGCATATTATTTTTATGAGTATATTGGGGATTCGATTTCCTGGAAATTGAGATCTATTTTCTTTGAAAATCCAAATTGAGATGCATGCAATCTAAAATGAATTCTGAATTGTGTGGAGAAAAGTAGTTTTGTTTTGTTTAGCAACTGGGTCAAAGGAATTTTCACCAATTGTGCAAAAAAACCATCATAGTATGTAATTTCAAGTGCCAAAATTTGTTTCAATCATATGACTCTTTGGAACAGAGTTTTGTTTTCATATTTAAAAATTTTGGAACTTGTTCACTTGATTTTGAATTGAGACAAAGACCTTTCCAAAGTAGATATGCATGGTAAAATAATTTTTGTTAAAACTTATTGTGATGAAAATGGGTTTGGAGGATTCATAAATGAGTGATTTGATTTGATAGTTACAAGAATTGACAATTATTGTAATTCTATTTGGAAGAGTTTGAGGTATTTTTTTATCATCATTCTCACTGCATCATTACATGGTATGAGAGAATCAACACATTAGAGGACATAATTTCTAAGTGTGATATCAAAAACACTATAAGAGGTGATGATTTTTTTGAAGGTGGTAAAGATTATACAAGACCTAAATAGTCTGTGCATCATATGCAATTATGAATTAATTTCAAGAGACATGCTAAAAGTTGAATTTGACAAGCTAAAATAGTCAAAAGCAATGAAGTTTGATGACATAACTTATTTAACTATAAATCACCATATGGATGATTACTTTTGTTAGAATCAATGAACAAAACTCTATCTTGGTTATGCAATTACAAGAAGAGGCTAGAAAAATTGAAAATGAGATATTCAATAAAAATGTCAAAATGGAGATTACAGTTTCTCCTATCAAATATTTCATTAAAACTACAGTGGAAAAATTTCTTGAAGAAATCATGAACCCGATAGACACCTAACAAATAGACAATCATGGTGGACATTTTTACATACTATAAGTGTTCTCAAATCCTTCAACATTCAGTTTTATGTTTACTAGTATTAGATAATTCATCTTTGTTGATTATCTTACCATGAGCTAACTCCTATATACAAATTCTTTTTTTTTTTGCATTTCAGATACCTTTTCCATATTATGGTTCACGAGATCCCAATACCAGTTCCCATTGGGACAAATGCATTTACTTTTACGATTTTGTATCAAGATTTTCAATTCTCATTGTTCCAGTTCTGACTTTGTTCAACAATTTTATCAAGAATCTTGCATAATGTTTTGAATATGATCTTATATATATTTGAATTATAGATATGGTGATTGGAATTTGAATCTGGATACAGTTGTTGTTATTGTAACTATATTGCTTACTCTTCAATGCTTCTCAAGCACAAATATGAGTTTGTATCAATTTTGTGATAATGTTTTGTATAAGTTTTTGAACATATGCTTTGAGCCTTTGTATTATATCTAATGTTGTGTTATTGATTAAAACGAAAATGAACATTTGACAACAGTTTTGGATCTCAGGCATACATCTCTTAAGAATATAATGCTAACACGATAAATATGTTTTAATCTCTTGTTATGTCTTTATTATTGAATTAATTTCATTGTGCGGAATACGAAATTGTAGAGGAAGATTTCATTGTGCTTCCTCACACTCCTGCATTCCACACAATCAAAGATTACTCCCTTGTACATGATGCTAATTTGAAATATCATAAATTAGAAAGGATACATTATACAATTGGCAGTGCCATATGGAAAATGGAAAATAGAGAGTGGCATTATGAACCTATGAAAGAAATAGTACAAGAGAGAAACATTTTACGTGGTATTGAAGTAGTTAACGAAGAGTCATAACCATAGGCATTATTGTTGAGTATTTTTCTAATCCTAATTATCTAAATGTATTTAGTGTTTTCAATTGTTTCAATTAAGAATCATTTCCAAGTTCAAGGCTCATGTAATTGTTATGGAATAAATGAGAGATCAATTACTTGATATAGTGACATCTTCAGGGTTGAAAGACTACCTATATTTCATAACCAATACAAAATATATTTCCTCAGAATTCTGAGGTGTGAAGTAAGATTTCATTGTGCATCTTGCACATTTGTGCACTTTTTCATCTTTGCACTCCATACAATGAAATATTTTTCCATATGTCAAAGTGAAATCAATTTATTTAGCTTTCATTGTGCCAAATGTGAATATGCGGATAAATATTTTTGGTTCTAGTCGGAGGAAGGGAGTTCGAGGGTATGCCACACTTTCAAAGAGAGATGATTGTCACGAAACATTACAACAAAGAGCAAGGAAGATAGACTTTTCCCGCAATGTTTCGATTCTCCTTCCACACATGTTTTTCCTACATGACAGTACATATTATTAATCAATGAATGATTTGGGGCGGTGTTGTAGGGGAACTTTATACGTAGACATGAAATTGTTTAAACTTTAAGAAGAAACTTAGATTCCAATATTAAAT
The DNA here is from genome assembly GCA_031772625.1 of Pinus tabuliformis. Classification (NCBI taxonomy): domain Eukaryota; kingdom Viridiplantae; phylum Streptophyta; class Pinopsida; order Pinales; family Pinaceae; genus Pinus; species Pinus tabuliformis. The sequence continues at coordinate 1,142,754,101 of CM062811.1, read as the reverse complement.
GAAGTGTCTTTTTTATATATGTGAGAAAGGAGGGTTGTGCGGGAGAACGAGTGTGTGGATCAAGGAGCATAAACTTTAATTCATAATGTGACAGAAACTTTCATCTACAATGTGTTGGTCATCCAAATAAATCTTTGGTTAGAAAATTTCTTTCGCACACTCGTTTTATTGAATTATTTCATAATACTATTAATTAAACGCCTATTATTGAATATTCAATTAAGTGTTTTTTTAATGCGATTCTTTAAGAAGAAAATTAGTATCTACTATTAAATGAAGCTTTTTTTTTTTATTTGGGTGAAAAAGTAATGTTGTGCAGGAGAACGAGTGTGCAGAGCAAGGAACAAAAACTTTAGTTCGTAATGTCACAGAAAATTTCATCTTCAATGTTGCGGCCCTTCGCATAAATTTATCATCGGAAAATTACATCTACATTCGTTTTGTTAGATGCTTTCAAATACTTTTAATTAAATACTTATATCAAATATTCAATTAAGTTTATTTTTAATGTGAGTGAGAACGAGGTGTTGTGCAGGAGAATAGGTGTGCGGAGTAAGGAACAAAAACTTTTTCCGTGTAATGTTTCATATCTCTGTAAGCTTCATTGCAATAGAGACTTGTACTATGTGGAATTCGCAACTACGGAGGAAGCTTTCATTACACCAATGTGGAAAAATATTTCATTGTTCACAATGTGGATAAGCTTTCATTGTGCAGAAGTATCTCAATAAACCCTTCATTGTGTCGACAACAACTTTTATTGTGGGTTCGAACTTTTCACTGTGCATAATGCAAACATGGGTTTCATTGTACGGAAAATAATTTCATTGTGGAACTAATATAAAAAAAATTCTCAACTTTTGCTTCATATGAAACTTGAGACTTCGCACAAGGAATATTGTAGTTTTCTGGGCTTAGTATTCCTCAATATATGCTTAATATGAATTTCCAAGCTCCACACAATGGGTCAAACTACACCTCTGCATACATTCCCCTCTGAACAAATAAATTGATATATAATATTGCTTAGTATTTTCTCAATATTGATTTTCCGAACTCTGTATAATGTATGAATCCACACCTCCGCACTTTCAACAATGTATCAAAAATTCTAAGACATTTTTGACTGACCACATGTGTGGAATGCAGAGGTGTAGAGAAAATTGTGCGGATTCACCTTTCATTGTGCACAATGCATAAGTGTGGATGTGAGAATAACAACACATAGATGAAACGAAGAATTCTCAAATAATGACAAAATGCATATCCCGCATTTTGTGCTTAGTGTGGAATAACGACAAAATGTGTACCTTGTGTTGCCTTAATCGATTGATTAGTGGTAACCTAACTAGTATGCAAGGTTAATGCATCGACAAAATAGGCTAATTTTGTGAGTGGTCATTTCATCAGTGAGTGCTCTGACATTGTTATGCTTGAGATAATAATGTGGATAATTTTTCATTGTGTGGAACTAGCTCAATAAACCCTTCATCGTGTTGACAATGACTTTTACTGCGGGTACGGAATTTTTACTATGCATAATGCAGACATGGTTTTCATTGTACAAAGAATAATTTCATTGCGGAACTTATATGTAATATTTCTTAGTAATTTCTTCATATGAATCTCAAGACTCCACACAATGTATCAATTCGCACAAGGAAGATTTTAATTTTCTAGTCTTAGTATTCCTTAGCATATGCTTAATATGAATTTTCGAGCTCCACACAATGGATGAACCCGCACCTCTACATACATTCCCCTACGCACAAAAAAACTGATATATGTTATTTCTTAGTATTTTATCTATTGAAAAATGCAACAAGAAATTCTCAATTTGATTTTTCCTTGATTAAAATAAGAAAATTAAAATTTCCACATCAACAAACAACTTGGATGTAGTTAATTGAGGTGACATGGCTCTTGTCACTCAGTTAGCTCAATAAATTTGAGTTAGAGGAGTTAGAATTCAGTTAAGCATGTGTGATTGCTAATTTGTAGCAATCAAGGTCATTTATTTCAAGTTGTTTTAAGTTAAACTAGTTCTATCTGTTGGAGGAACTAGTGGAAGGTCAGTTGTCCTGTAGGACTCCAGTCTAACTCAGTGATCATCCAGTTAAATGATCAATCATCAAAAAATAACTAGTGCATGCAAAGAATTTGAGTTCCCCAGTTGTAGTGGAGACTCCTAGTGAGCCCTAGTATTGCATCAAGAGTGTTGCAACTCCCAAGGACTCCTCAACTCTATTTATCAACCTAGGGTTCGTACAAACTTTGAGGTGACAGTGCTATATTCATAGTAGATGGGATTATACTCATGCCACCCTCAACTAGAACAGTTTATCAATAATTCTCTAAGGCCATTCCTCCTAGTGAATTAGAATGAAAACTATCTAATGAAGGTGAAATTTAGAAGCTACCTAACTATGAAAAGGGAAATGTTACTAAGTTCAGCTTGCAAATTCTATTGAATTAATTCATGTAAAGGCAAGAGCTAAACTATTTGCAGAAAGGAAACTACATTATCTTGCAATAATCCATCTAGTTATCAAATCTACTTGCAAAAAAGAAGCTAACCTACCAAACCATAACATAATATTCTATGTACCATCTAAGTAGCTCACACTTGCATATAAATCAATGTTCTATTTGTGCCAAATCTATGATAAAGAAACTAACACCATTTTGTTTTTGCAGTGAAGGAAAAGGAGGGTTTGGACTAGCCTAGAAGCTTCCCTTGATCATGAATTCATAGCCGGGGGTCAATATCCTTCTAAACTAATTCCAAATTGTAGTAAAGGCAAAAACTGGTGAAGAAACGGGTTTGTTGAGATGGGGTCCTTGGGGTCCATTTTGTTAAGTTTTGGGCAAATTTCGTAATACCTTTTTGTAGCAAATGTAAAGTTTCCGCGAAATGTGGCAGCGGAGTGCGAAGCTAGTAAAATTCAAAGGGGATTTAGTCCCTTAGCGGGTAGGTGATAAAGTTGTTTTGAGACCCACCCATGGTCCACGGACCATGGTATTGTAAAAGAAAATTCTATATAAAGTTGAGTTATAGCAAGTCTTAGAAGTTAACTTTTGGTGAAGAATCATTGTAAGGGAAAGGTATTAAGGCAGAAAAAGTTTGTTTCCTATAATTAGGCGAAAGGGGAAGGCTCCTACTATTGAGTGCGCAGAGACCTTGGTTAGTCCGCAGGCTGAGTGCGCGGGCCCCTTCAACTGAGTGTGTGGGGATAATAAGTCTGTAATTGAACGTTTATACTTAATAAATACTGTTTTGAGACAATTTTGTTGCATCTGTGCCTTGTTATTTACTTCTGCTAAATTTTATGTATCTTCACTCTGTGCTATTTTTTATGCGAATTAATGCTTATTTACTACGTTAAATTGGTAGATCTATAATATTTATGCATGATAATATAATTAAGTACCTTTGCAAAGATTTGGAAGTCGTTTCGATAGATCTACAGTAGTTGCGTATTCGGAAGGATTAGAGCTATGTGAAAGTAGATCTAAGCCACAAAATCTTCAAGAACACATCACACGGGCCTCTGGATGTAGAAGCCTGGTTCTAGCATCCCCTAATACTGCTTTGGGTGAGACTGCATCCTGCGTTATGCAGGTTGTTGCTGAAAGGGCCAGAAGTTAAGGTTTTGTTGGTTGGCATAGATAACGTTGAACCTGGGTCAGGCCCCATCAAGCCAACAAATGGTTCTGTTTCCGGCACCGAGATCTATTTGATAAATGTGTGATGTTGAATAAATGGTTCCCTATTAAGAAGGAAATCAAAAAGTGGATTGATCAGAAGTTGCATGGGTTTGCAGCTAGGGAGAACAGAAATCTATGGTTATCCAAGGAGCAGTGGTTGAATAGATACTTGTACACAGATGAAACTGAAGCCTTTTTTTATTTCATCCCCTATGAACTGCATGAAAGAAGGTCATTTCGCGCGTGACTATTAGAACCCAATGCATACATCTTGTCAATATTGCAGACAATTTTATCACGTGATAGAATATTGCCCATTGTTGATAGCTAAGATGCAGGAGAAAAAAGCACAACAACCTATGAAGAACATCTAGATGATGAGGGAGGAGCCTCATGGAGAGGATCACAGTATTAATATCATAATGCGCAGTGGTATGTCCACAGGAGAAGATAAAGGAAAGCAGCTAGAGACTGAAGGATGGGTGCGCAAGGCTGCTAAAAAGGAAGTCGGGTTTGACCTTGACCGGAATAGAGATACCTTCATGGAAGCTAAGAAGAAATTTGTTGAAGCTTCTATGTCAGGGAGTCAAGAGAAATCAGCTGGAAACAGTGAAGTGCAAGACGTGGATCCCTTGCTATTAGCCACTTTTCTGAAAACTTGTATGAAGTTGTTGAGAGATAAGAAGGTAGTGGAAGGGCTCTAGGAGCTAATCAACAATTGTATGAGAAAAATTAAGATTCCTTCATAATAGCACATTATGAGGAAACTGGGTAAACATAAGAAGTGAACAGGGCGTGAGATGAGGCTGACCGTGCAAATTAGAGAATATGAAATGGATCAAGTCGTCCTAGATTTGGGTTTTGATGTGAACGTACTACCTAAACAGACATGGGAGAGGATGGGGAGGACTGCGCTACAATGGTCTCCTATACAGCTATGCATGGTCAATTAGCAGAAAATCATCCCTATGGGGAACCTATATGGGGTAACAATAGACATTGAAGGAGCAAGTGCTCTGTCTGATTTTGAATTAATTGAAATAATGGATGACAACAATCCTTACCCTGTGCTACTAGGAATTGATTGGGCCTTTGACATGGATGCAGTAATTAATATGAAGAAGCAAAGAATGAAAATTGAAAAATAAGCCCTTAGGGTTATTGTGCCACTAGATCCTACTGAATGAGTGTAGTACACTGAACCGGTCCGCGACTATGTGGAGGAAGATGAATTAGGTCAAATTTACAAGATTACTGCGTGCGACGAATATTGGATCAATCCCACTACAGATGGGCGGATCACATGGGATAGAGACAACTCCTATACCTTAGACTTAGATGAAGAGCTCAAACACTGGAAGAATAGTTTACATGAAGTATCTATGCTATGTTGCAATATGATGACAAAATAGTTGCGGTTTGTATCAACGAAGGTAAGTAATATCCCGCATTATGATGGCTTAAATGATGTTAATTTATTCTTGTATGAGTTTCAAAAGGTACCCGAGGAATGCTCGATTCCAAGCACTTGATTTGGCATTTCTCCATGCGCCTACCCATTGGTGGGGTACACATAAGGATAGCTTCGCTGATTGGAAGGAATACAGGAAAATGATGAAGTTGAGGTTTGGATATGCTAATACCCATATGACTAAAAAATACAGTGGGAAGGATGATCCACGCGATCCCTTGGCGTAGTGGACTAAAGCTTGGGGAGAAGAGACACAACCGAAATGGGTGCATATCTTTTGTCACACCTTAGATACTATTCCAATGAATTGGTACTTGGAAATGGAGCTACACCATGGGACAACCAAATGGGATATCTTGAGGGAGAGTTTCTTATTAACCTTCAGCTTTCAGGATGGATTTGAATGCATTGATGAAGCGCTCCAGGAAATTAAGGCCGCTATATTTAAAACACCTGAAGAGTTGATAGAATGGATTCAACCGGACTGGAATACATAGCTACGCCATGCATTGGAATGCTACAATGTGACTGCAGAAGACGAAGAAGAGGATCCACAGAAGATCAACATTCTAGATACTAAAGGATAATGCGAGGTTGAAGGTCCTGAAGCAGTGAACCCTGATATATCAAAACCTTTGAAGACCAAGCAAGTAAACATTGGGTCTGACATGCAGCCTAATTTTGTAAAGATAGGTGATGATTGCGATGAAGATATAGCTAATAAAGTTGCGAAGCTGCTGCCCGAGTACCAAGACTTGTTTCCCACCAAGTTCTTGAACTTGAAAGGAATAGTAGGGGATCTGGGAGTGATGAAGATCACCTTAAAACCCGATGTGAAGCCCGTGAAATAGAGACCCTACCACCTAAATCCGAAGTATAAGGAGAAGGTGCGCAAAGAGTTGGACAAAATGCTGGAAGTTGGAATTATTGAGCCAGTAGAAGAATATGATTGGGTGAGCCCTATGGTTGTTCAAGAGAAGAAGCAGCAGGGTGAAATCAGAATATGCGTAGACCTGAGAAATCTCAATGATGCATGTGTTCATGACCCATTTCCAACACCATTTACAGATGAAGTTTTGGAGAATGTTGGAGGACAGGAAGCTTATTTGTTCGCCGATGAGTTCTTAGGGTACCATCAAATTAAGATCACACCGGAGGATCACAGTCAGACGACCTTCGCAACAGAATGGGGATGCTTCCAGTACATAGTGATGCCATTCGAACTGAAAAATGCGCCCACGATATTTTCAAGGGTTGTAATTGCAGCGTTCAAAGAATTCATCCATAAATTCTTAGAAGTGTATTTTGATGACTGGACTATGTTTGGATTGGTAAAGTGCCACATTGCAAGTCTACGCCTTATGTTGGATACTTGTCGCAGATACCAAATTTCTCTAAACTTGAAGAAATGTATCTTTTGTGTGCCTTATGGGATATTTCTAGGCCATGTGGTATGTAAGCAAGGACTAATGGTAGACCCTGCGAAGATAGCAATGATTGTCAATTTAGAAGCTCCAAAGAATGTAAAACAATTGCACACAACATTGGGCCACACTGGCTACTATAGAAATTTTATCAAGGCTTATGCACAAATAACTGCACCAATGGAGAAATTACTGAAGAAGGACGCGACTTTCTACTGGGATGAAGAGTGTCATAACAGTCTGGATGTATTAAAGGAAAAGATGGTGATTGCACCCATTTTGGTATTCCCAGACTGGAAGAAATAATTTCATGTTCACGTGGATGCCTCTTGTATTGCGTTGGGTGCAGTATTGACCTAGCCAGGTGAAGGCGAGATAGATCACCCTCTAGCCTTTGTGATTAGGAAACTGTCAAAGGCTAAGAAGAGCTATTCAACTAAAGAGCGCAAAGGATTGGCGATGGTTTACGCGTTGTGGAAGTTTCAACATTACTCCGCTCTCAAGTACCTGGTCAACAAGCCTGTGTTGGGGGTGAAGATATGTAGGTGGTTATTGTTGTTTCAGGAATATGACTTTGAGGTGATTGTCAAGACTGGACAATTGAATGCGGGTCCAGATCATCTATCCAGAATTAAGACAGGAGAAGAACCTAATAATTTGGAGGAAGGATTTCCAGATGCGCAGCTCTTCGTTGTATGCGTCGCAGATGATCATTTTGTTGATCTAATCCAATTTTTAACTACTGGAATAGTCCCTAAAGGATACTCTACATAGTAGAAAAAGGAGTTGGTGGTCTGCACAGCTGAATTTTCTATGATGGTGGGACACTTATATAATATGGGCACTGATGAAATATTGCATCGATATGTTCTGGAATTCGAACGCTCTAGAGTCCTTGCCAAAGCACATGGAGGAGTGGCGGGAGGACACTATGCAGGCAGAGCAACCGTGCAGAAGATTCTGCATGTAAGATTATGGTGGCCAACAGTGCATAAGGATTCTAAGGCATATTATAGGGCATGCGATGCATGTTAGAGGATGGGAAAACCATCATGAAGGGATGAATTTCCTTTAAATCCTCAAATTTCATTAAGGGTGTTTTAAAAATTGGCGATTGACTTTTTGGGTCCAATACAGCCACCAGGGAAAAAGATGGGTGTGTGGTACATTATTATTGCAATGAAGTATTTGACAAGATGGGAAAAAAACAACCAGTGAAGGACTGTAGCGTTGCTACAGTTGTGAAGTTCCTGTTTGAGTATGTCTCGACAAGGCTTGGGTATCCTAAGATACTCATGAGTGATAGGGGTACACACTTTCTAAATGAAACTATTTATGTGATGCTCAAAGAATTTCATGTTTATCATCAAAAGAGTACGCCCTATCATCCTCAGGCAAATGGTATGGTTGAAGCATTCAATAAAATTCTGGAAAACGAATTGACAAAGGTCTGCAATGCACAGAGGAATGATTGGGACGTGCACATACCAGCAGTCCTATGGGCATATAGGACGATGTGTGAGAATTTAACAGGGAAAACCCAGTTCAGATTGGTCTATGGGATAGAGGTTGTGATGCCCATGGAGTATATTGTGCTGAGTTTGCGAATTGTAGCATTGACTAATATGGTGGATTGCGAGACTATGGAGGAGTGCCTCGTGCAATTGATGGAATTAGAAGAAGATTGATTTTTAGCAGGATTTCACCAACAGGTGCAAACAGAGTGTGAAAAGGCATGGCATGATCAACATATTAATTTGTGCACCTTCAAGGTGAATGATTTTGTCTTACTTTATGATACAAAATTCACGAAGTTTCTTGGAAATTTTCAAATGCACTCCCTGGGACCCTATGTAGTCAAGGAGATTACATATGGTGGTGTGGTTCATCTTATGAAGCTGGATGGGGAATTATTTCTGAGAAGAGTAAATGGAAGTCGAATGAATTTGTATCAAGGGGATCCTTGTCCTACACAATGACTACATGATGGCAGGACAGTCTTAGTACTTTAGGCGGCTGTAAGGAATTATGGGACTATAAACTACACTACCCAAAGACTAGGAAAACAAAGTAATAGGGTTGCGCGAGGGAAGACAGAAGTGCGCCAGGAGGAGCTACACCATGGAGGATGGTGCCGCATAGACGAGTCTAAAAATAGCTGTCAGATGCATTGTAGCTGATTGGATGGCGAAAATATCGTTAGGAGGAGCGGGTAGGCTGCATTTATGGCACAAATCTTTGGCAATCTACCGCCAAAGATGCATTTATGATCATAAATTGGAGGGAACGGTCGGATTTGAATTTGAAATTGCCCATAAATATGGCATGTTGACCTACAGTGGAACAGTTTGCCTTCTGAAAATTGCTTATGCATTTTATTTCCTAAGTCTATGAACCAAGAAGATTGGGAGGAACTTATTTCATGGTCAGAGTTCACAAACTTTCCTTATTAGAGCCGTAAGATCATCCTTGAGAAAATGACTGATCTCACAGAAGCCGCAAGTTCCGAAGCCGTAGCCCCTGAAATTGCATCGGAAATGGAAGCTACACCGTCTGTGCCTATGGCGCTGAGGTCACCTAGGCCTAAACCATCCACTGCTAAGGAGAAACAGAAGAAACCACAAGCTATACCAGTGAGGCAGTCACCAAGGAAGAACCCTACAGAGGTTCGGTAGAAAGGGAAGATGGACAAGTCAAAATAGCCACATGAACCCTTAAATCTTGACGAAGAGGAGCTTCACGAAGGGGTTGAAGATTTGGATGTTGAGGAGGGAGATCCTATCACTAGGCTCTCGAAGTATATCCATCCATGGAAGGGAAAAGCGAAGGTACCCAAGGATCCCGATTCTGGAAAGTTTATGATCTCTACACTACTATTGCCGGAGAAAGTGCCCTTTGAAAGTGCACTCTTAGGGCACTTTCCTGCACTCAAACTGGGGGATTGGGATCTAACTGATCACGATAAATTCCTGCATTTGGAAAAAAAAACAAATATTTGGAGAAGATATACTATGAGGATACCGGAGTCACGTGAATGGAACTTGTGAAGTGGGTCATGGGGTTTGAGAAGGTTGGGTTACTAAATTTGCTATGGGTACCGCATTTTAGTAGAACCACTATCAACACAGTGTACATGCGCTAATTCCTTACACTTGTTCATGGGTTTCTTTGGTTGGGAGAGCCCATCCCCATCATAGATATGTTGATCCACCGAATCACCAAGTTTCCCTACCAAGGAGGGGATCCAGCTTAGGAGTTTGGAGGCAAGAGTAAAGAAAAACAACTTGTGGATATAATGAAGAACAAGTTTGGCTTGATAAAGAAGTCACATAGATACTCCATCTACTCCATCACAGACAAGGCAATGCAATTTTCCACTCAGAGTTTGGCTTGCAAGGTCATGAGAAAGTGTCACGCGGATGAGGTGAGTCATTTCATTGGCTACACAATGCACAAAGGGGGTGCAGTACAACAGGGTGCATTATCTCTACAAAGAGTTTTTTTTGAATTATCACGAAGCAAAGGATGATGGCAAGGCATTCCATTATGCCTGGATGTTGTTGTTAATTTCCCTAGTTACATGGAGACTACTAGAAGACAGTCAGTTCCCTCCACAAGATGTCGGTTTACCCGAGGCTATGAAATTTGCTTCGCTATGGGCAACAAAGGATCCGGAGAGGGTCATGGAGATGAATATATTCTGGGAGCTGGTCAAGATGGACCTCCCCACAGTGATTAGCCAGAGGCCAAGGTTGTCACCTACCCTGTTTGAGTAGTTGGAGGCCTACGCGACGTTTAAAGCGAATTTTCACAACGTATTCATTCGTGTGAGGTGAGATCCTAAGAAAGTATGGTACAAGTTGTCTCACCTAGTCACTAATGTAGATGTATAGGAAGTCGTGGGGAAATGGGCAAGTTAGTGGCAGCAGCCATCAGATCTCGGTGCAAGCACAAGCAAGGCCGGGGAAAGTTCCTCCACGCAGGCCATAGTAGTGCAGAAGAAAAAGGAAGTTGAGTAGACTGCCACTCGAGAGAAAGAAACGTAGAAAAAGAAAGAGGTTGAGCAGGCAGCAGCCCAAGAAAAAGCAACATAGAAAAAGAAGGAAGTTGCTACTAAGGCAACTGCTGATAAGGAGCGCGTCACGAAGGAGGCCACACTGGAGGTTGAGGAGTCTGCTTCTCAACATACTACGGACAAGGAAGGGTTTGAGGAGGAAGGAGGTGGTGGTGAGGAGCAGAGCACTCCCTTTAAATTGCAGAAGCGAACCAGGGAGACCACTTCTAGGCCCAGAAAGAAACAAAAATCTTATAAGCATGCACATGTGGATCCAATGGTTCTCACTGAGGGGGACTTGGATGAGATTGGAGACAAGGTATGTGACGCAACGACGGAGCTGTGGACATAGTTGGAATAATAGTACATGCAGATGCTAAGAAATGTGCAGAAGGATGTGTGCTACTTGTAGATTCAAACAAGTCGACTTCAGGCCAATGTGGGACAAGTGGGCGAGATTCAAGCGAGCCTGCAACAAGTGAACACGATTGTGTTGGACAAAAATAGGACTCTGGACCTCAAAGTCATTCCATTACCAAAGGGCTCACTGTGCGCAAAGGCGGATGAAGCAAATTCCCAGCTCAGACAGATCAAGGATGTGGGTATCAACTTAGCCGTGCTGCCTATTCAGACCCTCCACGCACTGCATCAAGGTGTATTAGATGATCTCAGGATCAGGGAGCAACGCGCACTATCAGTTTTCAGCGAGGTAAAGATGAGTAATGAGAAGATATTCGCCAAAAAGGCTCAAGAATTGAAGGAAAAGGAAGAACTGATAGCACGAAGCCAAAGATTGGAGGTAGCAATTAGAGAGGCATGTCAGATGCTACCAGAACTTCACATTCCAAAAGATGCAGCAGCAAGCAGAGAAGATTTAAAAGTTGGATGTTGCAGTCAAAGAATCGAAGGATGAGGATGGCTGCATAAAATTTGAGTTCCAAATGAAGATCTCGAAGCTCGAATTGAAATTGCAACCAACCTCTCCACCAGAACTCTAGGAGCAATGCAGAGCTGCCATCACGGAGAGCATGGCCACTTTAGATGCAACAGTCACAGACTGCACACTGATCTTTGAACAGGCAATGGAACTATCGACTACTCTGTAGGAGGACCCAAACCTAGAGAAACTTGGTACATATATGTGGGAGATGCAGTAAACATTTGATGAACTCAGGGAGACTACGTGCACTTTGGCTCCAGTCTAGCACCTTGCTCGATTGCAAGAAGGAAAACAGTTGCAATCACAAATTAAAGAGCTGCAAAGGAAAGAGGTTGTCTTAAAGGCCAGAATACATCCATGGATAGAGGAAGCCATCTATCTTACTCTGTCTGTCCAAGAGAAGTTGAAGACACTTTAGCAGACAAAAAGGATGATGTGCCTCGCGATGGAAGGCTTGACTATAGAAAAGCTGGTAGAGGAAGTGCAACAGGTCACAGTGCAGGGTTTTGCTAACATAGAGGTGTTGAAGGTGGAGTTCAACAACCTCCTTAACAAGATCAATGCGCCAGTTGAGTGACTCAAGGGTGAGTCACCTAATTTGTGTTGGAGGCCTATTGGGATGGGGTCCCTGGGGTCAATTTTGTTAAGTTTTGGGAAAATTTTGTAACATCTTTTTGTAGCGAATGTAAAGTCTCCACGAAATGTGTAAGCGGAGCACGAATCTAGTAGAAGTCAAAGGGGCTTTAGTCCCTTAGTTGGGTAGGTGATAAAGTTGTTTTGACACCTGCACATGGTTTGCGGACCATTGTATTGTAAAAGAAAATGCTATATAAAGTTGAGTCATAGCAAGTCTTAGAAGTTAACTTTTGGTGAAGAATCATTGTAAGGGCAAGGTGCTAGGCAAGAAAAGTCTATTTCCTGTACTTAGGCGAAAGGGGAAGGCTCCTGCTGCTTAGTGCGCGGACACCTTGGTAAGTCCGCAGGCTGAGTGTGTGGGCCCCTGCAGGTGAGTGCGCAGGGATAAGAAGTTTGTAATTGAATGTTTATACTTAATAAAGACTGTTTTGAGACGATTTTGATGCATCTATGCCTTGTTATTTACTTATGCTAAAGTTTATGTATCTTCGCTCTATGATATGTTTTATGTGAATTAATTCTTATTTACTGCGCGAAACTGGTAGATCTATAATATTTATGCATGATAAGTACAATTAAGTACCTTCGCGAAGATCTGGAAGTCATTTAGATAGATTTGTAGTAGTTACTTGTTCAGAAGGATTAGAGCTGCGTGAAGGTAGATCTAAGCCATAAAAGCTTCAGGAACACATCATACATGCCTCTGGATGCAGAATCTTGGTTCTTGCATCCCCTAATACTGCTTTAGGTGAGACTGTAGCCTGTGCTATGCAGGTTATTGCCAAAAGGGCTAGCATTTAGGGTTTTGTTGGTTGGCACAGATAATGTTGAACCTGGGTTAGTGCCCATCAAGCCAACAGGTTGCTACAGGTGTGCTACAAGAGGCTACTACATGTGCCCAGTATTGCTACAGGAAGGTTTGTAATGCTACAGAAGGCTTAAGAGGTGGAAATGATGAGTTCAAGGTATGGAAGGATGGATGGAGGTTGAGGTAGATGAGTGAAGAGTGGCCAAATACCCTAGCCAAGCTCAGAGCCTTTTGAAGGCCTGTTTTGCACATATAACTAGCATAATAGGAACATAAATACAATAAACATATCAGCCATCAAATCCATAAATACATCAATACACTTACACATGAAAATCAAGGGAATGAATTTCTCATTAATGAATGAAATGAACCAACCAAAGATGGGACTACCATGTTCCACCCAATTGTAGAATGGTTGATCCAAATCTCTCTTCAGTCATTCACCCATGTGCCATATTCCAAGCATGAATGTGGGATCTCATAGAAAACATCAATTAAAACTCATCCAAGGCTTCCAGAGGGCATCCACCTCAACCCATCAAATAGTTATTCCACCTCAAGGTCGGACATCACGAAAACCATCATCAAATTGGTCTCCATCCAAGCCTTCCAGGATTTCCAGAGTGTTTGTCCAACCAAGGCTTCCAGAACTAGTAACTCAACCCACATCTTATACAGGGCTTCCATAGCATTTGTCCAACTAAGGCTTCTAGGACTCAACCTACAAGGGCTTCTAGAGTGTTTTTCCAACTAGGGCTTCTAGTACTAGTAACTCAACCCAAGATGTTACGGGGATTCTAGGACTAATAACTCAACCCAAGCTAAGGAAACATGAGAACCAACCAAAAGAAAACAATGAAAGTAAACCCACAATCACCATGACTATCTAGAAAATGGCAAGACTAGTCAAGCCACTGTCAATCTCGATCATCCTCCATGCCCATGATAGATCATAACCAAGAAACCACATGCATGTGCCATCCATGCCCAAACTAGTGAACAAAACATACATGCAACTCGGTACCTGCAAGAAAATATGATGTAGTTGTTGATGCCGATGCCCTCTTGGACTTTCCTCCTCTTCCTTTGCCTTCTTGCTCTAAGAATCCAAGTATGCCACACCCTCCAAGAGTGCTCTAAGAAAACTCTAAGTATCCAAGAGTATGAGAGAGAGAGAGAGAGAATAATTAGAGAGATCCAAAACTGAACTGACCAAGTCTTCATTGACCAAGATTGACCCAAGGGCCCCCCAACTGATCCTCGGAAGCCTTTTTATTAATGAGGCCTCTATTTTCTTCATTTTCCATTATTTTCCTTCAATTTCCTCCTCACATGCAACCTATGACCTTTCACCTTTCTTTTCTCCTATTTTCCATTATTTTCATAAATAAAATGTCAATTAATGTCTCATGCCTTTCCAAAACCTTAGCCATTGCCTTTGCCAATTTCCTTATCCATAAACAACCAATGAAAACCCCTAGGATGTTTTGCCTACCATTACGCTTGGAATACATGTCCCATCATCCGTGGTATTTATATGTTTTTACATGGAATTTTCACTAGGGTTGTTACAAAACCCTCCCCCATAGGAGAACACAATCCTCAGTGTTCAATGACACCTATAACCAACATGAGTACTAAAAACAAAACATACTTCCCATGGAGCTTTATAACAAAACTCGTTGCAGTATTTACCATGAAAGACCTACTCAAAATAAAAACATCATGACAACTTGACAATGTACCGCATACTAGAGCTTTATAACATAGCTCATTACAGTATTTACAATAACCACATATACATATACACATATGTACATTTTCTCAACCAAAAAATAAAATAATATGATGCCTGTATCCGCAACAAGGGAATCCAGAGGCTCACACCTCCACCCTCAAGTAATACTAGGATTCACCTCCTTCCTAGGAAGTCTAGAATCCAGTGCAAATTCAAATCTGCATCCAATGTCCAACGCTATAATTCCATACAACTTGTCATCTCAGTGAATGGTTACCGACTCATTATTCTAGGGCGCACTCCCAATGTGCATCTGATTCCATATGGAAATTCTAATGACCAAAGCAAATCCATATGTGACCTTCCCTTCTCTACTACACAGTCCCTCGGGAATTCGGTCACCCCTTCCATGCAGTCACACACCTTCCAAGTTGTGTTGGCACCCCCATCCTAGGCATTCCATCCCTAGCAAGGCTTCCGATACAAAAAACAAGGCATATACCTGCCTCAACACATCATACTGGTCATAGCATGCTCATGGCAATCAATGGACACTATTGGGTACTAGTGTCCCACAATGGCCCTGTTCCTGAAGTCCTTTACCAATAAACTGTTGCAAGTTTCAATTCCTTTTTTTCTAATTCTTGTAGTTGATTTCAACTAACCAATCGGGCATGTTCATGCTTCCTGTACCACGCACATAGCTTCCATCAGTTTTAAATAAATTCACATCATACCTCATTGGTAGCTTGTCAATACGGTACATTTGCAATCTTGTTCACTTCCTGTCACAACACGTCAAACTAGCATATTTGACCAAATCAACATGTATAAAAATATCACATCAGGTTAGCTCAAAACATAGCCATCAATATAATAATTCACATGTAATCATCATAAACCAAAATCATAAATCACATGTAATCATCATAGACCAGAATCATAAATCACACGCATGATAAAACTGAAATAAAACATTGATACTTATCCTTTAATCAATCCTTAGCTTCCACCTTTGTCCTTATTTTGTAAGCACCTTGGATTGGTTTCCACACATGACAAACACCCAATTCCTATTCCTCAATGAGGTGCACATACGCATAGTGTAAATCCCACACATACAACCACACATGACATACCAAACCATGCAATAAATGCATCTACACCTGAAATACAATACATACACCTATACCCAGTGTATACAATACAATACATATGTCTGCATCCAATGCATAACATAACACATACGCCTACACCTGACATACAACACAACCCAATACATCTCTACCTGATTTACAACACCACACAATACATGCATGTACATAATGGACATACATAGTACCACATGCCCTCAAAACAACATGTATGACATGCACACAATACGACATGTGCATCAGTACCACAAGTACAACATGTACATAATACCACCTGTACACCACACCACCTACACAACATGTGCACAATATCACATGTACATGGCACCACTTTCACAACGTGTACACAACGCCACATGTACACTAAACCACCTGTACAACTTGTACACAATACCACATGTACATAGTACCACATGCACCACATGTACACAGTGCCACATGCACGACATGTAAAGAGCACCTCCTACACACAACGCCACTTGTACAACATGTACACAACACCACATGCATACAACAACACTTGTACAATCATGCACAACACACCATATGTACATAGCACCACATGTACAACATGTACATAGAATTATCTATACACAACACCACATAGCCAACATGTGAAGAGCACCATATGCATACAACACCACATATCCATCATGCACACAGTACAATATGTACACAGGACTGTATATCCATCATGTACATAGCACCATCTATACCCAACACTGAATATGCACATTCATAAACATTATATGTACTAACACCTTGTACATAAACAACATGTACACACACTATGTATGCACAACACCACATGCGCACAACATCATAGATGCAACATGTACAACATATACAACATATGCATAACAGTAGTATCACACATCCCAACCACACTGTCTTTGCCAAGCAACCTTGCTTCCATTGTCTTACCCATGCTTGTCCCAACTTGCCGTAGACCACGTTGCTTTCATTTTGCTAATGTATCCCTTGGTATAGCTCGTCCATAACATAGACATAATATACTCACATAATATCAAATCATAACCACATGATACTGACCTCATATATTTTCCATGACTACTCTTCCCAACTGATTCCTCGTAAGACCATGAACCTCATCATGCCATTATCCTACATAAGCAATCATTCCTATATGAGAATGATTCATAATGACATGTTAGATAGTGAAATAGATACATGGATACATACATACATATACATAAACATCATTATAGAATACTAATGATCTAGTCAGTCAACGACATATATACATACATGTCTACATACAAATGTTAGCATTAATAATCATGATCCATGAGAACCCTGTCAAACATGACATACATACACATCTATATGTATAAACATCAACATAATCATGATCATATAATAATTACTAAATACCAAGGTCAAAGTTGAGAGAACTTCCTTTATTCATACACAACATTGAAAACAATCGTTACCAATATAGCCAAGGACATTGACACCTTAGATCCATTTACTTTGCCTTTTCTAGTTACCTTTCTCATGATTTCACTACCACCGTCCATTTACCTCAATGGACCAAACCAATCCACCGAATGTCATAGTCTTACCTTCCGCTATGCTTACTTATGCATAAAGCTTCATCTGGATCTTACATTACCTTTTGGGTACCACACAGCTCTCCCGAAGCTCCATTAACTGTTCTCTTTCCCAACCAATTCCCAATACTGAAAACATAAAAGGAAAGATAAGAAAAAAATGAGAAGAAAACCATGAAAACAAATAACAACACGACTCCACAACAAAGTGGCATGATCATGCACTAGACATAACAAAACTGCAAATCAAGTGCCAGAAAATAACAAAAGACCAAAATCACAAGACTAAAAATAAACACCATGACTCAATCCTCGTGGTTCCCAAGGAAAGCTCAACCTGATCCTTCTTCAAGATTTTGTGGCAGTTTCCTTTGCCATGCAATCCCCTGCATCATACTGCCATAAACACATAATTGTAAGTGCATATATAATGTTGGACACCTAATCCTCAATGGGTTAATGTGGAAGCCGAATGGACAAAAGGAGTCCAAGAGACATTGGGATGTGAAACCCAAGGGTCACATATTGTACTATAAATGTATATCTCTTGTTAATAAAAACTGTACTCTCATGTTTTATCATTCACATTTCTCTTGCTGCCCATGTGTGTTTAACATGGTATCAGAGCGGGCGATCTCCGGCCCTGCTCAAATATGAGCCACTTGTTTTCTGTGGCCTTTCCTACCTGCAAGTCATGTACATTCATATAATTGTCAGTGCTGCTATTATGGATGTAACGTACATTCCAACAATCTGAAAATAGAGGCCTGGGTATTTTAAGAGTGTCAACTCTGCAAAACTTGCCTGCCATTCTCAGTCTAACGCTCAGCCTATCGCTCTCCCCACCGGTTCCGCTGGTTGCTCTGCGCTAACCATACAAATGATGGCCCATACAATTACTGTCTCAGCTCTGCGTTAACCATCGTTGCTCCTGCGCTCTCTGTTTCTCCTGCCCTGTCAGAACCTTGCTATTCTAAGCCTGTAATTGTCTGAGTCACTGTATTATTCTCTGCGTGATAATCTGGGTAACGCTTGGTATACCCATCGAATACCTCTGCTCTCTGGCTATTCTGACTGTTCATAAACATTTAAAAAAAAAGGGGCACTGTACTGACACGTAGGAATAGAGTGTCTGGTTAATGAAAACGACCGTGGGTCGCACGGGGCTTGGGCGGGCCGACACCTGATCCTTATAGATAAGTAAAGCTGGAATCAGCGTCCGGTTAACAATATTGTCCCCAGCCATTCTGTATGTAAGCTCGGTGCTGAGCATCAATAGCAGCACACCGCCCAACATGACCGCGAGCAGGAATCGCTAAAGAAGACGCCACCATCATGGGTCTGCCGATTTCTTGGCATTATCCATCACAAACATCCTTTCCTTTGCCTTTGCATGAGCATATATAATATTATAATTGAGTTTTGGGAGCTGATATGTTAATTAAGTTTTGAAGAAGTCAAAATTGTGATGCTCCGACATCACTGATGAAGCGTGAGGACGTAAAGTTTCTTGAGCCCGGTCTTTGTATCAGAGGGAACCCTAACGTGCGAACAAATGAGAGAATTGATGGATATGCAACCCCATCCTGAAGGAGGGTTTTTCAAAGAGACATCGAGAGACACCTCTGTGGCCCTTTCTAAATCTATTCTTCTGCCTCAGTACAAAGTCGATAGATAGACCCATAAGCACTGCGATTTTATTTTTGCTACCATCTGAAGCCGCAGATCCTTGCATTTTCCTGAAAATGTCATTAATAATTCTTGCAACTTACTCCATATCAACAATATGATTTTTCAGACCGCCTCCATTACATTTGTACCCTTGCTGATCAGGAGGAGAAAGCAATGCCATTATCCTTTCTATAAGAACCTGTTTCTTCCCGTGCCTTGCTAATCTGAAGCGACTAAAGACATCCTTTAGCTCTACCATCTGGAAGTGTGTCCCATTTGCATCGTATTCCTTGCGCCGAAACGTGGCATTTCTACCTGGGAGAGCCTCTCACGGTCTTGGTATCAGTTGAAAGCCATTCCAGTATGCGCATTGAATGGTGAACTGCAGGCTTTGAACAATGGTCGAAAATGTGCGTGTTTTCTGTTCGTTGTTTTAGTTTTCCAAACTGGTCGTTCTCGCAGCTGGCAAAACAAAAAATCCAAATTGCATCGAATCAGATTCTGCAATAAAGGCAAGGACTATTGTGTTATCTTTAAGCGGAGTTCATGTTTGTTTTCCTCATTTTGTAGATTCTTTAATTTTATTCGGCATCAAGCACGGGATTACTGAATACACAATACAAATTAACACCTCTATGGACATTATGTACTCGTGCCAATTCCAAATAATTTGAAGAGAATCCATTCATGTTGTTTCTGCACTTCGCAAGTTGTTTTCAGAAAATTGAGCCGTTTGTAGCATGAGTTTGGCCAAAATAACTTCCATGAGAAGGTTCTTACTCCAAGGGAACTGTGGGGAGCAATTTGCAATGCTCGTAAAAATGGCAGTGAGAAAATGAACTATTTCTTGAGCTTATGCTGACCGGGTAGGTAAATCTCAGCCCCTGCCTTTTATTCTGATGACAGTAACCATAATATTATATCAGCAATATTGTTGTCTCTGAATTGCTGCAGCGGCGTGCCCATTGTGATTACATGAGAGAAATATTGAATTCAGAGGTCGAATATCAACTTATTAAAGATGCCATTGTTCGCTGAAGTCTCCAAGGATGAGTTCTTTGATGAAAATAAAGAGTTTTCCCTTTCTAATATTGCTCACTGATTTTATCTCTTGGAGGGGCAAATTAATATTGTCTAGCTAGCCAAAATATCTCCAGTTGGTGTGTGCCTGGACTTATAAAAGCAACATTTTTTCTTGTGGCTCGAGTTTATTATGATAGCACTGTCCTGCGCCGAGTTACTACACATTTATTAGCTCATGAAGGGTTTTTCTGAAATGGTCGAAGTGTGACATCAGTTCTGGGCGTGTTTTCCTTATACCAAAGGCATATATATCCTCTATTTAACAGTTCGTGTTCCTCTCTTCATCCCTGGACTGATATATATTATATTTGTCTGATTTATATGGCTGAATAGATTCGTGTGGCCTCAACCTTGAGAGCTAAGTCATTATCTGTGTACCAAGGCAGCGTATTTATGCAATATAGTGCTGGGGATTATTATTTGCAGTTGTTGTTGCCCCAGTTGTGGCATTGAATTTAAAACTCATTATGGTTTTTGTGTTCAGTATTGAAGTTCCCATAGAGTATTAAAGTATATAGAAGTTATCATCTTATTCCAAAAGTTGTATGATTTTACCATTCAGCCAAAACTTGGTGCAAATCGAAATAGGGGCAACTTCTAATATCTTTAAAAAAAAAAAAAAAAAAAGGTTAAAATAAGTGTATTTAACAGAGTTTGATTTGTTGATAAAATGGGAAGACTTTATGCAGTATTAGAGTTACTGAATACACTAATACATTCTAGTGCCGAAAACATAGTCAACATCAACAAAGACACTCTCTGTGACATTTAGAGCTACCTGCGTAATGCACAGGAAAAGATCGATTTTTTGCAGCCTGAATCACAGCTATAGCAAGAAGAGCTACATCAAAATAGACATCATTTTGAACCTGTTTTTATTCAAAACATTGAGACAACCACCCATCAGCAGCAAGTCAATAATGTTATAGTTCATTCAAATAAAGCAGTAGTTGTACATGCAGATGCAGAAACTCAATCTGCACTTCCCAAGCCCATCATCAGACCTTGGGAACAGCTTGTCCACAACAATCACAGAACTGGTCTTGGATATGACAAGGACTTGTCCTTTCATATTCCAGACTACTCAAAGCCCATTTAGTTTCAGAGTGCTAGATTCATTCATGACAGTTCAGCTTCAGCTGTTCCAGACTCTGCCCCTCTTCCACAACAACAACAACAACAACAGATTGTGAAATTCCAACACTGTGACTGAGTTGGCCATTTGAAAGATCACTATTTTGATCTTCATCCATGTAAGCACTGTCATAAAACCAGTCATTCTTCACACAAATGCTTCAGAAACAAATGTCCTGCAAGAACAAAGATTCATCTTGGATGGATCGCTTCTTGGCAATGGGCATCAACAGCCAACAAGATATTCCAAAAACATGTCAGAAATTGTTCTAGAGTATTGAACAGTCTTGTAGTTGAGTTTTCTCCATCATCTCACCTTGTATCTGACAGGGGGGGAAATGATGGTCATCTACAAGCTTCAAAATCACATCAAGCGAGCCTGAGCCACAACCTGCCACACCAGTTTCAGAGTTGTAGCCAGAAACAAAGATGCCCGTGAACATGCCTTCAGTTGGCAATTCGGGACACTTCCTCTAGTAGAAGACTTCAGCTTCTTGCCAGCTTCGGAAGAATTCCAGGAACAAAATTGAGAACACTTCCTCTAGCAGAAGACTCCAGCTTCTTGCTAGTTTTGGAAGAGTTCCAGGAATTGCATTATGCATTCCAAAGTTGTTGGTCATCCTTAAACCATCACAGGTTGAGACTTCCCTTTTTAGGTTGAAGTTCTCCCTTTTATGTGGGGTGAGACCTCCCTTTATTGGTTGAAGTTTTCCCTCTTCAAAACAATAGGAGCACTTCCTCTAGCAAAAGACTTCAGCTTCTTGCTAGTTTTGGAAGAGTTCTGGGAACTGCACTAAGCGTTCCAGTGTTGGTGGTCATCCTTAAACCACCGCCCTTTATACCAACATTTCAGAGAGCACATTCAGCCTAGTGCTGCCATGCATTTTTGCACATTTTGTATTACAGCTTTCTTCTTGGAATCATACATAACCCTTCGGATTAAGGGGGGGAATGTTGGACACCTAATCCTCAATGGGTTAGTGTGGAAGCCGAATGGACAAAAGGAGTCCAAGAGACCTTGGGATGTGAAACCCAAGGGTCACATATTGTACAATAAATGTATATCTCTTGTTAATAAAAATTTTACTCTCATGTTTTATCATTCACATTTCTCTTGCTGCCCATGTGTGTTTAACATATAACATAAAAATACACCAATTACCTTATCTTGTTATGCCAAACACATTGCCTTATATTGGATCACATTTGTGCCATGTCTGAAGGGACTCCAATTATCTTGACAGACCCACCTATAACTAGAGACTAACTAATATACATGTCAAGTACATGTTCATGAATCTAGCATATATCCACATAATTTCAATCAATATTAAGATTAAGAAGACTCCCTGTATGCAAAGCACTCGTTCGTTTGGAATTAGGGTTTCCAAACATAGCCAAAGGAATTCTTTCCCAATTCCTTTCCTTTACCATTTTACTTTGTTGCAATCGAGGCTTACTATGTGATGTCACATCACCCAACTATTAGGTATGTAAACACATCAATTATTACCTTGTCATACTAATTCCAAGCATATTACCCTGCAACTACTCACACATGTAAACCACGTGTTCCAAATATCAAGACAATCATATCTATCAATTTGAAATCAACTTTTAGCAAGACTAATAAACATGTCATAACCCATAGTCAATTCATAATAATTAGACATAATGCTACAACTATCACTTACTATACTCAAGTACATATCAACTGTCTCAACACATATGTGTTAGTACAATCATCTTAAAACAAGATCATTTGAACACATATATTATGCAATTCATCAAACATTATGTTGTTGCTAAATTTTGCACCTACAACACAAGTGCAGTAGGAGGCATTAGCGTCATCTCTGATTTCTTGAAGTTCATTTTCATAAGTTTCTTCAACAACATATTCAATACAATTGGGAGAGAATGATGGGATTTCCGTCGCGACCCAACCCCGACACGAGCTAGGGTTTGTCTGGAGACTTCTAGAGCTCCCTCCTCCACGACCTAGACTAGCTCCGTCTCCCACCTGGCGTTGTACTCCCGAACACTGTTACTGAGCTCCTCCCATTTCCTGTTTGCAACCTTGAGCATATTCCCCTGTGACCATGTCGTGCCCTCACCATTCTCCATTTGCAGCAGCTGGTCTCCTACAATGACGGTTATCTCCGATTACAGCGACAGTTGGCACTTAACACCCAGAGAAGTCATGGACTCAAAATTAGTAGATTATTTGAAAGACCCTCTCGAGGGTGCCTCCATATGGACTACCCCACACTCAAGCACAGAGGGGTTTTTTCCTTTCAGCAGAGATTTGATAGAGGCTATCGCTCCCCTACCCTCAATCTTGGGGCCTTCTTGTTTAGTTATCACCCTACCCGCGGTTCCACCCTCCTGGCCACCTTTTGCTACACCTCCTCTGTCACTGACCTCCCTTCAATTTGTGGCCCACTACATTAGCCCTGACCTCACCGCTTGCTCTTCAGGTTGCCCTCCCCTTCAGCCATTCATTGGATCCCATTTCCACTCTACTTCATCTCTCTGTGATCCTCCACTTTCCACTCAAGGTCTCCCCCTCTCGGATCTGATATCCTTTCCCCTTTCAGGAAGCTTCATGAATATCCCTCCTCTTTCGAACACCTTCCCCTTTGGCTGTGGACTGAACTCCCTGAACCCTAACCCTTTAAACCCTTCTCGTAGTGGAACACAGGAGGACGCCACAGATGTGGGACATAGGGCGGGAAAAAGATAGAAGTGTGTGAAATCAAGGGCACAGGATGTTATCATCAGCTTGGGAAAAGACATACAGTGGGGCAAAGCCATGGACACTACCGAACAAGTCCCGGTTAGAAGAGTTCAGGGCAGGAATTATATGGTGGCACGGTTAAAACAATGGGTTGTAGAGGTATGGGGACAACACCTGGCCGAGCTTCCTTTTGTTAGGTTCCTATACTAATAGGAGTCATAATTTTGAATGGCTAAGGTCAAGCCTTGTAATATGTACATACCTTTGCTTTCTGCAAATGTTTTCCATATTGAAAAAATAAAAAATGAAAAGAGGGTATGTCTTAAAAGAAAAATCAAAGGACAAAAAGAATAAGAAAAGGTCCAAAAAAGTGAAAAATATGAACCCAAAAAACAAAAGACCATGAAAGTGTGCAAGTCAAAATGACACTTCTATTTACTTTTATGCACAATAATGATGGTGTACAACTTGTTATTCATGTCACAATCCATGGTAATCAAACTATTTAATCTTGATTATGCCATGCTTTAAATTTCATGTTGATAGTTAGAGAATAAAATTTGACCAAACTGTTTAATCTTGGCAGATCATTAGATTAGATAGAGTAAAATAAAAGGAGCTCATCAGTTTAATCTGAGCCCTTGGATGTAATAAGGTTAGATTTAGTTGGTTTACTATTGTAAAGAAAAATAAAAATATTTGATAAGGGTTTGCTAGCTCAAATGCACCCTAATAAAGTGAAGAAAAAATGGTAGGATGAGTAGATGGGTAAGTAGAAGAAAGGTCACAGAAGTATGATGATTGATTAGACAAAAGCACATTTATCATATTTCAATAGGTATTTCAAATGTGAATGGGCAACTAAGCATGCAAATAGATGTCAAAGTCAATTAATTAACTTCCTTCATTCATCTCACCTTTTACTTAACTATTTCCCATAATAAAGTTCAAAGTGCTCAAAAAACCAGAGCATTTCTCTGACTTCTGGAGGGACCGGACCCTCGGCTCAATGACTTATGGATACCAAGTACCAAATTCTCCTCATAAAACTTCATCCCCCCTTCATTTCATTCATTTCCCTAATAAAACCCCTTTTCCTAAGGTTAAAACACTATTTGCCTAGGGAAAGTAATTACCCCCATATAAAACCCCTTTTTTCCCAAAAAACCTACAAAAGCACATTACCCTAAGTATTAGTGTTAATATGTGAAAAGAATTTAAATCATGAAAAATCATTTGCTTAGTGTGTTGTCTCCCTTTTCCACCAATTTCATATTGACTTCTAACTTTTATATATTAATTCCTGAAAACCCACTATTCCTTATATATTTAACTCCTCTATATAAAATAACCCCACCCATTAGTTTAGTTATAAATTATATTACTACCCCTTATCCCTAAAAAAATATTAAAATCCCACCCTCAGTCATTAATCCCACCTTAAACCCATCATTAACCTTGATACCGCCCCACTTAAGCGCCCGCTAGGCCCCTCATTAACCATTCGCGCGCAATTGCGCCCTGAACACCGTCCGATCTGAAGGTCCAAATCCAATGCCCCAAAAACCATTTCAAGCGGGATCATCCACCGGACGATACATGCCCAAAAAAGTAGTTTTCCACGAGATCGCCCTGGCGACGTGTCAGTCACTGAGTGGAATCAGATGGCCCCTCCCAAAAACCACTCGACGCCCATAAGCGGTGTGAAATTAACCACTTAATGCCTCCCCGCTACACGACATATTGACCACTGTTCACCTCGTACCTGCAAAAACTGACTTTTTGTGCATAAAGACAAAAAACCTCAAAAATATATTTTTCGCTAGATTTCTACCTGCAAGATTTTGTACGCGTGCATGACACTTGCAAAACATCGAAGTTGTAAACCCACATGAAAATTTCACTCTAGAGAACGCCATAGATCACTCAGTCAACCGTCCAGCTTCCACAAGCACCCTTCGACCAATTGCAGCTACCAGTTATCCTACTCAAAGTCCATTTGCCTCAGTTTCAGGTACTTAAACCCGAATTCACCAAGTGTCCTGTCAATTTCAAGTTAGAGCAGTTGTTGAGTATTTTTTTAAACTTGAAACTTAATTAAAACTACTCCAATAGACTCCATACTACACCTTACTGGATAGTCAAACCCTGAAACTGCCAAACTACCTCTGAAAGCCCCAATTCAACCTTGAGCAGGCCTAATTCGAATCCACAAGAACCAAATTATGGTTGCCCCTACTACATTGAACGTGAGACCCATCACCATGCCCAATTTGGACCTGGACCACCTTCCCTTAGCTGATAGAGATTTCCAGATAAAAGATACCTCTATCATAGAGCTCTTGCTCAAGGTACATTGCCAAAGTAGAGACATGTTCTTAAACCATGCTGATGAGATTGGCCTTTGGGAGTCAAATTTGCCCAAATACCAGTTCCCCCAAGTCCACATTTTTCCTGAGATTGTACATATGTGCTATTCTTGCTATGTCCCCAGTCATAGAACCATCATGGCTCATGACCAGAAAGTCCTTTTCACCATCACTCTTGAGTCCATCAATGAGATGCTACAACTCTAGCCTGGCCAAAACTTGACTCCCCTCTCAATTGGAGACCTGTTGGACTTATATCCCAAACTTAGTTCTGAAAGATTGGCCCAATTGATCCAAACCTTCATCATAGAAGAGAAGTATACCCCCAAAGACCCCCCTCCATATGTAGCAACTATATTTTCTCCTTGAGGCAAAAATATTGTATCCATGATATATTGTGTTTTGGGTTACTCCACAAGTAAGTACATTGATGAAATCATCCTGGCTTTCATGTCCATCTATACCCCAGGACAGCCTCCTGCAACCATTTATGACTTTGCCACATTCATAGCTGATAGAATGCATGAGCAGTTTACAAGAATGGGAAATGAAATGGTTTTTAAGTACTCCTCAGTACTATACCACATGTTCCTTTACTTCCAAGCAGATAAATTACCACTTACCTTGCAAAAGTTGGACACCAAGGTCCAACCAAGATCAATCATCTTCTGGAACCCATTGATTCATCAATATTCCTCCCCCTATTCATACAATGAATTCATATATTCATTTGTCCATCCTGTGATGACCATGCTCACTGGAACCCCTCCACCAAGAATCAGTCCTCAGATTAGGAGAGTCCTTCATCTAAACATCAATCATCGGGTGAAAGGTTGGTACTTATACCAAAACCACATTGAAATCAGGATTTATGGGTGCCATCTTATGCCATACAAACTACCCAAATACCTCCCAATGAGGTTGTTTGCCCTGGAGTACTACAGGCAGATAATCAATTCAGATGAGGTAAACTTTGTCAAAGCCAAAAAGAAAGCCCAGCTCAAGATCAAAGACCAATTGGGTCCTTTTATTTGTAATAGCAGAGAGGCTGGAAAGGAGGCAGACCTGATCCTTCAGAGACTAAAATTAAAACAAAGCTTCATATGGAGATATGATCCCTTGGATTTCATCTGCAAAAGAAGGTAGAAAAACAAGATGGCTCCCTATATCCATCACCATATCCCTAAGATAGAAAAGTATGCCAACCAATTGCAATGGGTGGAAAACACTTTAGAGGACAGGGACAATACTGAAGTTGTTGTGGAAAACACATTATTAGATCTAGAAAAGCAACTTGATGACAATTCATTTCTACAGGTACCACCTCAGGAAGGGACAATGAGCACTCCCCCTATCATGTAGAATCCTCTGAATGAGGAGAAAAATCCCAAAAGGGGCAAGGAGGAAGGATCAAGTTCAGGGACACAAGCCTTCAATGTTCAATATGAAAGAGGCCAAAGAAAAAGGCCTAGACTCAATCCTATGTCAGAACAAGAAGACACCGATGGCTCAGTTGAAATAACTGATTTTGAGCTAGAAAGGAGTAAAGGTACTGCTCCTTCATAGGAAACACAACCCCCATAATACTGAGGAACCCAGACGATTCAGAGACAAATGAGTGTAGAGGCCTCATATTTCAGCAGGCCAGCAGACTAGGATAAAAGTATCAAAGATAGATTCAAAGAAATAAAAATGAGGAATGAAAGGTTGAAAACTGAGACATATGCTCAACTTTTCAAACTTTCTACTCCAGGTCAGAATAGATTGATGTCAGCCTTTGACATCAAAGAGGGGAAGATGCAGGTGTCCTTCATTCAACCAACTGTGCAGCAACCAAAGGCACCCACTGACTATAAGAAAGTTGATTTTGAGGTGTTGGCTAGGGATATTCACCCTGTGGACCAAATAAAGTTTCACAAGTAGGCTGGAGAAATGATCTACTCCACCCTAACAGGGAAGTCCATAGTTTTTCATCAACTGCAAAGTTCCCTGAACAACATCTCAGCTTAGTATCAACTTGAATAGGCTTCATCACAAGCCAAGGATAACATAATCAAGTCTTTGGAAGACTTGATCATAGAGATGGGACATGATCCCAAAGATATCAAAGCAACAAAGGAGTTATTAAAACATAGGAACAAGGACATTGCTTCCCTGAAGAAGCAACTAAAGATACCCTCCTTGCATCATCCATAAACACAGGAGGTGTTACAATCTCAAACTCAACATGAGGACTTAATGGATTTAGTCCTCAAGCTAAATGATCAGTTGAGGAGCATGCAGAAGGAATTGGATGCCTTAATCCAATTGAAGCAAGGTGAAGTATTGACCACACCAGCAACTGCAATCCCTACAATGACTACTGCAGTACCATCTACATTGGTAGCCACATTGGCTCCAAAAACTCCTATAGTCACTGCCTCACCCATCACCACTGCAACATCTACATCAGAAGCTTCTACGACAGCAACATATGAAGAAGCCAAGCTTTTTCATGCCATGGAAGAAATGTCTATTCAGACAAACGAGATAAACAAGCTAAAGGAACAAGTGGCAATCTTAGAAACAGACTATAAGCTTGCCAAGATTATGCAGAAAGAGGAGGTACAAAAGGCTGCCAGGATAAAGAAAAAGCTCAAGTTAATGGAGAGAGACTTGACATTAGAGGAGCCACTTGGAGAAGCCAAGGAAAAACTGTGGGCCAATATCATCGACTCTGTCAGTGATATTTGGCCATTCATCAGGTCATCTTCGAGCAGATTGATCTCATAAGATTAATAACAGAGGCTATTGAAAAAGTAAAGGTAGATTTATGCGACAGGCCTAGAGATGCTACTAGACTCATCCAGTTCTTAAATTCAAAGAACAAGTACCAACTACAGGAACTGGAAATTGAAGACAGGACTGCGACGATTCTAGAGGTAAAGAAAGTCCTCACCAAGAGGGACCTTATGCATAAGTTAGAGGAAAAGAACAAAGAAATGCAAGTAGCCGTTGATAGGTTCATGGCTAAGTTTGATAAGCTGAAGGAAAAGGGATTACCTAATCCCTTAGTCATTCATGATAAACTTATGGAACAAGGAGATTACAACGATAAACTCAAGGATGTAGCAAGACAACAAGTGGCTACTTCATAAGTTTCAGGAGTACCAATAGGAAAGGTATTGTACAATGCTTTTGAAAATCTATTTTACCTCCAGCATGAGGTAAAACATCTGTTTGTAAATAAGCCTTCATTTGCCACATACACTGAAGCGGATGAAACTTACCAGAGAATGTTGAGTATCCTGTTACCAACAGATCAAGAATGGGAAAAATTGACTGACTTACTATGGCAGAACATAGTCAAAGGTCAAGCACACAGTCAATGAGGTAAAATAGCATCAAGGTCAAATTAGTAACAAGGTCAAAGAGTATCTGTGTCAAAGAGTATCAGTATAGAAGACAATAGCCTTTGGCCAGCACAAAGCATTAGCAACCATACGCTTCTAGCTAAACCACAATAAAAGGTACAACAAGAAGACAGTTCAATAGCTAACACTATCTTCCTGTGAGAAGGTATTTTGAACTTCCTAGATTAATTCCCAAGTTAGTTTGGGATATTTTGTAAAAACATTTTGTATAAATACTTCATAAATCAAAGTATGTAAGGTGGATTCTTATACTTTCAATAGAATTTTGTTCAAAGACTGTAAAAGATTTTGTATCACTGACTGGGCCAGAATGCTAGATTGACGAATAAAGATCAGATATTTCAAGGGATTCATGTGTAAAGCAAAGTACAAATGAGTAATTCTCTTGTGTTGTTTTATCTCTCTTGAAGTTGTTTCATAATCTTAAATGTTTCAGAAGTTTGAATGTTTTAACTTGAATATTATTTTAGAATTTGCTTAACGGCACTCTGTCTTATTGTTATACATTCTTAATGTTTTGTCTTAAACTATCTTAGCTAGGGAATTCTTAATTGCTCCTTAGCTTCTGTAGTTTCTCCTATGGTCTATAGTAAAGGATTCTTAATTTCCCTTTACTCATGATTCACTGTTGTTCCCCCATCTTAGCCTCGGTTTGAGGATTCTTGATTGCCCTCTCACCTCTGTTAAGACTCATTTCACCATTTAGTCCAAGGATTTGTATTTCACTCTTCTATCGTGCCCCTTGAACATTCCCTTTAGTGAGTTAACTCTAGCTTTGCTACCCCTTCTTTGACTCCATTGCCCAATGGCCTAAAGGCATCAACCTATTTGCCTGTTTTAAGGATTCCACCACCAAATCTTCATACAAATCAAGAACCCCCCTGAACTTTAGAACTAGCCTAATATATAAGAAAACATAGCTAAATTTTATAGAGAGAGCCCTCTCTGAGCCATAGGTTGGATAGAGCCTATGCTTAAAAGTTTGTTTGTGGTTACCTCGAAGCCTTCCCTTCTTCCAAAAATTCTAAGGAGAAGTTTTGAGTAATAACATAGTGGCGACCATACAGGGGACAAATCTCAATCTCCTAAAGCTTTAAGGAAATCTTAATCATCATCTTGAGCCCCTTAAAGTCAGTTTTTACAGAAGTTTTAAAATTTACACTAAAAAACATTTAAAAAGTTATAATTCTGGCTACCAGGAAAACTCATTATACCAGGGCCAACCCGGATCCAAACCCTATTGTTATTGTGGATGATCTAGACAGAATTATAAGAAAATCCAAAAAAGAAGAAAGTTCAGCTAATAAAACACCTTTAGTTAAAGCTAATTCATGCCCTGATGAGTGGTTGTTTTTAGAAGATTTACCTTTTGATGTGCAATTTGATCTCTCTTTGTTTAAAACAAAATCTGAAAGTGCCCTTGATGAATCTGTTCTAGATCCCGATTTTATTGCAGACCTTGAAGTTCAAAGAGCTAATAGATCAATTGATGAATATATTCTAAACACCCCGCTATCATCCATTAATACTGCTCTAACTGCTAAATTTTATGCTCAATCCTCCAATGTTATTAATACCCCTTCCATCACTACCACACCATCTATTATTTCTACTACAGTTCATTCCACTGGCCCATTCATTCCACAGCTCCCAATACAACCTAGAATCCTGTTTCCACCTATAGACACTCCCACTTCACCCATTAGCCCATCGAGTTCACTTATAGATGCTTCCATCTCCCCTATACACACAACTATCTCTTTTACCTCAATTCCCATTATAGAAACCCCTTCATCCACTGTTAATATTTCAGTTTCATTTGTAGATATTCCAACTTCAGCTGTTAATATTCCAAATTCCATTGTTAATACTCCAATTTCAATTGGCAATCTTTCATTTTCAACTGTAAGCACTACTAGCTCATCCATCTCCACCTCAACCCAAACTAATCTTCCCTTATCCCTGAGCCAAGCCAAGGATTTAGCCATGGCCAATAGATATGCCCCTTTGGTGTTACCTGGTCAGTTACATGACTTACCTTAGGACCATCAAAGAAAAATTCAACTATTTGATGCTACAGGCCTATAACCTGGTTTAGAAACTTAGCTGCTGGGGAAGTTAGAACCTGGTTTAGAAACTTAGCTGCTGGTAGTATTGCAGATATGACAAACTTTCATAGGATGTTCATCAAGAGATGGGAGAGGAAGAAAAACCCATTGCAGATACTTTATGAGTATGAGAACATTAGGAGAGGTCCTAAAGAATCAGTTCAAGACTACTGCACTAGGTTTAATAGCACTTACAATGCCATCCCGGCCAACCTTAAACCTCCTCCTGATCTTGCAATGATGAAGTTCCCTGATGGTTTTGATCTAGATATGGCATACCAACTTAGGGAAAGAGAGCCTACAACCCTAGAGAAAAGCCAAACCAATGCAGTAAAAGTAGAGGCTAATATTTTAGCCAAAAAGGCCTGAGCAAAGTTAGAAAGAAGAGTAGGATTCACTGATGAAGCTTCAACGTCTGATGGTAAAGTAGATCTTTTGGCCAAAACTGTAGAAAGAATCATGGATAGACTTGACAACCTAGATAGAAAAACATGGGATAATCAACAAGCACCCCCAGTTAGGAATGCTAATTTCAGAAAAAACCAAAATCAAAACCAAAACATAGGAAAGAATGGACTTGATCAAAACATTAGGCCCCCTTTTCAAGAAAACTATGCAGAATCATTTGATCCTAACGATCCAAAACAAGATACTCAAATCAATCTAATGGAATTAGATGATCAGAACCCTATATCTCTCTCCCATGATGAGGAAGAATTGCTTTTGTTACAACAGTTTCAAACCCAATCTGGAGAGTCATTTGACTATAAACAGGGGTATGACTCTGACATATTTGAAGTGCACAAACAATATAACTTAAGAAGAAAAAATAGTGTTGGTCCTCCTGGAAAAACTAAGAAATCAATGGCAAATCAACCCAAAATAACAAATAAAGTTCATGTTTCAGAGGTACTTCAAATCCTCCCTAGACCAAACCAAAATCCCCCTAGTCCCATCATTGAAGAAATAACTGCCAACCAACCCTCTGTTGAGCAACCATCCACATCAGTTCCACTTAAAGAACCAGAGAAAAACACCTATAATGCCAGATCTGAAATTCCCCATAAGGAAATCCCAAGTAAACAAAAGGAAGATAATTCCACTCAAAACCCTGTTTCAAAGGTCTACAACCCTTCCTCATCATTCAATTTGGGAGCAGAGATATCCAAGCTGAAAATTTCAGTCCCTTTGACTGAACTAGTTAAAAACGAAACTTACAAATCACAGGTAAATCAGACCCTGAACATTACTAAAAACGAAGACTCAGTTAACTTGTTTGATGATAAACCAGAATTAATATTTGGACCAGATGTTAATGGCAAACCGCAAGAAGGAGGAGTTCCACCTTTTTACATTAGCCTTAATATTCATGACAAAATACTACATAATGCCATGTTAGATTCTGGGGCTTCTCACAACCTAATGCCAAAATCGGTAATGGAAAAATTGAATCTAGACATTACTAGACCTTACAAGGACTTGTTCTCCTTTGATTCAAGTCAAGTAGAATGTCTAGGGTTAATCAAAGATTTGTGTATTACATTAGTCCAATATCCTGCCAAGAGCATCCTCATGGACATTGTAGTGGCTGACATTCCACCAAAATATGGCATGCTGTTATCCAGATCTTGGGGAGCCAAGCTTCAAGGGTCACTCCAATTGGATATGTCATATGCCACAATTTCTATGTTTGGACAGCCCAAGAAACTGTACAGAGAAACTTTCATGAAATACATGGTAAGCAGCCAAAATAGACCTCAAAACTATCCCATCTACTCCATGCATTCAAATGTAGACTCTTTTATTATGTTCAACACTGATCAAATACCAAACGAAACTCCTAACAGTGTTGTTGCAGAACCAAAAGAAATTGCAGTTTTTACTGCTAATGAATCTAAAGAGACTTCACAATTGTGCAATGAAGAAAGTAATGAGGTTGCTAGAAATAAAAATAAATGGCATACTGTTGATGAGAACTATGTACATGAAATCTCATGGCATTTAGAATTTTATGGCTCTGTAAATACGTTAGGATCTGGAGTAGGAGTATGGATTTATAATTTAGAAAACAATCACTCAAAGGGCCATGCCTATAGGTTAAATTTTAGATGTACCAATAATATGGTCAAGTATGAGGCTTTGATTCTAGGTCTCAAGGTAGTTAGGAATTTAGGTGTTCAAAGAGTTTCAGTCATAGGAGACTCAGAACTAGTTATAAATCAGATTAAGGGTGTATATATGACTAAAGACACTAGATTAGGTTATTATAGAGGAACCATTGTAGAAATACTTAATACTTTTCTAGAAACACAACTTGCAGTAGTTCCTAGGAAGCACAATATGCAAGCCCATAGTTTAGCAATGTTTTCCAGTACCTGCAGGTTACCCTTCCAACCTAACCATTAGTACACTACTAAGGTCAGGCATAGACCTTCAATCCCAGATAATGTGCAAAACTGGCAAGTATTTTCAAATGATAGACAGATAAACAACTTCTTAACTTTAGAAGGAGAATTTGCACATCATAATATAGACACTGATACATCCATAGGTCTGGACTCTAGGGATGAAGTAACAATTAATGAGCTAGAAGGTAATCCCACTAAATTCACAAGGTTAGATATAGACAACCTATAACAGGTTGAGATTGATGAAACAATTAATGAAGAAAGAGAAGTAATTAATATCAAGGATAATTTCTTACCAAAAGGTTTAACCCATCTCAAAGAATTATTTGATTCAAATGATGTTCCTACGAAGCCTAAAATGGAACCATTAAAATTTGGTATTGAAGAGTGTAACATAGGGACTGAAGACAATCCCAAGCTAATTAAACTATCAAAGTCACTCCCTTCAACAGAAAAGGTGAAATACATTGAGTTATTGAAATAATTTCACAATGTTTTTTGCTTGGAGCTATGAGGACCTTAAATCCTATGACACCAGCATCATCCAAC
This sequence comes from Pinus tabuliformis, assembly GCA_031772625.1. Classification (NCBI taxonomy): domain Eukaryota; kingdom Viridiplantae; phylum Streptophyta; class Pinopsida; order Pinales; family Pinaceae; genus Pinus; species Pinus tabuliformis. The sequence goes on along the minus strand of CM062811.1, from coordinate 1,142,719,116 downwards.
ACACAATTCCTCTCAAAGAGAATCAAAAACCTTTCAAACAAAAGCTTAGGAGAATTAATCCTGTCTTATTACCTTCAATAGAAAAAGAAATTAAGAGAATGTATGATGCCAAGATAATTGCACCAATAAGGTTTTCTGAATGGGTCTCAAACTTGGTCCCAACCAGGAAGAAAACTAGTGAGATCAGACTCTGTGTAGATCTCAGAAACCTGAATAAAGCATCACTTAAAGACAATTACCCTCTTCCCAAAATGGACCACATCTTACAAAGGGTAGTTGGGTCAACCAGAATCTCATTACTGGATGGGTTTTCTGGTTACAATCAAATTTTGGTTCACCCTGACGACCAACCCAAGACTGCTTTTACCACTCCTTGGGGCACCTTTATGTATGTAAAAATGCCTTTCAGGCTAATGAATGTAGGATCTGTTATCTCTCCTGGAAACTCTCCTAGGTGTTAGCTCAGAGATGCCTGGTAACATATAATCTTCAATATTGTTCTAGGAACTATTGGAATGGATGAAGGTTTGGATCATCTAGATAACCGCTTCAACTCTGTTTTCACTCCAGACATGCATGAACACCCTTAGCTTGACAAGGCTTTAGGCCACTAATGCTCAATAGTTTATAGACTCAATGGATAGATGGAGAATACTGACTATACCAGCAGACGCATACATAAACATATATGAGAAGCTGGCTACAGGAAGTAAATAAAACTTGCAAATCTAATTTATCAACACAAAGATAAGATGACAGTTATCTGGCGTTAGACACAGAAGAAACGTGAATAACCTATTCAATTGTAAATCCAATTTATCAATGCAGAGATAAGATGACAGTTATCTGGCATTAGACACAGAAGAAATCATGAATAGACTTATCCAAGTGCAAGCTTAGAACAGAAGAGAAATGGACATTGAACATGTAATAACAAAAGAAGCTTGTATTACTGGAATGAAGATGAGAAGCTGCAAGGAACAGAGTATCTACAGTCTCCAGAAGTTGAACCCTTGATCCATCTAACTTCCAGCCATTTATAGGCTTTTACAATGCTCTCGGGCTCTCTAGGGCTCGAGATGTCTTAATCTATCCCTCTGTCTTGTTGACTGTTTGATGCCATAATTAGACAGGCATGAGTACAGGGGCACCGTTTCTAACCACCTCAGTAACCGATCCTGGTCACTTCGCTGCTCTGTCAGGTGGCTCAAACGTGCTAAGATGTTCCATGATCCTTTTTTGTTAATTCGACTGCATCGTGTTGTTGCTTTTTTCCCTTCTCAGCCATGCCTTTTGTTATTTTAGTTCAACTATCCAGCTGCCATAGACACTGACAAAACCAACGGCTTTCCTCTCTGGGTGACTGATGGGGAGCAGGGTACGAGGCATATGGGCCATTGGATGAGATGAATCGACGGTCAGGATGGTGATCAGGTGGCGGAGGGCGAACCAAGGCGATCATGGGTGAGGGCCGTTGGATTGAGGGAAATGGACGATGAAGATCAAATGCAGGAGGCCTAAAGTCATGGCGGCAGTGGAATAAGTCCGATCCGTCAGATCTCAAATGAGCAGATCGGGCGGCTATTGCACGGAGGAGGTGCTTCGATGATAGCGCCTGGGGGTTTCATTTGGGTGGTTATGGTTTTTATCGGGCGGTAAGTGGTAAAGGGTGGAGTCTGCGTGATGCCACTCATTGCACACCATGTAGTGGAGGAGGAGAGAGAAAACCACCTTTATCAGGCAGGTATTCCTCTCGCTAGTTTCCCGCACGATAAGAGCGATAGCCATTAGATCTAGTGGGAGTGATCTAACGGTGAAGATCAATCGAGCATGTCTTGTCGATCGGGTGAAATGTGGGCCGTCAGATTGGTGGGGGGGGGGGGGGATCGACAGCAGAGGGACATGGAGGTATGGGATGTCCTCGAGAAATGTGCGGAGGGCGCGTATGGGTGGAAAGGTAAGGTTTTTGGGGTTTTTGGGTTAATTTACTTAAGGCTAAGGCGAAAGAGGGTTTCGTTATGATGTGAGGGTCGGGTTAGGATATGAGCGGAATAGAATGTAAGTAGAAGAGTAGGTAAATGGGGTGATGATGGCCCGTGTGGGAACTTCTCCATGACAGAAAAATGGGCCATTTCCCTCCTTTGGCCTTCAAAATAGCAGTGCTGCACCTCAGGGCTAACACTAGCTCCTTCTGGGGATGAAAGCCTCCCTGTGAGGTTTCAAGAACTGTAGACCACTGCCTTTCTAGTAAAACCAAAATCAAATATTCCTCCTAGTGTTCCATTGTGCATGGAGTCTATTTTGCATAAAAATAAAAACTGAAAAACATATTTACAATACCAAGTGTTACACTAAAATTTGTCACCATGACTATTTGCAGTCAGTATGGCTCCATCAATAACCATACTGTCCTCCTTGGCAAGCCTTATGCCTCTGCTCCTCATGTCAAACTCCAAAAAAGAGAGAAAGCCTTTAAAAATCAATATAACTCTGGTTACGCACTTTCTCTTACTTTTACCTGCGTGCCCGCACCTCAAGTACATAATACCTGCGTACTTGTACGCTCTGTCTGTAAAGGGGTGGGTGCGTACCCCTATAAAAGTCAAAAGGCGCAAGTTTTACTTCAAAAAACTTACTTGCGATCGATTCTAGAGCATTCTAGAAGATGGTTTGATGTGGATTGAGCGTCTCCAGATGGTTCATGCATCCCAATGAAAGAGGAACTTATCCCATGAAGAAGGGAGCTATCCCTTTGAAAGAGGGGCTTATCCCATTGATGGTGGACCTGTTTAACTTCCTCCAAAGCATTATAAATACAGGCATTGGGCCAGAGGGAGGAGAGGTTGAAAGCTGAACATTCCTAAGGGTAGATGCTGCTGAAATTAGGACTCCCTTATAGAGCTTGAGAGGAGAGATCCCATTCCTTTCTTAGCTTCATTTGGAAGTGGGTGAGCTGATCAAAGTAGAGGAGAACTCTTGCTGGACCCTGGGAGGGACCTGCACAACACCAAGGCACTGGTTGTAAGGCTTTTCTAGTATGACTATTGATGGAGGACAGTATGACTATTGATGGAGCCATATTGACTGCAAATAGTCATGGTGACAAATTTTAGTAAGTCTTATACCTCTGCTCCTCATGTCAAACTCCAAAAAAGAGAGAAAGCCTTTAAAAAATCAATATAACTCTGGTTCCGCACTTTCTCTTACTCTTACCTGTGGGCACGCACCTCAAGTACATAATACCTGCGTACTTGTACGCTCTGTCTGTAAAGGGGTGGGTGCGTACCCCTGTAAAAGTCAAAAGGCGCAAGTTTTACTTCAAAAAACTTACTTGCGGTTGATTCTAGAGCATTCTAGAAGATGGTTTGACGTGGATTGAGCGCCTCTAGATGGTTCATGTATCCCAATGAAAGAGGAACTTATCCCATGAAGAGGGGAGCTATCCCTTTGAAAGAGGGGCTTATCCCATTGATGGTGGACCTGTTTAACTTCCTCCAAAGCATTATAAATACAGGCATTGGGCCAGAGGCAAGAGAGGTTGAAAGCTGAACATTCCTAAGGGTAGATACTGCTGAAATTAGGACTCCCTTATAGAGCTTGAGAGGAGAGATCCCATTCCTTTCTTAGCTTCATTTGGAAGTGGGTGAGCTGATCAAAGTAGAGGAGAACTCTTGCTGGACCCTGGGAGGGACCTGCACAACACCAAGGCACTGGTTGTAAGGTTTCTTTTGTTTCCAATTAATACAATTAAGTTCATTTTTCTCAACAAGTTGTTATATATAATTTGTTTCATAAACTCCTTGGTCTTTATGATGAATATGTTTTATTATATGAGTTATTCAGGTGCTATGTAATCATTTGCTTGTTTGTGTATGCAGGCTTCAAGGAGAGGAGCTCATCTGGATCCAAGAGGCTTGGCCCCTACAAACAGCGTTGGACTAAAGGTAAGCCTTAAACACCTGGTTGCTTATATTTTAAATGCATATTTAGGGAAAGATAGTGCTTGATTGTTTTTTTTGTCACTAGAAACGCCTTAGTTTCTAGGGAGGTTGGTTTTGTCCGCAAAATTGACTCTTTCCGCATGACACCAAGGTTTTAAAGCCTTAAATGAAATAAAGTTTCAAAAACCGCCCATTGACTGGGCTACCAAAAACATCTCCTCCTTCCAAACTGTGCAGAATAAAGGTATTGTTTTGCTGAATTTGAGCGATGACAAATAGACCTGTCCATAAGGAGTCAAACTTACCATGATTACCTTTCTTTTCCTTAAATGAATCCCATTTGTGAACCCAATCACCAACTTGGAAATTGTCCACCTTTGCCTTCCTGTCAAAGGTTTCTTTGATTTTCTTTTGATGAGCTTTTGACTTCTCATCCAACTGCTCTCTGATTTGTTGTAGTTCGATCAGGTTATTCATTCTTCTTACCATGTCATTCTCCTTGCTCTTCTTGCAAGAGTTTGGCCACAGGGAGAATCAGCTGGATAGGAAAAATAGCATCAATGCCATAAACCAGCTTGAATGGAGAATTTCTTGTGGACTTCTTGTTGGTAACCCTGTTAGACGATAGTGAAAACTTGAACTTGGAATCCCAGCTCTTTTTGTTGTCTTCCAACAGTTTTTTGATTATCCTTACAAGACTCTTGTTAGATGATTCTACCAGGCCATTGCCTTGAGGATAATATGAGGTAGAATGCACCAACTGAATGCCCATGGATTCACACATGTCTACCAATTCTTTTTCCCTAAAAGCTGCTGCATTATCAGTGACTAGTTTGGTTGGGCAACCAAATCTAGTGAAAATATTCTCATTCAAAAACTTTATGACAACCTGGTGATTAGCATTCTTAGTGGGTATAGCCTCAATCCACTTGGTGAAATAATCAGTGGCTACCAAGATCCATTTATGCTGGCCACTGGAATGTGGATTAATCTCACCTATGAAGTCCAAGCCCCACTGTTGGAAGGGACCATTGACATGTACTGGCTTCAAGGGCAGAGATTTTAGCTGCTGTCTTCCTGCAAACCTCTGACATTTGTCACAAGATTTCACAAAAGAACACACATTAGAGAACAGAGTAGACCAATAATACCCAGCTCTCAGGATCTTGTGGGTTGTGGTTTTCCAATAATGATGTCCTCCACAGATGCTAGAATGGAACTGGTGCATGACTTCCACATATTGTCCTTTATCTAGACATCTCAAGAGGATTCCTGATGGGTCTTTCCAGTAAAGCAAATTTTCATTAATGCAAAATTTAGCTAATCTGAGTTTAATGGCTTGGGCTTGACTTGAGCTAAGCCCTGGAGGGACTTCTAGCTTCTGCAAAAAATGAACTATGCTGGAATACCATTCACAGGTGGCTAGATTTTTAGCCAAAGACTGATTCTGCTTTTGTTCTTCTGCTGCTTCCTCTGTTTGCTCATCATCTGAATTTGGACCCATGCAATTTATGTCTAACAAGCTGCAATTTTCCTTAGCCATAAGTTTAGCCAAGCCCTAGCCTTTGACCAGCTTAGTGGGCTTCACCTCTATGTTAAACTCTATGAATTTTGCAATCCATTTAGCTCTTTTTCCATCAATATCTGGATGAGTTAAGACATCTTTTACTGACGCTAAAGGTACATATGCAACTACTTTGGAATGTAGAATATAAATTCTGAATGCCTTCAAAGATTTTATGAGAGCATAAGCCTGTTTTTCAATAAGGTCATACCTTAGTTCAGCATCCCTCAGCGTTTTGCTGAAAAAGGCCACAGGGTGCTCTACACCTTCATCATTTTTCTGCAATAGAACTGCTGCAAGTGTATCATAAGAGGCAAAAGAGAAGATATAAAACTCCTTGGTGTAATCTGGACTGATTAGAGTGGGAGCTTCCATGATAGCTTGTTTAATGGCTTCAAAAGAGCTTCTTGCAGCATCTGTCCATTTTATTTTTGACCCTTTCTTCAGCATGGAGGTGATGTGCTTCACTAACTCTGCAAAGTTTGGAATGAACCTTCTGACAAATTTAATCTTACCCAGGAAAGATTGAATGTCCCTTTTTGACCTTGGGATGGACAATGTCTGAATTGCTTGAACTCTGGCTGGATCAATCTTCACACCTTCAGCAGAAACAATATGTCCCAGAAGTTTGCCTTCTTCTAGAGCAAACTGTGATTTCTTTGGGTTCACAGAGATTCCAAATTGTCTACACTTTATAAACACCTTCTTCAAATGCTGCAAATGGTCCTTGTGACTACTGGAAAAAATGCTTATGTTGTCAAGGTAAATAAGGACAAACTTGTCCTTCTCTCCCACAAAGTCTATGTCCATGGCCCTCTGGAAAGTAGCCCCAGCATTCATCAGTCCAAAAGGCATCTTGGAGTACATGAAAGTGCCCCAAGGAGTAGTGAAGGTGGTCTTTTCCTGATCTTCTGGATGTACAACAACCTGATTGTAACCTGAAAATCCATCTAAGAAAGACATGACTCTAGCCCCTAAAACTTTTTGCAGCAAGTGCTCCATCTTAGGCAGGGGGTAGTTATCTTTTTTAGAGCACTTGTTCAGATTTCTGAAGTCAACACAAAGCCTGATTTATCCATTTTTCTTTCTTACTACCACAAGGTTAGCTATCCACTTTGAATACCTTAGGGGAACTATGATTTTGGCATCCAACAACTTCTTGATTTCTTTCTCAATCAACAACAATAAGAGAGGGATGATAGACCTTAACTTCTGCTTCAAAGGGATGGTGTTCTTCTCCAATGAATCTTATGCTAAATGTTGTTCGTGTCATATGTCTTAAGATCACTTTACTCCCAGGCAAAGATATCAGAAAATTGCTTCATTAGGGTGCAATACTCAAAATTTTTGGCAGCAGACAAGTGGGTGGACAGATTTATGCACTTTGGATGATCTGGGCTCCCTATATTATGTCTATGAACTGCAGGCTCATTTTCTTTTTGGGCAGGCTTATAAGGTACATCATTATGATCAAATAGCTTCTCTAGAGGCACCAATCCTTTGGGTATATGGTTACTAGGTAGCTAAATAATGCTATCCTGACCAATCTCGTCCTTTAGCTTGGACTGGTTGCATTCTTCAATGGTTTCATTTTCTTGGTCAATGTGCATTTCAGAAAATTCATCAATGACTTGTAAAAACCTATTAATTTCATCATCATCTTCAAAAACTTTCTAGTATTTGACATTGTCAAGCAGAGATGGTCTACATTTCACCTGAACTTCATAAATCAATTTAGGAGGCAAAGGAGGAATAAACATGATAACAGACACAGCAAGGGAATTGGCAAGCTAGTTCTTCATTCTAGGGATATAAGAAATGATGAAACTATTAAAACAACCCTTGAGTTTCCATACCTCATCTTTGTATGCTTTTAGCCTTGGGTGCTTTGCTTGGAAAGTTTTGTTCACCTGCTGAATGATAAGGTCTACTTCTCCAAACACCTTTAGACCTTTGATGCCCATTTCTTTAGCAGCGTTTAAGCCCAATATCAAGGCTTCGTACTCTGCTATGTTATTTCTGACCCAAAAAGTTAACTTGAAAGATAAATGAATGCATTCTTGTGTGGGGGATACAAGGACTACACCTACCCCTGCAGCTTCCTTAGAGCAAGCTCCATCAAAGAACATGTCCCAAATCTGTGGGCCTTCTTCCTCTGTGATCTGGAAAACTGGTTTCCTAAGTTGCATGGAGGTCAACTGGGATTCTTCAATTTGGAGAATACAGGCTCCAAAATCAGTGTCAACAACATAGATGGGATGATTAGTGGGATTTTTCTCATCAGTAATGATATAAGCCAACTGAGCTTCTCTATATAATCTCCTACTTTCACCTCCAAAAATTGGGATAGTAGCATAGGAGAGATCATTTTGCAATGTCCCACCTAATCTCTTGATCCAACCTCTGGACAGTAACATGCCAAACTTGGGGGGCACATCTACTACCACAATATCCATCATCATACTCTTCATAGCCAGCTGAGACAAGGTGATGGCTAGGTATTTGATTAATCCCAAACATTTCACTTTTCTAGAGTCAAAAGAAAATAGGTCATGATAAGGCTTGGTAATGTCAAGACCCATCTCATCCATGACAGCCTTGGGCATTAGATTATGGCTGGCTCCTTTGTCCAGAAGGCAGTTGTGAAGGATTTTGTCATGAATAGTCAAAGAGACATAGAATCATGGGGAGATTTCATCATAATTTTCAATAATTGGGTTGAAAACAACAACTGGTTTGTCATCTTGCAGATTTACATAGTCAATGGGGGCTTGGATGGCATTGGGCTTAAGGGCCTCAAGGATAGATCTCTTGAAGGACTCATTATTTACTAGTTCAATCATAGGTATGGGTATCCTTAGCTTCTGAATTTCTGATTGAAAACTGAAAGGAGAAGGAGACTTGTCAAGGTCTCTTACCTCGTCAGTTGGAGCTTTGAGGATGATTGGATCAAATACTGGTCGCTTCTAGATTTTAGCTCGATGTACTGTAGGGACGACAACTCTTTGAATAGGAGTTTCCTTGGCATTATTCATCTTCGACCTCAGATTATATTTGTGCCGGCCTTCAGTTTTCAAAACAACATCACCATCGCATTCTTGGTTATTCTGGTCATTGAATAATGAATTTTCAAAGGCAGTTGAGGTTAGAAAGGAGGCATTTCCTTTGTCTTCAAGACAATGGATCTCATCATCTTCTTCAAAATGCTCTTCCTCCATGACTACGTTCCAAAAAGGGGTCTTTACCCTTTGGTCATCATATGGATTTGGATTTATAGGAGCAAAGGTATTGGGAACTCTTCCTTTCTCGGTGTTCTTCTCAACTTTTAATTTGGAGATTTCAAAGGCTAATGACTCTATCATCTTAGTCATTTTATCTATCTTGGGTTCTGAGGATGATGAAGACTCACCCCTCTATCTCCTTCTATCAACATTACCTCTGAGCTTCTTTACAGCCATAATGTTTGATTCTACTTCCAAGGCTGCATCCAGCATATCATCCAAAGTAGCACATCACCTCTCCCTCAACAGTAGACAGAAGTCAGAATCAAAAGCACTAGCATAAGTGAGTTTAGCAGAGGTAGTGGTGGGTTTTACTTCGGCTGGTATCTTGTTGTACATTCGGTTAAACCTCTTATTAAAATCAGACAACATCTCACCATTTTCCCTCTTTAAGTTCCCAAACTCAGTGTGGTAGTAGAGGAGATCCTTCTTATCCCCCCAATGCTTTAGGAATGCATCATCTAAAGCCTTAATATCAACTATAGATCTTGGGGTCAGTTCTCTAAACCATTTTCTAGCCTCCCCATCTAGGCTTTGGACAAAGACTCTCATCCACACATCATATTCACTAATGTCCAGGTTATCAGCATAGCTATAGAATAATTCGAGATGTTCCTCAGCTGTAACACCTTCAGTCCCAGTGAACTTAGGCATATATTTCTAATATTCTTAAGTAGGCATGGCATTCAAAGGAGTGGGTAGTATTAGAGGTCCATACCTAGCAGCTATGATTCTTTCCATTTTGGTGGGTTCTTGTGGATCTGCCATAGATGTGGTGGCTAAAAAGGTACTGGAAGTCTGAATGAAAAAGGGCTAAGGAGGGATTGATAAGACTAAAGGGGTATGATGGATAGGAGGTGAGGTTTCCTTTGGGCTTACAACAAAATGAGAACCTAAAGAATAAGGAGCTTTAGGAATGCATCATCTAAAGCCTTAATATCAACTATAGATCTTGGGGTCAGTTCTCTAAACCATTTTCTAGCCTCCCCATCTAGGCTTTGGACAAAGACTCTCATCCACACATCATCTTCACTAATGTCCAGGTTATCAGCATAGCTATAGAATAATTCGAGATGTTCCTCAGCTGTAACACCTTCAGTGTGGTAGTAGAGGAGATCCTTCTTATCCCCCCAATGCTTTAGGAATGCATCATCTAAAGCCTTAATATCAACTATAGATCTTGGGGTTAGTTCTCTAAACCATTTTCTAGCCTCCCCATCTAGGCTTTGGACAAAGACTCTCATCCACACATCATCTTCACTAATGTCCAGGTTATCAGCATAGCTATAGAATAATTCGAGATGTTCCTCAGCTGTAACACCTTCAGTCCCAGTGAACTTAGGCATATATTTCTAATATTCTTAAGTAGGCATGGCATTCAAAGGAGTGGGTAGTATTAGAGGTCCATACCTAGCAGCTACCACATCTATGGCAGATCCACAAGAACCCACCAAAATGGAAAGAATCATAGCTGCTAGGTATGGACCTCTAATACTACCCACTCCTTTGAATGCCATGCCTACTTAAGAATATTAGAAATATATGCCTAAGTTCACTGGGACTGAAGGTGTTACAGCTGAGGAACATCTCGAATTATTCTATAGCTATGCTGATAACCTGGACATTAGTGAAGATGATGTGTGGATGAGAGTCTTTGTCCAAAGCCTAGATGGGGAGGCTAGAAAATGGTTTAGAGAACTGACCCCAAGATCTATAGTTGATATTAAGGCTTTAGATGATGCATTCCTAAAGCATTGGGGGGATAAGAAGGATCTGTTGGAAATAATACTGAGAGGGGGGGTGAATCAGTATTATCTAGCAATTTAATAAATCTTCCTTATTTGATCTTTGAATTATTTTAGCATATCAGTACCATAAAATAATGAGCATGAAAAACAGATAGTCACACCAAAGAACACAAGATGTAAGGTGGAAACCCAATGTGGGTGAAAACCACCTGCTGCAATATGTCTCTATCTTCTTTCAATTTAGAAACTTCTTTTACAATGATTTTGTACTGGTGCAGTCCTTTACCAGTACGCAGGCTGCAACCTGCAGAGAGCTACAACTCTCTCTCTCTCTCGTTTTCCAGTCTACTCCTGGAAGGGAGCTACAACCCCCTACTTTTTATAAAGCATCAGATAATCAACAAGTACATAACAGATATAGATCACTACAGATATCAGACCAGCAACAACAGAACTAACCCAAAACACCTTATCAATAGAGAAATTCAATCAACAGAACATCTTAAAACAGAGACGCAGTTTTTCTTTCTGTGGCCTGCGACCAGACACCGTTAACCTTCTGCTACTCTGCGTCCACACGCAGATATCCTTCTGCTCCACTGCGTGCCCACGCACTGTTCCTTTGACTGCTCTGTGTTTTGTTGCTTCAGGGACGCACCCAAAGATACTATCGCACTGCGTCTTTCGCTACAGAGACGCACCTGAAAACACTATCGCACCGCGTGTTATAGACATTTTTGTGCCTCGCAGCATGGAGCATGAAATGTCAATAATTACAGGGATCCTCAGTCCCTAAACATGTTGTTCTTACCCCTAGAGGAACAAGGTCAGCAAACCACAGCACTTCCTATCAGTTCTCCACCTGAAAACACTTAAAAACAGGCTATTTTTGGATCATGTCAGCTGCTCCACTGAGCATCTGCGCTGAATGTCAACTGCTCCTCCTTGTACCTACGCTGAAAGTCAACTCTAATGAAGGCTACCTGCGCTGGGCGAGATTGGCCAAGTGGCACAGTCATTCTGCAAGGTGTCAATTGCCCAGGAAGCTTCCAAACTGACACTTGGTTCAAGGAATTCGCCCTGTGATGAGTAAGAGGTACTTGATCTCCATGTGTAAGCAAGGATCTCCAAGTGGACTTAAGAACTGAAGATTAACTGAAGAGGGAGAGGACACAAGGCAGCTTTATGTCAGTCTCAAGCTGACTCATCCTTTCTCCTTCTACCCTATATATAGAGCTCTTCTATGAGGTCTAGGGAGGCTGGAATTTTGTGCAAAGCAAGGAAGTGTTGTTGGTTTACAGTTAGAGCTATTGGATGATTGCTTTTATAGAGGGGAAGAGGAGATTTCTTGCTGCTGGGGAGGTGCTGCTGGATTGGAGCCATTTATGGTTGTAACCTTCTCAGAACCTTTTTCTTCTATCAATAAAGCTTTGATGTTCTCCTATATACTTGTATTGCAATGATGTATTGTTTTTATCTGTATATTTGATCCATTCTAATCCATGCATCAGTTATGAGTACATGTTTCTTGTAGTTTCCCTCTCTTGTTTTTGCAGGATCTTTGTGTAGCTGGGCCGGCAAAGGGAGCAAGGAGCTAGGAACAAGAGGCAAAGAGAGAAGACAGGATCGACAAAAGCGAAAGACATCGGTTGGTCAATCTTTTCTTCCTTCTCTGTACTTTCATAAAGGAAAAATATCAAAGCTTTACTTTCAGTTGTTGCTAAGGAACTATCACCCTTAGAGTAGGGATAGGGTCATTCCGAGTCGGATACTTTTCCCCACAACAAACTGGCGACTCCACTGGGGAGCCTAGTATCTTGTTGGTGTTTGTAGTATCTTTGCTATTCATTTCCTGAACCAAAGAGTACCGAATCGAAAAGCTTTTGACTATATCAAAAGCGAAGTAGAGGGGCTGCTACTCTTGCTCATTTTCTGAGCAGATTCATGATTTGAAGAGCTGATCTACAAAAGACTCTTTTGCTCTTTGTGATAGCTTTTCATCCTCTTGATCATCCCTTAGCTTGTACTTGACCTATAGCTTTTTATTTCAGCAAAAACAGTGAATTTTTTAGCTTTTTATGACCCGGAAATCCTTGTAAACGCAACTCTCGTGTCTCAGTGCAGGCTGTCCAAAGGCAGTCTGCATTTCAGCGTAGGTACTCCCTTCGGGAACTGCGCTGAGAGTCAGTTTGACAGACCAGAGCCTGCGCTGAACCAGTTAGGCTATGTCTTCCTGAGGTTTCCTACTGAGTCTTGGCCCTGTTTTCACTGTTGTTTTGCTGCTGATTGCTTGTCATTTGTACTTGCTGTAAACCAACTTTCCTTGACATTATTCCGCCTCAGTTGTGTGATGAAACTGTGATTGTTCTTTCAGTATTTCTTGTTTCAGTTACAGTTTCCCATTGTGAAAAGCAAACCAGTATAGCTGTGGCCTCTTAGATCCTGAACTGTAAAAGTGTCTTTGTGATCTTAAGAGCTAGTTTTATTACTGTTCATGGCTGTTTGAGTTTGTTTGTTTTTCATTTTATGGTTTGAATTCATACATTTTTAGTGTCGAAACAAGTACCTGTAAGGCGTCTTTTGATTTTAGACAAAACTTGTTTGTTTACGCTTCAAATTGAATTCGAAAATTATACGACAGTTTCCTTTTGTCTACATCAACATTAAGGAAAAGAAAAGAAATACATGCATCTTGCATTTGCATTTTTTGATAAGTTTGCGTGATTGATCTAGGGGAAAGTGCATTAGTTTGTGCTTTGTGCTCTGTGTGGAAAGATAATGTTTTTCTCTCCCCTCAGTAGTTAGGATTTTCAAAGCTAAAAAGATTGTAAAGCTTGCTTATCATTTTAGCTGCATTTAGGAATTTGTACCAATACATCTCGTGGTGATCCTGAAAGACAAACTGCTAAACAAGATCAACTTAAAATATATTGAATGAATCTAAAAACGCTTTGTAACATAACGCTCACAATAGAGGTCTAGGTAGAGACGTGTTCCGGCGTCGTTAAACGTAGTGACTGTCGATCTCTACGAAGGTGGGTGATTCCTCCTGAGAGACGATAGCACTAATACGGACTTGTGCTCCCGCGTACCGTCGCGTATATTGGGAGACCCCTATAGGCATTTATCCTTTATCCTTAGGAAGCCGTGTCGGCTGCCCTACTGATCGCGATGCAGTGAACACAGCATTCACGAAGATCGACCACCTGTACCGTAAAACGTATTCTGTGGTTTCGCGAAAGGTTTGGCACACCCTCTGCCTAGATCTCCAGAGCAGTTTCTTTTGGCCCTTTTCAAACTCTATAACTGAAAAGGTCCAACCGAGCATTTGTCACTTCGGGCTCGTTAATACATCGAAGGCGACTAGAGTCATCTTTAGCTTTTTCTCGACTCTTAAAACATGAAAAAGCAAAGTTGTGTCTAAAAGCGTCTAATAAAATTCATTCAATACGGAAACATAATTCCCCTTTTTTGTATTTTAGTTGATCAAGCAATCCGCAACCGTGGAGGAAAGTCAATTAAAACTCCGTCGTTCGAGGAGACTCGCGAGTCAACCGTCTTTGTCTCCGGAATCGAGAGTAGTACAGACGAAGCGAACTTGCTTGACCGGGTCAAAATCTCCCATTAAAGTTAGAACAACAGTTCCGACAACATCTGAGATTCTGGTCACTCCTAATATTTCTGGAATCCCTGCCTCTATTGAAGAAGTTCAACAGCAACAGAGGGACAGTTGTACTGATCCTAGTCTGAGGACAAGTACTTGCATAACTGAACCAGTTCCATCTGAAACCGGTCCACAGAGTCTTGTTGCTCAAACAACTGTCGCTGTCGAAGCAACCCCTTCTTCGGCACCAGAAATCTTTTACGGACCTGACGGTCTTCCTCTTCCTCCTGGTCTGATTGCAATAGAGGAAATCGTAGAGGACCAGCAAGCAAATACTCCAACTCATTTTGGAGTAGGCGCCACTCTTTTTCCTTCTGCATCAGAAGTTTGTCCATCGCCACTGGAAGTTCCTGTAGAATCGTTAGGCAGTTTATTGGATAGACTTAAAATGTCTGAGCAACTGTCGACATCTAGGACTGTGCCAAATGACACAGCGACATCAGAAACTCCTGCTGTCACTCCAACGATGTTTGCCGGCATACCAGCTGTCCCGACTAGCTCTCATCATCTAGAAGGAGTCCACCCAGGGACTATTACGACAACTTGGTCTGTTCCAGTTTGTTCTTCCGGTATAATACCCGGTAATTCTTATGTTGAAACTAGACAAATTGATCCCTTTGGAAATCAGTTTGGGCCATCCAGTCCTCAAAGGCAATCTATACCCTTGAGTTCCGGATTGTTACCATATGGGGGGCAATATGCCCTTTCACTTCCCCTTCCGGGGGGATACCCATACGACAGTTTTCAACAACATTCAGGTTTGACTGAAGTAATGACGAGTGGTTGGGTACCTATGTTACCCCAACAACCAAGAGTTGTATATTCCATGCAACAGTGTGTACCTATGTCTAGTATCCCGACGACGCCAGCAATTGTAACCGTGTCGCAAGTTCAATCGATGCCTGTTGTATGTCAACCCCAAGTTGTAATGCAACAGCCCATTGAACCTGCAACACAACCACAATCGCCAACTGCCGGGATGACACAGACACAAACGGGAACCATAACCCCGCATCTTGGTCCGTCGGTTAGTATCGCACAGCAAAACATGGCTTCGCAACCATGGGTGGTGCAATACCAACAACCTCAGTTTCAACAGGTGTACCAGGGATCTGAACAACAGATCTTTGCGAATAGTGGGCAACCCTATATTCAGAACGGGTTAAATCAACCACTTTACAGTGGCCAAGCCCACCAGCCATATCAGTCATATCAACATCAGTTGCATTATGCTGGTATGCAAAGGCCTACTGCTCAGGCGATTCCATCGTATCCTGGGTACGCCTCGCCAAACCTGAATCAACAGTTGCCATTCGTGGCAACTCTAGAATTACCAGATTTACATCGATTGACGAACGATCCAATCGCCTATGCCCATTGGTGGCCAGCGATTCCTCACAAACTTCCTTCGGACATTCCTAAATTCAATGGAAATCCTGGCGAAGACCCGTCGAATCATGTGATGACATTCCATCTGTGGTGTTCGTCGAATACCTTGAATGATGATTCGATAAGGCTTCGCCTTTTCCAGAGGACATTGACTGGTCCGGCGGCTAAATGGTATATTAAATTACCTAGAGCCTCTTTCGACAATTTTAGTTCCCTAGCCACGACTTTCTTAACACACTTTCAGTTACCTATAAGGTACGAAACTGGAACAGAGATCTTGACCAATTTCAAGCAGACAACGGCCACACATATATCAGATCATATACATGAGTGGCGTCGTCGTCGCAGAATGGTAAAGACCTATGTTCCAGATCAGCTATTAGCTGAGTGGTTTATAAAGTCGCTTCTTCCTGCTATAACAGAAGATGTGGCCAAGGGAGGCGTCGTAACAGAGGAGCAGGTTATTGCTCGTGCTCAATATTTGGACTTAGTATATACTCAGTCGGGCACGCTCTATGATAAGATACCTGATGCCCCCAGACCGGAATTTTCAATCCCTCCTCCTCCCGGATCGAATAGTGACTCTCATGCCGGTGATGGCGTGATTGGAACTGCAAACGCTAAGTCGACAAAGGATTCAAATAAGAAAGCCTGTAAGACTTCGAATCAAAAAGCAAATCAAGAGATTCTTGCTTCGGAGGTAAATGCTGTATCTACGGATAAAGGCAAAAACTCCAATCAACCAGGAAGCAAGAAGAAACAAAACAAAGGGAAGAAGAAGAAACAGGGTGAGTCATCCCCTCAAAAAACTCCTTCAAACCCTCCTGGGCAAGGGAAACAAATTTATCCATGTCAGATATGCGATGAAAAGGATCATTCGACAAAGAACTGTCCGTTCAAAGCTGAGTTAAAGAGGTTCTTTAAAAGTTCCCAAACTTCAGCCGTGTTGACTGATCCATTTCCCGCCCCAGGTCAAAATATGGTTGATAGTGGAAATGCTTCCCCGTCACAAGTGCTTATGTTGTCGGTTTCTAAGCAAAATGATGCTTTGATCTCGACCAGGAATAAAGATTATGGGAATCCACCGGTGTCGAACGACAAAGGGAAAGATCAACCCAGTAGTTCGACAACAACTTCGGCAGAAGCTGTACCCCCCCTCACGCATGAATTAACAATAAAGCCACCTAAGGGAGTAGTACACAAGTCGACATTTAATCCTCGCGCCAGAGCGGCGCAGCATTATAACATAGTGGAAGATTTGGCCCAATCGCCATCTGCTATGTCGACTCTTGAGGTACTGCAAAATTGTCCATCCCAAAGGCAGGCATTGTTATCAGCAATTGGTGGAGTGGATCCTAAAGATTCCAATCTTGTATCCTTTGATCACAGAGGATATGATCCTCAGTTACCAGCGCAACTAGCTTTCCTTATTCAAGTGAAAGCACTCAACAAAACTGTTCATAGAACGATTATTGATGAGGGAGCATCGACATGTATCATGTCGATGAGTTGCTGGAAAACTCTTGGATCTCCAACCTTGTCGCGATCTTCGACGACATTGAAAGCATTTGACGGTAGGACGTACACTCCGTACGGTATCCTAAATAACTTTAAGGTTGAACTAGGAGGAAAAACAGTGGAAATTGATGTTGAAGTCATTGATGGCAATCTTGACTATAACATCCTACTGGGAAGACCATGGATATATGCCATGGAAGCTGTAGTGTCGACTTATTTTAGGAAGATCGCATTCCCGTTTGAAGGAGGGATTACGATCGTCGACCAACAGAATTTCCTCCCTAATGGTTCACAAGTTACAGGAAGCATTCCCATGATCCATGGGTGCGACCATTCGATTCAAGATATCGGAGTAGGCCTATTGAAAGACCCCACGATGATGGGAACTTTCGCTTTGTCGCCTCCTCCCCATGTAGGGAATGTCCCGTTTGTAGCAACATGCAACATGGTTTCTTCATCGAAAATCGCAGAAGACAAAGTCGCCATGGATTATCAAGTGGTTTTGCCACCTAGCCCTATAGAAATATTGTAGCAATCAATGTTTCAGGCATGGGAGGCGAGCCCAAATCAACGCTCGTCAAGCGTTTGGGTAGATAGGTCTGGAGAATATGGTACCCCATTAGATCCATGGTCAAAAGTTCATGGGACTGACGAAGGAATCTTACAATCAATGATGATTGAGGGGGCACCATGGAATGATCACCACCATCGTTCCCTTCTTCCAGAGTGTGAAGAAGAAACTCAACACGACCTATATCACCCTTCAGTGTTTGAATTCCTAACAAATACTGTAAATACGGTGGATTCAGAGCGAAACCTATCCAATATTGAAGAGACCGTAGCCATAAACATCTCGACAAAACCTGATGTTATAGAGAATATTCATGTCAGCAAAAGTTGTTCCCCTTCAGAACTGGAAATATATGGTGCTCTCTTTCGCGAATTTAGAGATGTCTTTGCATGGTCATATGATGAAATGCCAGGCATTGACTCGAGCATAGTTGAACATGAGATTAAAATGTATCCTGATGTCAAACCAGTAAGACAACGGCTTCGGCAGGTGCACCCCAAGAAAGCCGCTGCCATTAAGGCAGAAGTTGAAAAACTTCTCCATGCTGGATTCATCTACCCGGTTCCTCTAACCGATTGGGTATCAAATATTGTCCCTGTTATGAAAAAACAAGGGACAATAAGAGTGTGCGTCGACTATAGGGATGTAAACCAAGCTTGTCCAAAGGACAACTACCCTACACCCTTCATCGACCAGATAATTGATGAATGCGCCGGATGAAATCTTTTCCTTTATGGATGGATTTTCCGGGTATAATCAAATAAATATCCGCCCACAGGACCAGTCTAAGACTGCATTTATTTGTCCGTGGGGCACATTCGCTTATCGAAAATTACCCTTTGGTTTAAAGAACGCAGGGGCGATGTTTTAGAGGGCAATGAATTATGCCTTCCATGACATCAAGAACATCGTTCAACCTTACCTCGACGATCTTCCGGCTCATTCGCAGAAGCGGACTGATCATCCACGGCATTTGAGAGCAATATTTCTACGTTGCCGACACTACAAGATAAGACTCAATCCGCACAAGTGTGTGTTTTGCGTCGGTTCTGGTCGTTTACTTGGCTTTGTAGTCTCTAAGGATGGGATTCATCTCGACCCCTGTAAGGTTCAGGCAATCATGAATTTGCCTCCACCTTCAAATTTGCTTCAGATTCAGAAACTCCAAGGGAAAGCAAACTTTCTGAGGAGGTTCATTCCAAATTACGCAGAACTTGCCAAAGGTTATACTCGTCTTTTGAAAAAAGATGTACCTTTTGTCTGGGACCAGGTTGCGCAAGCTTCCTTTGACGCTCTGAAAGATTCCCTAGTAAGAGCGTCATTAATGTACGCCCCGGACTATCAAAGAGATTTTAACCTGTATCTAACTGCAGCAGATACGACCATTGCGATGGTCTTAGTGCAAGAAGCCGATGGAATTGAACATCCTATTTATTATTTAAGTAAAAACTTAAATGACACAGAAAGTAAATATTCCTATGTTGAAAAACTAGCGCTTGCTGCTGTTCAAGCGATTCAAAGGTTTCGACATTATGTCCTCTGTAGGAAAACTACCATTCTGTCAGATTGCAACCCCATGACGTATATACTGTCACGACAGTTGCTTGGGGGCAAATATTCTAAATGGATAGCAATCCTTCAAGAGTTTGATTTGGATTTTGTAAAATCCAAATCGAAGAAAGCTCTAGTTTTCGCGGAATTATTATGCGATCTCCCATCGTCGTCCAACGATGAAACATCAGAAGAGTCAATCGTGGATGAAAATTTGTTTCTGATATCAGTAAGCGATGAGTGGTATGGAGACATCATTGTTTATCTCCAAACCCAAAAATTTAGGCCTAATACCTCACACTCGGAACAGAAGCGTATACGATACCAATCTAAAGACTACATGATCGTCGGTGATACACTTTACCGTCGTGGTGTCGATACGGTTCTGAGGAGGTGCCTTACCCATGAGGAGGCCGAGAAAGCCCTGAATGATTGTCATTCAGGCGCGTGCGGGGGGCATCAATCTGGATATGCAACAGCACAAAGAATCTTACGAGCAGGATATTTCTGGCCAACTATGTTTAAAGATTGCATAATAGCTGTCAGAAGTTGCCATGCGTGTCAGATCTTTGATAGCAAAACCAGGAGACCGCCCGCACCTTTGCAGCCTATAGTTGCTGTTGGGCCTTTCGCCAAGTGGGGCATCGATTTCATGCAATGTAACCCCACCTCGACCGGGGGGCATGGGTATATTATAGTCGCTGTTGACTATTTTACCAAATGGGCCGAGGCGATGCCTACATTGGATAACACTGGTGAAACAGCTGCCCTTTTCTTTTTTAATCATGTAGTCGCCAGGTTCGGCGTTCCGCAGGCTATAGTGACAGATCATGGATCGCATTTTCGCAATCACATGATGGTTGAATTAGCTGCCAAACTAGGGCTATCTCATGACAGCTCTACCCCATATTATCCACAAGCCAACGGACAAGTTGAGGCAATCAACAAGGTCCTGAAGCGTATGTTGCAAAGGATGATCGGGGTTCACAAAAGAAGATGGCACCTACTCCTGTACTCAGCATTATGGGCTTACCGAACCTCGGTAAAGAACGCCACTGGGTTCACACCATTCCAATTGGTGTATGGCCTGGAGGCAGTCATACCGATCCAGTGCGAAATTTCATCTCTTAAACTCGCAATTGACCTCCTCCCCGGAACCTCAGAAGAAGAGGCTCGTTTCTTGGAATTGATCCAGTTGGATGAAAACCGTCGTGACGCCACTTTGGCGAACGAAGCCCATAAGAAACGAGTCAAGGCACAGTTTGACAAGAATATCAAACCTCGTATCTTCTCTGAGGGTGACTTGGTTTTGCTTTACGACCAAGAATCCGACAAATTAGGAGCAGGAAAATTTAAGTCCTTATGGATGGGTCCCTATATTGTTAAAAGGGTGTTAGCAAAAGGAGCCTACGAGTTAATGGATTACGACGGGATACCACTGGCGCAACCCCGCAACGGGTTGTACCTCAAGCGTTACTATGCCTGAATAGTAACCTAAGTGCTTTTGTTGTATTTTGTTTTCGCTAAAGTGTTTGTTTCGGTTTAGTAATCCACCCTTCTCGTTTGTTGCAGATGTCGAATTTTTCTGAGACATATGTAGGATATGCCGACGGAGCGAGTCGTAGTACGCGGAATTTGTCCTCCGCAGCCTGGGCCACTTTTGATCCAAGCGGCGAGTTAGTGAGTTTCAGAGGTGTGTGTATTGGGCAGTCAACGAACAACATCGCTGAGTATAGCGCGTTGATTGAACTCCTCTCTGATACCATCGCTCATGGTATACGCCGACTAATTGTTAGGCTAGACTCACAGCTTGTGATACTACAACTCACTGGTATATATTCAGTCCGCAATCCAGCTATTTATCGAATGTTTCTAAGGGTTAAGATTTTGGAAAGAGAGTTTGATTCAATTCAATACCAACATATTTCCAGAAACTTGAACACATTAACAGATTCATTAGCAAACTATGTATTAGATAGACATTTACGACATATATAAAAAGAGATGCATCGGTGCTATATAAGTGGATCACAAATAAACCAGAATAAACCCCGAAAATCAAAATATATAAAGCTGTTTATAGTTTGTAGATGATGTGCTGTAATCAAAACAAAATTGGTCGTATGACCTAGAACTCAAAAAGATGCTAGGGGGCACCCCAGCCTAGTGGTGCTCATGATAGTATGTCACGGTCTGTGCAATCATGCGCAAGAGACGAGTCCATCGTCTAGGCACGCCAATAGTGTGCCGCTGCAACTGTAAAGGTAACTCGTCAATCTGTACATCCGGAAGACCACGAGTAAGGCTCTCAACCTGCTCCTGCACAGCTGTAAGTGTCTCAGTATCACCAAGGTCGCGAATAACAACTCTCCTAGCAGGCTCTGCTGCTGGGGCAGTAGCTGGCGATCGTGGACGGGCTGCTGGACGAACAGGACCAACATCTGCATGCACCCAAGAGTTTGATTAGTTTTGCACAATAACATCATGAGTAAAAACAATAAACAGTGATATGGTCAGAGATTTTACCAATAGCACCCCATTGCTCGCCATCCGGTAGCACCAAATCCGGATCACCTCGGTAGTCCATACCCACATATGGATACTCATAAAACACCATCTCCTGACGCTCGAACCACCTAAAGAAGGCCTCAGTGAAAGTAATCTGAGATTGACCAGCATGTCGGGACATGTGGTCAACCCACCTCTGCATGCGTGGCTCGGTCGGAGAAGGCAAGTCAAGTATGATGTATTGAGGCTGCATCAATGGGATTTTCTCCAAGGCAAAGGCAGTCAGAATAGAACCAAATCCAAAGTTCTTCAGCCTCCCGAACTTTACCTTGGTCAATTGACTTTTCATCTGAACAAGTACAGCATCACACCAGTTAAACACTTTCGGTTGGAGACACTCCAAGGCGTGCTGCATGTAAGATCTGTTGGCAACATGTAAAGCTGCACTACCGGCCGTCCTACCAATGGTAAACAGAATGGACCTAAGAGACCTGTCAGTGATGTCACGGATATTGATCTTGCCGTCTCTGCTCGGCTGTGAACCTTCCCGGCAATACTGACGGATATAGTCTCTGGTGGAATTAGTCCCTCGAGCCGTACCTGACAAAGAAATGGGGGCACCCCGCCTTGACAACCCAGTCAAGAAGTACATGTCCTCTATGGTCAAGGGGATGGTTTTCCCCCTAATCTGGAATACTTGGTTAACAGGATCCCAAGCATCAAGCATATACTACAGTAAAGAAATCTGTGCTCTCATGCTAGAGATACGGAAGAACTTCAGTAGGCCACAGTTCCGAAGCGCGTTCACCGTGACCGGGTCATGGAGTGCAACCATGTCCTCTGCTTCATGTTCTCGTTCTCGCCATGTAAGGGACATTTTGTTCAAAGTTCCCTGCAAGCAAACAAGAGAAGGAGTAAGTTCCTAATTTTGATGAAAAACTGGCGAAAAATCATCGAAAATCACATGCAGGATCAGTTTTTCTAGGCCCAGCGCAGGCAGAGAGTCTCTCCCTTGCGCTGAGGCGCAGTCTGCCTTAAGACAACCTGACATGCAGCGCAGGTTTCGAAAGGAGAACCTGCGCTGATGCCAGGGCGCCTTGATGAAACCCCTGAGGCTCAGAAACCCTGAAAAATGTGCATGAAACTGAAAAAGGAAACCATGAAAGTGAAGGGCTAAGGTTTAGCTCCTACCTGGTCCAAACGGCGCCGAAAATCGTCCACAGAATCTCCCGGAATCAGCT
This sequence comes from Pinus tabuliformis, assembly GCA_031772625.1. Lineage (NCBI taxonomy): Eukaryota > Viridiplantae > Streptophyta > Pinopsida > Pinales > Pinaceae > Pinus > Pinus tabuliformis. The sequence continues at coordinate 1,142,696,140 of CM062811.1, read as the reverse complement.
GGTGAAAATCAAGGAAGAAGAGGCACCTCCAGAGCTCCAACAAACAAAATGCAAATGAAATGGTAAATGAGAGGCAAAAACACCTTTTTATGACTTTTTACACAGTTTAAAGTTAAATATTAGGGTTATAATCTCATTTTCATGCAAATATTGTCCATTTCTAACAAAGTTTGTTGCAGCAATTGAAGGTGAAGTACTACATTTGAAAAGAGAAAAGCTAGTAAAAGTAAAAAATCAAATTTGACCATGAATCGAGCAGTTTTACCGCGGAATTTATGCTCGTTAAAAAATAGAAAAGCGTGAGCAAAGGTTTCCACCAGAGTTCAAGCTCATTAAAAAATGAACCTATCCCGGTAAATAACCATTGCGATCGTAAATTTATCAACCTTAAAAACCTTGGTCGTGTTTTCATCCATCACCTCCACCGTCATTTGGCCGGTCGTTCACCCCCATATGATTGTTTACCCATTTTGAGGAACAGCTGCGAAGAGTGATTTCACCTAGCCATCCTTGTGACACTACCGTGATTGGAAAATTCCAATTTGTACCTGGAATCTGCTGCTATCCCTGTTTATCACTCGTTCCTCAAAAGATGAGTCTTCTTTGAGCTCTTTTCACTGACTCGTAAAATATGAAAAGTTTGCCGAGTTTTGGCCTTCCAGCTCGTTAAAACGACCGGAAGAGCTATCCCTCCTCTAGATTTTAATCTTTTTGGACCTGAGGGATTATTGCACAAAAAGATCGAGCGCTTGTTTTGTTCGGCTCGTTAAAGCAATCGAAAATTCATCCCTTCTGTATTGTTTTATACTTTTTCGGACTTAAGGGATTAGATGACGAAAAAGGAATTATGGAGTTAACTTTCTGTACCTTTTCAGACTCTCTAAAAATGAAAAGGACCGAGTTTTCCTTGTCGTTAGACTCGTTAAAATGATTAAATAGCGACAAACTTGTCTTTAGACGAGAACGAGTTTCCCTATCGCTAAGCTCGTTAAATCATAGTGATGGGCTTGCCCGAAGGGCAGGTTATAGAACAAGCATATGTTATCCTCCTCAAGCTTGACAAAAATAAAGAGGTACTGGTCAGAAATGACTGGGGAAAAATTGGGAGAACATCAAAGCTTAATGGTAGCAAGTCGCTCTTAAACATGACACTTTTCTTCCGTACCACATCGGGTTGGGTTGTTTCATTCACCGGTCTCTTCACCATGGTCTTCACCAAACCATCCACATTTTGGGGTAATGCTACCGATCCATCGCATCAGTGTCGTTATATGTTCAAGAGAGGTCATTCTGAAAGTGTCAACCGCGTCCCATCCACTGCCATACACTATCCTTCATCCATTCATGATCGCCACCCTGAATCATATGTCACAGTTTGTTTTCACCTCCACTAAAATCATTAGCTCCGTTCTGTGTCATTGATGTGGGATTCATTAAGGCCCTCCTTTGACGGATCGCTTCTTGTCGACTTCAGCTCATTATCCAAGAAGTTGATCTAGGAACAACCCCACCAGTACTTTGAAGCTTGCATGCCTCAATGGCAAGTTTCTCACTTCCGGCGACAGGTATACATCAATGACCTTTGACCAGAAGATTTTGCGTGGCGTTCGGCGCCAAGTCCTTTATTCACGCCACGTGAATTGTACTGCAGTACCTTGAGGGTCATTATCATTATCGGTGATTCCTCTCGCGCTTGTTAACGGTTTTCATCATTGACCGGTAATCAAGCGATGTCTTTCCATGTTCGACTTCAACGAAATTCTCACATGGATTGACTTGTACTTAGAGTGAAGATCGAACGAGTTTGAAGACCCCGGATCTAGTTTCATCCATCCGGGCTGCGATACATATTCAGGAAATATAAAAGCATTTGTCATGTACATCATTACAACAGATGATCATCCTACTCAAAGGATGATAATTTCAGCAGAGAATTATCAGTCTACCATCAGACGATCGTCTGTTCTATGTACCAAAATGAATTTATAAAGCTGAGCATGGGAATGCCCGCCTCAGCTAGATCATGAAGACAGAATGAAAAATAATGTATTGTATTGTATTGTATTACAGGGCACCTCTCAGCACTTGAATGAACTTCGGACCCTCTGGATAAAGCATTTCACCCGATAAACGGCCTCATACTTTAGGGGGCAACTGTTATAGACATTTTTGTGCCTCGCAGCATGGAGCATGAAATGTCAATAATTACAGGGATCCTCAGTCCCTAAACATGTTGTTCTTACCCCTAGAGGAACAAGGTCAGCAAACCACAGCACTTCCTATCAGTTCTCCACCTGAAAACACTTAAAAACAGGCTATTTTTGGATCATGTCAGCTGCTCCACTGAGCATCTGCGCTGAATGTCAACTGCTCCTCCTTGTACCTGCGCTGAAAGTCAACTCTAATGAAGGCTACCTGCGCTGGGCGAGATTGGCCAAGTGGCACAGTCATTCTGCAAGGTGTCAATTGCCCAGGAAGCTTCCAAACTGACACTTGGTTCAAGGAATTCGCCCTGTGATGAGTAAGAGGTACTTGATCTCCATGTGTAAGCAAGGATCTCCAAGTGGACTTAAGAACTGAAGATTAACTGAAGAGGGAGAGGACACAAGGCAGCTTTATGTCAGTCTCAAGCTGACTCATCCTTTCTCCTTCTACCCTATATATAGAGCTCTTCTATGAGGTCTAGGGAGGCTGGAATTTTGTGCAAAGCAAGGAAGTGCTGTTGGTTTACAGTTAGAGCTATTGGGTGATTGCTTTTATAGAGGGGAAGAGGAGATTTCTTGCTGCTGGGGAGGTGCTGCTGGATTGGAGCCATTTATGGTTGTAACCTTCTCAGAACCTTTTTCTTCTATCAATAAAGCTTTGATGTTCTCCTATATACTTGTATTGCAATGATGTATTGTTTTTATCTGTATATTTGATCCATTCTAATCCATGCATCAGTTATGAGTACATGTTTCTTGTAGTTTCCCTCTCTTGTTTTTGCAGGATCTTTGTGTAGCTGGGCCGGCAAAGGGAGCAAGGAGCTGGGAACAAGAGGCAAAGAGAGAAGACAGGATCGACAAAAGCGAAAGACATCGGTTGGTCAATCTTTTCTTCCTTCTCTGTACTTTCATAAAGGAAAAATATCAAAGCTTTACTTTCAGTTGTTGCTAAGGAACTATCACCCTTAGAGTAGGGATAGGGTCATTCCGAGTCGGATACTTTTCCCCACAACACCGCGTCCTTCTGCTTCAGAGACGCACCTGAACCTTGATCGCCCTACGTCCCCACGCAGGTCTCTCTTTACTGTGCTGCGTCTCGGCGCACTTTCCCTTTACAGTACCTGCGTCCCGGCGCACTTTCCCTTCACTGAACCTGCGACCCTTTAGATATAAATGATATGAAGGCTTCAGGACAAACCCAAACAGTCAGATCTACAGATCTGATCATGCGCCATAGAGATCACAGTCCATTAGAAGATTCGCCCTCTTAGATCTGGACTAGATCTCACCAAATAAGATATTCAACCCAAGACAATTGCTCAATCCAAATGAACTCCTTTGCTTTATATAGGCAAGCTCCTCCCCAAAACATGGAACAATACCACGAGCCGACACCATAGAAACATAAAACCGTCGGCTAGATACCACACAAGAAACCCCCATGTGCTTTTCTCTGCCTTGAAATGTGTGCACTGAGTAGACGCACCCCCTGAACGGCTGGCCGGCGTCCCTGGACGTGGGTTCTGCATGGTATACCTGCGGGGACGCACTTTCTGAACCGATTGCCTGCGTCCTTCTTAATTTTTCAACAACCTGAGAGCCTTACCACTGGAGTTGCCATCAAGTACAACATCTGTAACATACAGTCATACCAGATAACATAATGCCAACAATCTCCCCCTTTGGACTTGATGGCAACCTCAATCTTACAAGCTTCAGCTTCATTCTCCCCCTTTGACATCAAGGGCAAAGGGTATGCTCCCCCTTAGCTCATGCTCCTCCAGATCTGCAACAAATAACCAGAAATCCACCATGAAAGAGATAGAGACATATTGCAGCTATTTCCAAGATCTCCTTCTCCATAATGCCAACAATGCATTATGTGCTCCCCCTGAGCCTTGTACCACCAATAAGAAGATGTTCAACAATAAGATGATGCATCAACAACCCCCAGCTTTTGCCTGAGGTATTCAAATGTGTCCCTGGGCAATGGTTTGGTGAAAATATCAGCAACTTGTTCCTTGGAAGGAACATACTCCAACTTGACTTTTTGTTCAAGCACTTGTTCCCGGAGAAAATGGTACTTGATTGGTATGTGCTTGGTTTTTGAATGCATAACAGGGTTCTTTGAGATGCTGATTGCACTTGTATTATCACATAAGATGGGGATTGGTGGAGTACAAGTGATTTGAAAATCCTGCAAAGTCTGCATCATCCAAAGGAGTTGGGTGCAACAAGATGCAACAGCAACATATTCCGCTTCAGCTGTAGACAAGGCGATCGAACTCTGTTTCTTGCTGAACCAAGATACCAGTCTGGAACCCATAAAGAACGCACCACCACTTGTGCTTTTCCTGTCATCCACGCTTCCGGCCCAATCTGCATCTGTATAAGCATGAAGAGTAAGATCTGTATCTCTAGGATACCATAAGCCATAATTTTGAGTCCCTTGAAGATATTTGAAGATTCTCTTTACTGCCTGAAGATGAGTCTCCTTCGGATTTGCCTGAAATCTTCCAACTATTCCAACTGCATGCATGATGTCCGGTCGGGTACCTATCAAATATAGTAAACTTCCAATCATAGATCTGTAGGTTGGTTGATGTACTGCTGCAGATTCATCATTTGCACTAAGACTACATCCTGTGACCATGGGTGTACATACTGGTTTTGCATCTTCCATGCCATATTTCTTCAAAATCTGTTTGAGATACTTGGTTGGAGATAAAAAGATTCCTCCTTCCTTTTGTTGGATTTGCAAACCAAGGAAATATGTCAGTTCTCCTAGCAAGGACATTTCAAATTCTTTCTGCATGACCGAGGCAAAACTTTGACTCATAGCTTCTTCATTGCTGCCAAAAATAATGTCATCTACATACACAACAAGTATTAGCAATTTGTCATTTTCAACTTTTATATACAGATTGCTATCTACTGAACCTTTTGAAAAACCTTGTTGATGAAGATATTTGTCCAACCGGTAGTACCAAGCCCTTGGAGCTTGTTTGAGACCATAGAGAGCCTTTTTTAATCGGCATACAAGATTTGGATCATTTCCAAGAATGAACCCATCTGGCTGTTCAATGTACACTTCTTCTTCCAAGTCTCCATTCAGAAAGGCTGATTTCACGTCCATTTGAAATACTTTGAAGTTTTGAAAACTTGAGAGAGCAAGGAACATTCGGATGGCCTCAAGTCTTGCAACAGGAGCAAAAGTTTCTTCAAAGTCTATTCCTTCTTGCTGCGCATACCCTTTACAAACAAGTCTGGCTTTGTTTCTAATTACTTCTCCATTTTCATTCAATTTATTTTTGAAGACCCATTTTGTTCCGATAACATTCTTATCCTTTGGTCTAGGAACCAGCTCCCAAGTGTTGTTCTTTTCGATTTGCTCAAGTTCTTCATCCATTGCTTTTACCCAACATTCATCTTTGCATGCTTCTTTCACATTTTGTGGTTCAGTAGAGGATAGTAATGCCAAATAGCTTGAGGCTTCTGCAACTGTTCTTCTTGTTTGTACACCTGCTTCTTTCTGCCCCACAATCTGAGATTCTGGATTATTCTTCTGAACATATCTGGATGGAGTTTTCTCTTCTATTCTTGTCTGCTCCTCTGGTTCTTCTTGAGGTTCTTCTTCTTCATCATTCTGTCTTTGAGGGTAGTCTTCATCTTCTTCGATATCTTCCCGATGTACTTGCCTAGGAATGTATCCCTTCTCATCAACCACCACATCAATGCTGTCAACAATTCTGCCAAGTCTTTTATTGTAGCACTTGTATGCTTTGCTATGTGGAGAGTAACCAAGAAGAATGCCTTCATCTGCTCTAGGTTCAAGTTTGCCAAGCTGCTCATCAGTATTCTTGATATAGCATTTGCTCCCAAAGATTTTGAAGTGCTTTACCGAAGGAGTTTTACCACTCCAGAGCTCATGAGGAGTTTGAGTGCTATTCACCCGGACATTTGTCTTGTTGAGAATAATAACCGCAGCATGTGCAGCTTCACCCCAGAAAGTTGCGGGAGTTCCTGATTCATCAAGCATAGCACGAGCCATTTGTTGGATTGTTCTGTTCATTCTTTCAACAACTCCATTTTGCTGAGGAGTTCTAGCTGTAGAGAATTCTCTCCTTATGCCATGTTCATCACAGAAATCGAAAAATTCATTTGAAGTAAATTCCCCACCTCTGTCGGATCTGAGGCACTTAATTTTGTGACCTGATTCATTTTCAACCAAGGCTTTGAAGGATTTGAATTTTTCGAAAGCTTCATCTTTGTGCTTCATAAGTCCTAACCAGACAAACCTGGAGAAATCGTCAATAAATAATATCAAGTATTCCTCTCCTCTAGGTGTTCTTTTCCTGAATGGACCACATGTATCTGTATGTACTAGCTCAAGAGGCATGCTAGCTGATCCTTCCTTCTCTGGAAAGTTAGTCCTGGTTTGTTTTCCAAACTGACATGATCTGCATATGGTGTTGTCAGGAATTTTGATATCTGGAAGATCGCGAACTGCCTGATATTTGCATGCTTTCCTTATTTGTGAGAAGCTTAGATGTCCCAACCTTCGATGCCATAACCAGTGCTCTTCATCCTTGCTCAGATAGCATTGTTGTTGTCCTTCTTCAAATATGTACAGATTATTTGGAGTTCTTTTGCCTTTGAGTACTGTTTTACCTGTATCAAGATCACGAACAAGACATCCATTCGATCTGAAAATAACCTCGGTTCTTTGATCACACATCTGGCTGACACTTAGAAGATTATGCTTCAATCCATCAACATACAAAACATTTCCAGCTTTGACCTTTCCTTTTAACTGAGCAATGCCTTTTCCTTTTATAGTTGCAGGAGTATCGTTTCCAAAAGAGACTTTCTTTCCTTTTTCTAGAACAGAATAAGATTCAAGTTTTTCTTTATCACCTGTCATATGCTTCGAACATCCACTGTCAATGTACCATAGATTTTCCTGTCCCTCTGCATAAAATGCTATTCCACATCTTTCTGTTTGAGGTTCCTTTATTCTCCATGTTTTGGTGCTTGAGGCTTGCTCCTTTTTCTGCTGAAACCTGCTCCTGCATTCAGATTCTTCATGACCAAAGTTATTGCAAATAGAACATTCGACTTCATTTTCAAGAACCGAAAAGTTGTTATAGGTCCTTTTTGTCATCCCTGTCATACTTCTTTGTTTTTGAGCTTCCCTAGTCATGATTGTTTTATATGCAACACATTGAGCTGCTTTGTGACCAAAATTATGGCAAGAAAAGCATTGTCCATTGAAGAAGCTTCTGCGGTTATTGAATCTACCTGCCAACTGATTGTAATTTCTATTTTCATCTATTCTTGAACCAAACTGAGAAGATTTTACCTGTGGCTGGTTGTAGCTTTTGTTCACCCTTAAGATGGATTGCCCCTGATAGTTTCTGTTTGTATTTTGTCCCTGCTTTACCTGATTATCTTCATTGTTCTTCTGCTCATTTCTTCTTGCCGCATCAAGATAACTTTTTGAGGTGGATGCTTGAGAGGTTTCTCCATTGTAACCCAAACCTGTCTTGTTTAGAGGAGACCGCTGCACATTGATAATCTCATCCAAAGTTTCAGATCCTTTGACAAACTTAAGATTAATAGCTTTTGTTTTCTCAATTTCTTTTCTGAGACCAACAATTTCACCTTCTAGTTTTTCAATATGTTTTTCTTTTTCATCAATTTGAAATTGTAGAGTATCAATGATCACATTCTTTTCTTCTATACATCTCTTGAGTCTAGTAATTTCATCATAGAGGTTATTCACATCTACAGCATCCTCATAATCATCATCTTCAAATGCCATTAACAACTTATATTTATTACCTTGTTCATCTTCATCACTGTTTGATAAACCATCACTATCTTCATGGGTGTAGTAGCTTTTCTTATTTGCACTTTGTTTCTTGTTCCATCTTCCACAAGCAAAGCATTTGAAAGGTAGCTTACCTCTGAACCTTCCAGAACCCCTTTGAAGATTTCTGACAAAATTTGATTCTTCTTCCTCTTCTTCTGGAACATGGCTTGCTTCATAGTAATCTTCTTTGCCTGATGCCTTAAAAGCAGCTTCCCTTCTATCTGATGGACCTCCCTTTCTCATTTCATAAGCAGTTAGAATTCCATGTAGCTGAGACATAGTGAGAACACGGAGATTTTCCTTTTCTTCTATTGCAGATACTTTAGATTCAAACTTGGGGGATAATGACCTTAGAATCTTTTGAACTACTATAGCCTCTTTTATTTCTTCACCCAAATTTTTCATACAATTAACAATCTCATCTACCCGAAGAAAATAATTAGCAACATTTTCATCATTATACATCTTGAGAGTCTCATATTGAATCCTGAGAGTTTGAAGTTTAGCTTGTTTTACCTGTTCATCTCCTTCATAGCTCGTGACCATTTTGTCCCATATCTCTTTTGCTGATTTGAAGTGCATTACCTTCATGAATTCTGTTTGGGATATACTTCCTAATAGAGTACTGACTGCTTTTGCATTTGTTTCATACTTCTTTTTCTCAGCTGGATCTGTAGGAGTAGCTGAAGGAAAAGCATAGCCTGTTTCTACAATGTCCCAAACTTCTGTACCAAGAGATTGAAGATATGCAGTAACTCTTACCTTCCAATAATTGAAGTTTGTCCCATCAAAAATCGGTGGCCTGATTGATGCTTCTCTCTCGTAGTTGCTCATGATGAACGATCTACCTTCAAGCGATCAAGCTTCTCTGAAGGACCGGCTCTGATACCAATTGTTGGAAATAATACTGAGAGGGGGGGTGAATCAGTATTATCTAGCAATTTAATAAATCTTCCTTATTTGATCTTTGAATTATTTTAGCATATCAGTACCATAAAATAATGAGCATGAAAAACAGATAGTCACACCAAAGAACACAAGATGTAAGGTGGAAACCCAATGTGGGTGAAAACCACCTGCTGCAATATGTCTCTATCTTCTTTCAATTTAGAAACTTCTTTTACAATGATTTTGTACTGGTGCAGTCCTTTACCAGTACGCAGGCTGCAACCTGCAGAGAGCTACAACTCTCTCTCTCTCTCGTTTTCCAGTCTACTCCTGGAAGGGAGCTACAACCCCCTACTTCTTTTTATAAAGCATCAGATAATCAACAAGTACATAATAGATATAGATCACTACAGATATCAGATCAGCAACAACAAAACTAACCCAGAACACCTTATCAATAGAGAAATTCAATCAACAGAACATCTTAAAACAGAGACGCAGTTTTTCTTTCTGTGGCCTGCGACCAGACGCCGTTAACCTTCTGCTACTCTGCGTCCACACGCAGATATCCTTCTGCTCCACTGCGTGCCCACGCACTGTTCCTTTGACTGCTCTGCGTTTTGTTGCTTCAGGGACGCACCCAAAGATACTATCGCGCCGCGTCTTTCGCTACAGAGACGCACCTGAAAACACTATCGCGCCGCGTCCTTCTGCTTCAGAGACGCACCTGAACCTTGATCGCCCTCCGTCCCCACGCAGGTCTCTCTCTACTGTGCTGCGTCTCGGCGCACTTTCCCTTTACAGTACCTGCGTCCCGGCGCACTTTCCCTTCACTGAACCTGCGACCCTTTAGATATAAATGATATGAAGGCTTCAGGACAAACCCAAACAGTCAGATCTACAGATCTGATCATGCGCCATAGAGATCACAGTCCATTAGAAGATTCGCCCTCTTAGATCTGGACTAGATCTCACCAAATAAGATATTCAACCCAAGACAATTGCTCAATCCAAATGAACTCCTTTGCTTTATATAGGCAAGCTCCTCCCCAAAACATGGAACAATACCACGAGCCGACACCATAGAAACATAAAACCATCAGCTAGATACCACACAAGAAACCCCCACGTGCTTTTCTCTGCCTTGAAATGTGTGCACTGAGTAGACGCACCCCCTGAACGGCTGGCCGGCGTCCCTGGACGCGGGTTCTGCATGGTATACCTGCGGGGACGCACTTTCTGAACCGATTGCCTGCGTCCTTCTTAATTTTTCAACAACCTGAGACCCTTACCACTGGAGTTGCCATCAAGTACAACATCTGTAACATACAGTCATACCAGATAACATAATGCCAACAATCTTCACTAATGTCCAGGTTATCAGCATAGCTATAGAATAATTCGAGATGTTCCTCAGCTGTAACACCTTCAGTCCCAGTGAACTTAGGCATATATTTCTAATATTCTTAAGTAGGCATGGCATTCAAAGGAGTGGGTAGTATTAGAGGTCCATACCTAGCAGCTATGATTCTTTCCATTTTGGTGGGTTCTTGTGGATCTGCCATAGATGTGGTGGCTAAAAAGGTACTGGAAGTCTGAATGAAAAAGGGCTAAGGAGGGATTGATAAGACTAAAGGGGTATGATGGATAGGAGGTGAGGTTTCCTTTGGGCTTACAACAAAACGAGAACCTAAAGAATAAGGAGCTTTATGTATCTCTGATATTTTTTCTTCACTGCTAGTATTAGATGCTATACTCTCAACATGTATTTGTTCTATTGCAGGATTTTCTTGAAGAGATATAGAATATTGTTTAGGTTTACCTGAACTTGATGCTCCTTTCTGCAATGCCTTTCTTTCTTTGATGATCTTTTCAGGGTCAGGTACTAGATCAACTTGTGGCTTCTGAGGATTTCTCCGAGTATGCCTTCCAAACTGAGCCAGAATTATGGAGTGGAGTCACCAAGAGGTTCGTCCTCCAGTAGAGTCGCCAAATAGAAGATTACAACCAGAATAGTGTCTAGACTTTGTCTATCATCAAATATGGATCTGTGTCGTCTCCTAGGGAAGCTGAGCTTCAGTCTCCTCTCCTCGAAAATGGTGCCAATTTTGTTATCTCTCCAGGAAACTCTCCTAGGTTGTAGCTCGAAGATGCCTGGTAACATATAATCTTCAATATTGTTCTAGGAACTATTGGAATGGATGAAGGTTTGGATCAAGCCAGATAACCACTTCAACTTTGCTTTCACTCCAGACATGCATGAACACCCTCAGCTTGACAAGGCTTTAGACCACTAATGCTCAATAGTTTATAGATTCAATGGATAGATGGAGAATACTGACTGTACCAGTAGATGCATACATAAACATATAAGAGGGGTTGGCTACAGGAAGTAAATGAAACTTGCAAATCTAATTTATCAATGCAAAGATAAGATGATAGTTATCTGGCGTTAGACACGGAAGAAACGTGAATAACCAATTCAATTGTAAATCCAATTTATCAATGCAGAGATAATATGACAGTTATTTGGCATTAGACACAAAAGAAATCATGAATAGACCTATCCAAGTGCAAGCTTAGAACAAAAGATAAACGGACATTGAACATTTAACAACAAAAGAATATTGCATTACTGGAATGAAGATGAGAAGCTGCAAGGAACAGAGTATCTACAGTATCCAAAAGTTGAACCCTTGATCCATCTAACTTCCAGCCATTTATAAGCTTTTACAATGCTCTCGGGCTCTCTAGGGCTCAAGATGTCTTAATCTATCCCTTTGTCTTGTTGACTATTTGATGCCATAATTAGACATGCATGAGTACAGGGGCACCATTTCTAACCACCTCAGTAACTGATCCTGGTCACTTCATCGATCTGTTAGGTGGCTCAAACGTGCTAAGATGTTCCACGATCCTTTTTTGTTAATTCGGTTGCATCACGCTGCTGCTTTTTTCCCTTCTCGGCCATGCCTTCTATTATTTTAGTTCAACTGTCCAACTACCACAGACACTGACAAAACCAACGGCTTTCCTCTTTGGGTGACTGATGGGGAGCAGGGTACCAGGCATACAGGCTGTTGGATAAGATGAATCGACGGTCAGGATGGTGATCAAGCAGCGGAGGGCGAACCAAGGCGTTCAAGGACGAGGGCCATTGGATCAAGGGAAATGGACGATGAAGATCAAATGTAGGAGACCTAAAGTCGTGGCGGGAGCGGAATAAGTCTGAGTCGTCAGATCTCAGATGAGCAGATCGGATGACTATCGGGCAGAGGAGGTGCTCGGATGATAGCGCTCGTGGGTTTCGTTTGGGTGGTTATGGTTTTTATCGGGCGCTTATCGGGCGGTAAGTGGTAAAGGGTGGAGTCCACCCAATGCCACTCATTGCATGCCATGTAGCGGAGGAGGAGAGAGAAAACCACCTTTATCGGGCGGGTATTCCTCTCGCTAGTTGCCCGCGCGATAAGAGCGACAACCGTTAGATCTAGCGGGAGTGATCTAACGGTGAAGATTGATCGAGCATGTCTCGTCGATCGGGTGAAACGTGGGTTGTCAAATTGGTGGGGGGGGATCGACGGTGGAGGGACACGGAGGTACGGGATGTCCTCGAGAAATGTGTAGAGGGCGTGTATGGGCAGAAAGGTAAGGTTTTCAGGGTTTTTGGGTTAATTTACTTAAGGCTAAGGTGAAAGAGGGTTTCGTTATGATGTGAGGGTCGGGTTAGGATATGAGCGGAATAGAATGTAAGTAGAAGAGTAGGTAAATGGGGTGATGATGGCCCGTGTGGGAACTTCTCCATGAAAGAAAAATGGGCCATTTCCCTCCTTTGGCCTTCAAAATAGCAGCGCTGCACCTCAAGGCTAACAGGAGCCACTTTCCAGAGGGCTATGGATATAGCCTTTTCCAAAGGAATCCATGATTTCCTTGTGATATATCTTGATTGTTGGCATTATGATACAAGTATGACACAAGTGTTGTCCTTGATGGCAACTCTCTCAGATGAAAGATCACAGTATAGCAAGTAAACAGCAAGAATGAAGAAAGAAAGGTATATGCAAGTTCACTATATACCAAGTTGCGTATACACGCAGGTTCACTATATACAGAGTCGCGTATACGAAAAGGTATACAGAGGTTCACTATATACCAAGTTGCGTATACATGCAGGTTCACTATATACAAAGGCGTGTATATCGTACACACGCACTTTCACAGAAGGAAAGGCACGTACATGTCGGAAAACTAAGTTTTGGTCTGTGGTATTTGGACCATGGTATTTTGGTATTGGTCCATGGTATTTGGTCCGAGGTATTGACCCCAGGTATTGGGTCCAAGGTATCGGTCCTACATGGTTTTGGACCATGGTATTGAGAGAGGCCTAAACCTATATAAGGAGAAGAAGATCATTAGGCCAAAGGGCAAGTGTGCAAGTGACGAATATATGATGAAGTGTGAGATCTAGTATGCAAGTTATCGGTATGTGATGCTTTGTTAAGGATGCACCTATGTGGCGAATGAAGGTTGATGGACTGGGATCATGAATAGTTCAGATCTGAATACTGACGCATGTCTTATCCTTTATATCTAATGATTTGGGTATATCTGAAGTAGAAAATTGCAGCGAAGGTATAAGTAATTATTTTTAGATCTGTATGCTGGTTCCCTTTGGTGAAAGGGCGTATACACGCTGGTTTAACACAGCCAAGTAGCGTATACATTATGAGATTTGATATTTGAGGTTGTTGTTGGTTCTAGTGGTTGTTGCAGAGTTCTAGGTTCTGCTCTGTGTTCTAGTGACTGTGTTTTGACGATAGGGTTTCAGTGATTCAGTTGTTGGGTGATTCAGAGATTGATGATGCATATATAGTTGATGGTCATATTGCAATGGTGATTGATTTTGTATTGATGGATCCAGTATGAAAATTTATGAAACGTGGTCCCTGGAAGAAAAGAGAAGGTCGTAGCCTTCTGTAGGCCGGCGCCTACGTACTAGTAAATATATTGGCTAGTACAAGAGCTAGGGGGTTGTAGCTCCCTTCTAGTAGAAGTTGGAGAATGAGAGAAGGTTGTAGCCTTCTGCAGGTGGGTGCCTGTGTACTGGTATGAGTCTATGCCAGTACAAGATTGTAAACATGTTTTTCTTATCTTAAAGAAAACAACAACAAGTGGTTTTTGTCTCGCATTGGGTTTCCACCTTATATCATGGTGTTCATGTGTGTCTCTTATGTGTGATGATCTTTTATGTTCTTACTACACCTGGTTACTATTTATATGGTTAATGATGTTCTGATGCATTGATTAAAGATTAACATATGTTGAATTAATTGAATCATAAGTTTGTTGGATATACGCTAGTTTCATTAAACACAGTTGCGTGTACACGCGAGTTTCCTTAACTGAAGTAACATATATGAATCTGATTATGGAAATGAAAAATTATTGATTTGCTAATACTGATTCACCCCGCCCCCTCTTAGTATTATTTCCAACAATTGGTATCGAAGCAACTCCTTCAGAAGAAGCTTGAGCACTTGAAGGAAGATCCATCAAAATCAGTAATCAAGAAAGAGAGGGATCCATCAAACCACCAATCTTCGATGGGAGCAATTTTGTTTATTGGAAGATAAGAACCACAGCCTATCTACAATCGCTTGGAACAGATATTTGGGAAATCGTGGAAGGAGGATATACATTTCCATCAGTAATTCCTATAGATATGGCAGGTAGAAAGCAATATGAAATCAATGCCAAAGTTGTTACTATCTTATTGGGAAGTTTGTCAAAATCAGAGTTTGTCAAGGTCATGCAGCTCAAATTAGCCAAAGAAATATGGGACAAAATCATTCTAAGCTACAAAGGAGATGCTCAGGTAAAACATGCTAAGCTTCAAACTCTCAGAATTCAGTATGAAACTCTTAAGATGCATAATGATGAAAGCATAGCTAATTACTTCCTACATATAGATGAGATTGTCAATTGTATAAAGAATATGGGTGAAGAAATTAGGGAAGTTGTCTTAGTTGAGAAATTTTTGAGATCCTTGTCTACTAAATTTGAACCCAAAGTGTCTGCCATAGAAGAAAAGAAGGATCTGCAGAATATCACTATGATGCAGCTTCACGGAATCTTAACTGCTTTTGAAATGAGAAAAGGAGGACCATTAGATATGAGAGAAGCCACATTTAAAGTATCAACAAAGGGAAAAGAAAAACTCAATGAATCAGGATACATTTCAGAAGAAGAATATGAGGTAAATTTTTTCAAGAAGCTTCAACGGGGATCTGGAAGGTTCAAAGGTAAGCTACCTTTCAAATGTTTTTCTTATGGTAGAGTTGGTCATTACGCTGCTAGATGCCCTCATAACAAAGGAAAGATGTCTGAAGAAGGTAATAGAAGTTATTATACTCATGATAATAGTGATGACTTATCCAATAGTGATGAAGATAATCAAGAAATTAAACTTCTCATGGCATATGAAAATAATGATGTAGAAAAAGAAGAAGTTACCAGATTAAAAGTTTAGCTAGAGACAATAACCAGAGTAAGGGAGTAGCTGCAGGATGTAGTAAAAGATCAGAGCATAACAATCCAGAGACTTGAATCTAAGATCCTCTCTCTAAAAGAAGATCTTGAAGAATCAAAGAAGCAGAATGAAGAAGCTCTTGAAGAACAAGAACATGAAGTGCTCGAATTAAGGCAACAAGTGGAAAGAGGAAGAAAAGTTGAAGAAAACATAAAGAAGCAATATTTGGAAAAGGAAGAACAACATCAGGTTGAGGTAAATATCTTAAAAGGTAAATTAGAAGAAAAGGATAAACTGTTACGATTTCAAGACAGTACTAAGATTTTGGATGATATTCTTAGTAGTCAAAGATCCCCTGCTATCAAAACTGGTCTTGGTTTTTATGAAACTATTGAAGGTGAATCTAGCTCACAAGGTGAGGCAAGGAACTCTAATGCAAAACCTGAAATTCTCAACAAGGAGATAAGAGGTCAACCCCAGCAACAACCAAGGAAAGAAATTCTTCAAAGAAAATATTTTTCTCCTAACTGTGGAAGTGATAGATGGTTATTTCCTCTGATGAATAATGTTGAATGTTATGAATGTCATAATCTTGGACATGTTGCAGCCAGATGCAGAAGTAGAATGGTTCAAGACTATCACACAGAAAGATCATCACGTTCCAGGTACTTTAAGGGATATTGTTTTGCTTGCAATATGTTTGGTCACAAAGCTATTGATTGCAATAAAAGGAATATGAAACATGTAAGATGTTATGCATGTAACAAGTTTGGACATAAAGTAAAGGAATGCAAGAGCAAAATTCGGACACCAAAGCAAAAGGAGCATACATCATCTCAATCCCAGGTATTGAAGAAGACAGAATTATTGTCAAAAAGATGTGGCATAACTCAGTTAGCAGACATAACAGACCCAAGGGAAGCTGAAAGTGTAAACCTTAAGTATTCCAATTTGCATACGCAGCTATTATGAAGAGAAGTCGCATATATACGCGAGTTAGAGGCTGCATAGTTGCATATATTGTGCTCTGAAGAAAAAGCAGCATGACAGACTCACGAAAAGAAGTCTGATATGGTTTGGTCATGGTATGTGTTGGTTGGCACAAGTTCAGGGGGAGCATATGCTTCGAATAATGCATTGTTGGCATTATGGTTAGAAGTCTTTGGTGATGATGCTTATGTGGCTAAATGATACATCTTGCTACTTATTGTTGGTTGGCCAAGAGAATGGTATTGCAGGTTATAGGTCTGGATGCTGGTGACAGATGCTTATGGTGCATATCATATATGGTATATGATAGTTTTTGATGACTATTATGGTCTTGTTTAGATTGCTGGTCATTGTTATAAAAGTCATGTATATCATTTGATTTAAAGGTCATGAAAATACCTAATTTGTAACCCCACTTTGCATGGGGAGGATGATGTAATAATGTCTATTTCAATCATGTATAAACATTGGGTATATCCCCACTTGGTTGGGTGGATGAGTCAAAATGGTGTATCCCCACTTGGTTGGGAGATTGATGTATGTATGAGTCATTGGTGATAGGAAGGTCATACTCACTTAGTTGAGTTGTAAAGTCATGTTATTCTTTTGAAAAATATTTTTGCATACTCGGCATGTGCTCAGGGGGAGCATGAACGGATTGATACATCTTAGCATGTACAAAGGGGGAGCTCAATCAGAGATTTCAGCATGTACTCAGGGGGAGTATGGATAGTAGAATGTATATCAAGGGAGAGAATATCTTGGTTTTCCCTTTGCCCTTGATGTCAAAGGGGGACAGTGACTTGGTGTGGTTGTTGCCATCAAGTCCAAAGGGGGAGATTGTTGGCATTATGATACAGGTATGACACAAGTGTTGTCCTTGATGGCAACTCTCTCAGATGAAAGATCACAGTATAGCAGGTAAACAACAAGAATGAAGAAAGAAAGGTATACACAGGTTCACTATATACCAAGTCGCATATACACGTAGGTTCACTATATACAAAGTCGCGTATACGAAAAGGTATACACAGGTTCACTATATACCAAGTCACGTATACACACAGGTTCACTATATACAAAGGCGTGTATATCATACACACGCACTTTCACAGAAGGAAAGGTGCATACATGTCGGAAAACTAAGTTTTGGTTTGTGGTATTTGGACCATGGTATTTTGGTATTGGTCCATGGTATTTGGTTCGAGGTATTGACCCCAGCTATTGGGTCCTTGGTATCGGTCCTATGTGGTTTTGGACCATGGTATTGAGAGAGGCCTAAACCTATATAAGGAGAAGAAGATCATTAGGCCAAAGGGCAAGTGTGCAAGTGATGAATATCTGATGAAGTGTGAGATCTAGTATGCAGGTTATGGGTATGTGATGCTTTGCTAAGGATGCACCTATGTGGCGAATGAAGGTTGATGGACCGGGATCATGAATAGTTCAGATCTGAATACTGACGCATGTCTTATCCTTTATATCTGATGATCTGGGTATATCTGAAGTAGAAAATTGCAGCGAAGGTATAAGTAATTATTTTCAGATCTATACGCTGGTTCCATCTAGTGAAAGGGCATATACACGCTAGTTCGACACAACCAAGTAGCATATACATTATGATATTTGATATTTGAGGTTGCTATTGGTTCTAGTGGTTGTTGCAGAGTTCTGGGTTCTGCTCTGTGTTCTGGTGACTGTGTTTTGACGACAGGGTTTCAGTGATTCAGTTGTTGGGTGATTCAGAGATTGATGATGCAGATATAGTTGATGGTCATATTGCAGTGGTGATTGATTTTGTATTGATGGATCCAGTCTGAAAATTTATGAAACATGGTCCCTGGAAGAAAAGAGAAGGTCGTAGCCTTCTGTAGGTCAGCGCCTACGTACTAGTAAATATATTAGCTAGTATAAGAGCTAGGGGGTTGTATCTCCCTTCCAGTAGAAGCTGGAGAACGAGAGAAGGTTGTAGCCTTTTGCAGGTGGGTGCCTGTGTACTGGTATGAGTCTGCACCAGTACAAGATTGTAAACAAGTTTTTCTTATATTAAAGAAAACAACAATAGGTGGTTTTTGTCCCGCATTGGGTTTCCACCTTATATCATGGTGTTCATGTGTGTCTCTTATGTGTGATGATCTGTTATGTTCTTACTGCACCTGGTTACTGTTTATATGGTTAATGATGTTCTGATGCACTGATTAAAGATTAACATATGATGAATTAACTGAATCATAAGTTTGTTGGATATACGCTAGTTTCATTAAACACAGTTGCATGTACACGTGAGTTTCCTTAACTGAAGTAGCGTATATGAATCTGATTATGGAAATGAAAAATTATTGATTTGCTAATACTGATTTACCCCCCCCCCCAAAGTATTATTTCCAACATTGATGATATTACTGTTTTCTCAAAATCAGACAATCAACATCTAGATCATCTAAGGCAGGTCTTTATAAAATGCAAAAAGTATGGCATCTCCTTGAACCCCAAGAAATCTTTATTTGGATTGGAAGAAGGGAAATTGTTAGGGCATATCATTTCTAAAGATGGCATAAGAATAGATCCTGCAAGAATTGAAGCCATCTTGCTGATACAACACCCTAGGAATATCAGAGAACTACAAGCCTTTTTAGGAAAGATTAACTTCCTTAGAAGATTTATTTCTAACCTAGCAGAGTTAATTAGGGCACTAAATAACATGTTGAAAAAATATTTGACCTTAAGTTGGACTGTCGAAGCTAAGAAATCATTTGAAGACATCAAGCTAGCCTTGACAAAAACCCTGGTATTAGTCAGTCCCAAATTTGATAGGGATTTCATTTCTTTTTCCTTTGCTTCTGAGCATACAATAGCTGCAATTTTATTGCAAAAAAATGACCAAGGATATGAACAGCCCATTGCTTTCTTTGGCAAAGCCTTGAGAGACGCTCCCTTAAAATACAACATAATGGAAAAACAAGCATTGGCTTTAGTCAAAGCTATCAAATATTTTAGGGTATATATTTTGTATTCTCATATAGTAGCCTATGTTCCCAATTCTGTAGTCAAAGACATCCTAACTCAGGAAGGTCCTGATGGGAAAATGGATTTCTACTATCTTAGAGTATGATATAGAGATCAAACCCACAAAGTTAATCAAGGGCCAAGGCTTAGCCAAACTTATGGCTAAGTCGAACTATCAGGCCTTAGACATAAACTTTATTGCTGCACTAGATGAAGGAGAGGAGATGGCGACTCCACGGATCAGTCAAGCCTTTGAGGAATCACCATGGTATGCTGATATCATTTACATTGTACTAAATTTACAGGCTCCTCCTAGATTATCTATAACAAAAGGTAGGTTTTTACAAATGAAATCCTTGAAATTTTGTATATGTGATAATGCTTTGTTTTAGAAAGATCATGAATGAATTCTCCTTAATTGTTTGATAAAAGATGAGCCTGACAAAGTTCCACAAGACTTTCATGCAGGTGACTGTGGTGGACACCTCTTTTACTGAACCACTGCAGATAAGATCTTAAGGGCAGGTTTCTACTGGCCAACTTTATTCTCGAATCTCAAGAGATTTGTGACCTCTTGTCACAAGTGCCAAATTTTTGAAGGGAAAAGAAAACTTCTACCATTAGCCCTTAAACCAATCACTGTTGAAGTACCTTTTCAACAATGGGGCTTAGACTTCATTGATGAAATTCACCCACTCTCCTTTGCCCAACATAAGTGGATCCTCACAGCCACAGATTATTTTACAAAATGGATAGAGGACATACCTTCAAGGCAAGCCACAAACATTGTTATCATTAACTTGCTTGAAGCCAACATTCTGTCTAGATTTGGATGCCCAACCAAGCTCATTATTGATAATGCAACAGCTTTTAAATGCAATCAAATGATAGAATTCTGCGATAAGTATCACATCACCCTAGGTCATTCTACAACCTACTACCCTCAAGGAAATGGGTTGGAAGAATCTTCAAACAAAAGCATGGTGAACATTATTAAGAAGTTACTGGAAGATAATAAGAAAACATGGAACAAGAAGTTAGTCAAAGCCTTATGGGCTGACAGACTGACTACCAAAAAGTCAATTGGTACATCTCCCTATCAGCTAGTTTATGGCATGGAAGCTATTTTTCCATCCTCTTTGGGAGTACCAGTGATGAAGATGCTCCAAGAACTGCAATCTAAACCAAATGATATTCAGAGGAGAATTAACTAGACTATTCATCTCCAACAAACCAAAGAAGAGGTCTATATCAAATCTCAAGTTGTGCAGGAAAAGATCAAAAAGATTTTTGATAGAAAGACCAAGGCAGATGATTTCTACTTAGGTGATAAAGTACTCAAGTGGGACTCGAGGAGGGAAGATAAGGGTAAACATGGAAAATTTGATTTCCTATGGAATGGCCCCTATATCATTTATGCTTACAGAGGGAACAATGCTTTCTTCCTTAAAGGACTAGATGGTACTGAAGAAGGAGGAGGACCAGTGAATGGTCGAATGCTCAAACATTACATAGAACCTAGTTACTAATTGTTATTTCCCATGTGTGTATATTTTATTTTGAAAAAGTCTAGTTTGGATTGGATGGTAAACCTTTAGAGTTGAAGCTCAGAGAGAAGGCCCTAAGCTTTTAAGGATTTATTATCATAAGTATGAATAAAGCAGGTTGAAAGGTGACAAATCACAAGGTAACTAAAGTCAAAATTCCAAGGCTACTGATCTCAAAGTTCTTGACATTTCACAAGGAAATGCCATCCCCAAGTGGAGCCACTGTTAGGTTCCTATACCAATAGGAGTCATAATTTTGAATGGCTAAGGTTAAGCCTTGTAATATGTACATACCTTTGCTTTCTGCAAATGTTTTCCATATTGAAAAAATAAAAAATGAAAAGAGGGTATGTCCTAAAAGAAAAATCAAAGGACAAAAAGAATAAGAAAAGGTCCAAAAAAGTGAAAAATATGAACCCCAAAAACAAAAGACCATGAAAGTGTGCAAGTCAAAATGCCACTACTATTTACTTTTATGCACAATAATGATGGTGTGCAGCTTGTTATTCATGTCACAATCCATGGTAATCAAGCTATTTAATCTTGATTATGCCATGATTTAAATTTCATGCTGATAGTTAGAGAATAAAATATGACCAAACTGTTTAATCTTGGCAGATCATTAGATTAGGTAGAGTAAAATAAAAGGAGCTCATCAGTTTAATCTGAGCCCTTTGATGTAATAAGGTTAGATTTATTTGGTTTACTATTGTAAAGAAAAAGAAAAATATTTGATAAGGGTGTGCTAGCTCAAATGCACCCTAATAAGGTGAAGAAAAAATGGTAGGATGAGTAGATGGGTAAGTAGAAGAAAGGTCGCAGAAGTATGATGATTGATTAGATAAAAGAACATTTATCATCTTTCAACATGTATTTCAAATGTGAATGGGAAACTAGGCATGCAAATGGATTTCAAATTCAATTAATTAACTTCCTTCATTCATCTCACCTTTTACTTAACTAATTTCCCATAATAAAGTTCAAAGTGCTCCAAAAACTTTTAAGTCAAAGAGGCTCAGAGCATTTCTCTGACTTCTGGAGGGACCGGACCCTCAGCTCAATGACTTATGGATACCAAGTACCAAATTCCCCTCATAAAACTTCATCCCCCCTTCATTTCCCTAAAAAAACCCCTTTTCCTAAGGTTAAAACACTATTTTCCTAGCGAAAGTAATTACCCCCATATAAAACCCCTTTTTTTCCCAAAAAACCTACTAAAACACATTACCCTAAGTATTAATGTTAATATGTGAAAAGCATTTAAATCACGAAAAAGCATTTGCTTAGTGTGTTGTCTCCCTTTTCCACCCATTTCATATTGAATTCCAACTTTTATATATTAATTCCTGAAAACCCACTATTCCATATATATTTAACTCCTCTATATAAAATAACCCCACTCATTAGTTTAGTTATAAACTATATTACTACCCCTTATCCCTAAAAAAATATTAAAATCCTACCCTCAGTCATTAATCCCACCTTAAACCCATCATTAACCCCGATACCGCCCCACTTAAGTGCCCGCTGGGCCCCTCATTAACCATCCGCGCGCAATCGCACCGTGACCACCATCCGATCTAAAGGTCCAGATCCAACGCCCCAGAAACCATTTCGGGCGGGATCATCCACTGGATGATACACGACCAAAAAAGAAGTTTTCCACGAGACTGCCCTAGCGACGTGTCAGTCACTGAGTGGAATCAGACGACCCCTCCCAAAAACCACCCGACGCCCATAAGTGGTGCGAAATTAACTGCTTACCACCTCCCTGCTACACGAAAAAATGACCATTGTTCACCTTGTACCCGACAAAACTGACTTTTTGCGCATAAAGCCAAAAACCCCAAAAATGTCTTTTTCGCTGAATTTCTACCTGCAAGCTTCTGTACGCATGGACGACACCTGCAAAACATCAAAGCTATCAACCCACGTGCAAATTTTGCTCCAGACAACGCCATAGATCACCCAGTTAACCGTGCAGCTTCCACAAGCACCCTTCGACCAATTGCAGCTACCAGTTATCCTACTCAGAGTCCATTTGCCTCAGTTTTAGGTACTTAAACCCAAATTCACCAAGTTTCATGTCAATTTCAAGTTAGACCATGCGTTGAGTATTTTGTTAAACTTGAAACTTAATTAAAACTACTCCAATAGACTCCATACTGCACCTTGCTGGATACTCAAACCCTGAAACTACCAAACTACCTCTGAAAACCCCAATTCAACCTTGAGCAGGCAAAATTCGAATCCACAAGAACCGAATTATGGCTGCCCCTACTGCATTGAATGTGAGACCCATCACCATGCCCCATTTGGACCTAGACCACCTTCCCTTAGCTAATAGAGATTTCCAGATAAAAGATACCTATGTCATAGAGCTCTTGCTCAAGGTACATTGCCAAAGTAGAGACATGTTCTTAAACCATGCTGATGAGATTGGCCTTTGGGAGTCAAATTTTCCCAAATACCAGTTCCCCCAAGTCCACATTTTTCCTGAGATTGTACATATTTGTTATGCTTGCTATGTCCCCAATCATAGAACCATCATGGTTCATGACCAGAAAGTCCTTTTCACCATCACTCCTGAGTCCATCAATGAGATGCTACAGCTCCAACCTGGCCAAAACTTGACTCCCCTCTCAATTGGAGACCTGTTGGACTTATATCCCAAACTTAGTTCTGAAAGATTGGCCCAATTGATCCAAACCTTCATCATAGAAGAGAAGTATACCCCCAAAGACCCCCCTCCATATGTACCAACTATATTTTCTCCTTGGTGCAGAAATATTATATCCATAATATCTTGTGTTTTGGGTTACTCCACTATTGAGTACATTGATGAAATCATCATGGCTTTCATGTCCATCTATACCCCAGGACAACCTCCTGCAACCATTTATGACTTTGCCACATTCATAGCTGATAGAATGCATGAGCAGTTTACAAGAATGGGAAATGAAAGGGTTTTTAAGTACTCCTCAGTACTATACCACATGTTCCTTTACTTCCAAGTAGATAAATTCCCACTTACCTTGCAAAAGTTGGACACCAAGGGCCAACCAAGATCAGTCATCTTCTGGATCCCATTGATTCATCAATATTCCCCCCCCCCTATTCATATAATGAATTCATAGATTCATTTGTCCATCCTGTGATGACCATGCTCACTGGAACCCCTCCACCAAGAATCCGTCCTAAGGTAAGGAGAGTCCTTCATCTAAACATCAATCATCAGGTGGGAGATTGGTACTTATACCAAAACCACATTGAAATCAAGATTTATGGGTGCTAGCTTGCCCCATACAAACTACCCAAATATCTCCCAATGAGGTTGTTTTCCCTAGAGTACTATAGGCAGATAATAAATTCAGATGAGGTAAAATTTGTCAAAGCCAAAAAGAAAGCCCAGCTCAAGATCAAAGACCAATTGGGTCCTTTTATTTGTAATAGTAGAGAGGCTGGAAAGGAGGCCAACCTGATCCTTCAGAGGCTAAGATTAAAACAAAGCTTCATATGGAGATATGATCCCTTGGATTTCATCTGCAAAAGAAGGCAGAAAAACAAGATGGCTCCCTATATCCATCACCGTATCCCTAAGATAGAAAAGCATGCCAACCAATTGCAATGGGTAGAAAACACTTTAGAGGACAAGGACAATACTAAAGTTGCTGTGGAAAACACATTATTAGATCTAGAAAAGAAACTTGATGACAATTCATTTTTGTAGGTACCACCTTAGGAAGGGACAATGAGCACTCCCCCTATCATGTAGACTCCTCTGAATGAGGAGAAAAATCCCAAAAGGGGCAGGGAGGAAGGATCAAGTTCAAGGACGCAAGCCTTCAATGTTCAAAATGAAAGAGGCCAAAGAAAAAGGCCTAGACTCAATCTTGTGTTAGAACAGGAAGACACCGAGGGCTCAGTTGAAATAACTGATTCTGAGCCAAAAATGAGGAAAGGTACTACTCCTTCAGAGGAAACACAACCCCCATCATCCTCAAGAACCCAGATGATACAGAGACAAATAAGTGCAGAGGCCTCATATTCAGCAGGCCAGGAGACCAGGATAAAAGTATCAAAGATAAATTCAAAGAAATAAAAATGAGGAATGAAAGGTTGAAAACTAAGACATATGCTTAGCTTTTCAAACTTTCTACTCCAAGTCAGAATAGATTGATGTCAGCCTTTGACATCAAAGAGTCAGAATAGATTGATGTCAGCCTTTGACATCAAAGAGGGGAAGATGTAGGTGTCCTTCATTCAACCAACTATGTAGCAACCAAAGGCACCCACTGACTATAAGAAAGTTGATTTTGAGGTGTTGGCTAAGGATATTCACCTTGTGGACCAAATAGAGTTTCACAAGCAGGCTGGAGAAATGATCTACTCCACCTTGACAGGGAAGTCCATAGTTGTTCATCAACTGCAAAGTTCCCTGAACAACATCTCAGCTCAGTATCAGCTTGAACAGGCTTCATCACAAGCCAAGGATAACAGAATCAAGTCTTTGGAAGACTTGATCATAGAGATGGGACATGATCCCAAAGATATCAAAGAAGCAGAGGAGTTAATAAAATAGAAGAAAAGGGACATTTCTTCATTAAAGAAGAAACTAAAGATACCCTCCTTGCATCATCCACAAACACAGGAGGTGTTACAGTCTCAAACTCAGCATGAGGACTTAATGGATTTAGTCCTCAAGCTGAATGATCAGTTGAGGAGCACGGAGAAGGAATTGGATGCCTTAATCCAATTGAAGCAAGGTGAAGTAGGGACCACACCAACAATTGTAATCCCTACAGTGACTACTGCAGTACCATCTACATTGGCAGCCACATTGGCTCCAAAAATGCCTATAGTCATTGCCTCGCCCATCACCACTGCAGCATCTACATCAGCAACTTCTATGACAGCAACAGATGAAGTAGGCAAGCTTATTCATGCCATGGAAGAAATGTCTATTCAGAAAAACGAGATAAACAAGCTAAAGGAACAGGTGGCAAGCTTAGAAACAGACTATAAGCTTGCCAAGATTATGCAGAAAGAGGAGGAACAAAAGGCTGCCAGGATAAAGGAAAAGCTCAAGTTAATGGAAAGAGAGTTGACATTAAAGGAGTCACTTGGAGAAGCCAAGGAAACACTGTGGGCCAATATCATTGACTCTGTCAATGATATTTTGCCATCCATATAGGTCATCTTTGAGCAGATTGATCTCATAAGATTAATAATAGAGGCTATTGAAAAAGTAAAGATAGAATTAGGCAATAGGCCTAGAGATGCTACTAGACTCATCCAGTTCTTAAATTCAAAGAACAAGTACCAACTACAGGAACTGGAAATTGAAGATAGGACTGCCACTATTCTGGAGGTAAAGAAAGTCCTCACCAAGAGGGACCTTATGCATAAGTTAGAGGAAAAGAACAAGAAATGCAAATAGTCGTTGACAGGTTCATGGCTAAGTTTGATAAGCTGAAGGAAAATGGATGACCTAATCCCTTAGTCATTCATGATAAACTTATGGAACAAGGAGATTACAACGATAAACTCAGGGATGTAGCTAGACAGCAACTGGCTCCTTCACAGGTTTCAGGAGTACCAACAGGAAAGGTACTGTACAGTGCTTTTGAAAATCTATTTTACCTCCAGCATGAGGTAAAACATCTCTTTGTAAATAAGCCTTCATTTTCCAAATACACTGAAGAAGATGAAACTTACCAGAGAATGTTGAGTATCCAGTTACCAACAGATCAAGAATGGGAAATATTGATTGACTTACTATAGCAGAACATAGTCAAAGGTAAAGCACACAGTCAATGAGGTAAAAGAGCATCAGGGTCAAATTAGTAACAGGGTCAAAGATTATCTGTGTCAAAGAGTATCAATATAGAAGACAAAAGCCTTTGGCTAGCACAGAGCATTAGCAACCATAAACTTCCAGCTAAACCACAATAAAAGGAACAACAAGAAGACAGTTCAATAGCTGTCACTATCTTCCTACAAGAAGATATTTTGAACTTCCTAGATTAATTCCAAAGTTAGTTTGGGATATTTTGTAAAAACATTTTGTATAAATACTTCATAAATCAAAGTATGTAAGGTGGATTCTTATACTTCCAATAGAATTTTGTTCAAAGAATGTAAAATCTTTTGTATCACTGACATGTCCAGCGTGTTGGATTGACGATTAAAGATCAGATATTGTAGGTTTTAACCCCGTACAGAAATTACCTGCATACGAATTCTAAAACACAGAAAATAAACAATGCGAGAGCATAACACATCAAACACATATACACAGAGATTTTCCCCTGGATCCCAAAACCGGTACTACCTGCTTGGTTTTTCATTATTTCCCTTTCAATGTTACAATACATATTTATACATGCCAAAGCATCCAATACCATGGACCGAAAACCATCGCGTCCAAAACCATGGACCGAAAACCATCGGATCCAAAACCATGTGCGAAAAATATACACAAAACCATAGGTAGGTCCGCCCAACCTAATATAGGGTTAAAAACAAAAATTTTCCAGGGCACTGTCCCAGACCCCATAGAGTGGGGTTACCTGCACCCTTCAAACCCCCTATGACTCCCCCCACTACGCAATCGGCACAACGAAGTGGGGGCTCCGCTCCCCTTCTAACACCCTAGTTAATTACGTGGGCTAGTCGTGGAAAGAATATAACACAACCCAACATTATCCCACTTGTTGTTTTATTTCCACAGGGGGCCACAAGAGTGCTTAGTCATTTATCCAGCGCTGCAACACCCATTGTTTCTCTACACTAAGAGAACTTCTTAGAGCTCACAGATTTTGTTGATGCATCTACAGTATTCTTCAAAGTGTCCACCTTTACCAGCAACACCTTTTTGTCTTTTATCATATCCCTCACAAAGTGATACTGAACATCAATGTATTTTGTCTTTGAATGATATGCAGGGTTCTTTGCCAAGAAAATTGCACTTTGGCTGCCACAGTCTATCCTTATAGCTCCCTGTACTAACACCATACTTGAACATAATCTCTGCAACCAAACTACTTCCTTGCTTGCATGAGTGGATGCCATGTATTCTGCCTCTGTAGTTGATAGTGCCACTACAAATTGTTTCTTACTCATCCAATTGACCACACCTCCAAATAGGTTAAACACATACCCACCTGTAGATCTTCTCTGATCCAGATCTCCAGCCGAGTCTGCATCAACAAAGCCACAAATATCGAACACTCTGTCCAATCCTGGTCTTCCTTGGTAGCACAAACCATAATCACTAATGCCATGCAAATACTTGAAAACCCGCTTCACTGTTGTCCAGTGCTCCTTCCCTAGTTTTGACATAAACATGCTCAATACTCCCACTGCATGTGCAATGTCTGGTCTAGTATAGACCATCGCATACATCAGGCTACCGACTGCACTTGCATGTGGAACATGGGACATGTCCTCTTCCTCTTCTTGTGTCTTGGGACACTGTTCAACAGATAAATTTACACCTACGAGAATATGAACCTTCACCCGTTTACTATCCTGCATATTAAACTTCCACGATATTATCTCGACATACTTCCTCTTGTTTAACCAAAGCTTCCTCTTTGTCCAATCTTTTTTAATTTCCATGCCTAAAATATATTTTGCAGCACCAAGATCTTTCATGTCGAATTTGGAGGACAAATGGGTCTTCAAATCCTGGATAATTTCTTTGTCATTTCTAACCAACAACATATCATCCACATACAAGACTAGATAAATAAAATGGTCACCAATTAATTTAAAATACACACAATGATCTGCTTTGCTTCTGGTGAAGCCAAGTCCCCGTATAAATGTATCAAATTTCTGATACCACATCCTTGGTGATTGTTTTAACCCATACAAAGACTTCTTTAACTTGCATACCAGTTCTTTCTTACCCTTCATCGCAAAGCCTTCAGATTGCTTCATGTATATCTCCTCTTCCAGATCCCTGTGAAGAAATGTTGTCCTCACATCCATCTGTTCTACCTCAAAATCAAAAGCAACAGCAATAGATAAAATTAATCTAATAGAAGTTACCTTGGCAACGGGAGAAAAAATATCACCAAAATCAATTCCCGACACCTGGGAATAAGCTTTTACTACCAACCGAGCTTTGTATTTCTCCACCTTTCCTTCTGCATTTGTCTTCTTCTTGAACACCCATTTGCTGCCAATGGGTTTCCTTCTAGCCAGCAACTTCACCAAATCCCAAGCCTCGTTTTTCTGCAAAGATGCCATTTCATCAACCATGGCCTCTTTCCAGAGTTTTCAATCCTCTGAATCTACTGCTTCCTTCAAAGTTATGGGATCATCATTAGTAATAGATAAAGAAAAATTTGAACAGAAAGTAGATGGACTATACCTTTCTGGCTACCTTCTTTCTCGAACTGATCTTCTCACACCCGGAGTTTGTGGCTCTTCATCTTTTGATTCCTCCTCTGCTATAGAGTCTGATTCTTCCTCCTTTAGCTCAAACTCTATCTTCTCAGGTTCCTTTGGTTGGAATTCATGTTTAATAACATCTTTTACCTCTCTAAACACCACATATTGGTTGTACACAACCTTTCTTGTTACTGGGTTCCAAAGCTTATAACCCTTTAAACCATCCTTATACCCAATAAAGATTCACTTTTCAGATTTACTATCCAACTTGGTTCGTTTCTCCTTTGGAACATGTACATATGCATCACATCCAAATACCCTTAGATGTGAAAGAGAGAGTTTCTTACAAGTCCATACCTCTTGTGGAGTCTTATCCTCCAACGCTGATGAAGGTGATCTATTGACCAGGTAACATGCTGTCTCCACTGCCTCTGCCCAGAATTCCTGTCCTAACCCAGCACCACTGAGCATGCTTCTTGCCCTTTCCATCAACGTCTTGTTCATTCTTTCTGCAACTCCATTTTGCTGAGGTGTATATGGAGTAGTCTTCTGCCGTGTTATACCACACTTCTTACAGAATTCTTCAAATTCCTTACTGAAAAAACTCTCCACCGTTATCTGTCCTCAACACCTTTATCTTCTTCTCTGTTTGGTTTTCCACTAGAGCCTTAAATTCTTTAAACCTGTCAAAGACTTCAGATTTCTTCTTAAGGAAATATATCCATGTATTCCTTGAGAAGTCATCTATAAATGATACATAGTACATAGACTTACCCAGTGATGGAACCTTCACAGGTCCAAACACATCACTGTGCACAAGCTCTAATATCTATTTTGCCCTCTTACCACCAGAGGGGAAACTCACCCGATTCTGCTTCCCATATACACAATTTTCACAGAAATCAAAATCCAAAGAGCTATTATTCATACCTTCTACCATACCTTTACCATGAAGTATTCGAAGGCCGTTCTCTCCAATATGTCCAAGCATTTGATGCCACAACATGGTCTTCTCTCCAGAGACCACTAGATTTTCTGCTCCACTTTCAGGAACCACAGAACTATTGCACCCGTCAACAACAGTGCTACCTTGCAGCTTGTACAAAGTTCCAATTTGAACTCCCCACATCAATACCAGTGCCCCCCAAACCATCTTGCAGGTATCCTTCTCAAACACTATTTTTACACCTACATCATCTAGCTTGCTTACAGAAATAAGATTTCTAGCTAATGCAGGAATATGCAGAACACCCGGAAGTGTTCTAACCCTTCCACCTTGCAACTTCAACTTTACTTTTCCGTGACCAACGATTCTAGCCTTCCTGTCATCCCCCAAGAAGACATCACCACCATCATATTTCTCATACTCGCAGAACCACTCTCTATGGGGAGTGAAGTGAAACGATGCACCTGAGTCAATCAACCATGCCTCATGATCTACATGTGTACTTGAAGAAGCCAAGTACACATCCCCACCTTCATCTGAGGTGGTTTTCGCCTCTGCAGAAGGAACATCATCAGATCCCTTTCCTTTGTTAGGAGCTTTAGATTTACAGTCCCTTTTGTAGTGCCCTTCCTTTCCGCATTTCTAGCACACCACCTTTACAGGTTTTCCTGGAGATTTGGATATCCCTCTAGATTTAGATCTCCCACTCGATGACTTATTTTTGTTTTTGTTTTGGGACCGTCCTCGTACAGACAAGGCATCACCATTCTGGCTCTCCATATTTTTCCGTCTCATCTCCTCCGTCTCAAGGATGAGACTATTTCGTCAAACTGCAAGGCAATTGCATTGCTACCTATTGCAATAACCAGACTATTCCACGAATCCGGTAGAGAACACAACAAACTGATGCACTTATCTTCATCTAAAATTTTAATATCAACAGATAATAATGGACTTACCATAGTATTAAATGCATTCAGATGCTCTGTCATGGAGTTTCCATCTTTCATCCTCAGGTTATATAGTCTTTTCTGCAGGAACAATTTATTCACCAGAGACTTAGATTGGTACAAAGTCCCTAACTTGTCCCACAAAGCCTTAGTCGTAGCTTCCCCTGATACATTCAGCAATACTGAATATGAGACACACAATCGTATTGTGCTCTTTGCCTTCTGATCTAACTTCTTCCATTCTTCATTGGACACTCCCATTGGTTTAGTACCCAGATCTACCACGATCCAGTGATCTTTATCCACCTACAAATCCTCGATATTGAGTTTCCACAACTCAAAACTCTGACCATTAAATTTCTGAATCTCTATCTTTCCACTACTCGCCATCTTCTTTCACCACCAGAATCGATCTTGCAGATCTCCCACTAAACAGGGTCTACCATAGGCCCGAGCGAAACCCCTCAGCAACAAAGGCGTCCCCTTGAAGCCAAAACAGCTCTGATACCAAATGTAGGTTTTAACCCCGTACGGAAATTACCTCCATATGAATTCTAAAACACAGAAAATAAACAATGCGAGAAAATAACACATCAAACACATATACACAGAGATTTTCCCCTGGATCCCAAAATCGGGACTACCAGCTTGATTTTTCATTATTTTCCTTTCAATGTTACAATACATATTTATACATGTTGAAGCATCCAATACCATGGACCGAAAACCATCGCATCCAAAACCATGTGTGAAAAACATGCACAAAACCATAGGTAGGTCTGCCCAACCTAATATAGGGTCAAAAACCAAAATTTTCCGGGGCGCTGCCCTGGACCCCATAGAGTGGGGTTATCTACACCCCTCAAACTCCCTGCGACTCCCCTCGCTACGCAATCAACGCAACAAAGTGGGGGCTCCGCCCCCCTTATAACACCCCGGTTAACTGCATGGGCTAGTCATGGAAAGAATATAACACAACCCAACATATATTTCAAGGGATTCATGTGTAAAGCAGAGTACAAATGAGTAATTCTCTTGTGTTGTTTTATCTCTCTTGAAGTTGTTTCATAATTTTAAATGTTTCAAAAGTCTCAATGTTTTAACTTGAATATTATTTCAGAATTTGCTTAACTTCACTCTGTCTTACTGTTATGCATTCTTAATGTTTTCTCTTAAACTATCTTAGCTAGGGAATTCTTAACTACTCCTTAGCATTCGTAGTTTCTCCTCTGGTCTATAGTAAATGATTCTTAATTTCCATTTACTCATGATTCACTGTTGTTCCCCCATCGTGGCCTCGGTTTGAGGATTATTGATTGCCATCTCACCTCCGTTAAGACTCATTTCACCATTTAGTCCAAGGATTTGTACTTCACTCTACTATCTTGCCCCTTGAACATTCTCTTTAGTGAGTTAAATCCAGCTTTGTTGCCCCTTCTTTGACTCCATTGACCAATGGCCTAAAGGCATAAACCTATCTGCTTGTTTTAAGGATTCCACCACCAAATCTTCATGCAAATAAAAAACCCCCCTGAACTCTAGAACTAGCCTAATATCTAAGAAAACATAGCTAAATTTTATAGAGAGAGCCCTCTCTGAGCCATAGGTTGGCTAGAGCCTATGCTTAAAAGTTGGTTTGTGGTTACCTCGAAGCCTTCCCTTCTTCCAAAAATTCTAAGGGAAAGTTTTGAGTGATAACACCTTTTGTTCAAACTTTTGTCCGCGGTTGGTTGGCACTGAGATTTGCTCGGGCCGAGCATACAAACTAGGTATTGTCATCCTTCTGGCATATTGAATAGGCCCCTGTGTTGCTAAGGATATGGAGCCCCCTTTTCGATCCAGAGAGGGAATAGTTAGGGGCTGGGCCTCTATGGGTTCACCTTCCCGGCCTGCTGCTACAATTCTGGTCTGAGGACATTTTCAGACGCATAGGGAACTCTCTAGGCACCTATCTGGAATATGAAAAATCATACCTCTCCACTGGAATCATGGCTTTCGCGAGGATCTTAGTCCATTTAGACATCAGAGAAGGGTTACAAGAGCAAATTACTCTACGTTGGAGGAACTTCACGCGAACGTAGATCCTTGATTACGAGGGGGTTCCATTTAGGTGCAGGCGCTGCCATAAAGTGGGTCACCTCTACAAGGACTGCCCCTTGATTGGAAAAGCGAGGAACGAGAACAAGGGGAAGACAATACCTACAAAGGATCCTCAGGCACTAGCAAGACACACCCCTTCACATGAAGCAATGGAACACTCAGCCCCTGAAGCAGCAGAGAATTCCCCAGCCTTGGAGACTCCGAAGAAGCGTAGAAAAGCATCTTTTCGGCCACCCTCTCCTCCACTGACTAGGTCAAGGGCGGCTGCAGAAGCCACACTATCTTCGGGTATGTCCACTTCTGAACCCTGCTCTGTACAATTCTCTAATTTATTTGAATGCATGGATGTCTCTATGGGGTTTCATCAGAGCTCTGATTTTATGCCATCCCCCCCATTACCCTGGCTTGCTCTCTGCATCCCCCTCCCCCTATTTACTCCTGTACCCCCCCATCCTTCCCAGAGGTGAAACCATCTGCATCCTCTGATTCTGATCAAGGTTCTCTTCCTCACAGATACTTGCTTCGTTCCCTTTCCCGATCACAAGTCCTTGATTCCATAAGCATTGCGCTGGTATTTTCCCCCATCCCTTAGAAGCCCCCTAGAGGTTGACCATCCTCCCTTTCCAAAGCCAAGCTGCAGATAGGGGAGGATATTTTCGTGGAGCAACAACTTACTATAGACCGAGTTATTAGAGCACAGAACACCCTGGGCTCGTCTCCCCCATGAAGATGCTCTCATTCAATTTTCGAGGGATTTCTAGCCCTGAGAAGAAACTAGCTCTATGGAGACTTCTTAAGACTGAACATATTGATGTTTTTTTCTTACAAGAAAACCTGGGCCTCGCTGAAGCCATATCTCACCTCCTCGAATCCATGCTTCTCAGATGGTCCTTCCAAGCCCTTGTTGTGAATGATCGTTTGGGGGCATTGCCTTGGGTTACAATCCCTGCTCTATCAAGTTGTGTAACATTTGAGGAGGCATTGGATACATATGGGCATACATTTTCTCTTTTGAACTGGGCACAGACATCAGACTGATTAATGTATATGGGCCTTTTCATCATTGTGAAGTATTTTGGGAACAATTTTTAACCTCTAACATCCTGCAACCTGACAACATCATCCTGGGTGGGGACCTTAAACTTCTCTATGGGTTTCTCAGAATCTTGGGGACATCATGCCCAGGTCGATCCCCTATCTTCTTTCTTTGAAAATATCATGGAGAACCACAGCTTTATTGATATCCCCTCTACAAATATTCTACCTACATGGAGGAACATAAGGATTGGAGAGGACAGCCTCGCAAGAAGGCTTGATCGATTCCTCATCAATGAATGATTATTGGGTTTAGGCTTCATCTTCAAACAGTGGGTTGGATCAGGTGGTATATCTGACCACTTGTTGATATTCCTTGACATAAGGGGAGGAATATGCAAACCTAGAGCCCCCTTCAAATTCAATACCACCTGGTTGAAGGATGTTGCCTATACTCGATTGGTCACTGACTTCTGGAAGTCCCACCCCCTTGCTGCTGGTGGGAACATAACAAAAGGCTTTGTTAGAAACTTAAAAGAGCTAAAAAGGTTATCAAAAATTTGGGCACATAATAAGAGAGAACAAGAAGTACAAACCCTAAGGGACATTGAATCAGAAATTGCTGCTTTGGAGGATGAGCAAGGAGGGGTTTTCATATCAAGAGATCAAAAGGATAAGCTCACCGAGTTAATATCGAAGAGAGGAAAAATCCTAAAAGATCAGGAAGAAACCTGGAGATTGAGAAGTAGAGCAATATGGTTGATGGAGGGAGATGACAACACAAAATTTTTCCACAATTTTGAAAATGGCCGAAAGGCAATCAATACCATATGGAAACTGACAAATGAGCAGGGGAATGATGTGCATAACTTCCAGCAACTGGCCTCTCTGGCCACAACACACTTCAAACAAATCTATCAGGCACCTCCCAATGCCACTCTTGTTGAAGTCATCAAAGTAGCACAACTCTTCCCTCGGTTTGTAGATCAGGAGAATGCTATGGAGCTGAACAGGGCAGTCACTATAGGGGAACTGGAGGCTACTTTGAAATGGTTTAAGCGCGACAAGAGTCCTAGACCAGATGGCTGGTCGGTGGAGTTCTATACAGCCTTTTTTGAAATCCTTGGAGATGATCTACTTAAGGTCATTGAAGAATGCAGGACCACTGGTCGTATGCATGGGGCCATCAATTCCACTTTCATCACCCTCATCCCCAAATCAGACAACCCAACCTCCTTTGATGACTTCCGCCCCATCTCCCTGTGCAATTGCATTTATAAAATCATTGCAAAAATCATAGCAAACCGTCTCTGACCCATTCTCTCCACCCACATCTCCTCAGAAAAATTTGCCTTCCTCCAGGATCGTCAGATTCATGAAGCGGTTGGTACTGCTTAGGAAGTGATGCATTCCATCCAGATGAAGAAGATTAAAGGTATGATCATAAAGGCAGACCTCTCAAAGGCTTTTGATCGGGTAAGTTGGATATACCTCCAAATGCTCCTAACTCATTTAGGATTCCCATATGAGTTTATAAAATGGATCATGTGTTGCATCACAAACATATCCTTTAGTGTCTTGGTCAATGGAGTGGCAACACCTTTCTTTCACTCTGAAAGAGGCCTCAGGAAAGGGTGCCCCCTATCCCCCTTGCCTTTTTTTTTTCTAGTTATGGAGGGGCTTAGTAGACTTATAAAATATATGCACCACAGGTGAAAACTCATGGGAATCAGGATCACTGATAGATGCATAATAACTCATTTACTCTTCGTGGATGATGTGTTGATCTTCCTCAATGGTGGAATTAGGGATTTGACTACCCTACAGAACACCATCTCCCTTTTTCAAACTGCAACAGGCATGGTCATCAACAACTATAAATCCACCATTATAGCTTCTGATTGCACCCCACATGAGATCCAGTTTTCTCTTCACCGGTTCCCCTTCACCCTTTTACAATTGGAGGATGGACTCAGATATCTGGGTTACAGACTGAAGCCCCATGGCTACAAAATAGCCGATTGGACATGGTTAATCTCAAAGCTAGAAAGAAGACTCAATATCTAGTACCAGAAGTATCTCTCTAGGGCCGAAATACTAGTTCTCATCAAAGCTGTTCTTGAAGCCACTCCGATGTACTGGATGTCCCTAGCTTGGATACCTAGAGGAATCCTTACTAGAATACAAAATATCTATTGCAAGTTCCTCTAGAAAGGAAAACAAATAGGGAGGATTTTTGCATGGGAAAAATGGGATCTGCTTACCCTCCCAAAGAAATGGGGAGGGTGGGGCATAAAAAAACTGGAAGACTTCTCTTCTGCTCTAGTAGCCAAGCTAGGATGGCAACTGATCACAACAAATAGCCTTTGGACTATGGTGGCTTCCTCTAAGTACATAGCTCCCCTAAATCTTATGGACTGGCTCAGACAGAGAAGCTAGAATAAAATAGGGATCTCAGTCACCCGGAAAGCAGTGCTAAACTCTTTGCCGCTCATCTGAGATGGACTCACTTGGAAAATAAGATGGCACATCTATCTGCATCAGGCTGGACCCATGGATTGGGTGTGGTAACGCCCACACGCTACCTAAAGAACTTAAGCCCCTCCTTGCAAACTCTGGCATTAATCACATAAACCACATTGCTGACATGGATTGATCCACCTTTCTCCACCAAGCCTGGAAATTTTCCTGCAATCTACACATTCCTCAACACTGGCATCAACATTGGGTAGACTACATAGTTGCCTTAACTGAATCACACATCATAATAGTAGAAGGGTAGGATAAGATTATTTAGGCGCATGAAAAAAACGGGTGGTACTCTCCCAAAGAGGGATACCTCTGTTTAGCAAGCATTCATAGACCTCAGCCTATAGAATTATGGTGGAAAGGCACGTGGAAACTCAAAGCACCCCCTAGAACTAGACTACTCATGTGGTCAATTTTGAAAAACAAGACTCCCACTGGAGACAATCTTATCAAGAGAGGACAGCATGGACCTTTTTGGTGCAGCTTATGTAAAGACAACTCAAAATCAGCGGATCACCTCTTCCTCACTAGCCCTATCACTACATACCTCTAGAGATCTGTCCTCTCAAACATCCCTACTCAATGCACATGGAAGGGCATGTCTGCCAGAGAAGCTCGGACCACATGGTGGACATCTGCATCCCCAACAAAGGCCAGAAACCTTCCCCTCCTCATCTGCTGGGAAATCTGGATTGCTTGTAACCATCTCATTTTTTAGGATATTGCTCCTCACTGGCCCACCATCTCTGCCCGACTTCTGGCAGATTTTAGCAACATTCCTGAAGACGATGAAAATCCTCCCCCCAGACATATTGTCCCAGAAAACATTGACCACACCCAGCCATGGGCATATTTTGATGGATCTGCACAAGAAGCAAGGTGTGGGGGTGGTGTCATCCTATATCTTTCAAATTCCCATCACTTCCAAATCCAAATAGGGCTTGGAGGGGGCACAAACAATTTTGCAGAGCTCATTACTGCCAAACATCTCATTCAGTTTGCATTAGAAAAACATTGTAGGAATCTACAACTTTTTGGGGACTCAAAAATTGTTTGCAATTGGATTAATAAAACATCAAACTGTCATGCTTACACTCTGAGGCCTATCATGGATGAGGCCCATAGACTCATCTCTTTATTTGACAACTTTGCTTTTCATCATATATACAAGGAACGCAACTCACTTGCTGATATGCTATCCAAGGAGGCAGCGGTCAAGCCACATGACACATGGTTGATACAGGAGTAGAGGGATGGAGCACACTACCAGTATTACCATCGCCCTTTCATGGACCATACAGTATAGGCTCAGCAGGAGCCTATTTTTTGCTATATGTTAATATTATCATGCTTATATATTACCAGTTGTATTTACAGACATACATACTCTTTGAGTAGAGTATTTTTTTGATAACCTTATATGAACACTACTGAAGGCATAGCCTCCCTACGTGGAGAACTTACATTTTTGTATTTCCTCTACTTGACAAGAACATAGCCTCGTATACTACATATGCGAACAACATCTACAACATGTAATTTTCCTAAAGATAATGAAAATTACGATTTTTCGAAGGGGAAAAAAGTGCAGCAGGAGGCAAGGAAAGCTCCCTAAAGATAGCCTATGTGTTGATTGTATACCAGTGCCTAGGACATCTTAAATAGAGGATTTCTTGCAAGAGGGTATGAGAGGGGTTTTCAACACTCCAATTTTCATGAAATGAAGATGGTTTGGTTCAATATGCCTTTAATGAGGGAGATTCAAGCCAACTCATGATTCCAAATGTTGGGGGTATATGGAGCAATCTCAAATAGAAATGGTTTCTTCTTTTGGTGGCCTACATATGCAAATGAGATAGCTTGACCTAAAGTTGAAGTGGTGAAGGAGAAGGGGAGGAGAAGGAGGAAATCAGGTGCAGAGGGTTGTAATAAACAGAGTCCTCGAACACTGTATTTTAGCATAAAAGTGAAAGAGTAAGAAGGTGGAATGAAAGCAATAGGGGGAGTAGATGTAAAGATTCGGGATGCATATTAATGGGTATCAGACTCTCTTTAATAGTTGAGGTAAGTTTGGGCCACCATAGGTACCGTAGGCTACTCACACACACAAGTAAATCTGAAGGAAGACGGGTACTACATGCATGAAGATAACAAAAGCAATTCTATGGTCTTGTGCAGGTACTATCTTCTATTAAGCAGTGAAGACAAATCTATTTGTCAGCCAGAAACGAAACAACTACCTTAACGTTGTTTTAAGGAAGAAATACACAATGAAATTAAGTTACAAGAGGGAAAACTTACTGCACATCAACCATGTTTGGAATCAACAGAAGAATTTCCATTAGTCTCAAAGGTCCAATAACTAGTTCGTACATCTAGTAATGAAATCAGTGAAGGCCTCCCATGAATATTGCAAATTGAGCCCAAATCGACCTCATAGAGTTCAGCCCTCGCGGGTCTGAGAATCTTTGTAACCCCCCAGAACCAGAACCCCCTTTTTTCTAATATTTCTTCCCCCTTTTTATAAGAAGAGAGGGGAACTGTCATTATAATTTACAAAAATATTTGAGCCTGAGCCCCAACTGTCATGCTAGACTGGTTGTCTCGGCGCTGTGACAAGCTATGCTTCCCCCATAAAGATTACAATGAGATCGAATCCATTTCTTGAAGAAATATATAAATAAATGCACAGAGAAGGAGAATTAAGAGAGAACAGAGGAGGTGCCCCCTTGCTGCTTCAGTGGAGGCCTTTAATCAAGCCGTGTTCCTGCTGTCATAGGCTCTTTTTGGCTGCTTGAGGCGGTCTATTAATGTGTCGACTGACTTAAGTCAATTCTGCCTTAAACGGATTCGGTGCCGACTGATAGAAGTGTGTTGCAGGTCGTATTTATATAAATCTGCCCATAATCCTTGGTAAACACCCAGTGATCAACCCATTAATCTTTCAAAACTCTTTTTACAGTGCTATCAGTGCATCACGGCGTGGGATTCCAATTTATTTAAAACAGGCAATAGGCGGGCGTTTAATTAACTCTTAGACCCCATTTATTATAGCTCCTTTGTTATTTCTTCATATGACCACAGGTAGAGACTGGCAGCTTATATTTAAAGTGTTTAGGCTCTCAATAATCGCACGGGGGACTTTTTCCTTTTATCACACAAAATGTCGAATCGACTGATTTCCAAGATGCAAAATCTTTATAAACTGCAGCTCATGAAATATTGTATCCGAGGTCCTTCCTTATCGCATCGCAATCACTAATAAGCCTGAGACCCAGAGTGGTCGATCGCCAATCGTCGATAACTTGCTAATGTCATCACTGCCATGTGTCACCCTATGAGTGGTGCCACGTGGTACCCAGAAATAGCCCCATAGGACCCCTAAAAACACCAAAAACGAGTGGCACGTGTCCACCTTCCATGTCATCTTCCATACTTGCAACATCATTGCTGATGTTAGCTTCCATGTCATCTTGGTGGACCAATCAGAGGCTACCACGTGGCCCCCTGGAGGAGAGAGAGAGGCCCGCCGAGCCCTGTTTTTTCCATGCTTTCCCTTTTATTTAAAAATCAGCCCTCCCCGATGATTTTGTCCATATCGCAATATCGGCGATTTTTGTAGTTTCAGAACTGTGACCCCGCCGATCTACCGATCATCGATGCCACATGGAGGGGACAGAAGGGGAGGTTTGGCCCTTGGTTTGTGCAGTCATTTCCTTTGTAAATCAGAATTGGCCCCTCCCGGCAGTACAACACTATATCACAATCGACCCCATCTACATTGTCTTAAGCCTTAAAACCCCACCAATCGTCAATCGTCGATATGCGATGTGCCCAGACCTGTCGACTACTGATATGTGATTGCAATGAATTGTCCCAAGTACCAATTGCGATTTTTCTTCAACACTTAGCCATTTTTTGGGTTTTTTGAGATTTCTAAAGGGATTCTTCAGCAAGTTTTAACTTCTGATCCTAGAACCCTTTTTTGGACTTCTATATACCATCAGAAAGCTCTTTCCGAGCATTACGCACTAGAGAGTGTTCCTTCTAGTTCTAATATGAATTGTGGCTCAAAATTTGGCAATAAACATCACTAATATTTGGCTTCTGAAGCCACTGGTGACTGAAAAAGTTGTGAGTGACAACATTGTTGGGTGTGGAGCCTGATTATCTTCTGTATTCAAAGGTATCGTCACATTGGACCCTAGTTCGAAATGGGGCAGCAACGCCGCACATAAAATATTCGCTGCAGGGGGGTCCATGGGGGGGTGGCTGTGACCTTTTCGGAGCCCCCCCTTGGTGGGGAGTTTCAGGGGTAGTGCCCCCAAAGCTAAGAATAGATGTAAAATTGCCTTGTAAAATGTTGTAATTTCATAGTCAATCTAGGCTGTTCATTAGGCGGAGATCTGATGGTAGAAGTTATGTTTACTTTAGGGTTTTTTTCCCTAGAAGGCAACCCCTCGCTATATATGAGGGAATTGTATTGCGTCTATGTATATCTGTATTCTGAGTGAGGAAGAGAGAGGAGATTGAGAGCAAAGAGGGAGTTATAGTGGATTTGTTGTAGGTTGTATCTCTTTAGTTTGCTGGATAATATAAAAAGAAGGATTGGCTGCTTCTCCGTGGACGTAGCCCAAACTGGGTGAACCACGTATATCTGTGTCTCTCTTGTTTTATGCATTTTATGTGTTTATATTTCTGCAATATTTTATGTGTTCCATTGCTCTGTAATATATAATTTTCTAACAACTGGTATCAGAGCCGAAGGTCTATTTGGCTGATAAACTCGCAAGAGAGAAGGGTTCCTGGTTTGAGTGGGAGAAATGGCGGAAGATGGTAGGTTTAGGGTCGAAAAATTCAATGGCCAAAACTACCAGCTGTGGAAGATGCAGATGGAAGATTATCTGTATCAGAGAGATCTATACCTACCATTGAGCAAAAAGAGAAAGAAGCCGATGAGTATGACAGACACGAAATGGAATATTCTCGACAGAAAGGCACTTGGAACAATACGGTTGTGCCTAGCGGTGTCGGTAGCATTTAACATTTCAAAGGAAATGACAACAGAGGGTTTAATGTCGACATTGGCCAAACTATATGAAAAACCCTCGGCCTCAAATAAGGTATTTGTTATGAAGCGTTTATTTAATATGAAGATGTCAGAAGGTGGATCTATTGCAAACCATTTAAATGATTTTAATATAGTTAAAAGTCAGTTAAGTTATGTAGGGGTAACTTTTGATGATGAAGTTAGGGCTTTGTTATTTTTGTGTTCATTACCAGAAAGTTGGAATGGTTTAGTTATGGCCATTAGTAACTTTGTCTCTGGATCTAGTACTTTAAAGTTTGATGATGTTGTTGATGCAATCCTTAGCGAGGAAATGTGACGGAAAAGCTCCGGTGAGACATCAGGTGATGCTTTGACTGCAGAGACGAGGGGAAGAAAAATGGAAAGAGGAAAGAGCTTAGGATATCGCATTAAGTCAAGAAAAGGAAAATCCAAGTCCAGATTAGGGATAGTATGCTAGAAATGTGGGAAGAAAGAACACCTGAAGAAAGACTACAAGTCTCGGAAGGGAAAAGGAAATGCGCAACAAGAAACTAAGCATGAAGCGAATGTAACAGGTGATGTGTTGCAAGATGCTTTGATTATTTCATTAGAAAATATTATTGATGCCTGGGTGGTAGATTCAGGGGCCTCATTCCATGCCACACCTGATAGGAAACATTTTCATGATTATGCTCAAGGAGATTTTGGACAGGTTCGATTGGGTGATGATAAACCTTGTAAAATCGTTTGAATGGGTACAGTTTTCATAAAATAGAAAAATGGAAATTAGTGGCTATTGAAGGAGGTAAGTCATGTTCTAGATCTGAAGAAAAATATGATTTCAATAGGGCAGTTGGGAGGTGAAGGTTGTGTAACTACTTTCACAGATAAAACCTGGAAGGTCACTAAAGGATCCCTGGTAATAGAAAAAGGAGGAAAGGTTGGTACATTGTATTTATGCAATGGTATTTCTAATTTTGTTAATGATTTAACCTCTACAAGAGAAGATACGACGTTGTGGCATCATAGGCTCGGGCACATGAGTGAGAAGGGGATGCAGATTCTTCACTCAAGAAATTTGTTGCCAGGTTTGAAGCATGTTGATTTAAAATTCTGTGAGAATTGTGTTTATGGAAAACAGAAGAGAGTCAAATTCCTTAGAGTTGGGAAAGAAAAGAAGACTGAAAAATTAGAGCTTGTGCATACAGATTTATGGGGACCTGCTCAGGTATCATCTCTTGGTGTCTCTCGTTATTATGTTACTTTTATTGATGATGCAACCATAAAAACCTAGATTTATTGTGTTCGAAATAAATCTGATGTATTTGATACTTTCAAGAAATGGAAAGCTTTGGTTGAAAATGAGACAGGAAAAAGGTTGAAGTGTCTTAGATCAGAAAATGGAGGTGAATATTGCAGCAAAGAGTTTGATAGGTATTGTTCTGAGAATGGAACTCGTAGAGAGAAGACAGTTCCAGGAACACCACAAGAAAATGGTGTGTCAAAAAGGATGAACAGGACAATCATGGAGCATGCAAGGTGCATAAGATTGCATGTAGGATTGCCTTTACAATTTTGGGCAGATGTTGTAG
The DNA here is from genome assembly GCA_031772625.1 of Pinus tabuliformis. Lineage (NCBI taxonomy): Eukaryota > Viridiplantae > Streptophyta > Pinopsida > Pinales > Pinaceae > Pinus > Pinus tabuliformis. The sequence continues at coordinate 1,142,652,499 of CM062811.1, read as the reverse complement.
ATACTGTTGTTTATCTAATAAATAGAGGGCCTTCAATTTCTTTGGATGGTGGTATTCCAGAGGAGGCATGGACAAGTAAAAAGGTAAACCACTCTTCTTTAAAGACTTTTGGTTGTGAAGCCTTCGTCCACATTAATAAAGAAAATAGAACAAAGCTTGAGGAAAAATCAAAGAAATGTACCTTTATTGGATATGGTGTTAATGATTTTGGTTATTGCTTTTATGATTATGAAAAACACAAAATCATTAGGATCAGAGATGTTATATTCAATGAAAAGGTTTTATATAAGGATCAACTGCAGGAAAAGAAACAGGAAAAAGAAAACAGATAATACACAGTGCTTGATGAGATCACAGAAAAAAGTGATGGTGCCTGAAAATCATAATGATCAACAACCAGAACAACAACCACAACAGCAACAAGCACTTCAAACACGTGAAAGTGGTGTTAGAAGATCTACCAGGATGAGTAGACCCCCTAAACGTTACTCTCCTTCATTATATTATGTAATGTTGACTAATTCTGGTGAACCAGAATGTTATGAAGAAGCAGTGCAGGTAGAAACTAGGAAGAAGTGGGAGCAAGCCATGAAAGAAGAGATGGACTCGTTAGCACATAACCAGACTTGGGACTTAGTCAGGTTGCCTGCAGGTAAAACAACATTGCAGAATAAATGGGTTTACAAGTTGAAGGAAGAATATGGAGGTAGAAAAAGGTATAAAGCTAGACTTGTGGTGAAAGGGTTTGCACAGAAAAAAGGTATAGACTTTGATGAGATATTTTCTCCTGTTGTGAAAATGACTTCAATCGGAACTATTCTAAGTCTAGTAGTAGCTGAAGATTTGCATCTTGAGCAGTTAGATGTAAAGACAGCCTTTCTCCATGGGGATTTGGAGGAAGATATATATATGCAGCAGCCACAAGGATATGAGGTAAAAGGGAAGGAGAAACTAGTGTGCAGGTTGAAGAAGAGCTTGTATGGCTTAAAACAGGCTCCAAGGCAGTGGTATCTAAAACTTGACAGGTTTATGTCTGAACAAGGTTATGCTAGGTGTCACTCTGATCATTGTGTTTATCTCAAAAGACAAAATGATGGTAGCTATATTATATTGTTATTGTATGTAGATGACATGCTTGTTGCAGGTTCTAACATGCAGGAAATAAATGTGCTCAAAAGGAAATTGGTAAACTCATTTGCAATGAAGGATTTGGGTGCTGCAAAACAAATCCTTGGTTTGAGAATAACTAGAGATAGGAAGAATCGCAAATTAACATTCTCTCAAAGTGAGTACATAGAAAAGTTGTTGAAAAGGTTTAATATGCAGAATGCAAAACCAGTTAGTATACCTTTGGCTAGCCATTTCAAATTAAGTAAGGAGGAGTGTCCCAAGACTCAGGAAGAAATGGCTCATATGGCTAAAGTTCCATACGCATCAGCAGTTGGAAGCTTAATGTATGCAATGGTCTGCACAAGGCCTGATATTGCACATGCAGTGGGAGTTGTAAGTAGGTACATGAACAATCCAGGAAAAGAACATTTGATGGCGTTGAAGTGGATTCTCAGGTATTTGAGAGGTACCACAAATCAAGCATTATGCTTTGGTGGTTCAAACATTGCTCTACAGGGATGTGTTGATGCAGATATGGGAGGTGACAGAGATAACAGGAGGAGCACTACAGGATATGTATTTACTGTAGGTGGAACAGCTGTTAGTTGCGTTTCAAAACTGCAAAGTGTTGTTGCACTCTCAACAACAGAAGTAAAGTATGTTGCTGCTACAGAGGCTAGTAAAGAACTGATTTGGTTACAAAGGTTTCTGGATGAATTGGGTAAGAAGCAGGAGTTGGGTAGGTTATGCAGTGACAACCAGAGTGCCATACATCTTGCAAATAACTCTGCGTTTCATTCCAAGACTAAGCATATACAGCTCAAGTACCATTTTATACAGTCAGCATTGGAAGATGGACAGTTGAAGCTGGAAAAGATACATACTAGCCAGAATCCTGCAGATATGTTAACAAAAGTTGTAACCAGGGAGAAATTGAGAATCTGCTCAGTTTCAATTGGTCATCAAGTATGATGAAGAAGATGAGAAATAGTCAGGTCCAAAGTGGAGTCATTGTCTAGCAAATGAAGCGGTGATGGAGTTGTTATAATCAGTCTCCAAGTGGGAGATTGTTGGGTGTGGAGTCTGATTATCTTCTATATTCAAAAGTATCGCCACATTGGACCCCAGTTCGAAATGGGGCGGCAACGCCACCCTTTAAATATTCACTGCAGGGGGGGTCCAGGGGGGGCGACTGCGACATTTTTGGAGCCCCCCCCCTGGTGGGGGGTTTCGGGGGTAGTGCCCCCGAAGCTAAGAATAGATGTAAAATTGCCTTGTAAAATGTTGTAATTTTGTAGTCAATCTGGGCCGTTCATTAGGCAGAGATTTGACGGTAGAAGTTATGTTTAATTTAGGGTTTTTTTTCCCTAGAAGGCAACCCCTCGCTATATATGAGGGAATTGTATTGCGTCTATGTATATCTGTATTCTGAGTGAGGAAGAGAGAGGAGATTGAGAGTGAAGAGGGAGTTACAGCGGATCTGCTATAGGTTGTATCTCTTCAGTTTTCTGGGTAATATAAAAAGAAGGACTGGTTGTTTCTCTGTGGAAGTAGCCCAAATTGGGTGAACCACGTATATCTGTGTCTCTCTTGTTTTATGCATTTTGTGTGTTTATATTTTTGCAATATTTTATGTGTTCCATTGTTCTGTAATATATAATTTTCTAACAAGCATTGGCTCCTACTGGGGACAGTACCTTGCTTGCAAGGTGCTGAGAACCTGTAGACCAGTATCCTTCACCATTGGGCATGGGTCAGTAATAAATGCATCTTTTTAATAATAAAAAATATCCATGGGACCTTTATTTATCCATCTACATGCAGAAAATAAAAACTCTAACAATTGAAAGTAAATGCTCAACTAGTGAGCTTATTTATGTACAATCCTACTTATGTACAGTGCTTAATTTAACTAAGTATGTTCAAATATCCAATAGAACCAGGCCAACATTAGAGTATTGGACCACATGCCTTCATACTACTGAAAAATAAATATTAAAACAGGCATGCAACATGAAAAATCTGCAGATATGGAACCTGATACATGTTGCTGAAATAACCTTTGTTGCTGGCTAAAGAATAGGTTCATATACTCAGCCACAGGGTCATGGAATAGACAATGAATGTTTGCAGCAGCCTCTTCTTCACATACAGTCTGCTGACCAATATCCTCTTGGCCAGGGTAGCCACAAACATTATCCAACTCCTCAGCTTCAGCCTTTTCAAGAAAAACTGGTTGTTGATCTTTCACTGCCCATTTTTCAATGGGGCCATCTTCTTGGAAATCTGCAATAGACTCTTCACTGTCTAAACTATAAGAGTCATAGATTGGAGGGTCTGTTGAGAATTCTTGGCAAGAATATTTTTGCAACAGGCAGTAGCAAACTCTACATGGTCTTTTATCCTTGAGTTCTTCTTGAAACACTTGTTGTTGGGATCTTTCTCCCCACTTGTTGGTAAACAACTCCTTCTGCACCTCCATGATCATTTCCTCCTCCTCTGAATCATATGAATCACATATTGGAGGGTCTGTTGAGAATTCTTGGCAGGAATATTGCTTTAGCAGGTAGCGGCAGACTCTACGTGGTCTTTTATCCTTGATTTCTTCTTGAAACACTTGTTGTTGGGAGATCTCTCCCCACTTGATGGTAAACAACTCCTTCTGCACCTCCATGACCATTTCCTCCTCCTCTGAATCATATATAGGAGGAGGTCCTTAATCCTGCTCTTCATGTGAAAGATATGCATCATGGACTAGAGCCTCTTTGCTGACCTCCTGATGGGCCTCTTCTTCTTGTTCAACTTCCCATAACTGGGAGTATGGTAGCTCTGCCTCACTAGACTCTCCATCAGAGTCATATTCATCATAAAAAGGAGAAACATCAGACTCAACTGAATAAGCCATTTGAGAGATTATTTTCAGCTCATTGGTGTTTCCTTCTTCTCTTTCTAGCTCATAGGGTGATGATTCTTGATGTGAGTAGATGCTTTCTTGGAGAGGAGCTCCACCAACATCTTTAGTAGATTCATCAACCTCGGGATTGTTTTCATCATTACAAAGTGTGCACCAATTTTCAAGCAGAGAATTTTGAGGATAAAATCTCTTATAATATTAATAGAATGTTTTATGGAAATATTTCAAGGAAGATATGCTGCCATGAGGTAGTTTTTTAAACCAAATCCTAACATCTCCTTCTAAAGACAATTTGAATAACTTCATTTGTACATCTTCAAGAAGAATACCTCGTTCCTCCATGCATTCATGAAAGTCTTTGAGGTGTTGGTTAGGTCTTTTCTCTGAGTTCTCACTGAATTTAGGAAAATAGGTGTTCCACTCATGATATGGAGGGACATGATTGGGAAAACCAACAATAGAAGAAAAATCTAGTGGTGCAAATTGGTTGGCCAGGAATGCAAGAAGGGCCATCTTGAAAACCTCCCTATATGATTGATTTCAGCTTCAAAAGTAGGGAGAGTTTTGGGCTACTGTAGCATCAGAGTGAGTATGAGGATGCTTAAAAGGCTAGGATGATCAGAATAGAGATATGGACAGTGGAGTCGTCAGGTTGTTTACCATAGATTTGACAGTGGAGTCGCCAAGGTGAGAGATCTTCAACCCACACTTCCTATGCTCACCTAACAAAGGAAATGAAATGTTTTGTCGTACCCATGGAAAAATATTCTAATCCGTTTCCTGGTGATGACACCCGAAAGATGTTGTTGTTAAATCTTGCACCTACAACACAAGTGAAGCAGGAGACAAGGAAAGCTCCCTAGAGACAACCTAGGGGTTGATTGTAGACCAGTGCCTAGGAAATATTAAATAGAGGAGTGCTTGTAAGATGGTAAGAGAGGGGTTTGCAGCAGTCCAATTGTCACAAAATGAAGATGGTGGTAAGAGGGTTTGGTTCAATATGCCTTTAATAGGGTGACTCAAGCCAACTCATGAATCCAAATGTTGGGGTATATGAAGCAATCTCAAAGAGATATGGTTTCTTATTCTGGTGGCCTACACATGGAAATGAGACAGCTTGAACTAAATTTGAAGTGGTGAAGGACAGGGGGAGGAGAAGGAGGAAATTAGATGTAGAGGGTTGTAATAAACATATTCCCCAACACTGTATTTCAGCATAAACATTGAAGAGTAAGAAGGTGGAATGACAACAATAGGGGGAGTTGATGTAAAGCTTCGGGCTACATATTAATGGGTATCAGATTTTGTTTAATAGTTGAGGTAAGTCTGAGCCACCACAGGTACTGTAGGCTACTCACAGACACGAGTAAATATGAAGGAAGACAGGTACTACATGCATAAAGATAACATAAGTAATTATGTGGTCTCGTGCAGGTACTCTCTTCTATTAAGCAGTGAAGACAAATCCATTTGTCAGCCAGAAACATAACAACTTCCTTAACATCATTTTAAGGAAGAAATACACAATGAAATGAAGTTACAAGAGGGAAAACTTACTGCACATCAACCATGTTTGGAATCAATAGAAGAATTTCCATTAGTCTCAAAGGTCCAATAACCAGTCCGTACATCTAGTAATGAAATCAGTGAAGCCCTCCCATGAATACAACAAATTGACCCAAATCAACCTCATAGAGATTAGGCCTCGACGGTTCGAGAATCTTTGTAGCCCCCCGGAACCAGAACCCCCCTTTTTCTAATATTTCTTCCCCCTTTTTATAATAAGAGAGGGGAACTGTCATTATAATTTACAAAAATATCTGAGCCCAAGCCCCAGTTGTCATGCTATACTGGCTGTCTCAGATTTGTGACAGGCCATGTTGCCTCCAAAAAGATTACAACGGGATCGAATCCCTTTCTTGAAGAAATACAGAAATAAATGCACAAAGAAGGAGAAATGAGAGAGAAAGGAGGAGGTGTCCCCTTGCTGCTTCATTGGAGGCCTTTGATCAAGCCGCATTCCTGTTGTCATCGGCTCTTTTCGGCTACTTGAGGCATTTTATTGATGTGTCGACTGACTTAAGTCAATTTTGAATTAAATGGATTCGGCACCGACTGATAGAAGTGTGTTGCAGGTCGTATTTACATAAATATGCTAATACTCCTCATTAAACACCCAGCTTCGACCCATCAATCTTTCAAAACTCTTTGTACAGTGTTATCAGTGCATCACGACATGGGATTTCAATTTATTTAAAACGGGTGAATAGTCGAGCGTTTAATTATTTCTTAGACCCCCTTTATTATAGCCCCTTTGTTATTTATTCATATGACCATAGGCAGAGACCGGGGGCTTATCTTTAATGTGCTTAGGATCTCAATAACTGCATAGTGGGCTTTTTTCTTTTATCACATAAAATGCCGCATTAGCTGATTTCTCGGATGCAAAATCTTTATAAATTGTAGCTCATGAAATATCACATCTAGGACCCTTCCTTATCGCATCGCAATCACCGATAATCCTGAGACCTAGATCCATCGATTGTCGATAACTTGCTAATGTCATTGCTGACATCATCACTGCCACATGTCACCCTGTGAGTGGTGCCACGTGGTGCCTAGAAATAGCCCCATAGGACCCCTAAAAACGCCAAAAACGAGTGGCACATTTCCACCTGCCATGTCATCTTTCGTACTTGCCACATCATTGTTGACGTCAACAACCATGTTATCTCAGTGGACCAATCAGAGGCTGCCACATGGCCCCTTGGAGTAGAGATAAAGAGGCCCACCGAGACCTGTTTTTCCATTCTTTCCTTTGTATTTAAAAATCATCCCTCCCCAACAATTTTGGTCCATATCACAATATCGAAGATTTTATAGTTTTAGACCTATGACCTCGCCGATCCGCCAATCGCTGATGCCACATGGATGGGAGAGAATGGGAGGCCCGATCCTTGGTTTGTGAAGCCATTTCCTTTGGAAATCAGAATCGGCACCTCTCGACGATCCAACGTTGTATCGCAATTGGCCCCGTTTACGCTATCTTAACAGTTAAAATCCCAACGATCGTTGATCACCAATATGTGATGTGCCCAGACCAGCTGACTGCTGATATGCGATTGCGATGAACTGTTCCAAGTCTCAATTGTGATTTTTCTTCAACACTTAGCCATTTTTTGGGTTTTCTGGGATTTCTAAAGGGATTCTTCAGTAGGTTCTAACTTTTGATCCTAGAACCCTTTTTGGGACTTCTATATACGACCAGAAATCTCTTTCCAAGCAATACCCACTGGAAAGGGTCCCATATAGTTCTAATAGCTTTTGTGGCTCAAAATTTGGCATCAAACATCACTGTTATTTGGCTTTTGAAGCCACCGGTGACTGAAAAGCAGTGAATGACAACACATTCAACCAACTTGCAACATACCATGTTAAATAAATTAACTAGATGACATAATAGACACCAAACATTCAACATCAAATAGACAACATAATCAAGAATGAAGCACCAAGTATACTACATAAGAAACCTCATACCTTAGTGTACCTCAGGGGAGGCTATCTTGTCTGCACAATCAATCTAGGTTAGCATGATACAACTTCACAACATATCAACTCAAACATAAATCATGATATCCATAGCGATAACTAACTAACATGTTCACATCATAAGCTCATAAGCATTTGTCGTTCATGCATAACAATCACATATGTATGATCAGTCTAGATTAGTATGAAACCATATCACAAATATGTTGACTCATACCTGAATATCACAACCATAACCATCTGCATAGGTCAAACTAGGTTAACACAATACATATAACATCAAGATCTTCAATGCAATGAACATAACCATCATGCATATGACCAATCCAAATTACAACATCAAGATCTCAATGAAGTAACCCTAATCATCAAGTTAATAGCATATAACAACAATAAGCTATATATCATGCTCATTAACAAAATATAACCTAATCATCAAGTTATCTAACATAAACAACAAAAGCAATGCATACAACCACATGTTACTATCATTCATGACTATCTGACACATGTGCATATAACCACACTAATCATCTAACATCTATCATGAATGTAACCATAAAATAAAATACATGTTCATAAAACTAATGTATATAACCCTAATGCATATAATAATCCTTAACTTACATAACTGCATATTGAACATACAATACTTGTATGTATATCTGCTCTTATCCCAAAGTCTAATGTTGCAACCTCATTATGATGATTTGCATCTTCTGCTCTATCTCAACCAACACATTAGAATCATAACAACCAATAGCATCATGATAACCTAAATTGCATACAATGACTTCATAAGGCATGTTTGACCTACTATACATGCATAATCATAACCAAGACCATACATGCATAACAACTGCATATACACACATAACAAATGTAGAAATTCCCACTATAGATCACCTGATAATGCAATATACTAAAGCAAAATACTAGATCTACGTCTACAATCAAACTTTGTGGAAACTTAATCAATTTGAGCTAGATCAATTGGAACACATATAACAGAGAAGAAGAAATCATACACATGAAACACAGAAGAATAACCCGGGGAAAGCCTTAGCCTAAAACTGCAATCTCTATATTATAATACAAGTGGAAATATGTTCAGATTACAAAAAGAATCATCTCACAAGCTATCTTGATCTCTCTGCAATCCCTCTGTTGCTCATAGACAGTCAAAGGCTTCTCAGAAACCTTCTCCTCTGCCCTCCAAGCCTCCTATTTCCTTGCGCAATTTTCCTTGGGGTCCAGTGTTTCCACCTGTGTAAATTGGCCTCTTCACACACTCACTAACCTTTGATCTAATTGTGCAATCCTGAAGGAGATAATTCCTTCTGCATGGATGAGTTTCCTATATAGGAAAAATCCTCCAACTGATAGTACATTGTCTCTTCCTCTGATCTCAACTAAGTCTCTCACTGAACTGACATGCATGAGTTATTTATGAGAGAATATTCAGTTATCTGGAGAGTAGTAGTTACATGCATGCAAGCATTAACTAACTGAACTCACAATTAATTCAAAAAACTATTTGAACTAATCTTACTAGACTTAACTTAGATAATTGAGCTAACTAGTTACAACTCATCCTTATCTCTTTAACTGAGGGATAAATTCCTCAATCAATGGAGAAACTGTTGCATGTCCTCACATAGACTTCATGTTTGATTTTCTACAACTAATTAACTCAAGATGAATTAATTAATTATTTTACAAATAGCCGCTAAGATCAAATTCGAATTTTACTTCTCAATTTTAGTTCAGGGACTAACTAAAATTGGAATCTATCCCGAAATGCTATTTATAGCAAAGCTATTTTTAGCACTTCCATTTTTCATTCCTTGTTGCTATGTCCAACACTGGTATCCGAACTGCTATTTATAGTAGTGCTATTTTTAGCACTTCTATTTTTAGCATTTCTTGTTTCCATTTTCAACACTCCCTCTCAACAAGAAAGGAATCCAACTCGAACCCGACCTTGAACCTTTGGAATGTTCTACATGCAACACTTCTCCCAAGTGTTGTTGCTCCAGTAACTCTAGGAACAAAAAAATCTCCCAACTGACCTCCCTGTTGGGCTAGAAACATCCTCTGATACTGAAGCTTCCTCTGCCGTTGACAAGTGCTCCCTTTTTGACCTCTAAGCTACTGCAACATTCCATGCATCTCGCACCGTTGCACACCTCTCTATGCCATCCTGCACTGGTGCAACACTCCTCTACCTCTCGCATTGCTGCAGCTTGCTAACTCTGCACAGTCTTGGGACTCTTGCACTGTAGCTCTCTCTTCCGCTCCATCCGCATCTATCTCTACCCACTCAGCCAGTCCTGCTACTCCTCATTGGGGCTCTCATAGCAAGGTCTAATCAAAGAGGTTGGGTACCTCAATGATCCTACCCCTATTCCAGCCTTCTTAGGGACTATCACTCCACATCGCCCCACCTCCGACCTGGACGTATGGATGCATGTGATCCCTCTACCCACTTGGCTCGAAATTTTCCCCTACTGGAGGTCTCTACATGAGTGGATGCCTCCACTCAGTCTCCTCTCGGATTCTCTAGTTGTAGCTGCTCCACAACCTCCTGAAGCTGCTTCACCAATTATGGCTCCTCCACAATTGTCTGAGACTTCTTCTGGCACTGCATGTTGAGAGGTAATGTACTCTCCCTCCCAACCACCAAGTCTCCATCAGTCACCTTGCTCCTCAATGCTTTTCATGCATCTTGAACCTCAATAGCATACAGGTTCTTCACTCATGAACCGATCTGCTTCACCTGTCTCATGGTGATGTGTCGAAGGAAAACCTTTCCCTTATTGAAGACTACATCATAGCCTTTGTCTTCCAGCATTGCGATCGACACCAAATTTTTCTTCAGTCCTGGTACATACTTGACATCGGTCAAGGTAATGCGAGCTCCATGCTCCCTCTGAAAAACAATCGTGCCTACACCTGAGACACTATACTTTTCATCATTACCCATCGCTATGAGTATCTGGAGATCTTTCTCCTCCAAGGTACTGAACAAACTCTTGTCGTTGGTCATGTGGAAAGAAGCTCCACTGTCAAGGAACCAACCACATCCTGCCATGGATGTGTTGGAAATAATACTGAGAGGGGGGGTGAATCAGTATTATCAAGTCACTTATTTTCTTTTCCAAACCCAGATCATATACGCTACTTCAGTTAGATAAAACCGCGTATATATGCAACTACAGAGAAGGAAACCCTCGTATGCAATGCAGACTTATAATTTAATTTATCTTACTGATGTTGATCATTAATCTGTGTATTAGAATCAAATAAACAGTAACCAGAAACAGTAAAACAGATCTAAAGACAATTACACACAAAAGAATACAAGATGTAAGGTGGAAACCCAATGTGGGTGAAAACCACCTGCTGCAATTCGTCTCTATCTTCTTTTAATTAGAAACTTCTTTTTACAATGTACTGGTGCAGTCCTTTACCAGTACACAGGCTGCAGCCTGCAGAGAGCTACAACCCTCTCTCATTCTCCAGCTTCTCCTGGAAGGGAGCTACAACCCCCTTAGCTCTTGCACTAGCCAAGATACTAGTACGTAGGTGCTGGCCTACAGAAGGCTACCACCTTCTCTTTCTTCCAGGGACCACATTTCATAAATTTTCAAACTGGATCCATGAACATCAATCAATCATCAAGAATTTCTGCATCAAACAATCTCCTTTTCACCAAATAGAACTGAATCAAGTAGACACTTCTCTAACAGCTATACCCAAAACACAGTAACAGTAACCACACACCAAAATCTGAACCCAGAACACTGTAGCAATAAACAGAAGCAGCTAGATCACAACTCAAAAGATATACGCTACTTCAATAACCTGAAACTTGCATGCATACGCTTTTGTGTTTGGATCAACCTGCGTATACGTTGTTCTTATGCACTGAACTAGCATGTATACGCGCCTTCACTTCATTGAACTTGCGTACAGATCTATAAAGATAATTCACTCCTTCAAATATTCAGACATTAGTTAACCTAGATTATCAGATTTATAGATCAAGCATGCGCCACATATAACAGATCAAAATCATACAAAGATACTATCATTCAAGCCTTAAGATCATGACCCATCAATAGAACTTATCCTTCTCTTTGCGCTAAGGTTCCACCTTCATTCAGATCCAGATCTGCACCATAACCCCAATCACCAATATTTTAGATCTAGCACTTGTTAGATATTCAATTAAATCAGATGATCCTTTGCCAAATGATCTCCTTCCTCTTTTATAGTCTTAGGCCTTTCACAATACCACGGTCCAAAACCATAATAAAACAATACCATGGACCCAATACTTGGGATCAACACTTCTGACGAGATACCATGGTCCAAAACCATAGGTTCAAATACCAAGGACTAACTACCATGGACCAAAAGTAAGTTCTCCAACATATACGTGCTTTTCCTTGCGTGAAAGTGCGTGTATATGCATACGTGCCTTTATAACGTCTAACCCGCGTGTATACGCGTCTTTGTCTAGGTGAACCTGCATATATATCTTTTTCCTTCATTCTGAGAGCCTGTACTGAGATCTGTCACCAAAGTGAGTTGCCATCAAGGACAACACCTGTGCCATAACTCTAAATCAGTGCCACAATGCCAACAATCTCCCCCTTTGGACTTGATGGCAACCCCAAGATCCTCAAATTCATTCTCCCCCTTTGTCATCAAGGGCAAAGGGTTGTGCTCCCCCTGAGTACATGCTAAAATCTCTGCCCTGCTGTGCTGACCATGCTCCCCCTGACTGTAGGCAAGATCTGTAAAAAGATGTTCTTCAACAAGAACCATGACTTATACATCATAAAAGACCTTCCTATCATAAAAAGACTCAATAGATACATCCATCACCCAACCAAGTGGGGATCATCCACCCAACCAAGTGGGGATACATCATAAATTTACATATGACAACCAAGTACATTACATCTTCATCCCAGGCATAGTGGGGAAACCAAAATAGGTTGTTACATGACCTTGACACCAAAAAAAAGGGATACATGACATAGAGACGAAATATCTAGAGCATGACTTATGGAAGTCACCAATAACTGATATCAGCAGCATCTGTCAATCACCATTCAGATCAGCAACCATCATTTCCTTCTGTTCTCCTTCTGCATTTGTTCCACCTGAAACCAACAACAGCTGTGAACTTGAACCAAAAGCTTCTAAGATAATGCCAACAATGCATCATTAGAAGTTTATCTACTCCCCCTGAACCTATGCCAGATGGTCTCTGTCAGACCCATATCAGACTATCTTCAACTAGAGCCTGTCCCTACTGATATCCATCAAGCCTCCATATACGCGACTATCTCTGCGCAAACCGGCGTATGTACGCGGATCCTCCTCAGGCAACACGCGTACACCCATTTTTCTCTAAAACAGACAAGTTTCAACAGCAAGATGATGCATCAACTACTCCCAGCTTCTATCTGAGGTACTCAAAAGTTTCCCTAGGCAGTGGTTTGGTGAGAATATCAGCAACTTGTTCTTTAGAGGGAACATACTCCAATTTGACCTTTTGTTCCAACACTTGTTCCCGGAGAAAGTGATACTTGATCGGTATGTGCTTAGTCTTTGAATGCATAACAAGATTCTTTGAAATGTTGATTCCACTTGTATTATCACATAAGATGGAGATAGGTGGTGTACAAGTGATTTGAAAATCCTGTAAAGTTTGCATCATCCAAAGGAGTTGAGTGCAACAAGATGCGACAGCCACATATTCTGCTTCAACTGTAGATAAGGCAATTGAACTATGTTTCTTGCTAAACTAGGATACTAATCTGGAACCCATAAAGAATGCACCACCACTAGTGCTTTTCCTGTCATCCACGCTTCCAACCCAATCTGCATCTGTATAAGCATGAAGAGTGAGATCTGTATCTCTTAGATACCACAGGCCATAGTTTTGAGTTCCTTGAAGATACTTGAAAATTCTCTTTATTGCCTGAAGATGGGTTTCCTTAGGATTTGCCTGAAATCTTCCAACTATTCCCACTGCATGCATGATGTCTGGTCGGGTACCTGTTAAATAGAGAAGACTTCCAATCATGGATCTATACGTTGGTTGATGCACTGCTGTTGATTCATCATTTGCATTGAGGCTGCATGCTGTAACCATAGGGGTACTTACTGGTTTCGAATCTTCCATGCCATACTTCTTCAAAATCTGCTTGAGGTATTTGGTTTGAGACAAAAAGATACCACCTTCATTCTCTTGGATTTGTAGACCAAGAAAATATGTTAGCTCTCCCAGTAATGACATTTCGAATTCTTTCTGCATCACCAAGGCAAAGTTTTGACTCATAGCTTCTTCATTGCTACCAAAGATAATATCATCTACATACACAACAAGTATTAGCAATTTATCATTTTCAATTTTTATATAAAGATTGCTATTTGCTGATCCTTTTGAAAAACCTTGTTGATGAAGGTATTTGTCCAAACGATAGTACCAAGCCCTTGGAGCCTGTTTAAGACCATAGAGAGCCTTTTTTAGTCGGCGTACAAGATTTGGATCATTCCCAAGAATGAAACCATCTGGTTGCTCAATGTACACTTCTTCTTCTAAGTCTCCATTCAGAAAGGCTGATTTCACGTCCATTTGAAAGACTTTGAACTTCTGAAAGCTAGAGAGAGCAAGGAACATTCTGATGGCCTCAAGTCTAGCAACTGGAGCAAAAGTTTCTTCAAAGTCTATTCCTTCTTATTGAGCATACCCTTTACAAACAAGTCTGGCCTTGTTTCTAATCACTTCCCCATTTTCATTCAACTTGTTTTTGAAGATCCATTTAGTCCCTATGACATTCTTATCTTTTGGTCTAGGAACAAACTCCCAATATTCTTTTTGAGCTGCTCAAGTTCTTCATCCATTGCCTTGACCCAGCATTCATCTTTGCATGCCTCTTTTACATTTTGTGGTTCAGTGGAGGAGAGCAATGCTAAATAGCTTGAGGCTTCTGCGATTGTTCTTCTTGTTTGTATACCTGCCTCCTTTTGTCCCAAAATTTGAGATTCTAGATGATTCTTCTGAATGTGCCTGGATGGAGTCTTATCTTCTATTCTTACCTATTCTTCTGGTGCCTCTTGAGCTTCTTCTTCATCATACGTCTGATTTGATGTTGAAGGATAGTCCTCATCATCTTCGGAATTCACTTGCCTAGGAATGTTTCCTTCTTCATCAACCACTACATCAATGCTGTCAACAATTCTTCCAAGTCTTTTGTTGTAACACTTATATGCTTTGTTGTGGGGAGAATAACCAAGGAGAATACCTTCATCTACTCTAGGTTCAAACTTGCCAAGATTTTCATCATTATTTTTAATATAGCATTTGCTTCCAAAAATTTTGAAATATTTTACCGAAGGAGTCTCACCATACCAGAGCTCATGAGGAGTTTGAGTGTTGTTCACCCGGACATTTGTCTTGTTGAGAATAACAACAGAAGCAAATGCGGCTTCGCCCCAAAAGGTTGCGGGAGTTCTAGACTCATCAAGCATTGCACGAGCCATTTGTTGAACCATTCTGTTCATCCTTTCCACTACTTCATTTTGCTGAGGAGTCCTAGCTGTAGAGAATTCCATTCTTATTCCATATTCTTCACAAAAGTCGAAGAATTCATTCGAGGTAAACTCTCCTCCTCGATCAAACCTGAGGCATTTGATTCTGTGATCTGATTCGTTCTCCACCAAGGCTTTGAATGATTTGAACTTTTCAAAGGCTTCGTCTTTGTGTTTCATAAGTCCTATCCAACACATCCTGGAATAGTCATCAATGAATAATATAAAGTATTCTTCTCCTCGAGGTGACCTTTTCCTAGTTGGACCACATACATCAGTATGGACAAGTTCAAGCGGCCTGCTGGCTGATCCTTCCTTCTCAGGGAAGTTAGTTCTAGTTTGCTTACCAAACTAACAAGATTTGCATATTGTATTTTCCGGGATTCTGATCTCTGGAAGACCATGAACTGCTTGGTATTTGCATGCTTTCCTTATTTGTGAAAAACTAAGATGCCCCAATCTTCTGTGCCATAACCAGTGTTCATCATTCTTGCTCAGATAGCATTGATGTTGTCCTTCTTTGAATATGTATAAATTATTTGAAGTCCTTATGCCTTTGATCACTGCTTTTCCTGTATCAAGATCATGAACACTACATCCATTTGATCGAAATATTACCTCAGTTCCTTGATCGCACATCTGGTTGACACTTAATAGATTATGCTTTAAGCCATCAACATACATGACATTTCCAGCTTTGACCCTTTCTTTCAACTGAACAGAACCTTTACCTTTTATGAGAGTAGGGGTGTCATTTCCAAAAGAAACCTTCTTCTCCTTCTCTAAGGCACTATATGACTGAAGTTTTTCTTTATCACTTGTCATATGCTTCGAACATCCACTGTCGATGTACCATTGATTTTCGTGCCCTTCCGCATATAAGGCTATACCACATCTTTTTGGTTGGGGTTTTTTTATTCTCCATGATTTGGCACTTGAGGCTTGCTCCTTCTGAGTTGTTTGCCGAAACCTGCTCCTGCATTCAGAATCTTCATGACCGAAATTGTTACAAATAGAACATTCTATTTCATTTTCAAGTGCAGAGAAGTTGTTGTAAGTCCTTTTCATGACCCCAGTCATACTCCTCTGTTTATGAGCTTCTCTAGTCATGATTGTCTTATGTTGGACACAAATTGTCATTGATGTCAATATGGCAATATTCAAGAGGAGGAGACAGAGCCACCAGAGGAGTAGACGGAGCCAAGAGGAGCAGACCAAGCCAGAGGAGCCACAATGGAGATGAGATGGCTACAAGCAGAGCCATCAGAGCAGCAGAGGTGTAGACAGAGCAAACAGACGACGCAGAAAGCCATCGGAGCAATAGAGGACGCATATAGCCATCGGAGGAAGCAGACAGAGCCATTAGAGGAGAAATATATATATGCAGGGTTAAAGGAGTGGAGAATATATATATGAATAGGCAAATGCATTATCGGAGGAGAAAACCTTATATATATGTGCGTTTAACGCAAACGGAGGCCATAGCATACATATTACAAATACACTATCGGAGGCGGAGCAGTTTATTATATCGGCGGGTTCTATTAAGTGTCACCCCCAAAACCTCCGATTGTGATAATGCACGCGGACCCGATGCGGAATTGTGTTATGATTAAATGTTTTATCGCATCCACCCATCGCAACTCTCCCGAGCGCCGATTGTGATATCTACACATGGACCCGAAGGGTATATCAATATAACTTAATATCATATCGCATCCGCAAGAGTGGACCCGATGTTGTGACTGCGACTGCCGATATGTTGTGATCACCGATAGCGATTATCGCATCGGGAATTCGGAGTGAAGTCATACAGTGGTAAGCATCCCCTTTGCGATCGTCGATAGCGATGAAAAATGTGGACCCGACAGGCATATAAAACATGGCTCAATGCTTATCGCATCCATCACAATTGCATATGTTATGAAGCCTTCCCACACCCAAGCGCCGATTGCAATGAATGCTGTGGACCCGATATAGTTTAGATGCAGGTTTAATATTAATATTGAAGTCCGCCCCTTAGTCTTTTGACTGTTTTGCTCATATTTTCCTGTGTAGTTGTGTTTCAGCTTGCGTGGTGGTTTTTAAGCCGAAAGGTTTACGATGGTTGTTTCCGATGAATTAGAAGGCTGAGCGTCAGTAACATGGGGTGAATCATGGTGATTATCATTGTCGAAAGGGATGTGATTGTCTGTTAAATGAAGTGGGCCCTGTATGCCTACAATCATGAGAAAAACAGGAGCGTTGTTACAACTTTGATATATGTGTCCTCTGCGTATGACTCAGTTCTTGCCATTGATTCAACGCGTCCTGCGAGTATTGGAACACTCGAATAGACAGAGGAAGCCATGGAGTGGGAAGCCGAAGTGTCAAGTGAGCATAGAAGATCAAGCGAGTCAGAAGAAACGACAGCGACTGAGGAGGAAGCCAAAGAGCCAACGAGTGAGCGGAAACGAATGGACAAAGGCATGAGGATGTATAAAATAGTAAAAACAAAGAACTGTTGAGGCTGTTGGTGTGGTGAAGGACCAGAGGGTGAGGCAGCAGAAGCAACAGAGGCAAAAGAGGCTACAGAAGCAGCAAAGGCTGTAGAGGCAACAGAAGCAGCAGAGGCAGGAGAGTAGGAGTGAGAGAACCTCAGCTGAACAGAGGGTAGAAGCATACCAATTTATACCAAGGTTGGGTTGGAGCCCAAGAGGTTGGAGCCTCAGAACTGAACAGGATTGAAGTCCTTGGGAGTTGGTGCTCCTAAGTCCAAGATTGGTGTCTTGGCAAAACAGAGTTGGTGCTCTGGAGGTTGGAGCCTCACTGAAGTCCAAGTTGGAGCTTGGCAACTACTCACAGTCAAATATACTTATATTGTATTTATTTCATTGCACTGTCTTGAGTTTTAATAAAAGCATTTATTCTAGCTGTTGATTTCTGTGTTCTGTGTATACATATACATATCTATATATGCTTTTGGCAATCACTAGAACGAAAAATAATAAATACTGATTCACCCCCCTCTCAGTATTTCCAACAATTGGTATCAGAGCAGGCTTTTTCATAATAGCCTAACAGCTTGAAAGGATCCGCAGCCATGATGAGAAATCACGAAGCATCAGGAAGACCTCCTTTCTTCGACGGCACTAACTTTGGTTTCTGGAAGAAAAGAATGACCTACTACTTAATGTCCCTTGAACCTGAAGTTTGGCATTTTTGTCAAAATGAATACCAAACGACTTCCACTCTTCCAACAAACCAAGATGACAGGAAAGCCTACATAGCAAATGCAAAGGCCATGAACTCCATCACTAGTGGAATCACTGATTCCAAGTTTACAAAAATCATGCACTGTACCTCTGCCAAAGAAATGTGGGAGAAGCTAGTTGGCTTGTATGATGGAGACTCAAAAGTCAAAAAGGCAAAGCTTCAAACTCACAGAAGACAATTTGAAAGTTTGAGGATGGAAGATGAAGAAGATATTGTAGCATACCTCCTCCAAGTAGCTGAAGTGGTAAATTCCCTTAAAGGATTGGATGAAAAAGTTGAAGAAAGTACCATTGTTCGAAAGGTATTAAGGTCTCTTCCAGACAGATTTGACTCCAAAATAAGCGCTATAGAAGAAGCAAAGGATCTAGATACCCTCAAAATGGATGAACTCCATGGAATTCTCACTGCTTATGAAATGAGGAAAGGTGGCCCAGGCTCCAAAGATGCAACATTCAAGGCCTCAAAGTCAAAGAAAGGGAAAGAAAGGAATGACTGTAGTGATGAGTCAGATGTGGAATCCAAATTGGCCCAATTTGTACGAAAGCTGAAGAGAGGATCTAAGCTTAAAGGCAAGTATCCTCTTATCTGTTTTAAATGTGGTAAAATAGGACATTATGCAACAAAATGTCCTCATAAACATGACAGTGATGATGAAGGAAATTCTAAAAGAATGGCACACAAAAAGAAAGGGTTCAATAAGAAAAACTTCTTCTCCAAGCAAGATGAGTCTGATGAGGATGAGTTTATGGTCATAAAAAAGAAATCAAATGAGGAAAGTGATCATGATGAAAGCCAAGAAGCGTTATTCATGGCACTTGCAGATGATGATGACTCAGGGCTGGAAGGAAATGTAGATGAACTGTTAATAAGCGCCATTGAAGAAAATGAGAAACTACGGAACAAAATCATTTCTCTCAAAGTGGAAAATGAGGAAATAAGAAGGAGAGAAGATCTCTTGGAAGCAAAGCTTAAAGAAAAATAAGAGACTTGTGAGGAACGCGAGGCCGAAATAGTGTCTCTGAGAAAGGAGTTGGAGCAAATTAAAAAGGGCTGTAAAAGCTCTCAAATACTTGAAACTATTCTGAAAAATCAAAAACCTCAACATGACAAATCTGGAATAGGTTTCAAAGGAGAATCCTCAAGCACTAAGAATAGTGCGAAAAGCTATGCCGATGCACTCTCCTGCAATCCAAAAGATGAAAGAGTATGTTATCAAAAGTGCATCCTAGATCTCAAGAATGAAGAGAGAATTACTCCAAAGAAGAATGTGGAGTCGAATCATGGACACTATAGCAAATACAAACCTATACTCCACCAAGAGCCCATCGCAAATCCAAAGGACGAGGGAGGAGTAATTCCCAGGGAGGAAATCGATTCAAACCATGGTTGCTTCAAAACCATCTTTCTTGGACACTGCTTTCACTGTAAAAACTTCGATCATCAAGCCAGACATTGTATGGCTCGCAGAAGTGAAAAAACAATGCTAAAGGACCGAGTAATCAACTCTTATGCCCCCAAAAGGTAGGGATAAATAAAAACCTTCAATTCATTTGATCCCTTGACGAAATTTGATCTGATTTGCTCTTTCTGCTACAATAATGGACACTATGAACAAGACTGCCCACTCAAAGGAAGAAAGACGAGTAGCAAGAACTCCAGCATGGACAAATGTGGCTTGGTTCTATTTGCTCAAAATAATTTAAACTAGTGGTTTGTAGATAGTGGCTGCTCCAGACACATGACAGGAGACAGAAGGAAGTTTGTCTCACTGAGAAAAAAGGAAGGGAATGTGTCCTTTGGAAGCAGAACTAGCAGAATTGCAGGAAAAGGAACAGTTACTCTGATCAATGGAAAAGGGAAAGGTCAAGATGCTCTGCTGGTTGACGGACTCAAACACAACATTTTGAGTGTTAGCCAAATCTGTGATCAAGGACATAAGGTTGTTTTCAGCACCAAAGACTGTGAAATAAGGAACTCTGCCTCAAGGAAACTTGTGGAAAAAGGGGTGAGAACACCAGACGACATTTACATTCTAAACAAGATTCAGGAAAATAAATGCTACTTGAGTCAAACTGATGAGAGTTGGCTGTGGCACAAGCGACTTGGACATACAAGCTTCGAAAATCTGATCAGTATCAGCAAGATCAAAGTTGTACAAGACATCCCAAGGCTGTTCAAACCAAATCAAGCAGTGTGTGGTTCATGTCAACATGGAAAGCATACCAGAACCAGCCACAAGACAAAGGAACATTGTACATCAAAGCCCTTGGAGATCATCCATGCTGATGTGTGTGGGCCAACTAGAAATCAAGCACTCCAAGGAGAAAGGTACTTTGTGTTATTTGTTGATGATTATACTAGAATGATGTGGATATATTTCATAAAGTATAAATCTGAAACTTTTGAGTGTTTTAAGAATCTAAAAGCCCTTGTAGAAAATGAAAAAGATTCAAAAATTAAGTGCCTCAACACAGACAGAGGAGGAGAATTCACATCAAATGAGTTTAGTGAGTTCTGTAATATTCATGGAATTAAAAGGGAATTCTCGGCTACCAGAACACCTCAACAAAATGGGGTAGTTGAAAGAAGAAATCGAACAGTCCAAGAAATGGCAAGAACAATGTTATTAGAAGTAGACTTACAACCTAAATTCTGGAGAGAAGCAGTAGGGACAGCTGTCTATACACTGAATTGAACTCAATTAAGACCAAATTGTGAAAAAACCCCTTATGAGCTATGGAAAGGAAGACCTGCTTCGGTGAAGTACTTCAAGATCTTTGGAAGCAAGTGCTTCATAAAAGTATATGATGGCTCACCTGGAAAGTTTGATTCTCAGGTTGATGAAGGGATATTTCTTGGATACTCTACATGGAGCAAGGCTTACAAGTGCTACAATTATTGACTGAAGAAAATAGTGGAAAGCATTGATGTAAAGGTTGATGAAGATCTTCCAGAAAGGGAAATTGAAGAACATGAAGATGACTCTCTCATTGAAGAAGAAGAACCTAAAGAAGAAGAAATAGATGAGGAAGAAGAAGAAGAAGAAGAGGAAAGAGAACCACCTAATACCCCTTCAAAGATGAAGTATGTCCAAAGACATCATCCAGAAGAGCAGATCATTGGAGATAAAGATGAAGGTGTGCAGACCCGAAGAAGGATATCAATCACATCCAAGAGAAAATTCATTGCCCTCCTATCTATGATAGAACCAGAAACATTTGCAGAATCAAGTAAGGATCCTCATTGGGTAAAAGCCATGGAAGAAGAAATGTCCCAAATTGAGAAGAACAAGACTTGGGAGCTGGTACCTCATCCAAAGGACAAAAACATAATAGGAGCCAAATGGGTGTTCAAAAATAAAATGAATGAGGAAGGACAGGTTATCAGAAACAAGGCAAGACTTGTCTGCAAAGGCTATTCACAAATTGAAGGAGTTGACTTTGAAGAGACATTTGCACTAGTGGCTTGTATGGAAGCTATCAGGATGTTCTTGGCATTTTCTTGCTCAAAAGGATTCAAAATCTATCAAATGGACGTGAAATCGGCATTTCTAAATGGGGAACTCAAGGAGGAAGTCTACATGGAGTAGTCAGAAGGTTTTGATCTAACAACAGGAAAGGACTTAGTCTGTAAATTGAAAAAGGCTTTATATGGGTTGAAACAAGCTCCTAGAGCTTGGTATGCAAGACTGGATAACTATCTACAACAACAAGGCTTCAAAAAGGGAGTGGCTGGAAGCAATCTATACATAAAGACAGATCAAGGTAAGTTACTAGTTGCTCTTGTTTATGTCGATGATCTGATTTTTGCTAGTAATAATAATGAAATGAGCCATGAATTTTCTCAAAGCATGGCAAAAGAGTTTGAGATGTCAATGATAGGAGAGTTGTCCCACTTCCTTGGACTTCAAGTATCTCAAACCAGAGCAGGATTGTGTATATCTCAAGCCAAATATCTAAAAGACATGCTCAAAAAATATGGAATGGAGGACTGTGCACCCGTGAGCACACCTATGACCACAAACTACAAATTGAGCAAAGATGATGACTCCCCTCTAGTAGATGCAACTCATTACAGGTCAATGATTGGAGCCCTTCTATACTTAACAGCTACACGACCAGACATAATGCAAGCAGTAGGAATGGTGGGAAGATTTCAATCTGCTCCCAAACAATCCCATTTATTAGCTGTAAAAAGAATTCTCAGATATTTTAAGGGAACTTCTGATTTCGGTCTTTGGTACCCAAAGGACTCAACATTGACTGTAACTGCATACACTGATGCTGATTGGGCTAGAAGTATAGATGATCGGAAAAGTACTAGTGGAAATGCATTCTTCCTAGGAGAATGTTTGGTATCCTGGCTTAGCAAAAAACAGTCATCCATATCATTATCCACAGCCGAAGCCAAGTATATTGCTGCAACAGACTATTGTACTCAGATACTATGGATGAAGGAAGCTCTAAAAGATGTCGACATATGTATAGATCAACCAATTACCGTTTATTGTGACAACACAAGTGCTATCAGTCTCAGCAAAAATCCAGTGATGCACTCAAGAACCAAACACATACCGATCAAGTATCATTTCCTCCGTGAGCAAGTAGCTGAACAAAATATCATCCTGAAATATATCAGTACTAAGGAGCAGATAGCTGATATTTTCATAAAACCTCTTCCTCGAGAAGCATTCGAACATCTGCGTCAAAAGATGGGGGTTATTTCTTTATCATCACTCAAGTTCATTCATAAAGACACAGCAGGACAGGGGGAGCAGTTTGACAGGGGGAGTTCGTATGCATTCCTTTGCCATTGATGTCAAAGGGGGAGAGAGCAGAAGAATATTGCCATCAATAACAAAGGGGGAGATTGTTGGACACAGATTGTCATTGATGTCAATATGGCAATATTCAAGAGGAGGAGACAGAGCCACCAGAGGAGAAGACGGAGCCAAGAGGAGCAAACGGAGCCAAGAGGAGTAGACCAAGCCAGAGGAGCCACAATGGAGATGAGAGGGCTACAAGCAGAGCCATCGGAGCAGAAGAGGTGTAGACAGAGCAAACAGATGACGCAGAAAGCCATAAGAGCACCAGAGGACGCAAATAGCCATCGGAGGAAGCAGACAGAGCCATTAGAGGAGAAATATATATATATATGCAGGGTTAAAGGAGTGGAGAATATATATATGAATAGGCAAATGCATTATCGAAGGAGAAAACCTTATATATATGTGCGTTTAACGCAAATGGAGGCCATAACATACATATTACAAATACACTATCGGAGGGGGAGTAGTTTATTATATCGGCGGGTTCTATTAAGTGTCACCCCCGAAACCTCCGATTGCGATAATGTACGTGGACCCGATGCGGAATTGTGTTATGATTAAATGTTTTATCGCATCTGCCCATCCGCAAGAGTGGACCCGATGCTACAACCGCGACTGCCGATATGTTGCGATCGCCGACAGCCATTATTGTATCGGGAATTCAGAGCGAAGTCATACAGTGGTAAGCAGCCCCTTTGTGATCGCCGATAGTGATGAAAGCTGTGGACCCGACAGGCATATAAAACATGGCTCAATGCTTATCGCATCCATCACAATCGCATATGTTATGAAGCCTTCCCACACCCAAGCACCGATTGCAATGAATGCTGCGAACACGAAACAGTTTGGATGTGGGTTTAATATTAATATTGAAGTCTGCCCCTTAGTCTTTTGACTATTTTGCTCATATTTTCCTGTGTAGCTGTGTTTCGGCTTGCGTGGTGGTTTTTAAGCCGAAAGGCTTACGATGGCTGTTTCTAATGAATTAGAAGGCTGAGCGTCAGTAACATGGGGTGAATCATGGCGATTATCATTGTCGAAAGGGATGTGGTTGTTTGTTAAATGAAGTGGGCCCTGTATGCCTGCGATCATGAGAAAAACAGGAGCGTTGTTACAACTTTGATATATGTGTCCTCTACGTATGACTCAGTTCTTGCCATTGATTCAACGCATCCTGCGAGTATTGGAACACTCGAATAGACAGAGGAAGCCATGGAGTGGGAAGCCGAAGTGTCAAGTGAGCATAGAAGATCAAGCGAGTCAGAGGAAACGACAGCGACTGAGGAGGAAG
This sequence comes from Pinus tabuliformis, assembly GCA_031772625.1. Taxonomy (NCBI): domain Eukaryota; kingdom Viridiplantae; phylum Streptophyta; class Pinopsida; order Pinales; family Pinaceae; genus Pinus; species Pinus tabuliformis. Next base: position 1,142,627,935 of record CM062811.1, on the reverse strand, counting down.
TCAAAGAGCCAACGAGTGAGCGGAAACAAATGGACAAATTCATGAGGATGTATAAAACAATAAAAACAGAGAACTGTTGAGGCTGTTGGTGTGGTGAAGGACCAGAGGGTGAGACAGCAGAAGCAACAGAGGTAAAAGAGGCTGCAAAAGCAGCAGAGGCTGTAGAGGCAACAGAAGCAGCAGAGGCAGGAGAGTAGGAGTGAGAGAACCTCAGCTGAACAGAGGGTAGCAGCATACCGGTTTATACCAAGGTTGGGTTGGAGCCCAAGAGGTTGGAGCCTCAGAACTAAACAGGATTGAAGTCCTTGGGAGTTGGTGCTCCTAAGTCCAAGATTGGTGTCTTGGCAAAACAGAGTTGGTGCTCTGGAGGTTGGAGCCTCACTGAAGTCCAAGTTGGAGCTTGGAAACTACTCACAGTCAGATATACTTATATTGTATTTATTTCATTGCACTGTCTTGAGTTTTAATAAAAGCATTTATTCCAGCTGTTGATTTCTGTGTTCTGTGTATACATATACATATCTATATATGCTTTTGGCAATCACTAGAATGAAAAATAATAAATATTGATTCACCCCCCCTCTCAGTATTTCCAACATCTTATAGGCAACACATTGAGCTGCTTTGTGACCAAATTTATGACAAGAAAAACATTGGCCATTGAAGAAATTCCTGTGATTATCAAATCTACCAGCCAAATGATTGTAGTTCCTATTGACATCCATTCTTGAGGCAAATTGAGAAGATTTTACCTGTGGCTGGTTGTAGCTTCTGTTTGTCCTTAAAGTAGATTTCCCCCGATTTACCTGGTGATTTCCATTGGGTCTTTGTTCACTTCTCCTTGCAGCATCAAGATAACTCTTGGAGGTAGATGGTTTCTGCGCTTGAGTTGTTTCTTCATTATATCCCAGACCTGTCTTGATTAGTGGAGAGCGTTGCACTTTGATAATCTCATCTAATGTGTCAGATCCTTTAACAAATCTAAGATTAAGAGCTTTTGTTTTCTCAATCTCTTTTCTCAGTCCCACAATTTCACATTCTAACTTTTCATGATGTTTTTCCTTTTCAGCAAGTTGGAATTGTAGAGTATCTATGATCACATTCTTCTCTTCTAAACATATTTTGAGTCTAGAAATCTCTTCATAAATACTTTCTTCATCTATAGCATCCACAAAATCATCATCTTCAAAAGCCATTAAGAGTTTATATTTATTACCTTGTTCATCTTCGTCACTGTTTGAAAGTCCATCACTATCTTCATGAGTGTAATAGCTTTTCTTATTTATGTTCTATTTCTTGTTCCATCTAACAGGTTCCTTACTCTTGTCAATCTTATCCTTATGAGGACATTTGGCAGCATAGTGACCGACTCTTCCGCAAGCAAAGCATTTGAAGGGTAACTTATCTCTGAATCTTCCAGCACCCCGTTGAAGGTTCTTGACAAAATTTGATTCCTCCTCTTCTTCTGACACGTGTCCTGACTCATAGTAATCTCCTTTGCCTGAAGCCTTGAAAGCAGCTTCTCTCCTGTCTGATGGTCCTCCTTTCCTCATTTCATAAGCAGTCAGAATTTCGTGCAGCTGTGACATGGTAAGGTTTCGTAGATTCTCTTTTTCTTCTATTGCAGAAACTTTAGATTCAAACCTAGGGGACAAAGATCTTAGAACCTTTTCAACCACAACAGCCTCTTTTATTTCTTCACCCAAATTTTTCATACAATTAACAATCTCATCTACACGAAGGAAATAGTTAGCCACACTTTCATCATTGTGCATTCAGAGATTTTCATACTGAATTCTGAGGGTTTGAAGTTTTTCTCGTTTTACCTGTTCATCTCCTTCATAGCTCAGAACAATCTTGTCCCATATTTCTTTTGCAGATTTATACTGCATAACCTTGACGAATTTTGATTGAGATAGACATCCTAATAGAGTATTGACAGCCTTTGCATTTGTTTCATATTGCTTCTTACCAGTCGAATCTGTAGGAGTTGTGGATGGAAAAGTATACCTTGTATCTATGATATCCCAGACTTCTGTACCAAGAGATTGTAGATAGGCTGTGACTCTTACCTTCCAATAGACGAAGTTGGTCCCATCGAAAATTGGTGGTCTGATAGATGCTTCTCTCTCGTAGTTGCTCATGATGATGGATCTTCCTTCAAGCGATCAAGCTTCTTCAGAAGGACCTGCTCTGATTCCAATTGTTGGAAATAATACTGAGAGGGGGGGTGAATCAGTATTATCAAGTCACTTATTTTCTTTTCCAAACCCAGATCATATACGCTACTTCAGTTAGATAAAACCGCGTATATATGCAACTACAGAGAAGGAAACCCGTGTATGCAATGCAGACTTATAATTTAATTTATCTTACTGATGTTGATCATTAATTTGTGTATTAGAATCAAATAAACAGTAACCAGAAACAGTAAAATAGATCTGAAGACAATCACACACACAAGAACACAAGATGTAAGGTGGAAACCCAATGTGGGTGAAAACCACCTGCTGCAATTCGTCTCTATCTTCTTTTAATTAGAAACTTCTTTTTACAATGTACTGGTGCAGTCCTTTACTAGTACGCAAGTTGTAGCCTGCAGAGAGCTACAACCCTCTCTCGTTCTCCAGCGTCTCCTGGAAGGGAGCTACAACCCCCTTAGCTCTTGCACTAGCCAAGATACTAGTACATAGGTGCTGGCCTACAGAAGGCTACCACCTTCTCTTTCTTCCAGGGACCACGTTTCATAAATTTTCAAACTGGATCCATGAACATCAATCAATCATCAAGAATTTCTGCATCAAACAATCTCCTTTTCACCAATTAGAACTGAATCAAGTAGACACTTCTCTGACAGCTATACCCAAAACATAGTAACAGTAACCACACACCAAAATCTGAACCCAGAACACTGCAGCAATAAACAGAAGAAGCTAGATCACAACTCAAAAGATATACACTACTTCAATAACCTGAAACTTGCGTGCATACGCTTCTGTGTTTGGATCAACCTGCGTATACGCTGTTCTTATTCATTGAACCAGCGTGTATACGTGCCTTCGCTTCACTGAACCTGCGTATAGATATATAAAGATAATTCACTCCTTCAAATATTCAGACATTAGTTAACCCAGATTATCAGATTTATAGATCAAGCATGCGCCACATATAACAGATCAAAATCATACAAAGATACTATCATTCAAGCCTTAAGATAATGACCCATCAATAGAACTTATCCTTCTTTTTGCGCTAAGGTTCCACCTTCATTCAGATCCAGATCTGCACCATATCCCCAATCACCAATATTACAGATCTAGCACTTGTTAGATATTCAATTAAATTAGATGATCCTTTTCCAAATTATCTCCTTCCTCTTTTATAGTCTTAGGCCTTTCACAATACCACGGTCCAAAACCATAATAAAACAATACCATGGACCGAATACTTGGGATCAACACTTCTGATGAGATACCATGGTCCAAAACCATAGGTTCAAATACCAAGGACTAACTACCACGGACCAAAAGTAAGTTATCCAACATATACATGCTTTTCCTTGCGTGAAAGTGCGTGTATACGCATACGTGCCTTTATAACATCTATCCCACGTGTATACGCATCTTCGTCTAGGTGAACCTGCGTATATATCTTTTTCCTTCATTCTGAGAGCCTGTACTGAGATCTGTCACCAAAAGTGAGTTGCCATCAAGGACAACACCTATGTCATAACTCTAAATCAGTGCCACAATGACAACAGGATGAAACCATGCATGCGAAGAGGGTGAAATCCAACTCGAACTATGAGGCCAATGCCTCACCTTCAGATCCTTCCTTGGATCCCATCTTGGATTTCTTCAGTGGACAATTTGTAGCGAAATGGCCCACCTCATGACAATGAAAGCATCGTACTTTCGATTTTTCAAACTTCTTCCTACCATGGGAAGAACTCGATTTGGGATGAGAATCCTTCTCCTTCCCTTTCTTTTCCTTACTCGCTAAGGCGCAGTTTTCTTCATCCTCCTTGGATGAAGAACCATCTCTGGTGCTTCTTCTTATCCCCCCCTGCATCAGATTCAACCAAAGTCGTTCCCAATCTGGCAGATTCTCTCTTCCATTTACCGAGTCTTAGTAGCTATGCCAGCTCTTAGGAAGACCGAGGAGAGCAAGACTCACCATGTCATCATCGGCTGTCTTGATCCCTACACTTCCAAGCTCATCCCTGCAGGTGGTGAGCTTGTTCAAATATGTAGAGATCGTGTCGCCCTTTTCACACTTGATTTTCCGAAGCTTGTCTTTCAGTGTGAGCTTCCTCTGATTGCTGCTATTCAGATATAGATCTTTCAATGTTTTCCACATCAAAAATGGTGTCTACTTCCCATGGAGACTCGATACTATGTGATCTCGAACTCCCTCCAAAAGGATTATCCTTGTTATAGCCACACATTTCTTCCATTCTGCCAATTTTGCATCATTAGCCACTGCCGGCTTGGGGACTTCTTAATCAATGAAGTCCTTTAGACCATTATCCTCTAATACTACTTCCATGCAATCCTTCAAGGCTATATAATTTGAGCTGCCGTCAAGGGCATACTCGAGTCTTAAGTCGTTGAACGCCACTGGTGAAATTGAGATGTGATAAGAACTTGATTTCTATATTCAGGAACCTCAAACTTTGAAATTCTCCCTTCTTATATACTGTTCCTCACTTTGATCACCTTTTCTCCAATACCATGTAGAAATTCCCACTATAGATTACCTGATAATGTAATACACTAAAGCAAAATACTAGATCTACTTCTACAATCAAACTTTGTGGAAGCTTAATCAATTTGAGCTAGATCAATCGGAACACACATAACAGAGAAGAAGAAATCACACACATGAAACACAGAAGAATAACCCGGGGAAAGCATCGGCCTAAAACCCCAATCTCTATATTATCATACAAGTGGAAATATGTTCATATTACAAAAAGAATCAACTCACAAGCTATCCTTCTCTCTCTGCAATCCCTCTATTGCTCATAGACAGTTAAAGGCTTCTCAGAAACCTTCTCCTCTGCCCTCCAAGCCTCCTGTTTCCTTGTGCAGTTTTCCTTGGGGTCCAGTGCTTCCACCTGTGTGAATTGGCCTCTTCACACACTCACTAACCTCTGATCTAACTGCACAATCCTGAAGGAGATAATTCCTTCTGCATGGATGAGTTTCCTATATAGGAAAAATCCTCCAACTGATAGTACATTGTCTCTTCCTCTGATCTCAACTGGGTCTCTCACTGAACTGACATGCATGAGTTATTTATCAGAGAATATTCAGTTATCTAGAGAGCAGTAGTTACATGCATGCAAGCATTAACTAACTGAACTCACAATTAATTCAACAAACTATTTGAACTAATCTTACTAGACTTAACTCAGATAACTGAGCTAACTAATTACAACTCATCCTTATCTCTTTAACTAAGGGATAAATTCCTCAATCAATGGAGAAACTGTTGCATGTCCTCACATAGACTTCATGTTTGATTTTTTACAACTAATTAACTCAAGATGAATTAATTAATTATTTTACAAATAGCTGCTAAGATCAAATTCGAATTTTACTTCTCAATTTTAGTTCAGGAACTAACTAAAATTGGAATCTATCCTGAAATGCTATTTATAGCAAAGCTATTTTTGGCACTTCCATTTTTCATTCCTTGTTGCTATGTCCAACACTGGTATCCGAACTGCTATTTATAGCAGTGCTATTTTTAGCACTTCTATTTTTAGCATTTCTTGTTGCCATTTTCAACAAAAAATGAGTACCAAACAATATACACATCATTATAGCTAGAGTCTAGCCATCAATGCATGACCATATCAACTACACAAACCATGACCTCATGCATGACAACAACAACCACCTCACGTGCATTTGATAACATGTGAACACTAACGTGCATAACAATGCATGATCAACCATACACACATGAAGACATACTCCATGGCAACACCTTCAACCTTCACATCACTACAACCATGATCAACACTATGCAAGGGAAAAAAGTACATGGAATACAACACGAGAGACACACATGCAACCAACATGAATGCATGACCAACACACAGCCCAAGGAGAGTGCAGCCACACTCTGATACCACTCTGTAACACCCTCCTCCCACATCAACCCAAGCAATTGGCCAACCGAGGTAAACATGCGATGAGAGGCCACTATGATAAGATTCAAACTCCTTGGTGAATTTAAGGAAATGGAATCAATGGAACATCACACACAGTCATCCCACAACATCCACATAACCTTCAGGAGACAAGTCAACCACTCAGACTGCATGTCCCTGGGTCCTACTGTTGTTTGAGAAACTTAGGGCAGGGTAACGCTCCCTAGACACTGCCCAGGCAAGTTAGTCTCAAGACTAACGCTCCACAGACACTGGAAAGGTGCTTTATAGCACTTCCCAGAGACTGCCCAGATGAGTTAGAATCAAACTAATGCTCCGTTTTGCTAGCATTCTGGGATGTGAGCCACCTTTATCGACCCAGAGCCCGGGACACTGCCCAGAATGGAATGATCGCTTAGAATTCGTAAGGATGCAAAATAAATAAGTTGAACAAGATCATAACCAGACCCCTACTAGCCATGACAAGCATTTCATCAAACATATCATCGACATGTAATCTACAGGTGTAAATCACACAATTAAGTGTAGGGATCTCATACTTATTTGATAATTTCTACGAGCCATTGTTCTCTCATGCCATTTTCTACATTATCCTCCATTAAGTCATAGACACATTATCCATTCATATACAAGTAAAGACATGCTGAGAGCCATAAATAGTTGTTGTCATAAAATGTGCATATAACAGCATAATAGGAACATAAATAAAATAAACATATCAGCCATCAAATCCATAAATACATTAGTACCTTTGCACATGAAAATAAAGGGAATGGATTTCTCATTAATGAATTAAATGAACCAACTGGAGATGCGACTACCACTTTCCACCCGACCATATAATGGATGAGCCAAATCTCTCTTCAGCCATTCACCCCCTGTGCCATATTCCAAGCACAAATGTGGGATCTCATAGAACACATCAATCAAAACTCATCCATGCCTTCCATAGGCCATCCACCTCAACCCATCAAATAGTGATTCCACATCATGGTCAGACATCACCAAAACCATCATCAGATTGGTCTCCATCCAAGCCTTCCAGGGCTTCTAGAGCATTTGTCCAACTGCTATGGGGTAAAATGCATAGTGTATTGTAGGATGAAAACTACCCTCAAAGGCCTTCCCTGGACCTTCGATAGACTATAAGATTATCTTCAAAAGCTACCAAGTTACACACATGTTCATCTATCAAACATAAATTGACAAGGTATGGAAAGAGGGTCATCTTTAGTTCCTTCTAGATTTGCTTGGAGATCTCTATGCGGCAAGAAGAACTCCTTCAAGGCCAGATCCAAGACAATTCCTACACAAAGGACAAGGCAAACCAATCACAGCATACACTCTTAAAAACTAATGTAAGAATGCACAATAAACATATATTAGTGTATAACTTAACTACTCATCTCGACAAGCATCAGAATGAACAAATAAATGAACAACATTATCGACACTATGGAGTAGGGAACACAACTGCAGTTCTATATTTATAGTGGAAGAGTGATTACAACCATCCATTGTATCAGCCTTCCCTTTCCCCTTCTTCCTCTCTCTCTCCCTCTTTTATCTCACTTCTTGAAGTATATGACAGTTCACAACAGCTCAATGGGCTATCCTTCCAAATGCTCTGACCCCTTTCACAATGGCCCTCTCGCTGCTTATGTAGCAATCGAATTAGGGCTGCCAAGCTCCTCCTAGAGTTCATTAGGGAAAAAGCCATGAACCTGCCCTGTTTTCAAGCTTTTTCCCATTTGTCTTCATTCTCATATTGGAATTTCTCCAAATATCTCGATTTTTGGAGTTTCCTTGCTTTTCTTGAGAAAATTTAGGGATAAATATCTAGATATTTGTGAGCAGATTCGTTGGCTTGACCCACTGAACTTCACTTAGGTTCACTAACGCTCCCCTTGGTCTAACAACTTGAGTTAGCAGGGTGACTAATGCTCCTCTATGCTTGGTAACAAGTTTTATAAAGCATGTTAGTAGTGTGCATAGAGCGTTAGTGTGGAATCAAGGCCTGCAATTGTGGTCTTTGCTTCAATCATCCTATCTTTCACCTCTGAGTTGATGAGGAGGTCATTTTGTCCTATAACAGATTGCCCCTAAAGTATGAGATTAGAGGCAGAGACGATAGCCGCAATACTTTACTAAAAATGTAATTTTCTGTCAAAATTTTGTAGAGAGAGAGAGAAGTTTTGGGCAGCAAGGAAAACCTGATACAAGACATACATATATATAAACTGCTAAAATCATGTCCTGAGTCGAGCATTCTCATGCTCAATAGCTATGTTACAGTAATTTTCTCCTCTGAGATATAACAATGTTGGCTGCCGATAAGCACAGAGCGGATCTAGTGTCATAATAGATCATCCTGAAATAGTTGTCTCCAAAGAACAATATCCACAGCTTGGGAGAGGAAACAAGGCTGAATGATGCAAGCCTCTACCCAAGGTCTTGATTTCTGCTTCACCGAACAGCATAGATCGGTACATGTGATAAGATGTGTTGACTTTGAACATGCACGAAATCATTTGATTACCAGTCAATAATGGAGACTGTTAACAGATGTGAGGAAGGCCACCAATAATGGTGATGGTCTCCAAGATGCACAGTGCAAACTAGCGAGTGTGAAAAAAAAAATTTTCGTCGAACACTCGTAGAATCGCTTAACCAGGAGCCAATAATGAAAACTTGTGATCAAACACAAGGTAACCTACCACTAATGTCTACAAGTACCAAGGAACTGAATGTGTTTTTGGGTTATCTTACTAGATAGAATGTTGAAGTCGATAGGAAGAAACCTGTCGAAAGGTAGGCAATGACGTGTCCTACATCAGTCGACACGAAACCGGACAAGAATGATTTTGTTTTTTGAGGAATCTTTTGAGCATTTGGGTTAAAACAACGGAGTGCGTGATGGAAGGATATGTATGATTGGTTGATAGAGGAAACAAATGGGGACCCCTGAACAATAGAAGGCACGACAACGGTTTTAACCAGACAGCACTAGACTCATGAACACTACAAAGTGTTAAGATACGGAGATGCAATTACATTAGGGTATTTAGGCTAAAACTCATAGATTGGTAGAGTTCATATTGAGAGGCTATCAAAATGAAGGTTTATCTGAGGGAGTGTCATGTTCAAGGGAACAATTGCTGCCAAACCACGCTTTCAAATACAAAAAAAAGTTGTATTGTCCACTTTCCCCATCTGATTTTTTTTAATGAGTCCAGACGGGTAAACTCATCGATCTTTTCATGTTTAAAGAGTCTGAAAAGGATCGTAGAAAGAATGACTCTTTGCCCTATCTAATTAGTTTAATGAGTCCAGACAGGAAAACTCGTCGATTTTTTCATGTTTTAAGAGTCTGAAAAGTATCGTAAAAAGAACGACTCTATATCTTGTCTGTGTAATTTAAAGAGTCCAAACTAGACAACTCGGTGGTCTTTTCAAATTTAGAGAGTCTGAAAAGATCGTAAAGAGAGACTCCACGGTGGTCCCTTTGTCATAGTTGTTAACCAGGTGTGACAAAAGGTTAATAGTATACCCAGATCGGTTACTTTTCCATATTTTAATCTATTGAACCCGGATAAAGAGAAACCTTTCTTCAATAGATGTCGACCTCATTTTGTTACGAGTATGAGGCGACTGACTAAACTCATGCTTTTTCATGAATCTTTAACGAGCCCAGTAACAAAAACTCGGGGTTTTTTAGTTTAACGAGCGAGAAAAGTACCTAAAAGAATGCTCGGGTCATCTTTAGCAAGTTTAAGAAGCAACAAGACATATCTCGGGTCATCTTTATCAATTTTAATGAGCAGCAAGACATAGCTCGAGATTTTTTTATTTTTTTTTCAATTTAAAGAGCGAGAAAAAAGTGCCTAAAAAGAATGCTCCTTTGGTCTTTTTCATTTTATGAGCTGGAAAAAGATCAAAAAGAGTTTCTCAGAGCATCGTTACATGTATTTAACGAGCGTAATGATGAAAACTCGGAGATGTTTATATTTTTTAAAGAGCAATAAAATATCACAAAAAGTTCTCTGACCATCGTCACAAAGATTTAACGAGCTTAACGATGAAAACTCGAGGATGTTTATATTTTTTAAAGAGCAATAAAATATCCCTAAAAGTGCTCTAACCATTGTCACAAATATTTAACAAGCTTAACGATGAAAACTCGGGGATGTTTATATTTTTTAAAGAGCAATAAAATATCCCTAAAAGTGCTCTATTTCTTCATTGTAGTAGTTTAACGAGCCCAAAGAAGGAGACTCGAGGTTTTTCGGATTAACGAGCAAGAAAAATACCATAAAAAGAATGCTCGATCTTTCTTGATCTCATGCTTGACATTAGAAGGGTCTATTCCATGCATTTTCTCATAAGACCAAGGAAAAACATCGCGGAAGTCCCTAAACGGGTAGGTGAAGCTCACAATTTCCTCAGGATTGTGATTGGCTCCACTCTGTATGTTTTCCACGATGCCTGTCATGACAGAAATATCGGGGAGCAATGTTTGTGAAATATTGCCCCTGTTTCCTTCCAAGTCCAAAGATTGGATAGTTGTATACGGTGAGGAAATGATTTCATGTGCGTCAGGTGACAGGATTTGAAGAGGCATCATGTCCGAATCAGATATCGAAACATGATGGTGCGAATCCTCCCAAGGTCGCTCTTCTAACCTCGTGATCTCTCTAATAGCTTTTTCCATCAGTAGGACTTGATTGAGTGGATTGAAATAAAGAGCGGTTATGGGAGGGGCAGTGGTACCATTGGCCGAAACCAAAGTGATTGGAGATTCAGATGCAAATTGAATGGATTGGTAGGCCGATTCAGCTGGTGACAACGGCATTTTCTCTCTGTATGTGTCAATGTCTGAAGGAGCTGGTAGGATCCATGGATCGATCTTCTCATGAGGAATAGATGAAATCATATTGATCATCTGTGAAACCTTCGGTGGCTGAAGAGGGAAACAACCCATGAGGGAAGGATCCTTCAGTAGACCGGTACCTACACTGACGTAACTGTCAGTTCCACCTCCTACTAGGGGTACGGAGCCACTTGGTAATGGTGAATAATTAGGGGTGCAGAAAGACAACCAATCTACTGTAATAACCTTTCCATCCAATGGAAATTGGATGATGTGAAAGACAGTAGATACGACGGCCGTCATGGCATATGTCCAACTGCGACCCAGCAACAAATTATAGTCGAGTTTCTTGTCCATGACTTCTATGTCCACTGTTACAGTTTTTCCAGCCAAAGTGATGGGAAAATTGGCTAGGTATCCTTTTGGGATAAAGGTGTGGCCGTTGAAAGCTTTAAAGGAGTTCGATGGCGGGGATAGGGTTGGGGAACCCAGGGCGAGCCAACATGAAGCCGACATGATGCAGGTTGAAGCACCTTCATCGATGACAGTTTTATGTATACCTTTACCTTTCGAAGTGATATGCACTTGAAATGCAAGCTGGTGGGAAAGGGGAGGTTTACACTTGTCCATGTCGAAAATAGCAAGCATGGAATCCGTAAGGTCAAGACCTCCAATAGCTGAAAGCAAAGCTTTCTGTTGGGTGGGGCATGTTTGTAATACTTCGAGCATCAACATAGCCGATGTTGCTTGCACTAAATCCTCTATGATGTTGTAGTGTTGGGTAGCATGTGTAGATGTATTGTGCATTGTGCCTCAAAGTGCCCCTTTTGGGGGTCGAATTACAAAGTCCTCAACCGACCTTTCGATATGAAAATCGTTGGGTGGTGATGGGTTTTGACCTGAGGATGGTTTTGCTGCAAGAGCGATAGGAGCTCCATAAGATTTGGCTCTTGTGGCAAGCTCTACAGTTTCAAATGTGAAAATGGTAGAAGATCCTTCACCAGCTGAAGGATGTTGCGAACCATCGTTGCCCCTTGGCATGGGTTGCTGTTGGTTTGCAATAAGATTTTGCTGTTGTTGAGTGGGAAAAGGATTCCTAAGGACAGCGGGGGTCTTACCAGTATCCCTTTTGGCAAGGTACTCTGTGCATTCTTGAAGACGCGGACAACGCCAAGTTACATGGTCTTCAGCACAGAGTTTGCAAGGAAATCTAGCAGGTGTATCCTTTTCATCAGTAGTAGGCGCAGTGGCCTTCTATTTTGGGTTGGGCTACTTTATTGACTGCTCTTCAGAAGGAGCAATCTTTTTCTTATTCTTCTTTTTCTTACCACTGGATTTCTGTGTAGACTGCACAGAGTTTATCGCAGTGGTAGGAAGAGTAGTCAATTTGGTGGTAGCGGAAGCATTGGGGTTGCCAGGGGCATTGGGGATTATGTCGTAAAGAGTGCCAGACTGTGAATATATCAAATCTAAGTGTTGGGCACGATGTATGGATTGGTCTTCTATGACCGCACCACCTAGAGCGACATCTCTAGCGATTTGCGGAAGTAACGACCTACAGAACCAGTCTGTTAAGAGAAAGTCTGGGAGGGGAGCTTTGACTAACCTCCACCTACGTCTCCATTCATGAATATGATCGGAGATGTGGGTGGTGGTATCCTAACGAAATGAAGTGAGGAGCTCTATCCCAGTCTCATAGCGGATAGGTAGCTGGAAGTGCTTTAGGAATTCCATCGCTAAATTATCGAAGGTATTTACTGACGCGCGTGGTAACTCAATATACCACTTTGTTGCATTGCCAGTAAGGGTGCGGGGAAAAATACGTAACCAGACACTATCATCCACCATGGAGTTAGAAACACTCCAAAGATGGTAGGTGGTGATATGGGTGCCCGGATCCTCCCCTTTCTTGCCATCGAACTTGGGAATGTCCGTTGGTATTTTATGCGGGATCGACAGCCATTGTAAGTTGTGATAGATGGGGTCATTTGTCAGCTTGTATAAGTCAGGAATATCCAACGTTGCCAAAAAAAGAAGAGAGTTAGGTGCCCTTGACTCGGACCATGGTGATGACGGATGACTTGAGTAGCTCTGTGCTCCTCCCATCATTTGGTTCCCCATAGTGTACATGGGTTGCGTGGTGTAACAGTTGCTTTGTGGTATGGTGTTGTAGAGTGGATTTCCATGAGGATTTTGATACTGGGGTATGAAATTGCCCCCAGTATAAGTAGTTCCCCCTTGACTCATTTGAGTCTATGAGGAGGGTGCCCTCATGGATTGGTTGGGAACCCCTTGTGGATTCCTAAGCGACACAAAAATAATCATTTGGCTTTGATTGACAGAGGGAACACTCATGTCAATTAGCGACTGTCCATGCATGCCTGAGAACGGAGGGGGAACTGTGACATTCCCTACCAGCATGTGCATATTGGGAACCCCCCCAGATATCTGAATCTGGGGGTTGGAACTGTACATTGGCGGCTGACCTTATTGTTGGTAAACGGGAACTGCGCCCATAGTGCCACATTGAGTGTTATATGGAGCACTGTATGTGGCACTTGTCGAAGGTATGCAGTGTGGCACCATAGGAGTGGAACCTGGCATCTGCTGGGTTCCACTTATAGAGGGTGTCATGTGAGTTGTCATACCTGGGACAAATGGGATAGCGAGATTCCACATTACCAATGTTGTGATGACTGTCGACTAGGGAAGTGGTAGAGGACCAACAGTGTCTCTAAAATTCCACAACCCTTGAGTCGTCGACTGGATAGATGGGAAAGTTCCACCTACTGAAGAAGGAAGTACAGGTACCATAGGAACCACGATAGGATCCGACGGATTTGTGAGCGGAGTGTTAAAGTGAGGAAGGAATCCTTCCATGAAGAAATCCTTCGGCAAACTAGAATCATTGATTGTCCACACAGATCCCGTGTGAGATTTAGGAGACTGATTCCTTGAAGATGAGGAATCCGAGTCAGTGGAACTCGGTGGATCTTCCACAATGAGTGGAGGAAGTCCTAACAATCGTCTGGAGTGACGACAAGGGCCAGATGTAGCCATGATGACCGTTAAGTTCTATCAAATAGATTTTCATGTGATATTCTTTAAAGTCTAAAAAATGATAGCACTCAGGTACCTAAAAATAGAAAATACACTAAATATATCAATTAGCAAATAGAGGGAAAGTACCTCATCTGATAAGCACCGATCACTAGAGATGAAACCTAGTCTCTCAATGAATAACAGAGAAGAATGGCCAAATTTACGGTTACGGTTACTTTAGAGCTTCGCCCTAACCTCAAATTGAGGGGCCAAGTACTCTCGTGAAGACAAGCACCCTCCCAAAAGTTGAAGACAAAGTAGATCCATCCGTTTTAGGTACCAGGACAGCCCATCCTAGTCACCTTGTGTAAGTACCTAGAAGTTTTGGCCACTAGAGATACCTCAAATCACAGACATTACCAGGGGGGACATATTCGTAGACAGCATGTTGTGTGGTCAGGAAACCTGAGTCCCTGACTTAGTTCCGAAATCCCCGAAGGGACCCCCAGTACATAGAATGCCCAAAGGATTTGTAAGAGAAGGTGGGCTACCTTCAATTACAATCCGATGTTGTCTCGTAGTTTGCTCCATTGTTAGTGGAGTGGTCCTGGTAATATGAGTGCAGAAGGATTTTTCACTCGTTAACGACACTAGTTTTGGTTTTACACCTTGGGCAGTTCACTCACATGCTTATCCCAAGGTCCTAATTTAGCTAATGTTGGTTTGCTCAAAAGAGTAACTGTTTGATTTTAATGTAAATTTTAGTGTACTTGATTATTTGTCTTTGGTAGGGGTGTTCACATATGAATATGGTGAGACTCTCCACTCAATAAATCACATAGAACAATGCTCTGAAAACAAATTTCAATTTCTTATGCAAACAAGTCTTATCCTACATATTCATCTTTTCACATATTCATGGATTCTTTTGTGCATCTAAATCCATTGAACACTTGCATAACCAAAAGATTCTTTTCCCAATATTTCCTAACAACTACTGAAAACCAAAGTGAAGTAGCTTACAACTATTTTGACAGAAGGATGAATACAATTTATCAGTCTTTCTTTCAAAAAAAATGTATTTTAAGAGAGAAAAACTAAATTTTTTTCCTAAAAATGAATTTTCAGGACACCAAATTTGTTAACATACTATAGTTGCAGATCTTACTTTAGCCCCTAAGACAATTTCCCCCCCTTTTGGTCCACAGACTCTTCTGGAAATCATGGAAATGGGAGACTAACACTCTGTTTCAGTGTAAACAGAGAGTTAGTTGGGCCACTAATGCTCCCTGTACACAGGCACAGAGCTTTATAAAGCTTTTTTTAGCCTAGAAACCTGTGTTAGTGAGGGAAATAGCTCAAACAAAGGGCCTTTAGGATCATTTTCTGAGGATAATGCAAACTAGTAGGATGTAACAAGATAGTTGGTGGATCAGAAAAGGATTTGAAGAAGTAGGAAGCTCTTAGAAGAAAGAGAAGAATTGAGAGGAGTCCAGGTAGACCGGGAACTAGATGTATAGTCCCCAGTGGAGTCGCCAATTCTGCTATGGGGTAAAATGCACGGTGTATTGTAGGATGAAAACTACCCTCAAAGGCCTTCTCGAGACCTTCGACAGACTGTAAGATTATCTGCAAAAGCTACCAAGTTACACACATGTTCATCTATCAAACATAAATTGACAAGGTATGGAAAGAGGATCACCTTTAGTTCCTTCTAGATTTGCTTAGAGATCTCTATGCGGCAAGAAGAACTCCTTCAAGGCCGGCTCCAAGACAATTCTTGCACAAAGGACAAGGCAAACCAATCACAGCATACGCTCTTGAAAACTAATGTAAGAATGCACAATAAACATATATTAGTGTATAACTTAACTACTCATCTCGACAAGCATCAGAATGAACAAATAAATGAACAACATTACCGACACTATGGAGTAGGGAACACAACTGCAGTTCTATATTTATAGTGGAAGAGTGATTACAACCATCCATTGTATCAGCCTTCCCTTGCCCCTTCTTCCTCTCTCTCTCTCCCTCTTTCAGCTCACTTCTTCAAGTATATGACAGTTCACAACAACTCAATGGGCTATCCTTCCAAATGCTCTGACCCCTTTCACAATGGCCCTCTCACTGCTTATGTAGCAATCGAATTAGGGCTGCCAAGCTCCTCCTAGAGTTCATTAGGGTAAAAGCCATGAACCTTCCCTATTTTCAAGCTTTTTCCCATTTGCCTTCATTCTCAGATTGGAATTTCTCCAAATATCTCGATTTTTGGAGTTTCCTTGCTTTTCTTGAGCAAATTTAGGGATAAATATCTAGATATTTGTGAGCAGATTCATTGGCTTGACCCACTGAACTTCCCTTAGGTTCACTAACACTCCCCCTAGTCTAACAACTTGAGTTAGAAGGGTGACTAACACTCCTCTATGCTTGGCAACAAGCTTTATAAAGCAGGTTAACAGTGTGCAGAGAACATTAGTGTGGAATCAAGGCCTGCAATTGTGGTCTTTGCTTCAGTCATCTTGTCTTTCACCTCTAAGTTGATGAGGAGTTCATTTTGTCCTATAACACCAACCAAAACTTCAAGAACTAGTAACTTAACCCACAGCTTATAGGGCTTCTAGGGCGTTCGTCCAACCAAGTCTTCCAAGACTCATAACTCAACCCACAAGGGCTTCCAGGACTAGTAACTCAACCCAAGTTATTATAGGGCTTACAGAGCATTTGTTCAACCAGGGCTTCCAGGACTAATAACTCAACCCAAGCTATGGAAACATGAGAACCAACAAAAACAAAACAATCCCGTCCATCCTCTGTTCCTATTACAGAACATAACCAAGAAACCACATGTATGTGCCATGCATGCCAAAACTAGTGAATAAATCATACATGCAACTCGGTACCTACAAGCAAATCTGATGTAGTTGCTGATGTCGATGCCTTCTTGCGCTTTCCTAATCTTCATTTTCCTTGTTGCTCCAAGAATCCAAGTATGTGACACCCTCCAAGAGTGCTCCAAGAAAACTCCAAGTATCCAAGAGTATGTGAGAGAGAGAGAATAATGAGAGAGCTCCAAAACTGAACTAACTAAGTCTTGACTTACCAAGCTTGAGCCAAGAGCTCCCCAACAGATCCTAAGAAGCCTTTTTATTAATGAGGCCTCTATTTTCTTCATTTTCCTCCTCACATGCAACCTGTGACCTTTCACCTTCCTTTTCTCCTATTTTCCATTATTTTCATAAATAAAATGCCAATTAATGTCTCATGCCTTTCCAAAACCTTAGCCATTGCCTTTGCCAATTTCCTTAGCCATAAAAAACCAATGAGCACCCCATAGGATGTCTTTCCCACCATTCAGCTTGGAATACATGTCCCATCATCCGTGGCATTTATATAATTTTACATGGAATTTTCATTAGGGCTGTTATAGTCCTACCTCCTCTTTCTTGCTTGGTGACTCCTCAATTGTGATGAGGACCTTTGTGGGAATTTGTGGCCTCCCTTGCTTAATCCTGGTGCTTTTCCTAGTCTTAAATTATAGGGGGGCTTGACTTTGTCTCCTCCTTTTAGGTTTGACTGGGGTGCTTAAGGTAGCTAAAGTTGCAGCTACCTCTTATTCAATGGTTCCTGGAGATATAGTTGTTTGCTTTGGGGGTATATCTGTTTCTCTCGGCTCAGAAGTCTTTTTAGGACTTGATTTTTCTTGCTTTTCTCCCTCTTATTTTTCAGCTTATGTTCCTACTACCTCCACCTCTGTTTCTTCTTCTTCCTTTGTTTTCATCTCTGCTTCTTCTACTGTCCTTTCTGCTTTTGTCTCTCTTTCCTTTTCTTCTAACATTGTTTCTTCTTCCTCTTTTGTCCTTGCCCCTTCTTCTTCTTCCTTTGTTTTTCCCTCTCTTCCTCCAACACTAGAGGTTGGGGTCTCACCTAGTGTGAGGGTTTGTGTCTCTATGAAAGTTTCTCTATCCATGTCTATGAATTTGGACCAAAGGATAGGGATTCTCAAATTTCTCAAGGCATCCACCACTATCAGTTTAATGAGGCCATGGTGGCCTAGGTGTTGGTGTTTTCCCTCTCTTACTTTTTGACTCATTTCCCTGATGGACTGTAGGAGGAAATATGGCACACTAAGTCTTTGAGTAAGAGGAAATTATGCCTGGAACCTGAGTTCATGAAGTAATATAAAGTGGTAAGAATATACCACACTCATTCTTCCCTCATAGGATATGTACTTCAGAATATGGTAGGCCACCTCATCCCAAGGATAAGGTAGGATTTCCCTCCTAACTCCATTTTTGTCCTCAACAGGATTTTCATTGGCAGTGAAGAAATTCTTTTTGGCAGTGACACTACTGGTTTTGTCTTATTTTCTCCACTTGATCCCTAGAGGTAGGGTTGTTACTTTGTGTTATATGGAATTTATACCTATAGATAAGTATATCTTCCCTAAGTGGGTAGTTACACTTAGAAAAACTGAAGTAAATATGTTTAACCTTTTCCTAAAATAAACAGATAAGATAAAAGAACCTACTTGTGATCCTTTGCTTCCTTTGAACTCCTTTGAGTTACTCCCACTCAAACTGAGTTTTCTCAATTGGTACCTGCCAACATAAACAGAAGATGACAACAATCAAAGCATATGATCTATTTATTGTAAACAAATGGAATCGACAACATTTGAACACACATTCATCATAGATATAGACAAAAGTATGGGAAAAGGAACAAACAACTTTATTGATTGATAGAAGGAGAAGTTACACCCAATGTGGTTCGAGCTTGTGTCACTCATCCAACTTAGTCCAAGCCTTCATCACACCAATAGCAACATCAATCGAGCAGCATAACATTACTTGACAATTATTTCAAGTCTCTAAACCAACAGTGTTTATCTATAATATCCAAGCCCCTTGGCTCTATGATGGGAGGCCAGTTTATAGATGAATGCAAGTGGTTTTTTCATTAATATGGCATTGAATGGTTTTCCATAATTGGATGATTAGTTTACATGTTCAAAGGGATGAGAGGATAGAGGATTATATGATCCAAGGCTATCCTAAGTCGAGCTCATCTTAACAGGATAGGAGTTGGGTTCCTTCTAGAAGGCTCTAGAAAGGAGGAATATACTCAGGATGTTATGCTCTTGACTTGCGAGAAGATACCAGAATACCAAATATGCGAAGAAATATACCCAGAACACAGAACAATAAGAAATAATAGCATGTATTTTATTATTCAGAAAGGAAAGCAATGTTCACTTGCCTCTTCGAGGGGGAAACCTCCAATAGAGCTGGGCTCAATTACAAAATAAGACATGATGCTCCTCAAGGGGAGTCTCTATCCTTTATATAGAATTCATACATGCAATACCAGGGGTTAGTACCATGGTTCTTATTAATACCATCTATCTAATACCATGGCCCATTTGTAACTAACTGTGGTCCCTTCTTTAAATGCGGGTCAACCACTTACAATTATTAATATGGGCTTTACTCTTTAACTAACTATAACTATGACTCGGCCCTGTTACATAAATAAGGGGGTTAGGGTTGGACCTTAACATTCCCTCCCCCCTCAAGGCTGAAGCTGCAGAAACTTTTGAAGAACAGTGGCTGGTTCCCAGGTCACATCTTTTGGAGAGGTGTCTTTCCACTTGACGAGGACTTCCTTGATCATGCAGCCGCCATTCTCGCGTGTCCAGAACCTGTTCAGGTTGGAGCCAGGTTGAACCTTCTTCATCCAATTCCAGTAGACTAGTTTGAATTCTGCAATGGTTCCCAACCACTTTCTTGAGGATGGGACATGGAAGACGGGATGGATTTTTGCAATGGGTGGCAAGGCTAGCTTGTAGGCTACTTCTCCGATGCGCTGAAGTATTTGATACGGTCCGTAGACTTTTGGAGATAATTTCTAACAACCCTTGTCTTTGAGTGATGTTTGCTTTTATGGTTGCAGCCTCAGGAATACCTAATCCCCTTATTGAAATTTGTGCTCTGAACAATGTTGGTCTGCCTGTTGCTTCATGCGATTTTGAGCTTGATGGAGATTCTCTTTGAGGTGGGCCAGCATGGTTGCATGGTTCTATAGGAGTTGATCTACTACTTGTACCTTCAAGCATCCCTGGATATAAGAAGTAGGTGAAGGAGGGATTTGACCATAAACTGCTTCATATGGAGTCATTTTGGTGGTGGCATGATAGTTAGTATTATACCACCATTTGGCTAGAGGTAACCACTATACCCATAGATGTTGCTTTTCTGAAGTGAAACACCTGAGGTAGGTCTCCAGAAATTAGTTGACTGCTTCAGTTTGACCATCAGTTTGGGGATGAAAGGAAGTACTAAGTTGTAGTTGGGTACCTTGGAGCCTGAAGAGTTCATGCCAAAAGTTACTAGTGAAGATCGGGTCATAATCAGACACAATGGAAGTGGGCATGCCATGCAATTTTAAGATTTGGTCCATGAAAGATTGATCCGCCAAAGCTGGTGTAAAAGGGTGGGGTAGGGCGCAAAAATGAGCATACTTAGAAATTCTGTCCACAACCACCATGATGACTGACTTGTTGCCTAACTTCGAAAGACCCGTAATGAAATCCATAGAAACCTCCGTCCAGATTGAGGCCGGGATGGGAAATGGCTGTAATGTGCCTAGGGATTTGACTGTTTCTCCTTTGTGGCACTGACACACATCACACTCAGCTACAAAAGTAAGAATGTCCTTTTTCATGCCTATCCAAAAGAATGAACGTCGAGTGCAAGCATAAGTCTTCTAAAAGCCTGAATGGCTTGCAGTGGGAGATGAGTGCAACTCTGCCAAAATGTGACTTTTGAGGGTGGATGTTGGTGATATCACTACTTTGTCCTTGTAGCGAAGAATCTCATCCTTCCAAGAGTAGTCCATTATGGAATTTGGATCCGTCTGCAATTTATTAATGAGTTGGGAGAGCAAAGGATGTGAAAACCATTCCTTGCGAGCCTCTTCAATCCACTCCGGAATGGGAAGAGAGATTGCTACCAGGGTGCTTTCCTCCCCAAATTGGCGTGATAAAGCATCCGCTATGACATTTTTGCACCCTTTCTTGTAAATTATCTCATAATCATATCCCAACATTTTTGCTAGCCATTTATTTTGTTGTGGCGAGGATAGGAATTGCTCCAAAAAATATTTAAGGCTTTGATGGTCTGTGTGGATTTGGAAATTCTGCCCCAATAAGTATGGTCGCCAAGTATCCACTGCATGTAAGATGGCCATCATCTCCTTCTCATAGGTAGATTGTCCCAGATTTGTCCCACTTAGTTGTTGGCTAGTGAAGGCCAAGGGTCGACCTTCCTGCATTAAGACAGCCCCAATACCCGTACTTGAAGAATCACATTCAATCACAAAATATTTGGTGAAGTCAGGTAGTGCCAATACGGGAGTGGAACACATGGCATGTTTTAGATTTATAAATGCCTATTGCACTTTATCATTCCAAAGGAATGAATTTTTCTTGAGAAAGTGAGTGAGGGGTCTAGCAATGCGACCATAATTGCGGACAAATTTGCGATAGTAGCCCGTGAGACCCAAAAATCCTCTCAAACTCTTCAAGGTCTTTGGTTGAGGCCAATCCTGTATTGCCTGGATCTTTTTTGGGTCACCCTGAAGTCTGGACACATACGACATTCCCCATCTTTCTTGAGCACCATGACCACAGGCGATGAATAAGGAATAATGCTAGGGCGAATGACACCTACTTCCAGAAGTTCCTTGATGATTTTTTCAATTTCATTCTTTTGGGCGAAAGGATATCTATATTGGCACACCTTTGGTGGTTGTGCCCTTGGGACAAAAGTAATGCTATGATCATGTTCCCCTCTCGAGGGTGGAATCTCATGAGGCTTGTCAAAAACTGGTAGATGGTTGTTTAAGACCTGTTGCATCTCAGGATGAATATGAAGAGAAGTGGGTTCGAAGGCCTGGATGACATTAAATTGGGCTATAACTCCATGGTGGCCCTTTTTTAACAAATTTTCCATCCTATGCAAGCTGATGATAGAAGGAGCACCTGCCTGGAGTCCGCGGAGGGTATGTGTGTGGTTATTCTGCTTAAATCTCATATATAACTCCTGGAAATCCATTGTGATTGGGCCGAGTGTGCGGAGCCATTCAACACCCAAGACAATGTCACACCCACCCATGTTGATGGCAAACATGTGGGTCTTTAGGTGATAATCCCCCATTTGAAGTTTGACATTTTCACAGCGGCATTCACATTTCATTATCCCCCCATTAGCAATCTAGACCTAGAAATTAGAGACTGTTCTGACAAAAAAATGCACTGCTTCAACGACTCTTTGATGGATAAAGTTATGCATCCTACCACTATCAATCAAGACTACTACAAGGCGATGCTTAATAAAACCTCTGATTTTGAGAATTTGGGGAGAAGAAATTCCTGCCAAAGCATGAAGTGATATAACTGGTTCTTCAGGTGTAGCTGGGAGCTCATTTTCCAGCTGGTTGTCCTCATCTTCCTCCTCTGGTCCCTCAAATGGTGGGGCTTCCTCAGATGAACTGTGAACAGTAACATCAATTTGAAAGAATTTGGGTTCCTTGCATTTATGCCCTGGGATTATTTCTCATCACAGTAGTAACACAATCCTTGCTTTCTTCTTTCCGCCATTTCCGCTGGTGACACCTTGTGAACCTTAAGTGTTTGGGTAATGCTTGGAGCCTGGGTGGGGCGATCCTTGGCTATGAAATTTGGACGAGTCGACTGGGCTGCTAACGCACGTTCTACTTCACGAGCTATCTTGCAAGCTACCAGCCATGAGATTGGCTGTTGCAGTCGGACGTGGGCTTGTATGGCGTCTTTGAGACCACTTACAAAACATTCCAAGTAGAATTCATCTCCTAGACCTCCTGTGCGGAAGGCTAATGCTTCAAAGGCTTGAATATATTCTTGCACTGTGCCTGTCTGTTGAAGCTTAGTAAGACGACCCAAAAAGTTAGATTCATGGTCAAAGCGATCAGAAAGGGCTTTTGCGAATATCTGCCAAGTCATGGGCTTTCCATAGCAGCGTTGATTCCACTGCCACCATTGCCATCTTTCATGGTCCAACTACATGCTTCCCACACTTAACTTAGTCACATCATCTCTGATGTGATTCAGTGTGAAATATTGCTCCATTTGTGCTATCCATGTGGCCAGATGAGATCCATCAAATTTATATATGTCCAGCTTGGGTGGTCGAGGCTGGGACTGTTGGTGGTTTCCATAGAAGTGAAGAGAATGGCTAGACTCGCCCTCCAACTTTTCATTAAAATCATATGCCTCCAATTGTTCCCCCGACTTACCCTTCGTGATTGTGTCCTGTAAGGTCTGGATCTGCTTCATTAATGCCTCCAACATTTGTTCAAGGGTGTCTATCTTCTCATTGGCCATAGCTTTGGCTCTGGTTTGTACCATGCACAGATCCCGTGCACTTGTCGTTACTGTGAAAAATAAAATAAAAATTGGGACCACCCAAAATTTCGACGCTGAAAAGTGAATGGTACCATATTTATCAGGCCGTCGACCTGATTCTTATGGGCTAAGTCTCGTATAAGCATCCCAGGAGTGTCTCAGATATATTTTTTTTTTTATGGGCTAAGTCTCATATAAGCATCCCATGAGTGTCTCGGATTTTTATTTTTATTTTTATTTTATTTTTTTGTTTTTATTTTTTTTTACTCCGAAGGGTGTTTTACTCCTCGCTTAGGAATACTGCAATAGCCGATTCCCAGAAGATTTAATTCTGCCCAATGTCCTGCTAGAATCACGCCCAAGTATATGAGCCACACAAATATTCAGAACTGTCGACGAAACCCTCAACTGCAGAGTATGAGTATAAATGTGGCAGTGATCAAACACCTGCTGCTAGATCTGAATGGCGGATTTGATTGTTGTGATTACTTCTAACCCAAACTATTGGATCTGAATGGTGGATCTAATAGATCTGATTGCAAATCTGATAGATCTAATTCGCGGAACTGATTGTTGCAGTTGCGACCGAACACAACCTGCTAGATCTGATATGGAAAAGATGATGCGTGATCGAGAGAGAGACAAGGGAACTAGGTTCTCAAGGAGTGTCAGGTGCTACAGATTGCAATATACATAAGGGTCCGATAGTCATACTGGGCCCAATCTTATAGGGAACTAACCAAGGAGGATCAACCATACCCTTAGCCGTACAACCCAACTACCCTATCGTACGCACGAGTAATCTCCCCGAGTGTTGTTCTTGGTGAACTGTAGCAGCAAGACGGCCAACAGTTTATCTATGGTGAGGTTTCAAGAGAGCCTAGGGGCCTTCCTATATACCTAGAGGGTACTTGGAAGATAGTCCATGCGTGGTTCTGTCTAATGTGCTACTACTCGAAGGGGTACCCACAGGGGTTACAAGGGAGTCCAACAAGTGTGACCACCTCTTGTATTTCCTACATTCATACCTCCCCAAATCTGCAGGTTTATGCACTCAACAACAGATCCCATGGTTTAAAGACGCCGGAACATGTCTCTAGCCAAAAAAAAATCTGCTAAAAATGGAGATTCCACCGGCCCTGGAAAGTGCTCTGATACCACTTGTTGCGAGAAGATACCAGAATACCAAATATGCGAAGAAATATACCTAGAACACATAACAATAAGAAATAACAACATGTATTCTATTATTCAGAAAGGAAAGCAATGTTCACTTGCCTCTTCGAGGGGGAAACCTCCAATAGACCTGGGCTCAATTACAAAATAAGACATGATGCTCCTCAAGGGGAGTCTCTATCCTTTATATAGAATTCATACATGAAATACCATGGGTCAATACCATGGTTCTTATTAATACCATCTATCTAATACCATGGCCCATTTGCAACTAACTGTGGTCCCTTCTTTAAATGCGGGTCAACCACTTACAATTATTAATATGGGCTTTATTGACTCTTTAACTAACTATAACTATGACTCGACCCTATTACATAAATAAGGGGGTTAGGGTTGGACCCTAACACAGGATCTAATGAAAATTTCGAGGATTCTCGCCCAACACAGGCTTGAGTGGGCTTAGGTGCTCTGCAACCCAGCCCTTAATGGGGCTACCTACTCTGTACAGCACTTACCCCTGACTAGGGGTGCGCTAGTGACCCAAGGAAGCACTTCAGTAGGGTTTGAAGTCAGGAAACTCTCATGGATGAAAGCACTCAATGAGGTGGCATGTCTAGGGCATGTAGCAACTGAATTAGAGTTTGATAGACCTTGTTTACACTAATTTTATCGTTGGGAGTGATGTGCCCAAATAGACTTGTAACAGCTGCCCCCTAAAGCATGAAGTCAAAAATGATAATGTTGAGTGATATGCTTTATGATGTGATGAGGAGGATCTGAAGCAGACGGTGACCTACATCAATTACAATACATAATATCATGATATCTTTGAATTTTTCATGAATTTCTGAGGGAAGGCATACCCATGCTCATCATATAAACTTTTCATTACATGTACATAAATTAGATAGTCATCTACAGATATAGACCCATGATAAGATGACCATCTGTGTAAAGAAATCATACAGATGATTTAGTACTCTACTGAAATCGCAGCCCGGATGGATGAAACTAGATCTGGGGTCCTCTATTGCATCCAATCATTTTCTCAAGTACGAGTCTAACCATGTGAAAATGTGATCTAAAGTCGAACATGGGAAGACACCGTCTAATTACCAGCCAATGATGTAAGTTGTTAACAGATGCGAGAGAAATCACCAATAATGATAATGATTCTCAAGGTACTATAGTACATTCTACATGGTGTGAATAGATGTTTTGATGTCGAACACCATACAAAGTCTTTTGGTTGAAGGCCTGTGATGTCAACCTGTCGCCAGAAGCAAGAAACTTGCCATTGATGTATGCAAGCCTCAAGGTACTAGAAGGGTGTTTCTAAGTCAACTTCCTAGATAATGTGCTGATGTCGACAAGAAGCGACTCATCGCAGGAGGGCCTTGATGTATCCCCCATAAATGACACAAAACAAGTGTAATGATTTTGAAGACAGAATGTGATTGATGACACAATATTCAGGAATGGCAGTCATGAAAATGAAGGTTTATGAGTATTGCAAAGTATGAAGTTTATTAAGCGACTTCTCTTGAACATGTCAGCGACACTGAATGAATTGGTAGCATTGATCCAAAACCAAAGTGATGGATAGTGTGATAGACCATAGGTATGATAACCATCAAGCAGATAACCCAACCCAAATAGTCACAAAGATGAAGTGAAAGTGTCATGTTCAAGAGCGACTTGCTACCATAAGATTTATCCCTTTTCCCATTTTCCCCAGCCATTGCTGACCAATACCTCTTTATTTTTTTAAAATCTTGAGGAGGATAACATATGCTTGATGTATAATTCTACCCTTCAGGTGAATCCATCGCTATGTGATGTTTTAACGAGTCTAGCAAAGGTGAAACTCAGTCTTGTCATGATGGACATGTTTGTTGATATTTGATGCTTTAACGAGTTTAATGGCAATGAGAACTCGGTCCTTTTCATGTTTAGAGAGTTTGAAAAGGGATGAAAAGAAAAATCCACAAGTTTTTTTTCGTAAATTTGTCTCTCAAGTCCGAAAAAGCATAAAATAATACAAGAGAGAACCTATTGACCATGTTCGATCAACGTATTCCTTTTTTGTAAGTAATCTATCTCAGTCTGGAAAAGGGTTAAACTTATACTGAGTAGATGTCATTTCCAATCCGTTTACGAGCTGAAAAGGACAAGCGCCTAACAATATTTTCATATTTTGACAGTTTGAAAAGAGCTGAAAGACGACTCTAGGGGGGTTCCTTTTTTGACGTTTAACAGAGCTCGAAAATAGATAAAAGTATGCTCTGCAGTCAAAAGTACATTTTACGATCATGCACGTCAAATTCACTATGTCAGTTGTAAACCTGCTCAAAGAACTGCCAAATGGATTAAACATACCTGTTTCATTAGTAAAAATAGGAAAAAACTATAGTTTATTCATTTAATGAACATGAAATAACCATAAAATAAGAATTTACCAAGTCATTTTACCATTTGACATTTACCATTCAGTTTTGTGCTCTAAACCAGTTTTTAACCTCAAACTTCAGCAATTGATTGCGGGAGATTCTGTGGATCATTCTTCGTGCCATTAGGACCAGGTAGGAGATCTACCTCTTCTCTTTCATTTAAGGTCATTATTTTTCAATTTTAGGCAAAAATTTTAGGGTTTTTGGGTCCCTAGGTTAAATATATCACGCCCTAGGATCAGCACACCCTTATGCATCGAAAACTGCATTGCAGAGCAGTCAAATAGAAGGGAAACTTCTCTGCATCACACTGTCTAAAGATAAGGGGTGCGTTGGGTGCAGTTTAGAAATTTGATTCATCATTTCTACCCAAAATCTCTTTAGTTTTTTGCATGAAATGGATCCTAACTAAGCCTATGGTGTGATTTCAGAATTTGATCGGATTAGAATGGCTATCACATGGCATGAAAGAGAACATGAAGAACAGGATATGGTTGCCCTAAATGATCCTAGTTCTATTTAGGCCCTCAGATATTGTGGGTTACTCAAATCTTTCAGGTTATCCTAGATGAGGCAACAATTAGAACTATCGCAGTTCTTGGTTCATTCATGGGATCTAGCGGAACAAGTTTTTCACATAGGGGACAAAGTGCTCCCTATATTGATCGATGATATTTACTTTCTCATAGGATTGTCGAGACGTGGTGCCCCCATTTCTCTTTTAGGTTCTACCCGTGGGGGTGAATCAGTGAGGGACTACATTTGAAAATTTTGTCGGCCAGGTACATAGCCTAACAAAGATGTAGAGATAAACATCAGGGATGTTCATGATTTTCCCTTGCTAATAATCCTCTTTACTATCAAAAAGTTGGTGGGTAGCGTGACACTTAATGTCGCGAATAGATCATACATGCAGTATGCGCTCAAGTGTCTCGAGCCAACTATGTTCAACTAGTGTGAGGCAGTACTCTCTTTGATGAAAGAGCAGCTAACTAAAGTCAAAAGCGGTAAGACAAACAATTTCAACTATGGACCGATCTTGATCGCTTTTACTTTGGACAGAATTCCATTGATGCAACCTCAGCTGTGACACTGAGTTTAGCTGGTCCTAGAGATCCATGGATGCAGAGATGGATAGAGTTGATGGCTAGACATGTTGGTTAGTCATCAATCTCATTTTCTACCACATTCTTTAGTTGGCTCCGTCAACATCATATTGTCATCGAGAAGCATCCATATGCATGGATGGATTTTCGTGGAGATCCAGATTTGAGATTACCAATGGGTGCTCAATGGGGTGCTATAGGTAAATTGTTTTGACCATATATTTTTTATTTTTTGAGTTTTTACATGTTTTTTGTGTTTTTTGATGTTTCCAAGACTAAAATAAAAATGTTCTCATGTATACAAATGTTGGCACTGTTCGACCAATGGGTCATCAACAAGAGGCGAGTGAACCAGTGGCAAGAAATGTTGGAAGAACAGTTCTCCAGGATTTAGATCTAATCGAGACACTGGCGGATTTGCACCATCATATAGAGGGGTTAACCCTTGGTATACCAGATGTTCGGATCAAGGAGTTATCGATGAGACTAAAGTACCATACTCTTGGTGTACCTAGCCATTAGATTTGGCTATTGCGCATGATAGCTTAGGCAGTGACCTGTTATCATGAACATCATTAGATCTACTTAGGATGATTTATTGTATGCATTTTGAGGTTTTGAGGTTAGATGACCAACATGTCCTGGACACAAATTTTTGTAAAAACTTTGAACATATATCTATTTTACTTTCAGTGTTTTGTATGGTTATGTGTAATCATATTCAACTGTTGATGTGAATTGAAAATTTACTCTTTACATATGTCGTAAATGTCTGTTTAACACATAATTTGCTAAAGAATCAGTCAATGTGTTAAAGTTTCTGAAATGTGTTGATATTTAATGTAATCAAAATGCCTTTCCAAGAGATGAAATCTAAGGTATATACGATGAATAGTTGGATTTCGAAGGGTATAAACATTTGTAAGTTGTAGTACGACAAGTTGTGAGTCTAGCCTAATGACGATTCGGAAAATGCCAAGTGAAATGGAATCAGAGAGGAGTTCGATCAATGCATTATACTCAACGATATTGTTTGTGGAATGACCGATACAAATCTATTGAAAACTCACTAACTCGCCACTTGGAGCGAATATGGACCATTCTGCAGAGGATAGGTTCTGCATACTACAACTAGCACCATTAGCATAACCAACAAATGGTTCCAAAGATTCCTACATCTGTAACAAATTTAAAGCGGATTACTAACCACATAAAAACTCTAAAAGTCGCATTGTGACACACACACGCAAACAAATCATATATACAGTGTTTTTACTACACACAATCAAGCATAGTAACATTTAATATACAACCCGTTTCGTGGCTACGACAATGGAATTTCATCATAATCAACCAACTCGTAAACACCTTTTTCCAAAACACACTTGACAATGTAGGGGCCCATCCATAGTGGTTCAAATTTTCCTATTCCTAATTTATCAGCTTCCTGATCATAAAGCAATACCAAGTCTCCTTCTGAGAATATGTAAGGCTTGACATTGTGGTCATATTGCGCCTTAATTCGTTTCTTATGTGCTTCGTTGGCCAATGCGGCTTCACGACGTGTTTCATCTAGATGGATGAGTTTTAAGAAACATGCTTCCTCATCAGAAGTGTCAGGTAACAAGTCAATTACAAATTTTAGTGATGAAATCTCACATTGTATTGGCAAGATTGCCTCAAGACCATACACCAATTGGAAAGGTGTGAATATAGTTGTGTTTCTTACCGAGGTATGGTAAGCCCACAAAGCTGAGTAAAGGATAAAATTCCAGTTTTGTTTGTGAACTCCTATCATTCTTTGAAGCATTCGCTTGAGGACTTTGTTGATGACTTCAACTTTTCCATTAGCCTGTGGATAATAAGGAATAGAACTTGTAGGTTTTAACCTCGTACAGAAATTACCTGCATACGAATTCTAAAACACAGAAAATAAACAATGCGAGAGCATAACACATAAAAGACATATACACAGAGATTTTCCCCTAGATCCCAAAACTGGGACTACCAGCTTGATTTTTCATTATGTTCCTTTCAATGTTATAATACATATTTATACATGTCAAAGCATCCAATACCATGGACCGAAAACAATCACATCCAATACCATGGATTAAAAACCATCGCGTCCAAAAACATGTGCGAAAAACATGCACAAAACCATAGGTGGTTCCGCCCATCCTAACATAGGGTCCAAAACCAAAAATTTTCGGGGCACTGCCCCAGACCCCATAAAGTGGGGTTACGGGTACACCTCAAACCCCCTGTGACTCCCCCCCCCCCACTACACAATCGGCACAACGAAAGGGGGCTTTGCCCCCCCCCCCGGTTAACTAGGTGGGCTAGTCGTGGAAAGAATATAACACAACCCAACATTCTCCCACTTGTTGTTTTCTTTCCACAGGGGGCCACAAGAGATCTTAGTCATTTTTCCAACCCTAAAACGCGCATTGTCTCTCTACACCAAGAGAACTTCTCAGATCTCACAGATTTTGTCAATGCATCTACAGTATTCTTTAAAGTGTCCACCTTTGCCAGCAACACCTTTTTTTCTTCTATCATATCCCTCACAAAGTGATACTGAACATCAATGTTCTTTGTCCTTGAATGACATGCAGGGTTCTTTGCCAAGAAAATTGCACTTTGGCTGTCACAGTGTATCCTTATAGCTCCCTGTACTAACCCCATACTTGAACACAATCTCTGCAACCAAACTGCTTCCTTGCTTGCATGAGTGGCTGCCATGTATTCTGCCTCTGTAGTTGATAGTGCCACTACAGATTGTTTCTTACTCATCCAACTGACTGCACCTCCAAATAGGTTAAACACATACCCACTTGTAGATCTTCTCTGATCCAGATCTCCAGCCCAGTCTGCATCAACAAAGCCACAAATATCCAACACTCTGTCCAATCTTGGTCTTCCTTGGTAGCACAAACCATAATCACTAGTGCCACGCAAATACCTGAAAACCCGCTTCACTGCTGTCCAATTCTCCTTTCCTGGTTTTGACATAAACTTGCTTAATACTCCCACTGCATGTGCAATTTCTGGTCTAGTACAGACCATTGCATACATCAGGCTACCGACTATACTTGCATATGGAACACAAGACATGTCCTCTTCCTCTTCTTGTGTCTTGGGACACTGTTCAGCAGATAACTGCACACCTACAGGAATAGTAACCTTCACCGGTTTACTATCCTGCATATTAAACCTCTACAGTATTGTCTCGACATACTTCCTCTGGTTTAACCAAAGCTTCCTCTTCGCCCGATCTCTTTTAATTTCCATGCCCAAAATATAGTTTGCAGCACCAAGATCTTTCATGTCGAATTTGGAGGACAATTGGGTCTTCAAATCCTGAATAATTTCTTTGTCATTTCCAACCAGCAACATATCATCCACATACAAGACCAGATAAATAACACGGTCACCAATTAATTTAAAATACACACAGTGATCTGCTTCGCTTATGGTGAAGCCAAGTCCCCATATAAATGTATCAAATTACTAATACTACATCCTTGGTGATTGTTTTAACCCATACAGAGACTTCTTTAACTTGCATACCAGTTCTTTCTTACCCTTCACCACAAAGCCTTCAGATTGCTTCATGTAGATCTCCTCTTCCAGATCCCTATGAAGAAATGTTGTCTTCACATCCATCTGTTCTACCTCAAAATCAAAAGCAGCAGCAACAAATAAAAGTAATCTAATAGAAGTTACCTTGGCAACAGGAGAAAAAATATCACCAAAATCAATTCCCGGCACCTAGGAATAACCTTTTGCTACCAACCGAGCTTTGTATTTCTCCACTTTTCCTTCTGCATTTGTCTTCTTTTTGAACACCCATTTGCTGCCAATGGGTTTCCTTCCAGCCGACAACTCCACCAGATCCCAAGCCTTATTTTTGTGCAAAGATGCCATTTCATCAACCATGGCCTCTTTCTAGAGTTTTCCATCCTCTGAATCTAATACTTCCTTCACAGTTTTGGGATCATCATCAGTAACAGACAAAGAAAAATTTGAACAGAAAGCAAATGGACTATACCTTTCTGGCTGCCTTCTTTCTCGAACTGATCTTCTCATAGCCAGAGTTTGTGGCTCTTCATCTTCTGATTCCTCCTTTGCTATAGAGTCTGATTCTTCCTCCTTTAGCTCAAACTCTATCTTCTCAAGTTCCTTTGGTTGGAATTCATGTTTAATAACATCTTTCACCTCTCTGAACACCACATCTCGGCTGTACACAACCTTCCTTGTTACTGGGTTCCAAAGCTTATAACCCTTTAAATCATCCTTATACCCAATAAAGATGCACTTTTCAGATTTACTATCCAACTTGGTTCTTTTCTCCCTTGGAACATGTACATATGCATCACATCCAAATACCCTTAGATGTGAAATAGAGGGTTTCTTACCAGTCCATACCTCTTGTGGAGTCTTATCCTCCAACATTGATGAAGGTGACCTATTGACCAGGTAACATGCAGTATCCACCACCTCTGCCCAGAATTCCTGTTCTAACTCGGCACCACTAAGCATGCTTCTTGCCCTTTCCATCAACGTCTTGTTCATTCTTTCTGCAACTCCATTTTTCTAAGGTGTATATGGAGTAGTCTTCTGCCATGATATACCACACTTCTTGCAGAATTCTTCAAATTCCTTGCTGCAAAACTCTCCACCATTATCTGTCCTTGGCACCTTTATCTTCTTCTCTGTCTAGTTTTCCACCAGAGCCTTAAATTCTTTAAACCTGTCAAAGACTTCAAATTTCTTCTTAAGGAAATATATCCATGTATTCCTTGAAAAGTCATCTATAAATGATACATAGTACACAGACTTACCTAGTGATGGAACCTTCACAGGTCCAAACACATCACTGTGCACAAGCTCTAATATCTGTTTTGCCTTCTTACCACCAGAGGGGAAACTCACTTGATTTTGCTTCCCATATACACAATTTTCACAGAAATCAAAATCCAGATAGCTATTACTCATACCTTCTACCATACCTTTACCATGAAGTATTCGAAGGCCCTTCTCTCCAATATGTCCAAGCTTTTGATGCCACAGCATGGTCTTCTCTCCAGAGACCACTAGATTTTCTGCTCCACTTTCAAGAACCACAGAACTATTGCACCCATCAATAACAATGCTACCTTGTATCTTGTACAGGGTTCCAATTCAAACTCCCCGCATCAATACCAATTCTCCCTGAACCATTTTGCAGGTGTCCTTCTCAAACACTGTTTTTACACCTGCATCATCCAACTTGCTTACAAAAATCAGATTTCTGGCTAATGCAGGAATATGCAGAACACTCGGAAGTGTTTTAACCCTTCCACCTTGCAACTTCAACTTTACTTTTCCACGACCAATGATTCTAGCCTTCCTATCATCCCCTAAGAAGACATCACCACCATCGTATTTCTCATACTTGCAGAACCACTCTCTATGGGGAGTGAAGTGAAAGGATGCACCTGAGTCAATCAACCATGTCTCATGATCTACATGTGTACTTGAAGAAGCCAAGTACACATCCCCACCTTCATCTGAGGTGGTTTTTGCCTCTGCAGAAGGAGCATCATCAGATCCCTTTCCTTTATCAGGAGCTTTAAATTTACAATCCCTTTTGTAGTGCCCTTCCTTTCCGCATTTCCAGCACACCACCTTTACAGGTTTTCCTGGAGATTTATATCTCCCTCTAGATTTAGATCTCCCACTCGATGACTTATTTTTGTTTCTGTTCTGGGACCGTCCTCATACAGACAAGGCACCACCATTCTGGCTCTCCATATTTTTCCATCTCATCTCCTCCATCAGGAAGGATGAGACTACTTCATCAAACTGTAAGGTAATGGCATTGCTACCTGTTGCAATAACCAGACTATCCCACAAATCTGGTAGAGAACACAACAAACTGATGCACTTATCTTCATCTGAAATTTTAATATCAACAGATGCTAACTGACTTACCACAGTATTAAATGCGTTCAGATGCTCTTCCACTGAGTCTCCATCTCTCATCCTCAGGTTATACAACTTTTTCCGCAGGAATAGTTTATTGACCAGAGACTTAGATTGGTACAAAGTCCCTAACTTGTCCCACAAATCCTTCACCGTAGCTTCCCCTGATACATTCAACAATACTAAATCTGAGACACACAATCGTATTGTGCTCTTTGCCTTCTGATCCAACTTCTTCCATTCTTCATCGGACACTCCCGTTGGTTTAGTACCCGGATCTACCGCAATCCACTGATATTTATCCACCAACAGATCCTCCATCTTGAGTTTCCACAACTCAAAACTCTAACCATTAAATTTCTCGATCTCTATCTTTCCACTGCTCACCATCTTCTTTCACCACCAGAATCGATCTCGCAGATCTCCCACTGAACAGGGTCTACCATAGGCCTGAGCGAAACCCCTCAGCAACAAAGGCATCCCCTTGAAGCCAAAATTGCTCTGATACCAAATGTAGGTTTTAACCCTGTACAGAAATTACCTGCATACGAATTCTAAAACACAGAAAATAAACAATGCGAGAGCATAACACATAAAACACATATAAACAGATATTTTCCCCTGGATCCCAAAACCAGGACTACCAGCTTGATTTTTTATTATGTTCCTTTCAATGTTATAATACATATTTATAAATGCCGAAGAATCCAATACCATGGACCGAAAACCATTGCGTCCAAAAACATGTGCGAAAAACATGCACAAAACCATAGGTGGGTCCGCCCATCCTAACATAGGGTCCAAAACCAAAATTTTTGGGGGCGCTGCCCCAGACCCCATAAAGTGGGGTTACGGGTACACCTCAAACCCCCTGTGACCCCCCCTCGCTACACAATCGGTGCAATGAAAGGGGGCTCCCCCCCAGTTAACTACGTGGGCTAGTCATGGAAAGAATATAACACAACCCAACATTTTCCAAAGATTCAGACATCTGCAACAAATGCAAAGCATATTACTAACCACATAAAAACTCTAAAAGTCGCATTGTGACACACACACGCAAACAAATCATATTTACAGTGTTTTTACTACACACAATCAAGCATAGTAACATTTAAGATACAACCTGTTTTGGGGCTACGACAATGGAATTCCATCATAATCAACCAACTCGTAAATGCCTTTTTCCAAAACACGCTTGACAATGTAGGGGCCCATCCATAGTGGATCAAATTTTCCTATTCCTAATTTATCAGCTTCCTGATCATAAAGCAAGACCAAGTCTCCTTCTAAGAATATGTAAGGCTTGACATTGTGGTCATATTGTGCCTTAATTCATTTCTTATGTGCTTCGTTGGCCAATGCAGCTTCACGACGTGTTTCATCAAGATGGATGAGTTTTGAGAAACGTGCTTCCTCATCAGAAGTGTCAGGTAACAAGTCAATTACAAATTTTAGTGATGAAATCTCACATTGTATTGGCAAGATTGCCTCAAGACCATACACCAATTGGAAAGGTGTGAATCTAGTTGCGTTTCTTACCGAGGTTTGGTAAGCCCACAAAGCTAAGTAAAGGATAAAATTCTAGTTTTGTTTGTGAACTCCTATCATTCTTTGAAGCATTCGCTTAAGGACTTTGTTGATGGATTCAAATTTTCCATTAGCCTGTGGATAATAAGGAGTGGAACTATCATGTGAGAGTCCTAACTTGGCAGTTAATTCAGTCACCATGTGATTGCGAAAATGCGAACCATGATCTGTAACTATAGCTTGTGGTACACCAAACTGTGCAACCACATGGTTGAAGAAAAAAAGTGCAGTTGTCTCACCATTGTTGTTTAATGTAGGCATCGCCTTAGCCCATTTCGTAAAATAGTCAATGGTGAAAATAATATACCCATGCCCCCCGGCCGAGTGAGGGTTACATGTCATGAAATCAATGCCCCATTTTGCAAATGGTCCAACAGCGACGACAGGATGAAGTGGTGTAAGTGGTAATCGAGTTTTACAATAAAAAATCTGGCATATATGACAACTTCTAACAACAGTAATGCAATCATTAAATATGGTAGGCCAAAAGTAACCAACACGGAGAATTTTAGGTGCAGTAGAATAACCAAATAAATGTCCACCACAACCACTAGGATGGAAATCATTTAGAACTTTCTCGGCTTCCTCATGTGTGAGGCACCTACGAAAAATCGTATTGATATCACGACAGTAAAGGGTGTCGCCAATGATCAGATAATCTTCGGCTTGATATCGAATACGTCATTGTTGAAAGCGAGAGGTATCGGACCAGAAAGTTTGGGTTTGGAGATATATCAGTATATCTCCATACCAAGGGTCAAACGACGAGATCAGAAATAGAGACTCATTTGGAATTGATGGTTCCATTGTTGAGTCGATGGCGGTAGAGGGAAGGTCGCAAAGAAGCTCGGAAAAGAATAGAGATTTATTTGACTTGGATTTGATTAATTCCAAATCAAATTTCTGCAAAATGACGATCCATTTTGAATATTTTCCCCCCAGAAATTGACGTGACAAGATGTATGTCATAGGGTTGCAATTCAAAATGACAATGGTCTTTCGGAGCAGGATATAATGGCAAAATTGTTGTACAACTTGAATGAAAGCCAAATCTAGCTTCTCCATGTAATAATACTTAACTTTCGTATCATTAGGATTACGACTCAAATAATAGATTGGATGTTCAATCCCATCTTATTCTTGGACTAAAACCATAGCAATGGTTGTATCTGCAGTGGTGAGATACAGGAAATATCCATTCTGATAATTAGGGGAATACATTAATGACGCTCGAATCAGGGTATCTTTGAGAGCATCAAAGGAAGCTTGTGCAACCTAGTCCCAATGCAAGGGAATTCCATTTTTCAAAAATGAGTAAATCCTTTAGCCATTTTGGCATAGTTGGGAATGAATCTCCTTAGAAAGTTAGCCTTCCATTGGAGTCTCTGTAACTGAAGTAAATTAGAAGGTGGAGGCAGATAAATAATTGCCTTAACCTTCAAGGGCTCGAGTCGAATTACTTATTTGGACACTACGAAACCAATCAAACGACCAAAACCAACACAAAACACGCATTTATGTGGATTGAGTTGAATTTTTTAGTGTCGACACCGTAAAAATATGGCTCCCAAATGTTGCAGGTGATGGCTCCCAAATGTTGGGTTGAACAATGTGTTTGATTTCATGGAAAGCATAATTCATTGCCCTATGAAAAGTTGCCCCAGCATTCTTCAAACCAAAAGGGAGTTTCCTATATGCGAATGTGCCCCAGGGACAAATAAAGGCAGTTTTAGATTGGTCTTCTAGGCGGATATTGATCTGATTATAGCCGGAAAATCCATCCATAAATGAAAATATTTCACATCCGGCACATTCATCAATTATCTGGTCGATAAAGGGAGTGGGATAGTTGTCTTTTGGACAAGCATGATTAACATCCCTATAATCAACACACACTCGTATTGTTCCTTGTTTCTTCATGACAAGAACAATATTGGAAACCCAATCGGTAAGAGGAATGGGGTATATTAAACCGGCATGTAAAAAAATTTCAACTTCTGCTTTTATAGCAATAGTCTTCTTCGGATGAACAGGACGGAGGCGCTATCGTACTGGCTTGACATCAGTATAAATTTTAACTTCATGTTAAACTATACTAGAATCAATACCTGACATTTCCTCATATGACCAAGAAAATATATCACGGAATTCACGAAATAGAGCACGGTAAGTTTCAAGTTCCAATGGAGAACAAGATTTTCCAACATGGATGTTTTCTACAATTCCAGGTTTGGGGTAATTATCGATCGAAATGGTTTCTTCGTTATTTGATAAGTTTCATTCGAAATCAACTGTGTGTATAAATATAGAATTTGAAAGGATATCAACGATTGAAGGGCGATTTAGTTCATTTGGAATATCTTCTATGTGATCTGGAAGATGGGATCGATGATGATAATCTTCCCATGGTTCTTCTTTTGTCATCATTGATTGGATGATTCCTTCATCAGTAGAAAATGTACGTGAAAAAGGATCAAAGGAAGTACCATATTCTAATGAATGATCAACCCATACAATTGGTGATGATGGATTTGGATTTGTTGCACAAGCCAAAAAGATTGATTGCTATGCAAGCTCAATTGGGCTTAGCAACATGGTTTCATTATGCATATCAACTTTGGAATTATTGGAAATCTTCCATGAGTCAGATGAAGTGGAAGATATCATGTTATAGGTCTCAGTTTTTTCAACTTCTGCCGTTTGTGATGGTGACGGTAGTGAAAAGGTTACCATTAGGGAAGAATCTTTGAGAGACCTACTCCAATTTTCTGAAGAGATAACAAAGGTCTGTGAACTAATGGAACGCTTCTAGTTCCCTGTGAACTAGAGGCAAACAAGGCAAGTTGATCAATTACTTTGATTCTACCTTTATGAGGGAAAGTGATCATACAAAAGTATGTTGAAACCACAGCAGCCATAGCGTAAACCCATGGTATTCCTAGTAAAATATTATAGTCAAGGCATCCATCAATGACCTCAACTTCGACAATTACAGTTTTTCCCCCTAGTTCTATCTAATGGTTACTTAAAATTCCACAAGGAGTATAAGTGCGACCGTCAAAAGCTTTTAACGTCGTAGGTGATCATGAAAAAGGCGGTGAGCCAAGTTTTTTCGAGCAATTCATTGACATGATACAAGTATATGCACCTTCGTCAAAAATAGTTCGGTGAATGAGGTGATTCAAAGCATTTACTTGGATCAAGAATGATAACTATGTTGGTAATTGTGGCGTATAACCTGCATGGTTAAAAACTACGAGATTGGAATCCATTGGATCAATTCCACCAATTGCTGAAAATAAAGCATGCTTTTGGGAGGGACAATTTTGAAGCACCTCAAGCGTTGACATAGCAGAAGGTGACTGAGCCAAATCTTCTACTATGTTATAATTTTGCATTGCTCAAGCTTGAGGGTTGAATGTAGATTTATGAACAACTCCCTTAGGCAGTTTTATTGTTAACTCTGGTGCAATGGGTGGTGGAATGGAGTCAGATGAAGTTGAAGTTGAAATATTCGGTTGATCTATAACCTAGTTATTCGATGACGATGATGGATTACTGTAATATTTAATTCGTGTAGTCACCAAAACATCAGTATTAGGCTTAGTAGTAGATAGCATAAGAACTGGTGAAGTGGAAGCATGAGCTGTAGCAACCAAATGAGTCTCTAGGTTTGGAAAAGGGTTTGTCAACATAGTGGATGTATGAGAAGTCTTAAGAAGTCTTGAGACTTCAAAGCGGTGAGGACAGTCTTGCGTAAAGTTCTCCTCATTACAAATTAAACATGGGTAACGAGGTTTCCTAGCTGGAGAAGAGGAATCAGATGATTTCTCTTGAGGGGGAGAATTTTGTTTCTTTTTGGTTTTCCCCTTTTTCTTGCTTCCAGGTTGCTTTTCATTTTTACCTTTGTCAGATGACACGACATTTATTTCGGAAGAAAGTGTATTATCAGGTGTATTAGAGGTTTGATTTGAAATAGCAAGTGTTTGAATAGATGGTCTACTTTCTATTTGAGTGCTTGAAGAACCTATCACACCATCACCGGCATGAGATTCCTTACTCGATGGAGGTGGTGGAATAGTAAAAGCTCGTCTAGGTGCATTTGGAATCTTATCATAGAGCATGCCAGACTAGGTGAATCAAGTCTAAGTATTGGGCACGAGCAATAACATGCTCTTCAGTAACAACTCCTCCTTTAGACACATCCTCGGTGATAGATGGCAACAAGGATTTAATAAACCACTCAGCTAAAAGTTGATCAGGAACAAAAGTTTTGACCATTTGACGACGATGATGCCACTCATGAATATGATCAGAAATGTGAGTAGCAGTGGTCTGTTTAAATTTGGTCAATAGTTCCATTCCAATTTCATATTTGATGGGTAACTGGAAATGGGTTCAAAATGTAGTGGCTAAGGCTGTGAAGTTGTCAAATGAAGCTCCCGGTAATTCAATATACCACTTTGCAGCCAGACTAGTGAGCTTTCGCTGGAAAAGACATAGTGTTACTAACTCATCATTAAGGGAGTTGGATGAAGACCATAAATGAAAAGTCATTACATGATTGGACAGATCTTCTCCAGGGTTTCCATTGAAATTAGGAATATCAGAAGGCAATTTGTGTGGAATCACTGACCACCAAGTTGAATAAAGAATGGGATCGTTAGTAAGTCGATTTAAATCGGTAATTCAAGTGTTGTGACAAAAGGAAACTATCATTTTAGGTCAGGTTGAGCATAACCAGGGTAAGATGGAATTGCCTGGGCAATAGGCCTTTGCATACCAACATAAGGAATCTGTTGCTAGTAACCTTGATAGGGGTAGGTTTGTTGAGCATATCCAGTATAAGGTTGTTGTTGGGAACCAGGATAAATTTTCTGTTGACCAAAACCAGCATAGGCTTGTTGACTAGAACCTGGGTAAGCTTGTTGTTGACCAAACCCAGCATAGGCTTGTTGACCAAGTCTAGGATAAGTTTGGTATTGTTGGAATTGTTGTTGTTGGTATTGTGGCTGCCATGGTTATTGATACAACGGTTGTTTCCCACCAGTATAAGTTTGACCAGGTTGTGGATAAATTGGACCAATATAAGTCTGAGTCATCCCAGTTAATGGTAAATTGGCCTGAGGTTGTTGGATTCCAAACACAAACGGTTTTTGTAAAATGGCCTGAGAAGACTGAGTCTGTAGACCTGAAACTTGAGGGTAAGAGGTTGAAGGATCAGCTTGCAAAGATTTAGATACAATCAACTAAACTTGCGACTGTGGTAAATTCATAACAACGGGCGTAGTAAGTATGGATGAAACAAGTTGTATTGGTTGTGATGAATACACAAGCCCTAGTTGAACAGGCATTGTAGGCTGCCATTGACAAATAGTCATTCCAGAATAAGTTGGACCTAAAGATGACGGTATACTGCCATATGGTGGCCCCCCAGAGTATGGAGAACAAGCAGATTAGGCATATTGTTCTCCATATGGAGATAATATAGTGTTAAGTGGATACATTGGATGGTAACCAAATGGACCAGCTTGATATTGACTTGATGGATCAAACTGTTCAGTATCTGTAAGTGAAGAACCAGGTAAAATTCCAATGGACGACTTGGGTGAATACCATGGACAAGAAGAAACACCAGAGTGAATTCTAGATAATGATTGGTAACCCAATGGGATGGACGGACCACCATACAGATGTGACTCAAGTGTTGTGATAAACATCGAAGAAGTAGTGACAGTATATTCTATCGTAGCTGTAACAGATGATACAGTCTGGGATGTTGTTTCAACCATAGTCAAATGACCCAATAAATGTCCTAATGAATCTATGGGAGTTTGAAAGTAAACAGGATCAAGAGGAGCAGTATAAGTTAACCGAGGAAAAGAAGGATAAAGATAAAGCCCTGGTCCAAAATGAGTTGGAGTTCTAGGTGAAGTTTCTTCTTCAAATTCCTCTTCAATAGCAATCAAACCGGGTGGAAGGATTTCACCGTCAGGTCCGTAATAAATTTCTGGTGTTTGACTCTGCGGTAAAGGAGAAGTCTCAATAGTTACAGATGTCTAAGGATAAACCAGTTGATCATCTTCTGGTACGGGAACAACTTCTGGTTGTTCAACTTCAGGATCCAAGTGTTCTAGTAAAAGAAAAATGGGTTTAGGATGAATTTCTTGAACAACTTTTGGTTGAGGATCAACTTCTTGTTGGACAA
Source organism: Pinus tabuliformis (assembly GCA_031772625.1). Lineage (NCBI taxonomy): Eukaryota > Viridiplantae > Streptophyta > Pinopsida > Pinales > Pinaceae > Pinus > Pinus tabuliformis. The sequence continues at coordinate 1,142,585,894 of CM062811.1, read as the reverse complement.
CTTCAGTTACCATTTCACTAAGTTCACTTTCAGTGTCCTCAGGTAATTGTAAAGGTTCCACTTCAGTAGCAGATAAACCAGTAATAGTAGGAGTAACTGGAATCGTAGTATGTACCATATAGGTGACTCTAGTAAATCAGATAAAGAACCAGAAGTTTTTGTGCTATAGGGACTAATGCACAACTGTTTGGTGATGTAGAAAACCCTCAAGGATCTTCCTAGGATCCTTGGTAGATAGTCATATTAGCTGCAGTTGTCACAAAGATACATGCATATCTATGTTTAACAAACAAATATCAAAGTGAGAAGGAATTATTACCTCGAGTCTTAGTGTGGTGTTGCTGGAGAGCGCAATGCAGCTAGGTGGAAGACCCCTGAGCCGGCTCCAGATCAAAACCTGCACATAGTAAAGACAAGCATAATATCACAGCATAAAACCTTGATAAAAAAATGCATGAACATATAAAAGATATCTAGTTGCATATAACTAAGCCACTCATGCTAGAAGATATTAGATCAGCATATAAACAAGTTATACTACCAACATCACGGAGTGGACAACACAATTGCAGTTCTATATTGATGTAGAAAGAGTGATTACAACCATTAGTTGCATCAGCCTTCCCTTACCCCTCCATCTCCTCTCTCTCTCTCCCTTCTTAACCTCTTCTGATGCCTTAGTCTAAGACTCTGCTTGACAGTCAAATAGGAAATCCTTTCAAATGTTTCGACCCTTTTCACAATGGCCCAAGCCTTGCATATATAGCATGTAGGGTTAGGGTTTCCAAGTCCTTCATGAGTTCCATTAGGCAAAAGAAGTGATGTTTCCATGCTTTAGTGCTCTTTCCCGTTTGCATACTCCATTAGGAATTAGTAATTCCCCCAAACAATTCGAGTTCTAATGTTTCCCTGATTTTATGAGTTGACATAGGAGAGAATCTACAGATATTTTCTCAGTCAATTCGCTCCTTTGACCCATAGAACTTGATGTAGGTTCACTAACGTTGTTCCCAAGGTAGCAAGTAGAGTTACCCTAGGCACTAACACACCCTTAAGCTTGCTGAGAAGCTTTATAAAGCAGGTTGATAGTGTCTAGATAGCATTAGCTTGACAACTAGGCATGTGAACTTGGTCAGTCCTTCAGTCATCATGTCTTTGTCCTCTGAGTTGATGAGGAGGTCATTTTCCTATATAACAGATGCCCCCTAAAGTGTGATATCAGAGGCTACGAAAATGACTGAAATACTTTATATTTAACTATCCTTTCCTTTGGAAAAAAGAGAGAGAGGATCTGAGATTTGGGTGGTATAGGAAACCTGATACAACACATATATATAAAACAACTAAAATCATGTCCTTAGTCGGGCATTCCCACGCTCAGTAGCTATGTCAGAGTGATTTTCTCATAAAAGAGATATGACGATGCTGGCCGCCGATAAGCACAATGCGGAACCTATGTCATAATAGGATCATTCTGATGAGCTGTCTCCAAAAAACAATAACCACAACTTGGGAGAGGAAACAAGGTTGAGTGATGCAAGCCTCTACCCAAGGTATTCATTTTCGCTTCACTGGACAACATAGATAGATACATGTGAATACATGCGTTGATGTCGAACATGCACGAAATCGTCTGATTACTAGTCAATAATGGAGACCGTTAACAGACGCGAGGATGGCCACTGATAATGGTGATGGTCTCCAAGATGCACAATACAATCTAGCAAGTGCAAAAAATGTTTTTGTCGTCGAACACTCGTAGAATCGTTTAACCAAGAGCCAATAATGAAAACCCCTGATCAAACACAAGGTAACCTGCCACTGATGTCTGTAAGTACCAAGGCACTAAAGTGTTTATGGGTCTTCTTCCTAGATAGAGTGTTGAAGTCGTGTTGATTCAGCGAATTTTTGTTGATACCAACAAGGGGAACTAACCTGATCGCAGACCCCAATTAGATCTGCTTTCGTTTGGGGTGGCTAGCTCCAACGGGTTTTAAAGGATCCCATAAACTGTTATAGGTGTTGAGAGATTGCTTCCTGGAGGAAGACTTCAATTAAATCAACAAAAGAAATAGCTAACCTATATGTATCAAATCCTATCTACACTACTTCTTACTACTTATGCTAGTCCTAACTATTCTAATCTATCCTGCAGGAGCATAACAAAAAGAGGTTAAACATCATATATAGATTCCAAGTCCAAATGAATCAATTACTGGTTCACATATGAACAAGGTTGTATTAAATCTTAATTGCAATCCAATTACTCATACAGGAATACACATTCCTTTCCATACAAATAACACTTGCAACTGATGTTTAACAAAGTTTCGAATCAGCAACCTTTCATGAATTAACCATGGTAACAAATTATATTTGAATAGCCAAGACTAGTCATGAACTGTCTGTTATCAATATGCACAAAACAAAACATATTTGTATTTATGCCAGCAACAACACCCTGATTCTAAACACATGAAAGAAGAGGAAAATAAATCTGAAACAAAAGCTCCTTCTTGACCCAAACAGTCTTCTTTATTAGCACAATAAATCAAAAGTTGTTCTGCCCAAAAAAAAGTCATCCTCTCATCTCCAGAGGTAATACTTATGCAGAAGGAAATGACCCTCGGTCTTCCCTTAAATTTTCACCTCCCCTTTTCTTTTCAATATACAAATCAGAATATACAGACGTAGAACAGTCAGTGTAACCGTTGACACGTAAAGGGTATAACTCCTGGAGCGCTTCATTTCCTGGGGAAATGAATAGATGCCGATGAAAAGGAGAATGACTGCGTGTCATCTCTTCATGATGAAACCTAGGACAACTTCATTTTTGGAATACACAGGCAATGTGTGGAAACCCAACCGAGAATTCCTAAGGCCAGATCTTTAAACAGAACACACCCACATATATGAACTCTTCGGATCCGGTCATGTGTCTTTTACTCCTCGCCTACAGAGATAATTAACATTAGCTTTATGATTATGAAACATATGGTAGAAACACCTAAGAACAACTCTTTCCATCATTAAAACTTTATAAAATGATAAGGCATAATGAAATCAAAAGGAGTGAGTGTGAAAGAATCGGCCCCTGGTTCAGCCAAGGTTGTGCTGCGATCGAGTCGCAATCGCACATCGCAACGGGCAATCATATGCAACATCACCCCTATCGGATTTTCCTTTGAAAACCTAGACCACAACATTTTATCGAATACACAGGAAAACACGAGAAAACCCATGGCCGGACCATAAGGTCGGACTTCAAATATTATGCACCCGTGCGTATAATTATCGCCGAGTCCGCCATATGGTATCGCATATTATGTATAAGCACAAGACTCTGCCGACTGCGATATGCGATTGGGGAAAGCGAACCCGAAATATATATGTGCTGCGATTAATAATGCCGGTGGATCTACTATATAAGACTTTCCTTTGAAAACTTGGACCACAACACTTTATCGAAATACACAGGAAAACCCGCAGCCGGACCATAAGGCCGGACTTCAAATATTATGCACCTGGGTGTATAATTATCATCGGGTCCGCTCATCACCCCTTCGCATATCGCATGGGCTTCACTTTTGCCAACTACCAATTGCGATTAGCAATAGGCCGAACCCGAAAAATATATATACCGTGCTTAATAGTCCCGACGAGTCCGATATATCAGGGTGCGCCTTCTGTATAAGCCCCGGGCTTCGCCGATTGCGACTTGCGATTGGGGGAAGCGGACCTGAAAATATATATATATTGTGGTTAATGATCCCGACCGGTCCAGTAGATCGCGGTGTGCCTTATATACAGGCCTTGGACTCTACCGATTGCGATATGCGATGGGCTCCGGACCAAAAATAAATATGTGTTATGGTTAATAATGCTGGCGAGTCCGGTGTATCGTGGTGCGCATTGAGTATCAGCATTGATTGCGATAAGCGGAAAGGGTAGGTTATGCATGTTATATAGTATTTCTATTATCAAGGCATTGATATAGAAATAAGGACGCGATGGGAGTTTTTGAGGGTTGAAAGAGTCCCAATGAAGGATATGAATGGAGGGCTAGACTGGGTTATAAATGAATCATGCTGCAGAGATTTATTCAAGCGGGGTCTTGACCATTAAGGATTGAAGATTTGACTTGGCACAGAGTTAAAATCCTGAGATAAAAGTAGATCATCCAGAGAAGTGAAAGATCAGACTTCTAGGGGACCCAATCAAATTTGCTACCAGAGCATGTTTTAATAGGGTGGTGGTTGTGGCCACAACAAATGGCGAACCGTTGGGCGAACCAGTTATCTCTATTTCCAAATAAACCTTGGATCAATAGAACATCAGGGTGTTAAGATAAAATTGAAATGCAAACTATATAGGTGGACAGGCATGGGTTCCACTTCAACATTAATTGCTTCAGGCAGGATAGAGACAAATATCTTCTACTTAATGATAGGGTTTTGACAGGCATTCTCCAATGGTAGTATTATGGGATTTATTGACCCTCCTTTACCTGTTTTCTACTTTCAAAAATCTTTTCGGGGCCATCACAGGTCTGTTAATACCTGTTTAGGTGTGTACCTCAACTCTTTATCACTCATCAAACTTGATGTGGATATGTTTATCTGCACTTTATGTAAGAATTTCAGTGCTATATTTTCGTATGATTGAATGGGGAACAATTATGGATCATGCCATATTTTTAAACCGCTTAAGCAAGGTTGGGCTTGCTGTGTCAACCAATACTCCGAGCCCAGTAACAGTCCCTTCTCCAACCAACTTCCTAAACAACTTGTCCTTCCAGATTGGCATAAGGACTCGACATTGCGTTTTCTTTTAAATAAGTCCTTCCAGTTTCAGGCATAAGGACTAGAGCACAATTGGATTTGCCATAGAGTATATGACAGTGAGCCTAGCCCATGAAAGGAGGTTTACTTGTAGAAGACAGGTATTGGAAACTTAATGTGGTGGATGGGACCAATGGAGAAGAACTGCAAACCCTACAAGAAAGCATAGGCTAGGTCTGAGTGGGATTTTAAAATGCAGTGTTTCGCCATGCTAGTCTAGCTGTGGTTAGACATTTTTTCGTTTTACAAAGATGCCCCTACATGCTCTAGGTATCCATGTTATCAATAGATCCTACCTAGTTCCCAACATATGCTAATGAGTGGCTTCGATTTGAATTCCACCGTTGATTTTCCAGTTCTTATGGGCTCATTGAAAGTTTGTTTGATTTGCAAGGTAACGATGGATTTAGGATCAACAGACTCATCAACAGGTTAATGAGGGAGGCAAAAGCTAAAGGTGGTGAATGAGGGAAATCTGAAGAGAGTTATAAAAGGTGAAAACGAGACTAGAGGACTGAAATCAGTTGGCTGAAAAGGACTGAAATTCAAAACAGAAGGAAAATAAACTTTGTGGAAACAACAAGAATGGAAGGGACGAAAATATAACTAAGCTAACAACAAATGAATTCTAACCTACTCAGGAGGTAACCACCATGTGGTGGCTACTGGAAGTATCTCTTAATATGTTGGCCATTAACAAGGAGTTTTTCAGTTTCTCCCTGTAAAGTTTTCAATCTGTAAGTTCCCTGACCAATTTTTTCTTCAACTTGGAATGGGCCCAGCCATAAGTGTTGGAATTTCGTGTGTTTACCTTTTGGCTCATTCAACTTGTCCCATTTCAGGACTAGCTCTCCTACTTGGTAATATTTATCTCCTACTAGATGGCGATTAAACCATCTCTTCACAATCATTTGGTGATTTCTAAATTTATTTCTAGCTTTATCTCTCAATTCCTCCAACCTCACTAGTTGGTCGATCCTCTCTTGAAGTAAGGCTAAAGGGGTCCCTCTTGAAGCTTGGGAGAGTTGTAAAGAGGGAAGGGTAACGTTAGGAGGTAGGATGGCTTCCTACCCATAGACGAGGAAGTATGGGGAGTTTCCTAATGCTACTTTTGGGGTGACCCTGTCTGCCCAAAGGGCGTTAGTTAGAGCGTTGTGCCAATTCCTCTGGTTGTCGGCGACAGATTTATAGAATATGCGGATGAGGTTTTTATTTGAGGACTCTGCAACTCCATTTCCCTGGGGGTAATAGTTTCATGCATACCTTATGTGAATTGATTTATCAATAGCAAATTCAGTCAATTTCAGTGATGAAAAGTAAGAAGCATTGTCAAATATGAGAGCGTCAAGGATGCCAAACTTGTTGATAATAAATTTCTCAACAAATGATATTACCTCGTCTTCGTTTACCTTCTGAAGCGGGATGGCTTCGGTCCATCTGGTGAAGTAGTCGATCACCATGAGTATATACTTATGATGCTGTGAAGATTTCAGAGTGATCTTGCGTATGACATCTAGGCCCCATTGCTGGAACGAGCGATAAATCATAACGGGCCTGAGGGGAACGGCTAGCTTTATTTCTCATCTTGCGACAGTTTGGCATACCTTGCATTTCCGAGCGTAGGCATGTGAGTCTCTGAACACTATGGGCCAATAATATCCAGCTCTTAATATTTTGTGAGCAATGGTCTCTCCATCGTAGTGACCACCTGTTGGGCCGTCGTGCATTTCTTTCAAGACATGATTAGCATCATCCTTTTCCAAACACCTCAGCCAGATTCCATCATAATTTTTTCTGTATAATGTGTCATTGGCCAAGTGATACTGATTAGATTTCAATCTGAGTGCTCTCCTTCGTGATGCATCCATGTGTTCAGGACATGATCCCCGTGTTAGATAAAAGCATATGTCGTAATACCACGACTCAGGATCCAAAAGGGCTTCCAACATTTCGCGCTCACACATCAGCGTCTCATTAATCCATAGGGGCTCCTCCCTGAATTCTACTTGTGCATTTTGCATGCTCTGCGCTTCTGGTTCTTCAGATGCCCCTTCTTTATCCTCCAAGGTTTTTGCTGCTAGCCTACACAATCCCTGCCCTCGAACTATCTTCGCTGAATTAATCTCAAGGTCGAATTCTTCAAGTGTGGGTATCCAATTCCCTCTCCATTCACCCATTTCGTTCTACACAAATAGGGCTCTTACAGCAGGATGGGGAATGATTACTTTAGTCCTGGCCTTTAATAAATAAGGGCGGAAGTGTTTTACAGCTTTAAAAACTGCAAAGCCTTGTTTCTCCACATCTGGGTAGTTCTGCTCCCTGAAGATTAGACCTCATATAAGAAATAGGGACTTTGTTGCCATCATCATTTTTTTGAGTGAGGATTGCGGCATATGAAACATCAGAAGCAAAAGTGTACAAGAAGAATTCCTTGTCGAAATTGGGGCTAACCAATGCAGGAGCTTCTGCAATGGCCTCCTTAATTCATTGAAATAATTTCTTAGCTTCATCGCTCCACTTATACACAACATATTTCTTCATCATTAGCTGCATGGGATGCACTATTTCTGCGAAACTTGAGACAAATTTCCTAACAAAATTAATCTTCCCGAAGAAAGATTAAATTGCCCTTTTATTTATAGGGGGTTGTATTCTCATGATGGTCTCTATTCTTTCAGGATCAATAACAATCCCTTCTTTAGAGAGGATGTGACTCAGTAGTTTCCCTTCTGTAACTGTGAAAACGCTCTTCTTGGGATTCAACGATATTCCATACCTTCGGCATCTTTCGAAAATCTATTTCAGGTGATAGATATGATCCCTTTTGTGATATGAATACACAGTAATGTCATCCATGTACACTACTACTGATCTATTAAGCAATCCTCGGAAAGTTATGTCCATGGCTCTCTAGAATGTGGCACCCGCATTAATAAGTCAAAAAGGCATTTTACGATATATGTAAGTGCCCCATTTAGTGTTGAAGGTTGTCTTAAGTTGACCCCCATTAGATACCAACACTTAATTATATCCTGAAAAAACCATCCAATAGGTACAACATTTCAGACCCAAAAACGCACTGAAGAATATGTTCCATAGAAGGGACTGGATAGTTATCTTTCTGCGATGCTTTGTTCAGGTTTCTGAAATCAATACATAATCTGATGTCTCCATTTTTATTTCTTACTGGCATGAGATTGGCTACCCAGTGGGTGTGCCTAACAAGAAAAATGATTTTGGCGTCCAGCATTTTGTTAATTCTTTCTTCACCAACGGCTCCAGGCTTGGATGCATCTTGAGAAGCTTTTGTTGGTATGTCCTAACATCCTTCTCCAACGAAATCACATGCTACATAACATTGGTATCAAAGGTTTTTAAGTCTCCATATATCCATGCAAAGACATCCTTGTACTCTTTAAATAGCCTAACAAACACAACCCTTTCTTGTGGAGAGCATCCTAAGCCCAAATTGACATTTTTTGGGTCTTCTATGGTTCCAAGGTTGACCGATTCATACTTCATGGATGAGCTATGCATTTTGCAGTTAGTCGGCTTCTTAAATTTATCATGTAGGTCATACAAGTGCTCCATCTTGACAACTCACTTGGGAATTATATTTGACTGATATTTTTCCTCATCTTCCCTCTCATTCATAAGCCTGTCATGATTTTTTTCATCAATGACTGCATTCTTGAATGTTTGCTCGTAGTGAAAGAACTCAAGGATTTGCTCGTCATCTTCGAACACCTGCCAATTTGAGATGTTATCAGGCACGAATGGTCTAAAAATCAATTCAACATAATATTTATTCGTCTTTAATCTAAAATCAGGCAAAAGTTTTACAGCCATACCAGCCATGAGATCAGCATCTTGGTTTTTCCCTCGAGGTATGTATGTGATATTAAAAGAGTCAAAACTATCAATTAAGCTCCATACCTCATGTTAGTGTCTTACCAGGTATGGTGAATTGTAGTGTATCCTTTTCCTTACCTGGTCCACAATTATCTGTGAGTCACCAAGAACTTTAAGATTTTTTACTTTCATATCAATGGCTTTTTTCTGGCCATGCAACAAGCCTTTGTATTCTACCATGTTGTTGGTGCATGTGAACTCCAACCGACTGGCCATCAGACGTTGGTTCCCTTGCGGGTCAATGAGAATGCTCCCAGCACCTGCACCTTCAAGGTAGTTAGAGCCATCAAAATAGAGTGTCCAAAATATAGAGTCTAATGTTACATCAATTGGACTGCTTTCTACGAAATTAGTTCTATCATCTACTATATTATAGGGTGGCTCATTAGTTGGACTACAGGGGAGAGCTTCCAACTGTCTGTTTATTGCAGTTTCTTCAATTGTCTCTGGATGGAATTCTCCAAAACAAGTTTCCATGGCACAAACATTGAAACTATAGTTCCCAAGGATAGAGTTGGTAAACATTACAGGTTCATTGGGGTCGTTTAATTCCATCACCACATACTTCATGTATCTTTCTCGATCAACTCTCAGCATATCACCCTTCCCCTTCTAAGGTAGCAAGAGATGGGACTAATCAGTTGAGAAATATCCATTCAATTTTGCTGACCAGTCCCTACTAAGCAGCATTCCATAAGCCTCGGGTATGTCAACTACCACTATGTCAATGACTTGTGAGTATTGTGGTTTGGTAGCCATCCGAATCAACACATCTTTCAATTCCCCAATTACTTTCACATTCGTTCTGTCCAATTGCATAATTCGAGTTCCAGTTTTCTCGGGTATCGCATGAAGTCTTTTAGCAACAGCATAAGGCATAACAATGGATGAGGCACCAGAATCTACTAGGAAATTGTGTACGTTCATGTTGAAGATTTCAAATGTGATAAGGAAAGGTGGAGTCATGGATTTTGATTTCCTTCCTATCATGGCCACACTGACATCTTGGGGGGTTTGATTCATTTTTGATAGAGTGGCTTCCATAGCTGATGGCGTTTGGGCTGTATTGGGGGTACTAACAGGTCTGGATGCTGACTTATTAGTTTGGCTACTCAGATTGGTGGGAGATTTGCAATTTCTTTCATTCATAGCTTTCAAAAGGAGATCTCTTTGTTGCGTTAACTTTAACAAATTGAAGTATGTGATATTAGCTCAAGATTTCTTAAGATCATCCACAATGTTGTAATCAAGGTTATAAATAGGCTAGGGTAGAGTAAACATACCTATTTTTCCATTCTTAGGTGGGAGTTTACCATTTTGATTCGCCTTCGTTGCAGTCGGAGATGTGTTATCTTTCTGTGGATAGTTCACAACTAGAGTACTCTTGGAATCACCACTAGGTCTACCTTTCTCAACAGGAACTTTAGGAGTGGATGCCTTCAAAGGGCGAACATCTTTCTTTGTCTGGTCTACAAGCTTCATCACACCCGCAAGTGGCCCTTTACTTCATGTGTGGATTTCTGTCGTACTACCTCCTTCGTCGTCATCGTTCTCATTTGTATAGAAATCCCACAGTACATTGATTTGAGATTCTTTGTCCAAGGGCTCTTCTACTTGGTATTCTTCCTCATTTTCTTGCTCTGGCTCCAGATCCACTATAGGTTCTTCTTTGTTAAGGAGCGATTCGATAAGAGCCAGCTCTTCCATATTTAAATTCCCCTCATTAGGTGGAGCAGGCAACACAAGTTGACCATGACCACCTTCTGTCTTCTTACGATAGAAAGGTTTGAAGGGTTTTCTGTTGTTATAATCTCCTCCATTCCCACTTGTACTCTCTCTATAATTCATTTTCATATCGATGACTTTGTTCGTCAATTTCTTAATGATCTGATGCAAACCTTCTAGATCTGTGGTGTCCCTTTCTTTGACCTCAACCACTTTGTTATCACTCCCATTATTCTTCTTGGATAACTGAGAGGCTTTCTTTCCTTCGATCGTATGATGACATGTTGTGAGACTGATCATGTCATTCTCGAATTTTATTGCTTCATCGATAGCACCTTGTAAGGTTTGTGTGTTACTTCTCTTGACCCACATCGCAGTAGGGACAGGGAGAGCAGTGATGTAGAATTCCATGAGCACCTCATCAGTAGGTCTAGCGTTAGCCAGGATTCTGTTGAACAAAGTGTTGAACCGGATGTTAAAATCCTTGACCTTTTCTTTGGCTTCCATTTTTAAATGGGATAGTTCTAAAACTAAGGTTGCAGGTGTTTTGTCATCGCCAAACTTGTCTAAGAAGGCCTGCTGAAAGGCACCCCATGAGGTGATCGATCCTATTCTCAAGCTAAAGTACCATGTGGAGGCCGCACCAATCAGAGTAAAAGGGAACAAGTGACATACCACATCCTCATTGGCTACCCCCAACATGTGCACGGCTAGGAAGAAAGAGTGAATATGGTTATCAGTCGTGTCTCCCCACTCAGGGTCGAATTTAGACAATACTCTTTCCTTGTTCTTGGGTAAGGCATGCTGCGGCCCAGGTATCACTACGACATCTTGTGCAAGCCAGGGAGGGATTTCTCCCAAAGGAGGTGGGGGTTGATTCCCACTTGGAGGAGGCAGTACAAGCAGATTCCCAACTGGAGGGGGCAGTAGAGGTGGATTCCCACCTGGAGGGGGAACGTTAGCCATATTATGGATAGGGAGGTTCTGGTTAAAGGTTTCTCTGGGGTTTTCTTCGTTAGGATTTTCCAAATCAGGCCAGGGATTACCTTTAGAAGGGGGATCCTCAGGAATTTCTTCCCAAGGAGTGTTGATACTTTTCAAAGAATTTAGCACCATATCTTCAAGAGAAGGGGTTACAGATGTCTCTTCATTTATGTGATGGATCCTTGGCTTTCTTTTAGCTGTCAGTGGTAAAGACTGAAAGATAGGGAGCTGTGATAGGGAACGAGTGTAAGCACGAGTAAGTACTCTGATTGGTTGTTCCTGAGTGACAGGGTACTCCTACAGTATCTCTCTTCCTTGGGTGACACAAACACAAGACTTAGAGGGATCTTTGTTTCTTCGAAATGAGGATTTTCCAAATGGGAGGAAGGAGCTTTTTAACATTTACGATTCATGCATTAATCTTTTTGAATCCATGCATGAAATTTATAGATGAAATCATAAAAGCTATGGATGGTGGTTCAGGCCCTCCTTCTAGCACCAATTTTTTGATTCGGCGAATTTTCGCTGATACCAACAAGGGGAACTAAACCGATCGCAGACCCCAATTAGATATGATTTCGTTTAGGGTGGCTAGCTCCAACAAGTTTTAAAGGATCCCGTAAACTATTATAGGTGTTGAGAGATTGCTTCTTGGAGGAAGACTTCAATTAAATCAACAAAAGAAAAAGCTAACCTATATGTATCAAATCCTTTCTACACTACTTCTTACTACTTAAGCTAGTCCTAACTCTTCTAATCTATTCTGCAAGAGCATAAAAAAAAGAGGTTAAACATCATATATAGATTCCAAGTCCTAATGAATCAATTACTGGTTCACATATGAACAAGGTTGTATAAATCTTAATTGCAATCCAATTACTCACACAGGAATACACATTCCTTCCCATACAAATAACACTTGCAACTGATGTTTGACAAAGTTTCAAATCAACAATCTTTCATGAATTAACCATGGTAATAAATTATATTTAAATAGCCAAGACTAGTCACAAATTGTCTGTTATCAATATGCACAAAACAAAACATATTTGTATTTATGCCAGCAACAACACCCTGATTCTAAACACATGAAAGAATAGGAAAATAAATATAAAACAAAAGCTCCTTCTTGACCCAAACAGTCTCCTTTATTAGCACAATAAATCAAAAGCTTTTCTTCCCAAAAAGAAGCCCTCCTCTCATCTCCGGAGGTAATACTTATGCAGAAGGAAATGACCCTCGGCCTTCCCTTTTCTTTTCAATATACAAATCAGAATATACAGACGTAGAACAGTCGGTGTAACCGCTGACATGTAAAGGGTATAACTCCTGGAGCGCTTCATTTCCTAGGGAAATGAATAGATGTTGATGAAAAGGAAAATGACTACGTGTCATATCTTCATGGTGAAACTCGGGACAACTTCATTTTTGGAATAGACAGGAAACGTGTGGAAACCCTACCAATAACACCTAAGGTCGGATCTTTAAACAGAACACACCCGCACATATGAACTCTTCGGATCCGCTCATGCGTCTTTTACTCCTCGCCTGTAGAGATAATTAACATTAGATTTATGATTATGAAACATATGGTAGAAACACCTAAGAACAACTCTTTCCATCATTAAAACTTTATAAAATGATAAGGCATAATGAAATCAAAAGGAGTGATTGTGAAAGAATCGGCCCCTGGTTCAGCCAAGGTTGGGTTGTGATCGAGTCGCAACCACACATTGCAATGGGAAATCACATGCAACATCACCCCTATCGGATTTTCCTTTGAAAACTTGAACCACAACATTTTATCGAATACACAGGAAAACATGGGAAAACCCGCAGCCAGACCATAAGGCCGGACTTCAAATATTATGCACCCGGGTGTATAATTATCGTCGGGTCTACCATATGGTATCACATCTTATGTATAAGCGCTGGACTCTACCGTCTACGATATGCGATTGGGGAAAGCGAACCCGAAATATATATGTGCCAAGGTTAATAATGCCAGTGGATCCGCTATATAATATTTTCCTTTGAAAACCCAGACCACAACACTTTATCGAAATACACAAGAAAACACGGGAAAACCCGCGGCCGGACCATAAGGCTAGACTTCAAATATTGTGCACCCGGGCATATAATTATCACCGAGTCCACTCATCGCCCCTTCACATATCACATGGGCTTCACCTTTGCCAACTACCAATTGCGATTAGTGATAGGCCAAACCCAAAAATATATATATACCACGTTTAATAGTCTCGGCGAGTCTGGTATATCGTGGTGCGCCTTATGTATAAGCCCCGGGCTCCGCCGATTGCGACTTGCGATTGGGGGAAGCAGACCCAAAAATATATATATTGTGGTTAATGATCCCAGCGGGTCCGGTAGATCACAGTGCACCTTATATATAAGCTTTGGACTCTGTCGATTGCGATATGCGATGGGCTCGGGACCCAAAATAAATATGTGTTAATGTCGGCGAGTCCAGTGTATCGTGGTGCGTGTTGTGTATCAACATTGATTGCGATAAGCGGAAGGGGTAGGTTATGCATGTTATATAGTATTTCTATTATCAAAGCATTGATATAGAAATAAGGACGCGATGGGAGGTTTTGAGGGTTGAAAGAGTCCCAATGAAGGATATGAATGGAGGGCTAGACTGGGTTATAAATGAATCATGTTGCAGAGATTTATTCAAGGGGGGTCTTGACCATTAAGGATTGAAGATTTGACTCAGCACAGAGTTAAAATCCTGAGATAAAAATAGATCATTCGAAGAAGTGAAAGATCATACTTCTAGGGGACCCATTCAAATTTGGTACCAGATCATGTTTTAATAGGGTGGTGGTTGTGGCCACAACAAGTCGATAGGAAGAGACCTGTCGAAAGGTAGGCAATAAGGTGTCCTACATCAGTCAACATGAAACGGGACAAGAATGATTGTTTTTTGAGGAATATTTTAAACATTGGGTCAAAGCAACAAAGGGCATGATGGTAGGATATGCTTGATGGGTTGATGGAGGAAATAGAAGATAAAGGTTTTCCCTTGAACAATAGAAGGCACGACAATGGTTTTAACCATGCAGCACTAGACTCATGAACACCAAAGAGTGTTAGGATACAGAGATGCAAGAACATCGGGGTATATAGGCTAAACTCATAGGATGGTAAGATTCATATTGAGAGGTCGTCACAAGGAAGGTTTATCTGAGGGAGTGCCATGTTCAAGGGAGTGATTGCTGCCAAAAAACTCTTTCAAAATATGGAACATAATGCAGTTGTATTGTCCACTTTCCCCATCTGATTAGTTTAGTGAGTCCAAACAGGTAAACTCATCGATCTTTTCATGTTTTAAGAGTCTGAAAAGGATTGTAAAAAGAGTGACTCTATGTCCTATCTGATTAGTTTAATGAGTCCAGATAGGCAAACTTGTCGATATTTTCATGTTTTAAGAGTCTGAAAAGGATCGTAAAAAAGAGCGACTCTATACCTTGTTTGTGTAATTTAATGAGTCCAGACGAGACAACTCGGTGGTCTTTTCATATTTAGCGAGCCTGAAAATATCGTAAAGAATGACTCCAGGGTGGTCCCTTTGTCATAGTTTTTAACCAAGTGCGACAAAAGTTTAATAGTATACCCGTAATGGTTCCGATTCCATGAGTTAATCTACTGAGTCCGGATAAAGATAAACCTATGCTCAATAGATGTTTGCCTCATTTTTTTACGAGTATGAAGAGACGGAGCAAACTCGATTTTCGTCGTCAAGTTTTAATGAGTCACGCGACGACAAACTCAATACCTTCATCAAATTTTAACGACTCAAATGAAGAAAACTCAATGTATCTTTTTCAGTTTAGTGAGTGAGGAAAAAGAGGAAAAAGAACTTCTCATTCCTTATTCATAGATTTAACAAGCCCAAAGAAAGGAAAAACTCGGGGTTTTTTCAGTTTTATGAGCGAGAAAAAATTCCCAAAAAAGAATGCTCAATCGATCTTTTTCAGTTTAGTGAGCTAGAAAAAGAGGGAAAAAGAGTTGCTCAGATTGTCGTCGTAAGTGTTTAATGAGCCTGACGATGAAAAACTCAAGGATTTTTTAGTTTTAGAGCAAGAAAACGTCCCATAAAAGAACATGCTCATATCTTCTTTGTATTAGTTTAACGAGCCCAAAGAAGGAGACTCGAGGTTTTTCGGATTAACGAGCAAGAAAAATACCATAAAAATAATGCTCAATCTTCTTCGTGGTATTTTAACGAGCCCGAAGAAGGAGACTTGAGGTTTTTTTAGATTAAGGAGCAAGAAAAATACCATAAAAATAATGCTCGACCTTCTTCGTGGTAGTTTAACGAGCCCGAAGAAGGAGACTCAAGGTTTTTTCGAATTAACGAGCAAGAAAAATAACATAAAAATAATTCTTGGCCTTCTTGGTGGTAGTTTAACGAATCCGAAGAAGGAGACTCAAGGTTTTTTTGGATTAATGAACAATAAAAATACCATAAAAAGAATTCTTGATCTTCTTTGTAGTAGTTTAACGAGCCCGAAGAAGGAGACTTGAGGTTTTTTCTGATTAACGAGAAATAAAAATACCATAAAAAGAATGCTCGACTCTTCTTGATCTCATGCTTGACAATAGAATGGTCTATGCCATGCATTTCCTCATAAGACCAAGGGAAAACATCACGGAAGTCCTTAAAAGGGTAGTTCAAGCTCGCAATTTCCTCAAGATTGCAATCGACTCCAACCTAGATGTTTTCCACAATGCCTGTCGTGACAGAAATATCGATGAGCAATGTCTTTGAAAGATTTCCCATGTTCCCTTCCGAATCCAAAGTTTTGATAGTCGTATAAGGCGAGGGAACGATTTTAGGTGCGTCATAAGACAGGATTTGAATGGGAATTGTGTCCGAATCAGATATCGAAACATGATGGTGAGAATCCTCCCAAGGTCGCTCTTCTAAACACATGATCTCTAGAATAGCTTCGTCTGAAGGTAGGACTTGATTGAGGAGATCGAAAGAAGGAGCAGTTATGGGAGGGGAGGTGGTACCGTTGGCCATGAACAAAGTGACCGGAGATTCAAATGCAGATTGAATGGCCTGGTAGGCCAATTCAGCTGGTGATAGCGGCATTTTTTCTCCGTAAGTGTTAATGTTTGAAGGGGTCAATAGGATCCAAGGATCAGTCTGTTCATGAGGAATGGATGAAACCATATTATTGACCATCTATGGAACCACTAGCGGCAGAAGAGGGAAACAACCCATCAGGAAAGATCCCTTCAATAGACTGGTACTGATATTGACATAAGAGTTAGGTACACCATCCACTAAGGGTACAGAGCCACTTGGTAACGGGGAATAATCAGCGGTGCAAAAGGACAGTTGATCCACTGTGACTATCTTTCCATCAAATGGAAATAGGATGATGTGAAAGAGAGTAGACACAATGGCAGTCATGGCATAAGTCCAACTGCGACCCAACAATAGATTATAGTCGATCTTTCTATCTATGACTTTGATGTCCACCATTACCATTTTCCCACTCAAGGTGATGGGGTAGCTAGCTAGGTAAACTTTTGGGATGAAAGTGTGGTCATCGAAAGCTTTAATGGAATTCAACGGCAGGGATAGGGTTGGATAACCCAAAGAGAGCCAACATGAATCCAACATTACGCAGGTTGAAGCACCTTCGTTAATGACAGTTCTATGTATTCCTTTTCCTTTCGAAAAAATTTGCACCTGAAATGCAAGCTGGTGTGAAAGGGAAGGTTTACATTTTTCCACCTCGAAAATTGCAAGCATGGAATCTTAAGGGTCGATACCACCAATAGCCGAAAGTAGAGCTTTTCTTTGTGCTGGACAATTTTGTAATACTTCGAGCACCGACATAGCTGACAGCACTTGTGCCAAGTCTTCTACAATGTTGTAGTTTTGGGTGGCACGTGTAGATGTATTGTGCATTGTGTCTCGAAGTGCCCCTTTAGGGGGGCAAATCACAAGGTTAGCAACTGGCCTTTCGATATTAAGATCGTTAGGTGGCAGTGGGTTTTGACTTGAGGAGGGTTCCTCTACATGAGTGACTAGAGCTCCATAATATTTGGCTCTCGTTTGTAGATCTATTGTTTCAAAGGTGTAAATGGTAGAGGGTCCTTCACCAGCTAAAGGATGTCGTGAACTGCCATTGCCCCCTTGCGGGGGTTGGGGTTGGTTTGCAATAAGGTGTTGTTGCTATTGAGCAGGGAAAGTATTATTCAAGATAGCAGGGGTCATGCCAATGTCCTTTTTCGCAATGAAATCTATGCATTCTTGAAGATGCGGACAATGATAGGTCATGTGGCCTTCGACACAGATTTTGCAAGGAAATCTGGCGGTTTTATCCTTTCCATTGTCAGAGGGTGTAAAAGCCTTCTACTTTGGGTTTTGCTGCTTTGTTGACTGCTCTTCAGAAGGAGTGATCTTTTTCTTATCCTTCTTGTTCTTACCACCAGGTTTTTGTGTATACTACACAGAGTTTATCGCAATGGTAGAAAGAGTAGTCGATTTGGTAGAGGGGTCCACTGACATCTGGGCAATGTGACCGCTAAGTTTTTTTACAACAGCCTTGGAGGTTGCATAGATAATCCCATCGGTGTGCACTCCAGGTTGCTGATTAGAGGGAGCATTGGAGTTGCGAGGGTCATTGGGAATTACGTCGTATAGAGTGCCAGACTGCGAATATATCATATCTAAGTGCTAGGCACGACAAATGGATTGGTCTTCTGTGACCGCACCACCTAAGACGACATCCTTAGCGATTTGGGGGAGTAGAGACTTGCAGAACTAATCTACTAATAGATAGTCTAGGAGGGGAGCTTTGACTAACCTCCGCCTATGTCTCCATTCATGTATATGATTAGAGATGTGGGTGGCGGTATCCTGACGTAATGAACTGAGGAGTTCCCAGTTTCATAGCGAATGGGTAGCTGGAAGTGCTTTAAGAATTCCATCGCTAGAGCGCCAAAGGTATTGACTGATGCACGTGGTAACTCAATGTACCACTTGGCTACGTTGCCAGTAAGGGTGTGGGGAAAGAGACGTAACCGGATACTATCATCCACCATGGAGTTAGAAACACACCATAGATGATAGGTGGTGATGTGTGTACCCGGATCCTCCCCTTGTTTCCCTTCGAACTTTGGGATGTCTGTCGGTATTTTATGTAGGATTGGCGGCCAAAGTAAGTTATGATAGATGGGGTCATTTGTAAGTTTGTACAAGTCAGGGATATCAAGCGTTGCCAAGAAAGGAAAAGTGTTTGATGCCCCTGAATTAGACCAAGGCAATGACATATGACTTGAGGATCCTTGCGATCCTCCCATCATGTTGTTCCCAATATTATACATAGGTTGCGTGGTATAGTAAGTGCCTTGGGGCATAGTACTGTATTGTGGGTTTCCATAGTGATTGTTAGGTTGGGGGATAGAAGTGCCCCCAGGATAAGTAGGGCCCCCTTGACTCATTTGAGATTGTGAGTAGGGTGCCCCCATGGATTGATTGGGACTTTGTTGAGGGTTCCCACTCGCCATATAACTAACCATAGGTCCTTGACTAAAATAAGGAGGGTTCATGTCAATCAATGACTGACCATGCATGCTTGAAAATGGAGGGGGAACTATTATGCTCCCTGCCGGTATATGCATATTGGGAATGGTGCCCCCAGATACCTGAATCTGGGGGTTAGAACTATACAATGGATGCCAACCATATTGTTGGTTGAAGGGACCCACGCTAACTGTGCTATATTGAGTGTTATAAGGAGTCCTATATGTAGCACTTGTCGAAGGTCCAAGGGCTGACACAAAAGGGGCAGAACCCGAAATGTACTGGGTTCCACTCGTGGAGGGTGTCACCATAGGGTTTGAATTTGGGAAAAATGGGATAGAGGGGTTTTCCATAAAAGGTGTGGTACTGACTGTCGATTGCAGAAGTGGTGGGGGACCAAAAGTGTCCAAAAAATCCCATGACCCGTTAGTCATCGACGGGATGGGTGGAATTGTTCCAAAATAAGACAAAGGAGGTACAGATGCAACGTGAATGAAGAGTGGGCCCAACAAACTCATGATCGGAGGATTGTATGGAGGAAGAAATCCTTCAGTAAAGAAATCCTCGGTAAGCTTGAATCGTGGGATGTCCAAACTGATTATGTGTGAGATCTCGGAGACGGATTTCCCGAAGATGGGGAATCTGGTTCACTGGAGCTCGATGGATCCTCCATAGTGAGTGGGGGAAGTCTTAACAACCATCTAGATTGACGATGATGGCCGGATGTAGCCACGGTGGCCAATAATTTTTATCAGTAAATTTTATAGTGATGTTTATTAAAGGCTCGGTGATAACACTCTGGCACCTAAAAAATAAAAAATACACTAAGTAAATCAATCAAGAAGCAAAGAGAAATGACCCTGTCTGATAAGCACCGATCATTGGAGATGAAACCCAGTATCACAATGAATAACAGAGAGAGCTGGCTAAATGTATAGTTACAGTTACTCTAGAGCTTCGCCCGAACCTCAAATTAAGGGACCAAGTACTCTTGTGAAGACGAGCACCCTCCCAAAAATTGAAGACAGAGTAGGTTCGTCTATGTTAGGTACTAGGGCAGCCCACCCCAGTCACCTTGTGTTAGTCCCTAAAAGTATGGCCACTAAGGATACCTCAGATCATAGACACTACCGAGGGGGACATAGTCGCAGATAGTACGTTGTGTGGGCAGGATACTTGAGTCCCCGACTCAGCTCTAATATCCCCGAAGGGATCCTCGATACACAGAATACCCAAAGGAGATGTAAGAAAAGGCGGGCTACCTTCACTTATAGTCTGATGTTGTCTCGTATTTAGCTCCGCTTTTACTGGAGTGGTCCCAGATAGTATGAGTGTAGAAGGATTTCTCTCTTTAATGACACTAGTTTCGGTGTATGATCTTGGGCAGTTAACTCACACTGCCTATCCCAAGATCCTAGCCTAAACTAAAGCGTGTTTACTCTAAAAAGAGTTGTTGATTGATTTTATTAGGTAGATTTTAAATGTACTTCATTAGAGTCTTTGGTAGGGGTGTTGACGTATGAAATTATATGGGACTCTGACTCAAATCATGCAAAAACAATGCTTGTAAATTTTCACTTTCGATGAATAAGCTTCTTCTACAAAGGGAGAGTCATTCATATATCAATGTTTATTCCATGCATCATATTCAGTACAACACTAGCATAACAGACAGAACTTCAAAACTTAAACAGCTAAGTAGAAAACAATAAAAAAAATTATATTTTTCTTTTAATGAAAACAAAAACTTTAAGAAGTAAAGTTATTTTCTTTATAATAAAAAAATTGTTCAGGACACAGATCAGTCAAACAAGTGCAGCTGCAGATCCCTGATCAGTCTATAAGCAGATTTCCCAACCCATGAGTTCACAAGGTAAGTTGTTTATCAAGAAATGGCTGACTA
Organism: Pinus tabuliformis; assembly: GCA_031772625.1. NCBI lineage: Eukaryota > Viridiplantae > Streptophyta > Pinopsida > Pinales > Pinaceae > Pinus > Pinus tabuliformis. The sequence goes on along the minus strand of CM062811.1, from coordinate 1,142,564,953 downwards.
ACACTCTGTACTAGAGGCTACAGAGAGTTAGTTTCAGCACTAATGCTCTATTTGTGAGGGCACAGTGCTTTATAAAGCATTGTTTTCACTGGTAACCTGCATTAGTGAGGAAAAACACTCAAAAAATAGGCTGTGGGGATCAGATCTAGGGTTGAGCACTGAAAGAAGGGTGATGTATGGTCTTGAGTGGTCAGAAAGGGAATGAAGAAGTACAGGAAGGCCTAGAAGAAAGAGAGATCTAGGAACTTTCTGGGAAAAACTGGGAACTAAGTGTAGTCCCCAGTGGAGTCACCAATTCTACTATAGGGATTAATGCACGGGTGTTTGGTGATGTAGAAAACCCTCAAGGATATTCCCAGGATCCTCGGCACACAGTCAAATTAGCTGCAATTGCCACAAATATACATGCATATATATGTTTAACAAATGAATATCAAAGTGAGAAGGAATTATTACCTCGAGTCTTAGTGCGTTGTTGCTCGAGAGCACAATGCAGCTAGGTGGAAGACCCTTGAGCCGGCTCCAAATCAAAACCTGCACATAGCAAAGACAAGCATAATATCATAGCATAAAACATTGATAAACAAATGCATGAACACATAAAAGATATCTAGTTGCATACAACTAAGCCACTCATGCTAGAAGATATTAGATCAGCATATAAACAAGTTATACTACCAACATCACGGAGTGGACAACACAACTATAGTTATATATTGATGTAGAAAGCGTGATTACAACCATCAGTTGCATCAGTCTTCCCTTACCCCTCCAGCTCCTCTCTCTTTCTCCCTTCTTAACCTCTTCTGATGCCTTAGTCTAAGACTCATCTTGACAGTCAAATAAGCAATCCTTTCAAATGTTTCAACCCTTTTCACAATGGCCCAAGCCTTGCATATATAGCATGTAGGGTTAGGGTTGTTGTTGAGAGCAGGATCCCCCAAGGGTAGTTTTGGGGCTAAAAGCCCATGTTTAAGTCAATTTTTGTAATTGTAAAGACTCCGCATTTTGTGGTCGCGGAGCATGAAGGTGTTATGTGTCACAAAGGGTAGTCCGCCCTTAGTTTTGTAAAGTAGAGTCGGCTATAAGATATCTACCCATAGTCCGCGGACCATGGGATTGTATAAAAAGAGCTATGTTCTAAGTAATTAAAGAGACAGAGAAGGATGAAACATGTAAGAGAGTCATAGCTTTGAAGCAAGAAGTCTAAGTCTTGGGTCGTAGCATAGGTAGAGGCTCTGCAGCTGAGTGCATAGAGGCCTAGGGTAGAAGTTCGTAGCTAAGTGCGCGGACCCCTACAACTGTGTGCGCAGGGTGGGCAAAGTTTGTAAACACTTAGAAGATATTAATAAAGAAAAATATTCTACAATTTCTGTGTCTTTGTTCTGTTATTGCATCTTGATATGTTATGTATGAATTTCCTTTATTATGCTTATATGATGTGTGAAAGAATACACATACATTGGATAACTGAACGTGATCAAGGATATTTGTTTACGCGGTGTTAACTTTGATTATTTAATAAGATAAGGAAATCACTTAGACTAATTGGGGAATCTACACGACACACTGCCATAGCAGGTGAAAGTACCTGAACAGCTGGCTAGAGCTGTGCGAAGATTGATCATACCCTTTCACGGAGGTATTAAAGGACATAATAAAGGGCTCATCTTACAAGCCCTAGAGCGAAGAAACCTGCGTGAAGGCAGGGATAGAAGGAATCAAACAACATCACAACCATCTCATGGTGCGGAATCTTGGTTCTAGCATCCCCCCATACTGCCTCAGGTGATACTTCGGTCCGTGCCCCGCAGGCTGATGCCAAAAGGGCCAATAGTGTAGGGATTTGTTTGGCTATTTAACGTTGAACCTGGGTCAGGCCCCCTCAAGACAACAAATGGTTCTGTTGTCGGGACCGAAATCTGCATAAGAGATGTGTGATGTCATATCACTAGAATCCAACTAAGAAAGAGATTTGAGACTGGTTGCATAGGAAGATCCACGAATTCATGGCACTGGAGAACAAAAACCTGTAACTGACAAAGGAACACTGGTTGGACAGATACCTATATACATAGATCCACGAGATCTTTTTATGCTCCTTCCCTATCGAGCTATACGGGTGGATCGTGAAGCTAGCAGACAGCCAAGGAAGGTGGAAACTTGACGGTCCTATTGTTTGGACCCTGGAGCTAATATAGAAATTAGAAGCATCTGAGGACAAGATCCCCCGTGTTGTCGATCATTGGCTCGATCGCATCATAGGGGGATTTGTGACTAAATTCGTGGTCGACGCCTCAGTCATCTACAGTGAGGCGAAGCGGCAATTTTTTAAAGGACCGTGAGGTAAGTACGTAAAATCTTTGAATACTTGGATTAAAATGCTATTGTGAAAAAAACGGGATACGCAGCTACCTTAATGTGAGGACTACGCGAAGCAGAAAAACTTACAGGAACGAAGAAAAAAGGGTCTGGAGTATAGTCCATTGATTTCACCTCCGTAAGGTGACGAGGAAGAAATAACAAAGGTTTCTCCGCAAAGTTCTATTCAGTTAATAAGACAAAGATTCCCCCGAATACCACCTCCACCCATATCACCTCCGACCTCACCACCTTCGCCTCCAACTTCACCCGTACCACCTCCACCTCCACCACAGTTTAGTATGGAAAATACAGTGAAGTTGCCTTTGTTCAAAGGCTTGGGAAATGAGGACCCAGACCAATTCTGGTTCATTGTAAGGGCTATATGGGAAGCTCAAGTGTTATAGACGATCATATAAAGAAGGTGACCCTGGTTAGTGCTCTGCAAGATCTTGCACTAACCTAGTATATTAATTACTCTAATGATAACCCGAATGCTGGAGTGGCAGACATCCACACGACATTAAATAAAGAATTCAGTAGGCCTAAATCTGAGGCACATTTGATTATGGGATTCAAAGAAATCGCGATGCAACTAGGCGAGATGCCTTGGGAACTAGATTAGAGGTTGAAATGTACAATCTTTGAAGCCAACATGAACCTAACAAATGGACAGCATCGCGAGTGGTTTGTTGCTTCGCTCCTACCACACTTAAGGGTTGCAATGTCGTAGTAGAAGGTAACCACTCTGGCGGAGGCCTTCGAGATTTCCATGAGACTACATGAAACTCCGATGCAAGATCCAAATCTAGGAGTTCAACAGATCCATGCACAATTGAAGAATTCATGCCTTGAGATGCAAAGTCTGAAGCAGGACAGGACGGTTTGACCAGAGGTACGCGAGGAGGTATGGTGCTTGAAATGTAAGGCATGAAAAGGACCATTGCCCGATCTGTGTGAAATATATTGCAAGAGGGGGACCGATGTCATTAAGTCAAGAAGCTGAAGCAGGACCTAGTGTGGGGCCTACATTATGGTGCGCTATCTGTCAAGTAGCCAGAAAACATGCCACGTATAACTGTCACTTGCTACAGAAGTTTTTACAGACATCACAACAACTGTTCTACAACTTTTGTAGGTCGGTAGGGCATGATGTGCGTACTTCCAGGAGCTATGAATGGATGATGGATAGAACTTCCGCCTGTAGGGTTCAGGCCGAAACGCGGCCCCCTAACCAGAGCGCAGGGATGGCGAAGCCAAGATTTCAGGGGCATGGATGAGGCCAAGGCAGAGGAGGACCTGGCAGAGGTTGAGGACAGTTGATTTTCTATAATTGCAGAGGACCAAGACACTATGCCCGCGATTGCACTAATCCAACGTGTCCGTCATGCAAGTATTGCACATTGTTTGATCATGAAATGGAAGTCTGTCCTACACTGATAGCTAGGATATGTGACAAAGGGGCGCTACCACCTCTGCCGACTCAAAACCTACAGATGATGAGGCCTGAGCCACGTGAAGAAGATCCAAACAGAAATATAGTGCTTAGAAGTGGAATCACGATGGCAAATGACAGAGGGAAATAGCTAGAAGACAGTGCATGGGTCCGCAAAGCTTCAGCGAAGGAGGCCAAGTTCGATTTGGAGCATGCATGCGAAACCTTCATGGAATCTAAAAAGAGATTCACTGAGGCATCCACCTCAGGAAGCAAGGATAAGCCTGACTAAGAGATGGACCCCTCTATGCTCACAACTTTCCTGGAGACCTGTATGAAGTTACTGCATGATAGTAAGGTTGTGAAAGGGTTGCATGAGCTCATCAATAGATGCGCTAGGACCGCGCCAGGTGAGCCGCACATGGTACGAAATATTGGAAAACATAAAACAAGGATGGGACAGGAGATGAGACTGACCACGCCAATAGGAGAGTATGAGATGGATCAGGTTATTTTGGACTTGGGTTCAAACACAAACGTCCTACCAAAGCACACTTGGGAAAGAATGGGGAGACCTGCATAGCAATGGTCTTTGATTCAGCTAAGGATGGAAAATCAATAGAAGATCATCCCCATGGGGCGACTGCAGGGGGTGACTATGGATATTGAGGGAGCGAGAGCGTTGGCTAACTTTGAAGTAATAAAGATAGTGGATGACAACAATCCCTATCCTGCACTCCTGGGAATTGATTGGGCTACCGATATGAACGGGGTAATCAATCTACAGAAGCAGAATATGATCTTTGAGAAGAAATCGTTGCGCGTAATAATACCCCTAGATTCCGCTGAAGGATCGCTCTATACTGAACCAGTCCACGATTATGAGAGTGATGACAATTTAGACTGTATCTATAAGATAACAACGCGAGACCAAGATTGGGTGAATCCCACCGCGGATGGATGAATTACATGGGATCGCGAGAGTTCCTACACCTCGGACTTTGATGAAGAGTTTGAGCGTTGGCAGAACTGGTTACATGAAGTGACTATGTTGAACTACAACATGATGACCCGATCGCTGCGTTGTGTGTCCTCAGAGGTAAGAAATCTGCCTACTTATGATGGCCTGAATGAGGTACATATCTTTTTGGACGCATCTGAAAGGGAGGTGCCAGAAAAACAGTGCTTCCAGGCATTGGATAGGGCACTGCACGCTATGCCTACAAGATAGTGGGGTACACATAAAATAAGCTTTGATGATTGGCGCGAATGTATGAGGATGATGAGAACACGATTTGGGAAGCCTAAGATACGAATGACAGACAAGTATGATGGGCAGGATGATCCACACACGCATTTGGCCAAATGGACCTAGGCTTATGGAGAAAAGCCCCAACCTGAGTGGGTGCACTTGTTTTGTCATACCCTAGATGTTGTCCCAATGAATTGGTATGTAGAAACAGAGCTCTGCCATGGTACAGGTGAATGGGATGTTCTACGCGAGGGCTTTGTGATGACATTCAGTTTTGAAGACGGGTTTGACTATATTGATGAGGCACTACAAGAAGTGAAAGTAGCTATCTTTCGGATACCATGGGATCCTTTGGACCTGGTTCAGCCTGAGTGGGCTACTCAGCTAAGTCACGCGCTGGAATGCTATAACGTGACCGCTGAAGAAGAAGATGAGGATCCATGAAAAATTAACATTCCGGAAATAGAGGGTCACCGTGAGGTTAAAGGACCACAGATTGAGAACCCTGATATAATCGCGTCGTTGAAAACGAAACAAGTGAACATTGGTACGAAGGCAGAACCCAAATTCGCGAAGATTGGAGACCACTAGGATGGTGCGATGGTGGATTGGTCGCTGAATTTCTCTGTGAATATTAGGATTTATTCCCTACCAAGTTTATAGATCTAAAAGGGATAATCAGGGACCTAGGAATGATGAAGATTACATTGAAACCCGATGCGAAGCTGGTTAAGCAAAGGCCTTACCGTCTCAATCTGAAATATAAGGAAAAGGTTCGCTTAGAGCTGGACAAGATGCTCGCGGTAGGAATCATTGAGCCTGTGGAAGAATCTGATTGGGTAAGTCCAATGGTGGTACAAGAAAAGAAGCAGAAGGATGAAATAAGGATATGTGTGGATCTCAGAAAGTTGAATGACGCTTGTGTACATGATCCTTTCCCGACTCCGTTCACTGATGAAGTGTTGGACAATGTAGGTGGCCAGGAAGCATATTCCTTCACTGGTGGTTTCTCTGGGTACCACCAGATCAAAATTGCGCTAGAGGACAGGAGCAAGAAAACCTTCGCGACTAAGTGGGGTTTTTTCAGTACACTATAATGCCATTTGGATTGAATAATGTGCTTGCGATATTCTCATGCGTAGTTGTTGCTGTGTTCAAGGAATTTATTCATAAATTCTTGGAGGTATATTTTGATGATTGGACTGTGTTTGGGCTGGTTAAACACCATGTAGCAAGCTTGCACCTGATGTTGGATACCTGACAAAGATACCAGATCATGCTCAATCTCAAGAAGTGTCTGTTTTGTGTTCCTTTTGGGAACCTGTTGAGGCATGTGGTTTGCAAACAGGGACTAATGGTAGATCCCGCAAGGATAGCGGTGATATTGAACTTGGAAGCGCTAAGGAGTGTGAAGCATTTGCGTGCTACCCTAGGACATATGGGATATTACAGAAAGTTTATTAATGGCTATGCCTAGATCACCGCACATATGGAGAAATTTTTAAAGTGCCACATTTTGTTGGAATGATGACTATAAGAAGAGCTTGGATATATTCAAAGAAAAGATGGTTATCGCGCCGATTCTAGTCTTCCCGGATTGGAAGAAAGAGTTTCATGTACATGTTGATGCGTCATGTATAGTGCTGGGAGTAGTACTAACACAGGCTGGCAGAGAAGGCTTGGACAATCCTATCACGTTCGCAAGCCGAACATTATCCAAAGCGGAGAAGAACTATTCTACCACTGAGCGCGAAGGGCTAGCTATGGTGTATGCGCTCCAAAAGTATAGGCACTACTTGCTGGGAGGCCATTTTAAGATGTATACAGATCACTTTGCGCTAAAGTACCTGGTCAATAAGCCTATGTTGGGGGGGAGAATCTGAAAATGGCCATTATTGTTCCAGGAGTATGATTTTTAAGTTGTTGTGAAGCCTGGACAACTGAACGTGGGACCAGACCATCTATCACGCATCGAAACAGGGGAGGAACCCACTAACTTGGAAGAAGGATTGCCTGACACACAGTTATTTGCAGTGTGCATCACGGATGGTCATTTTGAGGATATAGTACATTTCCTAACGATAGGAACTACTCCGAAAGGGTACACTGTCGAGCAAAAGAAGGAATTAGTGGTGCACGCGGCAGACTTCTCTGTCATTGCTAGGCATCTGTACAAGATGGGGACTGATGAGATATTGCAACGGTATGTACCTGAGTTTGAAAGAAATAGTATCCTCACGAATGCTCATGGGGGCGCCTCGGGAGGACATTATGCAGGAAGAGAAACTGCACAGAAGATTCTACGCCCAGGGATATGGTGGCCAACCCTTCATCAAGGCTTAAAATCATATTGCAAGGCGTTGGATGTGTATCAAAGGACTTATAGAAATTTTGAATAATATAACACTTATTCACAGATATTATCCCGATTATACACTATTTGCAGAATTCATGCATAATACATAACCTCCTCTACGTTGATCATCAATTTGCAGAATCAAAACATTCGCATGCGCACATTGAAACACATCAATAACACATATCAACACAGTATGTAACCGGGGAAAGCATACAGCTGAAAACCCCCAACTATCTATATATTATATTGATTGAGAACATGTAAAAATACATAGTACAATACTCCTCACAAGTACTCAGTACTATCTCCACCTGTTACACACAAACTAGCTCAGATCTGAATCAATCACAGGTTCAAATCTCCTCCGCTGCTTGCCTGCCTCCACTGCGCAATCCTGCATGAGGATAGATGAGAATGGCTGATCCAAACTCATATTTTACTTGGCTGAACCACGCAATCCCCATTGGCAATACTCAATCCATTGATTGTGCAAATATCATGCACAACTATAGTCACAACTGACAGTTGTCTTGCCCTTTCACTCACCTCTAACACTTGTCTCCACTGAACTATCCATGCACTGAGTTAACTGATGTATTCTTTAGTTGCTTTATGAGTTAATAATTAGTGAATTAATTAATATTTAATTCACACAACTCATCACTAGTGTATTCTTTAGTTATACTAAAATACAACTAGTTCAACCAAGTCAAACTAAACACAACTCCATCAACTCCTCAATCAACTCCACCGAAACTCAACCACATGAGTTCTAACTGAAGTCCTACATGCAATAGCTCAACTAACCCACAAAGAAAAGCATATTTCCTTCTGACAGCTGCATGTGCCACATCTGTAGCTCAAACTGAAGTGCTCTAAGAGGATAAGATAATGTTTATAGTCCAAATATTATTATGAGCTAATAATATTCGACTGTTCTATTTTTAGCCTGGCAGTCTAAAAATAGAAACCGCCCATATGTCTAAAAATAGAAGTCCATCTATTTTTACCAACATGACCAATCATCCACAAATAGCATCCTGCAACTCATAGACCATGATCCATATGTCTAAAAATAGACTTTGCGCCAAAAATAGCCTGCGGGCCCACTTAGTGAAGGCGACTCCTTTCCACTAAGCTCCATCATCTTGTTGCATTTTCAACACTCCCTCTCAACAAGATATGGATTATCTACAACCCCTATCCTGCAACTCTGGAATGTTCTGCATGCAACACATTTGCCCGGTCCACTTGCTCCAACAACACTTGGAACAAAAACACTCCCAACTGACCACTCTGTTGGGCTAGGAACATACTCTGATGTTGAAGCTCTACCTACTGCTGACAAGTGCTCCCTCTCTGACATCTATGCTAATGCAACATCTCCATGCATCTCACACCATTGCACACCTCTCTATGCCACCTAGCACTGTGCAAAACACTTGTGCCTCTCGCATTGCTGCAGCCTGCTAGCTATGCGTTGTCCTGGGATTCCCTACACTGTCGCTCTCTCTGCCGCTCCATCCGCATCTGTCTCTACCCAATCAGTCAGTTCCTGCTACTCCACATCGGGGCTCCCGTAGCAAGGTCTCATCCAAGAGGTTGGGTACCTCAAGGATCCTGCCCCTCCTCCTTGGGACAATCACTCTATATCGCCCCACCTCCTACCTAGAGGTATGGCTGCATGTGATCCCTCAGCCCACCTGGATCGAAGTTTCCCCCTACTATAGGTCTCTGCATGGGTAGATGTCTCTACTCGATCTCCTCTCAGCTTCCCTTGTTGTGGCTGCTCCACAACCTCCTGAAGCTGCTGCACCAATCGTGGCTCCTCCACAATCATCTGAGACTTCTTCTGGCTCTGCATCTTGAGAGGTAATATATGCTCCCTATCAACCACCAAGTCTCCATCAGTTGCCTCGTTGCTCAAGGGTTTGCATGCATCTTGAAGCATACAGATTCTTGACCCGTGAACCAATCTGCTTCACCTGTCTAGTGATGATGTGTCCAAGGAAAACCTTTCCCTTACTGAAGACTACATCATAGCCTCTGTCTTCCAACATCGCGATCGACACCAAATTTCTCTTCAGTCCTGGTACATACTTGACATCGGTCAAGGTAAGGAGAGTTCCATGCTCCCTCTGAAAAATAACCATGCCTACACCTGAGACACTATACTTCTCATCATTACCCATCGCTATGAGTATCTGGAGATCTTTCTCCTCCAAAGTACTGAACAATCTCTTGTCACCGGTCATGTGGAAAGAAGCTCCACTGTCAAGAAACCAACCACTTCCCACCATGGATGAAACCATGCATGCGAAGAGTGTGAAATCCAACTCAAACTATGAAGCAAGTGCCTCACCTTCAGATCCTTCCCCAAATCCCTTCTTGGATTTCCTCCGTGGACAATTTGAAGCATAATGGCCCACCTCATGACAATGAAAGTATCGCACTTTCGATTTGTCAACCTTCTTCCCATCATTGGAAGAACTGGATTCAGAAAGAGAACCCTTCTCCTTCCCCTTCTTTGCTTTGGCAGCCAAAGCGCAATTTTCTTCATCAGATGCCTTTGATGAAGATCCGTCCCTGGTATTCCGCCTGATCTCCTCTTGCACAAGATTTGACCAAAGTCTCTCCCATCTTGGCAATTTCTCCTGACCATTGAAAAAGTCCTGATAGGAATGCCAACTCTTCGGAAGACGAAGGAGAGCCAAGCTCACCAAGTCCTCATCATCGACAGTCACCCCCACACTTCCCAGCTCATCCTGGCACTAGGTGAACTTCGTGAGATACCTAGGCATACTGTCTCCATTCTCACACTTAATGTTTCTGAGTTTATCCTTGAGCGCCAACTTCCTCTCGTCGCTCTTGCTTTGGAATAGATCTATCAACACTTTCCACATCAAGTATGGAGAATCCTTTCCATGCAGGCTGGATACAATGTGATCCTTCACACCCTCCAACAGAATCCTTCGACACTTTGTTGTCTTCTTTTGCCATACCTCAACGTGAGCAGCATCAGTAGGCTTTGGGACCTCAGCCTCTATGAACTCCTTCATCCCATTATCATCTAACACCGCCTCCATCTTGTCTTTCCATGCAATATAATTTGAGCTGCCCTCAAGAGCATACTCCAATCGCAATCCATTGAAACACATTTCAAATTTTACACCAAGAAAACACTGCTGCAAATTCGAATTCCACAAGCTCAAAACTCAACCGCTTCTGATCTAAAATTCGTGAGAACAAAGTATTTATCGTACAGAGATTGACTGTATGGGCTTTTACCGGATATCTCACCTTCCAAAGGAAGGATGAATCCAAAGGCTACCTAGCCCGATTACAGACTCTACCTGAAGAAATAAAATGTAAACACTTTCTGAATAATAGATCTGATGATCGACTCTGCTCCGATACCATGTAGAAATTTTGAATAATATAACACTTATTCACAAAGATTATCCTGATTATACACTATTTGCGGAATGCATGCATAATACATAACCTCCTCTACGTTGATCATCAATTTGCAAAATCAAAACATTCGCATGTGCACATTGAAACACATCAATAACACATATCAACACAGTATGTAACCGGGGAAAGCATACAGCTGAAAATCCCCAACTATCTATATATTATATTGATTGAGAACATGTAACAATACATAGTACAATACTCCTCACAAGTACTCAGTACTATCTCCACTTGTTACACACAAACTAGCTCAGATTTGAATCAATCACAGGTTCAAATCTCCTCTGCTGATTGCCTGCCTCCACTGTGCAATCCTGCATGAGAATAGATGAGAATGGCTGATCCAAACTCATATTTTACTTGGCTTAACCACGCAATCCTCATTGGCAATAATCAATCCATTGATTGTGCAAATCTCATGCACAACTATAGTCACAACTGACAGTTGTCTTGCCCTTTCACTCACCTCTAACACTTGTCTCCACTGAACTGTCCATGCACTGAGTTAACTGATGTATTATTTAGTTGCTTTATGAGTTAATAATTAGTGAATTAATTAATATTTAATTCACACAACTCATCACTAGTGTATTCTTTAGTTAGACTAAAATACAACTAGTTCAACCAAGTCAAACTAAACACAACTCCATCAACTCCTCAATCAACTCCACTGAAACTCAACCACATGAGGAAGTTCTGCATGCAATAGCTCAACTGACCCACAAAGAAAAGTGTATTTCCTTTTGACCGCTGCATGTGCCACATCCGTAGCTCAAACTGAAGTGCTCCAAGAGGATAAGATAATGTTTATAGTCCAAATAATATTATGAACTAATAATATTCGACTGTTCTATTTTTAGCTTGACAGTCTAAAAATAGAAACCGCCCATATGTCTAAAAATAGAAGTCCATCTATTTTTACCAACATGACCAATCATCCACAAATAGCATCCTGCAACTCATAGACCATGATCCATATGTCTAAAAATAGACATAGTCTAAAAATAGACTTTGCGCCAAAAATAGCCTGCGGGCCCACTTAGTGAAGGCGACTCCTTTCCACTAAGCTCCATCATCTTGTTGCATTTTCAACAGGACTGGCAGGCCATCGTGGAGGGATGAGATGCCTTTGAACCCTTAGATGATGTTGCAACCCTTTGAGAAGTGGGCAATAGATTTTGTGGGACCTATTTAGCCACAAGGAAAGACGGGAGCAAGGTACATTATCACCGCGACAGAGTATTTGACTCGTTGGGAAAAGGCACAGCCTGTGAAGGATTGCACAGGTGCGACCACTGCAAAATTCCTCTTTGAGAATGTATTGATGCAATTTGGATGTCTAAAGATCTTGATGAGTGATCGTGGTATGCACTTCCTGAATGAGACGATCAGCACGCTAACGGAACAATTTCAGGTATACCACCAGAAGAGCACATCTTATCACCCACGGGCTAACGGGACAGTGGAGGCGTTCAGCAAAGTTCTCGAAAATGTGTTGACCAAGTTTTGTAATGCTCAACGAAGTGATTGGGACCTACGCATACCTATAGTACTATCGGCTTATCGAACGACATGCAAGAAGTTGACTGGACAAACCCCCTTTATGCTCGTCTATGGGGTTGAAGCGGTAATGCCTATGGAATACATTGTGCCTAGTCTGCACATAGTAGTGCTCATAGGTATGATGGATCGCGGAGCCCTAGAGGAGAGGCTCGCACAGCTGGATGAGCTCGAAGAAGAGAGATTTTTGGTTGGATTTCACCAGCAGGTCCAAAAGCAGCACGAAAAGGCATGGCATGATCAACACATTAAGTTGTGCTCATTTAAGGTAAATGACCTGGTTTTGCTATATGATAGTAAGTTTGATAAATTTCTAGGGAAATTCAGGATGGATTGGTTAGGGACCTATGTCATCAAGGAAATTACTGATGGAGGAGCGGTACAGCTGGTCAAATTAAATGGAGAACCCTTCCCAGGAAAGGTGAATGGTAGTCACTTGAAGCCATACACCGGCGGTCCGGCCATGTGACTAAATGAAGGTAGCATAGTCTTAGCGCTCTAGGTAGCTGAAAGGAGGCATGGGACTATAAACTACACTGCCCGAGTTGGGGAGCTGCGCGATTGGAGGATGGTGTGAAGCAAGGAAGTGTCACTGGGTCCACGACAACGTAAAGGGAGCTGCACTACCCAGGGAGAAATCGTGTAGGTTGGCCGGAAAGTGACCATTACAGTCACTGTTCATGAAAAGACGCAGAAGTGAGGCCAAATGGAGCAGGTAGCTGGCATTTAAGACAAAATTTATGGCTCAAATCCTTGACAATCTATCGCCAATCCGGCATTAATGAACCAATTTTGGGGGGAACGGTCGGATGTAAATTCAAAATGCCCTATAAATTACAAGTGGTTGTCCAGCAAGAAACACTTGGCATTTTGAGAATTAAATTGTTGAGTTCTCAGGCGCCTATGAATCATGAGCAATATGATCTTCTAATATCTTCTAGGGTATTTGAGACTTTTCCGACGGACACACAGGAATTCTTGCAGAAGATCATGTCAGCCCCCCCCCCCCTGGAAGTTGTACATACTGAATAAGTAGTAGAGGATCCGGCACAGGAAATGGAGAGAGAGGTAGAAGTAACCGCTCCGGAAGTGGCCAAAGTATTGGTGAAGGTCCCTAAATCCCCAAGAATACTGAGACCGAAGCTAACCCCAACTAAGGAGACTATGAAGGACAAGAGGGGCAAGCAGCTTGCCATACCGGTGCGCACCTCGCCAAGGCGAAACCCACCAAAGCCCATTGTACATGAGAAAGGCAAGGCTATAAACCTAGAAGCCGAGGAGGAAGATATCAAAGACATCCCGTTGGATGATGAGGATGTGGAAATGGAAGTAGAGGAGGTTAAAGCCCAGGGTGCAGACCCTATTACACGGTTGTCGGAGTATGTCCCTCCGTGCAAGCCTAAATCCAAGGTCCTAAAGGACATTAATGAGAGTAATACTCCCTTGCAAACCCCTCTGCTACCAGATGAAATTGCTTTCGATGGTCCGTGTTTGGCACGGGTGTTGATACTGAATCTTGAAGACCGGGACTTGGCAGACAACGAGAATTTCCCGCACCTGGTGACTGAGCAGCTGATACTTTGCATCATAGACACAAATATGTGAATGACAATGTTGGAGCCATGGAGGTGACCCAAAGGAGTAGAGAAGGCAGGGTTGCTCAACCTACTCTGGGTGCCGCACTATAACCGCACCCCGGTGATAGTTTTGGTCATCAAGTAGTTGTTTTGCTGTGTGCATGATGGGTGTTTATGGCTGGAGGAGCCAATACCCATCACAGATATGTTGATTCACCACATAATGCACCTACCATATACAGGTGAGAATCCAACAATGATCTTTGGTGGCAAGGGTGGCGAGCAAGCTCTCACAGAGTCAATGAATGAAAAATTCAAGCTGGTAAAGAAGCCGCGTGGGTACGCTATCTCCAGCATCTGCGACCCCGCTATGAAGGTAGCAATGCAGATCCTTGCAGGTAAGATGATGTGGAAGTGCCGCGTTGATGTGGTGTCGGTGCCTGTCGTTGCGTTCGCACAACAGTGTGCGGAAGGAGTCCAGTTTAAATAGTTGGACTACCTTCGTAGAGAGTTCCTCGCGAACTGCCGCGAAGCACAAGAGCAAAGCAAGACATTCCACTACATGTGGATCTTGCTGTCGATTGTACTAGTAGCGTGGGAGCTACCAGAGGACAGCCAGCTCCCTTCGGTAATGCCAAACCTCCCTGAAGCAGCAAAATGCGCTTCGTTGTGGGTGACCAAGGATGTGCAGCGAGTCCAGGACAGCAAGATCTTCTGGATCTTAATGGAGATGAATATCAGGATGGCCATCAATCGCAAGCCGCGATTGTCACCCATGATGTACGCTAACCTACAGAGCTATGCCGATTCAAAGTCAATTTCCATTGAGTATCTATCAAGGCACGGAAGGACCCTACGCAGAAGTGGTACGACTTGCTGTATCTAGCCACCGATGATGCCATTGATGTGGTGCTTGATCAATGGCCACCAGAATGCACACTACCATGGACTTTGTAGGTTTTAAACCCGTACAGAAATTACCTGCATACAAATTCTAAAACACATAAAATAAACAATGCGAGAGAATAACACATAAAACACATATACACAGAGATTTTCCCCTGGATCCCAAAACCTGGACTACTAGCTTGATTTTTCATTATGTTCCTTTCAATGTTATAATACATATTTATACATGCCGAAGCATCCAATACCATGGACTGAAAACCATCACGTCCAAAACCATGGACCGAAAACCATCGCATCGAAAAACATGTGTGAAAATCATATATAAAACCATAGGTGGGTCCGCCCAACCTAACATAGGTTCCAAAACCAAAATTTTCCGAGGCGCTACCCCAAACCCCATAGAGTGGGGGTTACCTGCACCCCTCAAACCCCATGTGACCCCCCCGCTACGCAATCGGCACAACGAAGGTGGGGCTCCGCCCCCCTTCTATCCCCCCGGTTAACTACGTAGGCTAGCCGTGGAAAGAATATAACACAACCTAACAGACTTGGCGGTGGGTGGCAGTAAGTCCGCTGCACAAAAGAAGAAGGAGAAGAACAAGCTGAAGATGGCACAATTGGTCAAAAAGAGGAAAAAGGAGGTCGTTGAGAAGGCCTAGGCGGAACAGGCAGAAAATCAGACAGGTAAGAAAACAGGTGGAACAGAGCGTGGCTCTGACAAAGGCGCATGGTCACCTTTGCTTGAGACAGAAGAGGAAGAAACAGAACAGCATGGCACGGACCCTCAAGAGACGTCCGCCTACATTAAGCACCCAAGAGAGTTGGAGAAGGGAGGGTCCAGAAATAAATCCAAGGTGACCAAGACCTCGCTAGACCCTATCACATTGACAGAGGGTGACTTACATGATATCAGTGACACAGTCAGAGATGTCACTACAGAGGCCCTGTAGCAATTTGAACAACAGTAGCAGATCATCCTAGGGGCCATCCAAACCGGGTTGTAGGAGTTGCAGGCCCACGCATCGCAAGCTGGTACAATGTCTACCAGCTTGGCCATTAGCACTTTAGAGGCTGCTGATATGCTGCGCACGAAGGCTTCTAGTGTGATAGTGCTGCCGGATGGAGCACTGACCACAGACAATGAGGCTGACAGGCCCATTGTCAGTGCCTTGAAGGGAGTTGGGCTGAACCTAGCAGTGCTTTCATGTGAAACACTCCACATTTTGCAGGATGGAGTAATTGCAGAAATGAGGGCCCAAGAGCACCGTGCCCTCCAGGTAATCAACGAACACTAGATCAACAACGAATAGATGGCCCTACAGAGAAATGTTGTCATCGCCACTAAGACCGAGGTGACCAACCAGAGCAAGAAGATTATGCAGATCGTTGAGGAGCCATGCAGAATGGTCTGAGAGTTGGCCATTCCAAAGGAGGAGCCAGTCAAGTTTCGCATTCGCAAGTTGGCCACAAGGATGTGCAACACTCGAACTGAGATGGAGCAAGTTCAGTTGGAGCTAAACCTGCAAATTACAGAGCTTCAGTTGAGGGCCCAACCTTCAACACTGCTAGAGGTAAAGGAACAGCAGACAGCCATTATCATAGAAGCAGTCGCGACGGTGGAAAGTGCAGTAGCAGACTGCACACAGTTGTTCAAGCAATCATTTAAGGTCCTGACGAGCTTATGGGAGGAATACATAGGCTGGAGACGAAAGCGCGTGAGCTACAACAGCGCTATGATGAAGTTAAGGGCACAGCGCAAACCATTGCGCTGACATAGAGTCTAGCCCAGCTGCAGGAAGACAAGCAGCTAAAGGAACAAGTGGACACAGCGCTGCACAAGGAAGCAGTGTTGAAGGCGCAACTAAAGCCCTGGCTGGAGGAAGCTTACACAGTCACAAGAAATATTGAAGGCAAGCTTGTGACTCTGCAAGTGACGCAACAAAAGCTTCAGGCTGACAATGCAGGAGCAGTGACCGAGAAGACAGTGGAAGATGCGAAGCAGGCGGCAGCTCAGTGCACGATCGAGGTAGCGGTCATACGGGTCGAGCTGGATAGGCTTCATGCAAAGATCTTTGCGCCTACCGAGTGACTCGAGGGTGAGTCACAATGTTTGTGTTGGGGGCCTGTTGGGAGCAAGATCCCCCAAGGGCAGTTTTGGGGCTAAAAGCCCATGTTTAAGTCAATTTTTGTAATATAATTATAAAGACTCCACATTTTGTGGTTGCACAACGTGAAGGTGTTATCTGTCATAAAGGGTAGTCCACCCTTAGTTTTGTAAAGTAGAGTAGCCTATAAGAGATCTACCCATGGTGTGCAGACCATGGGATTGTATAAAAAGAGCTACACTCTAAGTAATTAAAGAGACAGAGAAGGATGAAACATGTAAGAGATTCATAGCTTTGAAGCAAGAAGTCTAAGTCTTGGGTGTAGCATAGGTAGAGACTCTGCAGTTGAGTGCGTAGAGGCCTAGGGTAGAAGTCTGCAACTGAGTGCGCGGACCTCTGCAGTTGTGTCCACAGGGTGGACAGAGTTTGTAAACACTTGTTGTAGGTTTTAACCCCATACAGAAATTACCTGCATACAAATTCTAAAACACAGAAAATAAACAATGTGAGAGCATAACACATAAAACACATATACACGGAAATTTTCCCCTGGATCCCAAAACCAAGACTACCAGCTTGATTTTTCATTATGTTCCTTTCAATGTTACAATACATATTTATACATGCCAAAGCATCCAATACCATGGACCAAAAACCATCATGTCCAAAACCATGGACCGAAAACCATCGCATCCAAAACCATGTACGAAAATCATGCACAAAACCATAGGTAGGTCCGCCCAACATAACATAGGGTCCAAAACCAAAATTTTCAGGGCGCTGACCCAGAAACCATAGAGTGGAGTTACCTGCTGTTATAGACATATTTGGGCACTTCAACCCCAATCTTATATGTCGATAAACTAGGGCTCTTTAACCCCTAAAAGTGTTGTTTCATACGCTAAAAGATCATGGTCAACTGATTACATCATTCCCCAAAAGTTCCACCTGAAAAACCATCCAGAACTGGCCTAAACTCAACCATATTGAAAGCTCCACTGTCAGGGTGCGATGCATACTGACTTCTACACTAGCTAGGTGCGATTCATACTGAAGAGGCCTTCTGTGGGGTGCGATGAGCAAGAATGGACAAATGTCCGAGACAATTTGCTAAGTGGATGCTCATGGAATCTTCTAGAAACTTCTCCTATGACACTTGCCTCTCTAAATTCACCTAGGGATGAGTAAGAGATCCAAGAAATCTCCAAGTGGAACTAAAAACAACAAGTGGAATGACACTAATCAAAATCCCAGAGATGGCTCACACCCTTTCATACGTCTATAAATGGATCCCTCATCTGAGAGATCTGGAGGCTGGAATTTTGTAATTTGTAAGGAAGTGCTGATAGTTTGTATCTAAGAAAGAGCATTGTATTGTTGGGTGATCTTGCTTTTCATGAGGTGAAGAGGGCTTTGATCCTGGGAGGATGATGTTGGATCAGATAGCTGGGTTTTAATTCTCCATTTTATTTAATAAAGTTCTTTGAGTTTTCCTCCATACAATTGTGTATTTGTGAATGTTGTTATTTGTGAATGCCATTGTATGTTCATTGTATTTCTGATTCTGCAATGCTTATGATATAATAGATCAAGATGCTTTGATGGTGTTTTGTTACTTTGTTTCTATAGGTATTCTCTAAGCGGGATAAGTAGGAGAGGAGGTGCAAGCTCTGTCAAGGGGGAGAGAGATCAAGCAAGGAGTTAAGCGGAAGATCCAGGTATGCTCCTTTGCCTCTCTCTTATCTATCATACATCTAGGAAATCACAAATTGCTTTAAACTATTTGTTTCTAGGGTAGCTGCCAATCCTAGAGGGCTAGTCGATCGAAAAGACACTAGTTTTCCCAGAAACAAAATGGCGACTCCGCTGGGGATCGAATAGATGTTTTTTTGTTATTATTGTTTGTTTTATAAACTATAGACGGAGCCTGAAGTTAGCCAGATAGCCTTTGAACTGCTCTTGCTCTGCAATTGCATAGTAGATGAATGCTACTTCAGTCAATCTCCGGTTTAGTTTATGAATTTAACATTTGACTTACAAGAATTCTAGATGCCCTTTTGGTAGCTCAGTAACCTCTCAAGATCATACCTCTATACTTTGCTCTTTATTGTCCATCATAGCTCAGCCTAACTCACTGAAATCAGCTACAAATTTGAGCCAAAACCCATCTCAGTTGCACTCCCTGGCCTATCGCACTGTCTATCACTGTCAATCAGTATGCATCGCACTTCTCGAGCCTGAAAAGTGCAATGCATCCCTGTTTCTATGAAGCCCAGGTGCGATGACTGACTGAGCCTATTTCCCTTCTTGAAATTTGGGGTTTTTGTCCTTGATTTCAGCTCTGTTTAGTTGTTTTGCTGCTTATGAACAGTACCTCATTACTGAAGCCTCCTTCCATGTTATAGACATTTTTGTGCCTTGCAGCATGAAGCATTAAATGTCGATAATCTAAGGGATCCAAAGTCCCTAAACATGTTGTTCCTACCCCTAAAGGAACAAGGTCAGCAAACCACAGCACTGAAAATCAGTTCTCCACCTGAAAACACTCAAAAACAAGCTATTTCTGGATCATGTCAGCTGCTCCACTGAGCACCTGCGCTGAATGTCAAAAGCAATGAAGGCTACCTGCACTGGGCGAGATTGGCCAAGTGGCACAGTCATTCTGCAAGGTGTCAAATGCCCAGGAAGCTTCCAAAATGACACTTGGATCAGGGAATTCGCCTTGTGATGAGTAAGAGGATCTAGATCTCCAAGTGAAAGCAAGAAACTCCAAGTGGACTCAAGAATTGAAGTATAACTGAAGTGGGAGAGGACACTAGTCAGCTTCATGCCAGCCTCAAGCTGACTCATCCTTTCTCCAAATCTCCTATATATAGAGCTCTCTCATGAGGTCTAGGGAGGCTGGAATCTGGTGAATGTAAGGAAGTGTTGTTGGTTTGTGCATAGAACTATTGGGTGATTGTTTTGAAGGAGGTGAAGAGGAGATTTCTTTCTGCTGGGAGGTGTTGCTGGATTGGGCCTCTTATGGTTGTAACACTCTCAGAACTTTACTTCTTCCATTAATAAAGCATTTGAGGTTCTTCTATATGCATGTGTCTCTATGGCGAATTGATGCTTGTATATTTGATTTATTCTAATCCTTGAATCAGTTATGGATGTATGCTTCTTGTAGTTTCCCTTTCTTGTGCTTTTGCAGGATCTTTGTGTAGCTGGGCCAGTGAAAGAGCAAGGAGCTGGGAGCAAGCAGCAAAGAGGGAAGATTGGATCAATCATTAGCGGAAGATAACGGTTAGTGGATCTCTTCCTCCTCTCTCTTACATCTCATAAAGAAGTAATCTTGAATAGCTTTGTATTCAGTTGTTGCTGAGGTACTATCACCCTTAGAGTGGGATAGGGTCATTCCGTATTGGATACTTTTCCCAACAACAAATTGGCGACCATACTGGGGAACGTATCTTGTTGGTTGTTTGTGTTTTTGCTATTCATTTCATAAACACAGGGAGTACCGAATCGAACTGCATTTGGATCTTTCAAATGCAAAGTAGAGGGCATATACTCTAGCTCAGTTTCGGGGCAAGTTTATGATTTGAAGAGCTGATCCACAAGGACTCTAAATAGCTCTTAGTGATAGCTTTTCATCCTCCTTTTCATCCCTTAGTGTGTACTTGACTGATAGCTTCTGATTTGGCCAAAAACTGTGAATTTTTGAGCAATCTGTGACCCGGAAACTGAGAAAAACGAAAGTTTGAATCTTCAGTGCAGGTGCTGTGAAGGCAGTCTGCATTTCAGCGCAGTTCCCGAAGGGGCTACCTGCGCTGAATGTCAAACTGACAGTGTACCACCTGCGCTGAACCAGTTTTTCCTAGTGCTACTGGGGTTCCCTGCTGTTCATTACCCTGTTTTCACCCTTGTTTTTGCAGCCTGTTACCAGTCAATGTACCTATCTGAAACCAACTTTCCTTGCCACTATTCCGCCTCGGTTGTATAAAGAAATTGTGTTTGTTCTTTGTGTATTTCTTGTATCATTTGCAGTTTCCCATAACGAAAGTGAACTAGTCTTGCTGTGGCCTCTTAGGTCTAGACCTGTGATTAAGTGTCGTTTTGATCTTAAGAGTTAGTTTATTTGTTGTTCATAGCTGATTGAGCTTTTGCTTTCGTCATATGGTTTGAATTTATATATTTCTAGTGTCGAAACAAGTAAATCTTAAGGTGTCTTTTGATTTTGGACAAGCTTGTTTGCTTTCACTTGAAATTGAATTCGAAATTATACAACAGCTTTCTTTTTTGTATCGCACAAACATTAAGAAAGAGAAAAGAAATACCTGCATTTTGCATTTTGCATATAAGTTTGTATGTTGATTTAGGGAAAAAGTGCATTAGTGTATGCTCTTTGATCTGTGTGAAAAGATTTTGTCTCTCTTTTCCCTCAGTAGTTAAGATTTTCATAAGTCGAAAAGATTGAAAAAGCTTGCTTCTCATCTTAGACTGCATTTAGGAATTTGTATCAAACATCTCGTGGTGAACCTTGAAAGGCAAACTTTAAAAAGATCAACTTAAAATATATTGAATGAACCTAACAACGCTTTGAAACATAACGCAAACACATAGAGGTCTAAGTTAGAGACGTGTTCCGGCGTCGTTAAACGTAGTGACTGTCGATCTCGATGAAGGTGGGTGATTCCTCCTGAGAGTCGGTGGCACTAATACGGACTTGTGCTCCCACGTACCGTCGCGTATATATTGGGAGACCCCTATAGGCATATATCTTTTATCCATAGGAAACCGTGTCGGCCGCCCTACTGATCGCAATGCAGTGAACACAGCATTCACGAATATCGACCACTCGTACCGTAAAACGTATTCTGTGGTTTTGTGAAAGGTTTGGCACACCCTCTGCCTAGATCTCCAGAGCAGTTTCTTTTGGCCTTTTTCAAACTCTATAACTGAAAAAGTCCAACCGAGCATTTGTCACTTCGGGCTCGTTAATACATCGAAGGAGACTAGAGTCATCTTTAGCTTTTTCTCGACTCTTTAAAACTGAAAAAGCAAGTTGTGTCTAAAGCGTCATTATAAAATTTATTTTAAGCGGAATAATCATCACCTTTCCCTCGTTGATCTTCGAAGTTAGTCCACCACAAGTGGAAGTTCCTGTAGAATCGCTAAGAAATCTTTTGGATAGACTAGATATGTCTGAACAACCGTCGACATCTAGGATTGTGTCGTCCGACACAGCAGCAGCAGAGCCTCCTACTGCTACTCCAACGATGTTCGCTGGTATACCATCTGTCCCGGCAAATTGTCAACAACAAGCCGGAGTCCCATCAGGGACGACGACATGGTTAGTTCCTATTTCTTCATCCGGATTATCATCTGGTATTTCTTATGTTGAAACTCAACAAATTGATCCAATGTGTCTTCAAAGGCCAATTTACCCTTTAAGTACTGGATTTCCACCATATGGAGGGCAGTATGCTCTTTCATTGTTCCCTCCCAGATAACAACCATATGGGAGTTTACAACAAAGTTCAGGTCAAACTGGAATTACATCCAGCGATTAGGTACCAATACTGCCTTAGCAACCAGGGGTTATATATTCAATGCAACCAGTACACCCTGTGTCGAATATTCCCACCATACCTGCTATAATGAATGTGTCGCAAGTCTCAACGACTCAATCACAATCTCAGGGTAGTGCCTCCTTATCTGGAGCGACTCAGGCTCAAACAAGTACTGTGACTCCTCATCCTGGTCAATCATCCAATATTGGTCAACAGCAAATGGTCCAACAACCAGAGCTGGTTCAGTCTCAACAACCGCCATTCCAGCAAGGACCTGAGCAACAAGTCTTTGTAAGTAATGGGCAACCATGCTATAATGGTTATGCCCATCAACCTTATCAAAGTTGTCAGCATTATGCTGGTCTGCAAAGACCCATTGCTCAGGCGATACCATCTTATCCTGGGTATGCTTCGCCTAACCTGAATCAACAGTTGCCCTTTGTAGCAACTCTAGAATTACCAGATCTAAACCGGCTGACGAATGATCCAATTGCTTATGCTCCTTGGTGGCCAGCGATTCCGCATAAACTTCCGTCATATATTCCTAAATTTAATGGAAATCCGGGTGAAGATCCATCGAATCATGTGATGACATTCCATCTATGGTGTTCATCGAACACCCTGAATGATGATTTGATAAGACTTCGCCTCTTTCAGAGGACGTTAACGGGTCCAGCGGCAAAATGGTACATTGAATTGCCTAGAGCTTCGTTCGACAACTTCAGTACCTTAGCCACAACCTTTTTAACCCATTTTCAATTACCGATAAGGTATGAAACGGGAACAGAACTCCTTACCAACTTCAAATAGACGACTGCCACCCACATATCTGATCATATACATGAGTGGCGTCGTCGTCGTAGGATGGTGAAAACATATGTTCCCGATCAGCTGTTAGCTGAATGGTTTATAAAGTCGTTACTTCCTGCTATAACGAAAGATGTGGCCAAGGGGGGAGTCGTAACAGAGGAGCAAGTTATCGCTCGTGCACAGTATTTGGACTTAGTTTATACTCAGTCTGGCACGCTCTACGACAAAATACCCGACGCTCCTAGACCAGAATTTTCAATTCCTCCTCCTCCTAAATCAAACAATGACTCTCACGCCAGCGATGGCGTGATTGGCAAGCACAAAATTTATAGTCAAAATGCAAATGAAGAACTTCTTGCCTCAGAAGTAAATGCCATGTCGACCGACAAGGGCAAACAACTGAAGCAACCAAGGGGCAAGAAGAAAAAGAAAGGGAGAAAAAGGAAACCCCCAGCAGGGTGTCATATATGCGATGAGGATCATTGGACGAAAGATTGTCCACATATAGCTGAAGTTAAGAAACTCTTTAAGAGTTCAAAAACCCCAGCAGTATTGACTGATCTGTTTCCTAATCCAGGTAAAAATCTGGTTGCTAATCAAAATGCTTCCCGACCCCAAGTGCTTATGTTGTCTACCTCAAAGCAGCAAAATAATGCTTTGACGAGGAATAAGGATTACAGGAATCCAAAGCTGTCGAACAACAAGGCTAACGAACAACCTAGTAGTTCGACAACAACTTTGACCGAAGTTGTGCCACCCATCGTCCCTGAGCCAATAATAAAGTCGCAAAAGGGAGCAGTACACAAATCGACATTTAATCCTTGTGCGAAAATAGCACAGATAGAGGACCTGACCCAATCGCCGTCCGTTATGTCGACACTTGAGGTACCGCAAAATTGCTTCTCCCAAGAACAAGCTTTATTATCAACAATAGGTGGAATTGACCCAATGGATTCCAATCTTGTCGCCTTTGATCATAAAGGATATGACCCTCAGTTACCAGCTCAACTAGCTTTCCTTATTCAAGTGAAAGCCCTCAACAAAACTGTTCATCGAACAATTATTGATGAGGGGGCATCTACATGTCTTATGTCGATGAGTTGCTGGAAAGATTTAGGCTCACCACCCTTGTCGAAATCGTCAACAACGTTAAAAGCATTTGATGGACGATCATACACTCCATACGGGATTTTAAGTAACTTGCAAGTTGAACTGGGGGGCAAAACAGTAGGAATTGATGTTGAAGTAATTGATGGAAACCTCGATTACAACATCCTACTCGGAAGACCATGGATCTATGCCATGGCCGCAGTTGTGTCGACCTACTTCAGGAAGATTGCATTTCCCTTCCAAGGAGGAATTACAATCGTCGACCAACAAACTTTTCTCCCCAACAGTCCACAAGTTACGGGAAGCATTCCAAAGATCCATGGAAGGAATCATTCGCTCCAAAATATCGGAGTAGGTCTCCTAAAAGACCCTGCCTTAATGGGTACTTTTGCCCTACCGCCTCCAAGTAATCTGGCGGAAGTGGCCACAGTGGAATATGAAACCTTCTATGTCTGATGGATTTGGACTCCGAGGACGGTTCTTATCTCATGTCAACCTCGTTAAAAAATGAAACAAGGAGTCAGAGGACGGTTCTTATCTTGTGTCAACCTCATTAAAAAATGAAACAAATCCCCTTTCTCAAAGGTAAACCTTCATTCCAACCACCGAGTTGAATGCAATGAAGCTTGGGGGGCATGCACCTCGATTTGCGTTATTATGCTGGGGGCATGCTAACTTATCATTGAGCAGTTTTAGCATAAAGTTCATGCTCGTTAAAAAATAAACACAAGATCCGAGCAGTTTTAACGCGGTCTTCATGCTCGTTAAAAAAAAAAAATAAAAGCAGTGAGCAATGTTTCCTCCAGAGTTTAAGCTCATTTTTATCTAAAAAAAGAACCTATCCCGGTAAATAACCTTTGTGATCGTAATTTTATCAGCCATAAAAGGCCTTGGTCGTGTTTGCACCCGCCACCTCCACCGTCATTTGGCCGATCGTTCACCTCCATATGATTGTTTACCCATTTTGAGGAACAGCTGCGAAGAGTGATTTCACCTAGCCATCCTTGTGACTCTGCCGTGATTGGAAAATTCCAACCTATACCTAGAATCAGTTGCTATCCCTGTTTATCACTCGTTCCTCAAAAGACGAGTCTTCTTTGAGCTCTTTTCATCTGACTCGTAAAATATGAAAAGTTTGCCGAGTTTTGGCCTTCCAGCTCGTTAAAAGGACTGGAAGAGCTATCCCTCCTCTAGATTTTAATCTTTTTGGACCTGAGGGATTATTGCACAAAAAGGTCGAGCGCTTGTTTTATTCAGCTCGTTAAAGTAATCGAAAACTCATCCCTTCTGTATTGTTTTATACTTTTTCGGACTTAAGGGATTAGATGACGAAAAAGGAATTTTGGAGTTAGCTTTCTGTACCTTTTCAGACTCTCTAAAATTGAAAAGGACCGAGTTTTCCTTGTCGTTAGACTCGTT
This sequence comes from Pinus tabuliformis, assembly GCA_031772625.1. Taxonomy (NCBI): domain Eukaryota; kingdom Viridiplantae; phylum Streptophyta; class Pinopsida; order Pinales; family Pinaceae; genus Pinus; species Pinus tabuliformis. Next base: position 1,142,539,021 of record CM062811.1, on the reverse strand, counting down.
AAAATGATTAAATAGCGACAAACTTGTCTTTAGACGAGAACGAGTTTCCCTATCGCTAAGCTCGTTAAAACATAGCGATGGGCTTGCCCGAAGGGCAGGTTATAGAACAAGCATATGTTATCCTCCTCAAGCTTGACAAAAATAAAGAGGTACTGGTCAAAAATGACTGGGGAAAAATTGGGAGAACCTCAAAGCTTTAATGGTAGCAAGTCGCTCTTGAACATGACACTTTGTCCTCCATATCACATCGGGTTGGGTTGTTTCATTCACCGGTCTCATCACCATGGTCCTCGCCAAACCATCCACATTTGGGGTAATGCTACCGATCCATCACATCAGTGTCGTTATATGTTCAAGAGATGTGTTCAGAAAGAGTCAACCGTGTCCCATCCACTACCATACATTATCCTTCATCCACCCATGATCGCCACCCTGAATCATATTTCACATATTGTTTTCACCTCCACTAAAATCATTAGCTCCGTTCCGTGTCATTGATGTGGGATTCATTAAGGCCCTCCTTTGACGGATCGCTTCTTGTCGACTTCAGCTCATTATCCAAGAAGTTGATCTAGGAACATCCCCCCCAGTACTTTGAAGCTTGCATGCCTCAATGGCAAGTTTCTCACTTCCGGCGACAGGTATACATCAATGACCTTCGACCAGAAGATTTTGCGTGGTGTTCGACGCCAAGTCCTTTATTCACGCCACGTGAATTGTACTGCAGTACCTTGAGGGTCATTGTCATTATTGGTGATTCCTCTCGCGCTTGTTAACGGCTTACATTATTAACCGGTAATCAAGCGATGTCTTTCCATGTTCGACTTCAGCGCAATTCTCACATGGATCGACTTGTACTTAGAGTGAAGATCGAACGAGTTTGAAGACCCCGGATCTAGTTTCATCCATCCGGGCTGCGATATATATATTCAGGATATAAAGACATTTTTTATGTACATCATTGCAGCAGATGATCATCCTACTCAAAGGATGATAATTTCAGCAGAGAATTATCAGTCTACCACCAGACGATCATTTGTTCTATGTACCAAAATGAATTTATAAAGCTGAGCATGGGAATGCCCGCCTCAGCTAGATCATGAAAGCAGAATGAAAAGTAATGTATTGTATTGTATTTTATTACAGGGCACCTCTCAGCGATTGAATGAACTTCGGATCCTCCTGATAAAGCATTTCACCCGATAAACGACCTCATACTTTAGGGGGCAACTGTTATAGACATTTTTGTGCCTTGCAGCATGAAGCATTAAATGTCGATAATCTAAGGGATCCAAAGTCCCTAAACATGTTGTTCCTACCCCTAGAGGAACAAGGTCAGCAAACCACAGCACTAAAAATCAGTTCTCCACCTGAAAACACTCAAAAACAAGCTATTTCTGGATCATGTCAGCTGCTCCACTGAGCACCTGCGCTGAATGTCAAAAGCAATGAAGGCTACCTGCGCTGGGCGAGATTGGCCAAGTGGCACAGTCATTCTGCAAGGTGTCAAATGCCCAGGAAGCTTCCAAAATGACACTTGGATCAGGGAATTCGCCTTGTGATGAGTAAGAGGATCTAGATCTCCAAGTGGAAGCAAGAAACTCCAAGTGGACTCAAGAACTGAAGTATAACTGAAGTGGGAGAGGACACTAGTCAGCTTCATGCCAGCCTCAAGCTGACTCATCCTTTCTCCAAATCTCCTATATATAGAGCTCTCTCATGAGATCTAGGGAGGCTGGAATCTGGTGAATGTAAGGAAGTGCTGTTGGTTTGTGCATAGAACTATTGGGTGATTGTTTTGAAGGAGGTGAAGAGGAGATTTCTTTCTGCTGGGAGGTGTTGCTGGATTGGGCCTCTTATGGTTGTAACACTCTCAGAACTTTACTTCTTCCATTAATAAAGCATTTGAGGTTCTTCTATATGCATGTGTCTCTATGGCGAATTGATGCTTGTATATTTGATTTATTCTAATCCTTGAATCAGTTATGGATGTATGCTTCTTGTAGTTTCCCTTTCTTGTGCTTTTGCAGGATCTTTGTGTAGCTGGGCCAGTGAAAGAGCAAGGAGCTGGGAGCAAGCAGCAAAGAGGGAAGATTGGATCAATCATTAGCGGAAGATAACGGTTAGTGGATCTCTTCCTCCTCTCTCTTACATCTCATAAAGAAGTAATCTTGAATAGCTTTTTATTCAGTTGTTGCTGAGGTACTATCACCCTTAGAGTGGGATAGGGTCATTCCGTATTGGATACTTTTCCCAACAACATTGCATCAGATAGATCAGCCTCCATTGATTAGGATTAGTAAATGTTTTTATGTGTTTTTCCATCATTTACGATCCTTTGTCGAAAAGTTGCTTAAATTGATCTGTCGTTTTGATACAAAAAGTGTCGTAACTGTCATTTTGTGTCAAAAAGAGAAGTGTCGTTGAGTCTTCCTTCCCTGGATAGTCGATTGAAATTTTTGTCATGTACTTGATTTGATTTGTTGATATTTGAAGTGTCAAAAATTCTATTTGAAATCGAAAAGTGTCGTTTAGTCTTCCTTTCTATTTTGAAAAAGAAATTGTCGAAATGTCGCTTTGAGTAAAAATATTTCAGATCTTTGCTCTACTTAGTTTTCCTTTTTTGACATTTTTCACATTAAGGGGAACGAAAAACAAATACATGCATTTGCATTTGCATTTAGACTGTGTGTGAAAAATGATTTAGGAAAAGTGCATTTAGTGTGTGCTCTTTGCTCTTTGTTTGAAAGAATCGTAATCTTCTTTCCTTAGTAGCTAGGATTTTCATTGCTCAAAATAAACAACGATTGTTTATCATTGTAGACTGCATATTTAGGAATTTTAAATCTACATCACGCGGTGAACCATTGAAAGGAAAACTTTTAAACAAGATCAACTCTAAAATAAATTTCAATGAACTTAACAACGCTTTGGAACCTAACGCAACACATCTAGAGGTCTAGGCTAGAGACATGTTTCGGCGTCGTAAAAACTAGTAACTATCGTTTTCATCGAAGGTTGGGTGATTCCTCCTCCTTGATATGACAAGTGCTAGCACGGACTTGTGCTCCCCGTACCATCGAGTATATATTGGGAGACCACAATAGGCTTATATCCTTTATCCATAGGAAGCCGAGTCTGTCGCCCTATCGATCGCAATGCACTGAACACAACATTCGGGAAGATTGATTGTCGTACATAAGTCCTTGGTAATTTCTCTTTAATTTATCACCAAGGTGTATTTTGCAGTTTTGCGATTGGTTTGGTAATCCCTCTATCTAGATTTCCAAAGTAGTCACTTTCATTCCTTTTCAACTCTTTAAAAGAAAAGGTCCATCTGAGCACTTGTCACTTCAGGCTCATTAAAAATCGAAGGGGACTAGAGTCATATTTAGCTTTTTCTCGACTCTTAAAAACTGAAAAAGCAAAGCGTCATTAAAATTTATTAATTCGGAATAACATCCTTGTTCCTTCGTTGATCTTAGGTTGAGATAATGGAGTCCACCAATCAAGGAATCCCTCTCGAGGGGAATCCTAGTCCTTTTACTTCTTGGGGAAATATTGGTGCTCCTCATATGGCCACATTGTCCCTTCCGGGACTTACCATTGGCCTGCCAGTATGGCTGTTCTCAACCTCTGTGGTTCAAAATAACGTGATTCCTCAGCAATCGAATTAGCATCCAGTTGATACTAAATTTGACCCTTTGCCTTCTTCTTCGTTTGTTTCTCCCTCCCCTTCTTCCTCTTCGCTTGGTGAAAGTAGTGATGCTAATAACCAGGTGTCTAAGAAGAAGAAGAAAGGTAAGGAGAAGAAGAAGAAGCCAATTCAGCAAGGGGGCAACCAAGCAACCATAGATTTGGATGCATCAGCTGGTGAAAATCCACACATTAAAGCTCCTAAACCCAGATTTCCATGCATAATCTGTAAAGGAGACCATTTTCATCGAGATTGTTTGTGCCTCCCTCGAATATTGAGAGAATGGTCTCCCCGTTCACACAACCAGGTGTCATCAACCTCTGCTGATCATGTTGATAATACACCATCAACCAGTGATAGTGAAGTTCATGGACAGAAAGGAAAGGTCAAAGAACCATGTAGGTTATGTGAAGGGGACCATACCCCTCCCCGTTGTCCTTTTTTGGATGAAGCCAAAATAGTCTTGCATAATCGTCTTGCTTCATCGCAGCGACTTCCACCTGGATACAGGAAACTCTCCCCAAGTCCTTTACTCGTTGAAAATCCAACTGACATAACTCAACCGTCAGTCGAAACACCTATCGCTGAAAGAGAATCTTCTGAGGCCATGCGGGACCAAAGTCAATAGGTTGAGATGGCAGTCAACCCAGTTTTACCTTCAGAAGATCATATCCTTCCCGAAAAGAGTGAGAACGATACCGTTCAAATTCTTTTTGTTACTTCAGAGTCCGATGAACTTGGGGGAAATCCGCCTGTTCCTTCACAACAGGAGGAAAATCCCCCAGTTCCCGCTACTCAAGGGGTTATTTCACCCGTTTATTCGGTACCCCCTCCAAGTAGTCTAGTCACTTCCTTCAATTGGAATTGACTAGCAAGATCCCACCTTCCTTCTTATGTACCATTCCGGATCATAGTACAAGTTTACAAAATGATCGTGTCTGGCACTATCATAGATGAGGGTGCATTAGTGAGTATCCTTTCCTCAACTACTTGGAAAGCGCTTGGTTCGCCATCGCTTATGCCTATCACACAGAATTTTTCAGGCTTTAACAAAGGAACCAGTCGACCGTTAGGGATCCTTCCTAAGTTACCGATAACTTTGGGAAGGAAAATCGTTCACCTGAACGTGATGGTAGTCCCAGGACTGTTAGATTACAATCTACTCCTTGGATGTGACTATGTTTACAACATGGAGGCTATTGTTTCAACACTCTTTCGAGTGATGTGTTTCCCGCATGAAGGCAAAATTGTCACCATTGACCAGCTTTCATTTCCCAGTTCAAGCATAGCTCCAAGTCAATCATCATCCCTAAATGGTCCTTTTATATCCACGGTGTCTCTTCAACCTTCATTCCATCCACCTAATTACCGCGAGTAGTCTGGTGAATGTAACGAAGCTTAGGGGGCATGCACCCTTGTCTATTTGGTGGACGAACCCAGCTGAAAAGATAAGTTTCCCTGTAGGTTATGTGATTGGTCTAAGACACCTTTCACCTTTGTCTATTTGGCAGACGAAGTGCAGGAAGTGTTTTGTCTAACCGCTGACAAAAACCATCCTGCTTAACCACAGTGATTTCCATATGGTTACTGGAGATTCTCCTTTTCATCATGTTGGGGGCATGCAAACCTTTTTCAATTTCATTTTTTAGCCTTTTAGCTTTTTAGATTTTTAGCTTTTTAGTTGTTTAACTCCTTAGGTTAGGTGATTGGTCCAACACGCCATTCACCTTTGTCTGTGCTGCGAACGAAGCAAAGGAAGTGTTTTTTCTAAACTGCGGATGAAACTATCCTACCTAACCTCAGTAGTTCCTTAGCTTTTTAGTTTTTTTTAGCTTTTTAGTTTTGTCTTTTCTAGTTTTTTAGTTTTGTCATTTCTAGTTCACATAAAAAGAAAAACTAAAAACTGAGCATATGTTGTCGCATGGTTCAAGCTCGTTAAAAAATAAACCCGCACCCACACTGAGCATAGTTTCCGCAAAGTTCAGGCTCGTTAAAAAATGAACCCGCACCCACACTGAGCATAGTTTCCGCAAGGTTCAAGCTCGTTAAAAAATGAACCCACCTTCAGTAAATAACCTTTGTGATTGCCATGCTATCAGCCTTTTGAACCTTGGTTGTGTTCCTGCCATCACCTCCATTCTCTTGGCCGATCATACGCTTCCACCTAGTTGTTTACCCTTTTGAGGAACATCTGCGATGAGTGGTTTTATTAGTCAACCTCTTCACATCACCATGTTTTGAGAAGTTCCAAAACTTACCTGGAACCAGTTGCTACCCTAGACACCACTCGTTCCTCAAAAAATGAGCCTTCTTTAAACCCTTTTCAGACTCATTAAATATGAAAAGATTGTCGAGCAATTGGCCTTTCCAACTCGTTAAAGTGATGGGAAATGCCATCCCTCCTGTATATTTTAATCTTTTTCGGACCTGAGGGATTATCTCACGAAAAAGTTCGAGCGCTTGTCTTTTTCGGCTCACTAAAGTGATCGAAAAGTCATCCCTTTTGTATTATTTTAATATTTTTCGGACCTAAGGGATTATGCTATGAAAAAGAACTTCCGAAGCTTCCTTTTCGTTCCTTTTCAAACAATCTAAACATGAAAAGGACCGAGTTATCCTTGTCGTTAAACTCGTTAAAACAATAGCGACAAACTTGTCCACCTAGACAAGAACGAGTTTCACTGTCGCTAGACTCGCTAAAACATAGCAACAAGTTTGCCCAAAGGGAAAATTATAGAACAAGCATATGTTATCCTCCTAAAGCTTGACAAAAGTAAAGAGGTACTGGTCAGCAATGACTGGGGAAAAAGGAAGAAAACTTGAAAACTTTATGGTAGCAGGTCGCTCTTGAACATGACACTTTCACTCCATCACCATGATTGAGTCGGGTTGGGTTATTCTGTTCACCGGTCATTTCACCATTGGTCTTTCACACCATCCATTTTTGGGTTTAACGCTACCAATCCATCTCAGTGTCACCGATATGTTCAAGAGAAGTCATTCAGTCGAGAATTCACCATCCAGTTAATGTCTCATCCACTGCAATACCTTCAACCTCCATTTTTCATGACCACCATTCCTGAACCTTGTGTCATCGATCGTTTTCACCTCCAGAAAATCATTTGCTTCATTTCGTGTCGTAGATGTGGGATACATTAAGGCCCTCCTACAACAGGTCACTTCTTGTCGACATCAGCTCATTATCCAAGAAGTTGACTTAGAAACAACCCTTTCAATACTTTGAAGCTTGCATGCCTCAATGGCAAGTTTCTCACTTCCGGTGACAGGTTGACATCAATGGCCTTCGACCGAAAGATTTTACGTGGTGTTCAACATCAGATCATATATTCACACCACGTGAATTGTATTGTAGTACCTTGAGGGTCATTATCATTATCGGTGATTGCTCTCGCGCTTGTTAACAGCTTACATTATTGTCTGGTAATCACGCGATGTCTTTCCATGTTCGACTTCAGAAAATCTTTTCACATGGATCGACTTGTACATCGGGCGAAGATTGAACGAGTTTGAAGACCCCGGATCTAGTTTCATCCATCTGGGCTGCGATATATTTAGGGATATAAAGACATCAAATGTACACAGAAGCTACACAAATGGTCATCCAAGCCAGGGACGATGACCCTACATATGAAGAATCACCAATCTGCAACTGCAGATGATTATCTGTTCTATGTACATGAAATGAATTTATAAAGCTGAGCATGGGAATGCCTGCCTCAGCTAGATCATGAAAAATTATATTTTGATGATGTATTGTATTGTATCTTATACAGGTCACCTTCCAGTCGAAACCTTGGATCCTCATGTTAAAGCATTTCACCCGACATCAAAGATTTACGACTTCATGCTTTAGGGGGCAACTATTATAGACATATTTGGGAACTTCAACCCAAATCTTATATCTAGATAAACTAGGTCTCTTTAACCCCTAAAAGTGTTGTTTCATACACTAAAAGATCATGGTCAACTAATTACATCATTCCCCAAAACTTCCACCTGAAAAACCATCCAGAACTGGCCTAAACTTGACCATACTGAAGGCTCCACTGTCAAAGTGCGATGCATACTGACTTCTACACTAGCCAGGTGCGATGCATACTGAAGAGGCCTTCTGTGGGGTGTGATGAGCGAGAATGGACAAATGTCCAAGACAGTTTGCTAAGTGGATGCTCATGGAATATTCTAGAAACTTCTCCTATGACACTTGCCTCTCTAAATTCACCCAGGGATGAGTAAGAGATCCAAGAAATCTCCAAGTGGAACCAAAAACAACAAGTGGAATGACACTAATCAAAACCCAGAGATGACTGACACCCTTGCATACATCTATTAATGGATCCCTCATCTGAGAGATCTGAAGGTGGGAATATTGTGAATTGCAAGGAAGTGCTAATAGTTTGTATTTGAGAAAGGGCATTGTATTGTTGGGTGATCTTGCTATTTCATGAGGTGAAGAGGGCTTTGATGCTGGGAGGATGATGCTAGATCAGACAACTGGGTTGTAATTCTCCCTTCTATTTTAATAACGTTATTCAAGTTTTCTTCCATATAACTGTGCAATTGTGAATGTTATTATTTGTGAATGCCATTATATGTTCATTATATTCTGATTTTGTAATGATTATGATATAATAGATCAAGATGCGTTGACGGTTCTTTGTTACTGTGTTTCTACAGGTACTCTCCAAGCAGGATAAGTACGGAGAGGAGTTGCAAGCTCTGTCAAGGGGGAGAGAGATCAAGCAAGGAGTTAATCAGAAGATCCAGGTTGGTTCCTTTGTCTTAATTCTCTTGTCTATTATACATAGAAGAAATCACGAATTGCTTTGAACTATTGTTTCTAGGGTAGCTGTCAATCCTAGAGGGCTAGTCGATCGAAAAGACACTAGTTTTCCATGCGTAATTTGTAAAGGAGACCATTTTCATCGAGACTGTCCTTGCCTTCCTCAGATCTTGAGAGAATGGTCTCCCCGTTCGCACCGTCAGGTGTCATCAACCTCTGGTGATCATGTTGACAGCACACCATCAACTAGTGATAATGAAGTTCATGGACAAAAAGGAAAGGTCAAAGTTCCATGTAGGTTATGTGAAGGGGACCATACCCTTCCTCGTTGTCCTTTTTTGGATGAAGCCAAAAGAGTCTTGCATAAACGTCCTTCTTCACTGTAGCGACTTCCAACTAGATACAGGAAACTCTCCCCAAGTCCTTTACTAGTTAAAAAAATGATTGACTTAACTGAACCGTCAGTCGAAACTCCTATCACTGAAATTGAATCTTCTAAATCTATACCTGACAAAATTCAACAGGTCAAGGTGGCAGTTGACCCAGTTTTACCTTCAGAAGATCATACACTCCCCAAAGAGAGTGAGAACGATACTGTTCAAATTATTTTTGTTACTTCAGAGTCCGATGATCTTAGGGACAATCCACCCGTTCCTTCACAATAGGAGGAAAATCCCCCAGTTCTCGCTACTCAAGAGGTTATTTCAACTGTTTATTCAGTACCCCCTCCAAGTAGTCTAGTCACTTCCTTTGATTGGAATCGACTAGCAAGATACTGCCTTCCATCTTACGTGCCTTTCTAGATCATAGTTCAAGTTTACAAAATTATCGTGTCAGGCACTATCATAGATGAGGGTGCGACAGTGAGTATCCTTTCCTCAACTACTTGTAAAGCGCTTGGTTCGCCATCGCTTATGCCTGTTACACAGAATTTGTCAAGATTTAACAAAGGAACCAGTCGACCGTTAGGGATCCTTCCTAAGTTACCGATAATTTTGGGAAGGAAAATCGTTCACCTGAACGTGATGGTAGTCCCAGGACTGTTAGATTACAATCTACTCCTTGGATGTGACTATGTTTACAACATGGAGGCTTTCGTTTCAACACTCTTTTGAGTGATGTGTTTCCCGCATGAAGGCAAAATTGTCACCATTGACTAGCTTTCATTTCCCGGTTCAAGCATAGCTCCAAGTCAATCATCATCCCTAAATGGTCCTTTTATATCCACGGTGTCTCTTCAACCTTCATTCCATCCACCTAATTACCGCGAGTAGTCTGGTGAATGTAACGAAGCTTAGGGGGCATGCACCCTTATCTATTTGGCAGATGAACCCAACTGAAAAGATAAATTTCCCTGTAGGTTATGTGATTGGTCTGAGACACCTTTCACCTTTGTCTATTTGGTGGACAAAGTGCAGGAAGTGTTTTGTCTAACCACTGACAAAAACCATCCTGCTTAACCACAGTGATTTCCATATGGTTATTGGAGATTCTTCTTTTCATCATGCTGGGGGCATGCAAACCTTTTTCAATTTCATTTTTTAGCCTTTTAGATTTTTATCTTTTTAGCTTTTTATTTGTTTAACTCCTAAGGTTAGGTGATTGGTCCAACACGCCATTCACCTTTGTCTACGCTGTGGATGAAGAAAAGGAAGTGTTTTGTCCTTACTGCAGATGAAACTATCCTACCTAACCTCAGTAGTTCCTTAGCTTTTTATTTTTTTATTTTTTTAGTTTCTTCTAGTTTTTTTTAGTTTTGACATTCACATAAAAAGAAAAACTAAAAACTGAGCATATGTTATCGCATGGTTCAAGCTCATTAAAAAATAAAGCTACCACTGAGCATATGTTGTCACATGGTTCAAGTTCGTTAAAAAATAAACCTACCACTGAGCATGGTTCCCCACGGTTCAAGCTCGTTAAAAAATGAACCCACCTTCGATAAATAACCTTTGTGATTGCCATACCATCAGCCTTTTGAGCCTTGGTTGTGTTCCTGCCATCACCTCCATCCTTTTGGCTGATCATATGCTTCCACTTGATTGTTTACCTTTTTTCAGTAACAGCTATGACGAGTGGTCCTGTTAGCCAACCTCTTCACATCACCACGTTTTGAGAAGTTCCAAGCTCACCGGGAACCAGTTTGCTACCCTAAACACCACTCGTTCCTCAAAAACGAGTCCTCTTTAAACCCTTTTTAGACTCGTTAAATATGAAAAGATTGTCTAGAAATTGGCATTTCAGCTCGTTAAAGTGGTCGGAAATGCCATCCCTCCTGTATATTTTAATCTTTTTCGGACCTGAGGGATTATCACACGAAAAAATTCAAGCGCTTGTCTTTTTTGGCTCGCTAAAGTGATCAAAAAGTCATCCCTTTTGTATGATTTTAATCTTTTTTGGACCTAAGGGATTATGCCATGAAAAAGAACTGTCAGAGTTTCCTTTTCTTCCCTTTTCAAACTCTCTAAACATGAAAAGGATCGATTTGTCCTTGTAATTAAACTCGTTAAAACAATAGCGACAAACTCATCCTAGATGAGACAGAGTTTCCTTTCCATCCTTTTTCAAACTCTTTAAACATGAAAAAGATTGAGTTATCTTTGTCGTTAAACTCATTAAAACAATAGCGACAAACTTGTCCACCCAGAAAAGAACGAGTTTCATTGTCGCTAGACTCGCTAAAACATAGCGACAGGTTTGCCCGAAGGGAAAATTATAGAACAAGCATATGTTATCCTCCTCAAGCTTGACAAAAATAAAGAGGTACTGGTCAACAATGACTGGGGAAAAAGGGAAGAAAACTTGAAAACTTTATGGTAGCAGGTCGCTCTTGAACATGACACTTTCACTCCATCACCATGATTGAGTCGGGTTGGGTTATTCCGTTCACCGGTCATTTCACCATTGGTCTTTCACACCATCCATTTTTGGGGTTAACGCTACCAATCCATCTCAGTGTCGCTGATATGTTCAAGAGAAGTCATTCAGTCGAGAATTCACCATCCAGTTAATGTCTCATCCACTGCAATACCTTCAACCTCCATTTTTCATGACTGCCATTCCTGAACCTTGTGTCGTCGATCGTTTTCACCTCTAGAAAATCATTTGCTTTGTTTCGTGTCGTAGATGTGGGATACATTAAGGCCCTCCTACGACGGGTCACTTCTTGTCAACATCAGCTCATTATCCAAGAAGTTGACTTAGAAACAACCCTTTCAGTACTTTGAAGCTTGCATGCCTCAATGGCAAGTTTCTCACTTCCGGCGACAGGTTGACATCAATGGCCTTCGACCGAAAGATTTTACGTGGTGTTCGACATCAGATCATATATTCACACCACATGAATTGTACTGTAGTACCTTGAGGGTCATTATCATTATCGGTGATTCCTCTCATGCCTGTTAACAGCTTACATCATTGGCTGGTAATCAGGCGATGTCTTTCCATGTTCGACTTCAGAAAATCTTTTCACATGGATCAACTTGTACATCGGGCGAAGATTGAACAAGTTTGAAGACCCCGGATCTAGTTTCATCCATCCGGGCTGCGATATATTCAAGGATATAAAGACATCAAATGTACACAGAAGCTGCACAGATGGTCATCCAAGCCAGGGACGATGACCCTACATATGAAGAATCACCAGTCTGCAACTACAGACGATTATCTATTCTATGTACATGAAATGAATTTATAAAGCTGAGCATGGGAATGTCCACCTCAACTAGATCATGAAAACTTATATTTTGATGATGTATTGTATTATATCTTATATAGGTCACCTTCCAGTTTCGAAACCTCGGATCCTCATGTTAAAGCATTTCACCCGACATCAAAGATTTACGACTTCATGCTTTAGGGGGCAATTGTTATATACATATTTGGGCACTTCAATCCCAATCTTATATGTTGATAAACTAGGGCTCTTTAACCCCTAAAAGTGTTGTTTCATACCCTAAAAGATCATGGTCAACTGATTACATCATTCCCCAAAATTTCCACCTGAAAAACCATCCAGAACTGGCCTAAACTGGACCATACTGAAAGCTCCACTGTCAGGGTGCGATGCATACTGACTTCTACACTAGCCAGGTGCGATGCATACTAAAGAGGCCTTCTGTGGGGTGCGATGAGCGAGAATGGACAAATGTCCAAGACAATTTGCTAAGTGGATGCTCATAGAATCTTCTAGAAACTTCTCCTATGACACTTGCCTCTCTGAATTCACCCAGGGATGAGTAAGAGATCCAAGAAATCTCCAAGTGGAACCAAAAACAACAAGTGGAATGACACTAATCAAAAACCTAGAGATGACTCACACCCTTGCATACATCTATAAATGGATCCCTCATCTGAGAGATCTGGAGGCTAGAATTTTGTAATTTGTAAGGAAGTGTTGATAGTTTGTGTCTAAGAAAGAGCATTGTATTGTTGGGTGATCTTGCTTTTCATGAGGTGAAGAGGGCTTTGATGCTGGGAGGATGATGCTGGATCAGACAACTGGGTTGTAATTCTCCCTTTTATTTAATAAAGTTCTTTGAGTTTTCCTCCATACAATTGTGTATTTGTGAATGTTGTTATTTGTGAATGCCATTGTATGTTCATTGTATTTCTGATTCTGCAATGCTTATGATATAATAGATCAAGATGCTTTGATGGTGTTTTGTTACTTTGTTTCTATAGGTATTCTCTAAGCGGGATAAGTAGGAGAGGAGGTGCAAGCTCTGTCAAGGGGGAGAGAGATCAAGCAAGGAGTTAAGCGGAAGATCCAGGTTGGTTCCTTTGCCTCTCTCTTATCTATCATACATAGAGGAAATCACAAATTGCTTTAAACTGTTTGTTTCTAGGGTAGTTGCCAATCCTAGAGGGCTAGTCGATCGAAAAGACACTAATTTACCCAGAAACACCTGCCCCCCTCAAACCCCCTGTGACTCCCCCCGCTACGCAATCAGCGCAACGAAGGGGGGGCTCCGCCCCCCTCCTAAACCCCCGATTAACTACGTGGGCTAGTCGTGGGAAGAATATAACACAACCCAACACTTGTAAGATATTAATAAAGAAAGATATTTTGCAATGTCTTTGTTCTGTTATTACATCTTGATATGTTATGTATGAATTTCCTTTATTATGCTTATATGATGCATGAATGAATACACATACATTGGATAACTGAACTTGATCAAGGATATCTGTTTACGCAGTGTTAACTTTAATTATTTGATAAGATAAGCAAATCACTTAGACTAATTGGGGAATCTGCATGACATGCTGCTATAGCAGCGTGAAAGTACCTGAGCAGATGGCTAGGGCTACGCGAAGATCAATCATACCCTTTCGTTGAGGTATTAAAGGACAAATTAAAGGGTTTGTCTTACAAGCCCTAAAGCGAAGCAACCTATACAAAGGCAGGGATAGAAGGAATCAAACGACATCACAACCATCTCAGGGTGTGGAAACTTGGTTCCAGCATCCCCCCATACTACTTCGGGTGAGACTTTGGTTCGCACTCCATGGGCTGATGCTGAAAGGGCCAGTAGTGTAGGGATTTGTTTGGTTATTTAACATTGAACCTGGGTTAGTCTCCCTCAAGCCAACAGTTTCCAAGTCCTTCATGAGTTCCATTAGGCAAAAGCAATGATGTTTCCATGCTTTAGTGCTCTTTCCCATTTTCATACTCCATTAGGAATTAGTAATTCCCCAAAACAGGTCGACTTCTGATGTTTCCCTACTTTTATGAGCTGACATAGGAGAGAATCTAGGGATATTTTCTCAGTTAATTTGCTCCTTTGACCCACAGAAATTGATGTAGTTTCACTAACACCCCGAGGTAGCAAGTAGAGTTACCCTAGGCACTAACGCACCCTTAAGCTTGCTGAGAAGCTTTATAAAGCAGGTTGATAGTGTCTAGACAGCGTTAGCTTGACAACTGGGCCTGTGAACTTGGTCAGTCCTTCAATCATCATGTCTTTGTCCTCTGAGTTGATGAGGAGGTCATTTTCCTGTATAACATTGTGATGTACTGGACTCAATTAAACGAGACCGCTTTCATCGAGTAGGTGTAGCTTCAGGCGGTAAAGGTGGTTTACTCACTATCCTACACAAACGATGGGGTAAAGGTTGATTTTCTTCCACAATTGTTGATTGATTTTATTATAAAAAGAAATAAACAAAAAGAGGGTAATATAGGCAAAAGAATTACCAAGTAACTGTGAACTACAATATATCACCTTGGAGGAGCCAAGGACTTAACATACGTGCAGGTAATCACCCCGAATGTTGTTTTTGGTGTATCGCAGTATACAAGGCGGCCGGCTCGGTTACCTGTGGATGGATAGAAACCTAATTTAATCCTCCCAAAAAAACCCAAAATTACTTGGAGGCCCAATCCGTGTTAGCGCTGTCTAATATGAAACCGCACAGTGAGAGCATTCCCTTATATTTTTCGTACTATAACACCGCCCAATATACCCGAAAGTACGTGGAATGAGGTATCACACTCGGAATGTATCGTAGACAGTTAGCGACAGCTACTATGTTTAATGACGTTGAAACACGTCTCTAGCCTAGACCTCTAAATGTTATGCGTTAAGTTACAATGCTCCATTAGGCTAATTGAGATAAATTTTAGTTGATCTTGTTTAAAAGTTTGCATTTCAGGTTCACTGCGTGATGTTTCTGAAACTCCTAGAATGCAACTAAGATGGGAAACATTCTTTTCATTTGATTTAAGCAATGAAAACTGTAACTAAAAGGGATAGAGCAATCAAAATATCTAAACAAATAACATAGAGCACATCTAATGCAACTTTCCCTATACCATTCCTACAAGCACACACAAACTTCTAAATGCATTATGAATTTTTTTCTTTTCATTCCTTTAATGTTTAGATGAACATAAAGAAACTAAATGCACAAACGATCAATCAATTCTTTTCACAAGAAATGAAGACTTTACGACAATTTCTTTTTCAGAAAAGTAAAGACTAATTAATGTAAGCTAACTTTGGGATTGATTCGACAATGATAAAGAAAACATAAAGAAACATTGAACAAACAAAGCCAAAGTGGGCATGGAAAAGAAATGCTAATTTTGACTTCAGGGATAGAGAAACATTGACCATTCAGCAAACAAGATGTGAAACAGTTTGGAAAAAATCAAGCAAAAAGATGCGTTTTTGACTTGACGAGGACCAGCGCAACCCTGAGTGGGAGATAATGCATTGCAGAGAACTGTCTCTAGGCTAAGGCTACTCTTTAGAGCACTGTGTCAAGAACAACAGTGCGTTGATGCCAGAGAGCACTATCAGCACACAAATAAGAAAACATTTTGACCAAACAAGCTTCAAAATGACTGAATATGGGTAAATGAACTCAAGCAAAGTCTACTGGTGCTTCTAAGACAAGGGATAACTACCAGGAACAATGGTTGTTCCCCAACGAAGTCGCCAATTTGTTATACGGAATTTATACCTATAGATAAGTATATCTTCCCTAAGTGGGTAGTTACACTTAGAACAACTAAAGTAAAGATGTTTAACCTTTTCCTACAATAAATATATAAGATAAAAGAACCTACTTGTGATCCTTCACTTCCTTTGATCTCCTTTGAGTTGCTCCCGTCGCTCCCACTCAAACTGAATTCGCTCAATTGGTACCTGCCAACATAAACAGAAGACGACAACAATCAAAGAATATGATCTATTTATTGTAAACAAATGGAATCGACAACATTTGAACATACATTCATCATAGATATAGACAAAAGTATGGGAAAAGGAACAAACAACTTTATTGATTGATAGAAGGGGAAGTTACACCCAATGTGGTTTGATCTTGTGTCACTCAGCCAGCTTAGTCCAAGCCCTCATCACACCAATAGCAAGATCAATCCAGCAGCATAACATTACTTGACAATGATTTCAAGTCTCTAAACCAACAGTATTTCTCTATAATATCCAAGCCCCTTGGCTCTATGAAGGGAGGCCAATTTATAGATGAATGCAAGTGGTTTTGCCATTAATATGGAATTGAATGTTTTTCCATAATTGGATGATTAGTTTCCATGTTCAAAGGGATGAGAGGATAGAGGATTAGATGATCCAAGGCTATCCTACGTTGAGCTCATCTTGATAGGATAGGAGTTGGGTTCCTTCTAGAAGGCTCTAAAAAGGAGAATACAGTCAAGATCCAATGAACATTTTGAGGATTCTCACCCAGCACAGGCTTGAGTGGGCTTAGGTGCTCTACAATGTAGCCTTGAATGGGGCTACCTGCTCCGCAGAGTACTTACCCCTGACTAGGGGTGCGCTGGTTACCCAAGGAAGCACTTCAGCAGTGTTTGAAGTTAGGAAACTCTCATGGATGAAAGCACTCAATGAGGTGGCGTGTCTAGGGCATGTACCAACTGAATTAGAGTTTGATAGACCCTATTTACACTAATTTTATCATCGGGAGTGATGTGCCCAAGTAGACCTATAACACTCTGCTAGTTATTTCAAGGTTGAGAGAGATAGTCAACCCCCTGACCATAGTGGTGGAACTGTCCTCTATTTGTGAATTCAGATCCATGGAAAATTCAAAGGTAAGGTCATCATCATACCCCCTTCAATAACTGAAAGAATCCTAGCCATTGATGTCTTCTAAACATGCCTACAACAGCAGGGTGTAGGTGGATTCTCTTAGTATCTGAGGGCTCCCTCCTATTAAATCATCCCCCCATCTCTTCTTTATGTTCTTAATTGGGCGAGGGAGATATGATTCTTAAGTGGAAGGAGTGAGTCAAAAATTCCCTATTAATGACAATTGTCTATGTTTCTATCATTATACTACTCAAAGAGACCTTTTAATTACACATTTAGACTGTCATTGTCTGTATAATTGAGTAGAATTTGCATGAAATTCGATGGATGGTGATCTGATATTCACCCTATGAGTGACATCAGTTAAAGATTTATTAAACTAAGGTATTATAGACTCATTTGTTGGTGTGTGTTCTGTGTTATTGAAGCAACGGATCGATCAGATTGCCAATACACAGATAATAAAATGGAAAGACAGTAGAGAAATATAGTAAGAAAACATAAAGACACAAGCAATTTTAATAAGGAGTTCACCCTATTCTCCAAGGCTACATCTCTGGTCCAGATTTCAGTGGTGGCCTTATTTTATTGTGTCTTAAGAAGAGAATTTACAATGCAGGAGCTCAATATGATTCACCTGAAACAGATTTTCTTGGCAGGGTGGTTCTTGGATTCCCCAAGCCACTGGAGTGCACAGACTTGTTTGCCTACTAGCTCTATGACCTCTCTGGTCTGACAGATCCTCTCTGGGATGGCTTGAATATCTCGAGCTCTCGAATGCTCGATGCCACCTTTGGTCAGCTCGACCCTCTATCTCTTCTGCTTTGCTTTACTATTCTCTGTGTTCATTCCTCCTCTCAGGGTTCACTATTCCACTTTCTGTCTCTCAACTTCGATTAACTCGACTGACTGTCTTCTTCCCCTGTTCATGGCTTTAGCCATTTGAACCCTATGCCTGTTTGTTTCCTCTTCCGCCTCTATCGATTCACCTTCTGCAGCTACGCTTGGAGTTCCCGGCTTGGCGTCATCATGAATGCACAGGGAGTGGCCACTTGTCCTCCTCTAAATGGCGCCAGCATGCTTCGTCGATTCATTTCTTCAGTTACATCGTGGATGAATTCTTCCTCCACCGTGGCGGTCAAATGGATTCCAAATCCCTTCTAAAACATGGTGTATTCCCTCGTCGATTCCACTTCCTCCATCGGGCGCGATCTCAGCCATCCGATCTGAGCCCTCAAGATACGACACCATATGCAAGTGTCGCGTAGTTGACTTGCTCAACCGATAGCGCACGATCAACGGCGGTTTTCTCTCACCTCCGCTTGCCACGCGTCGATCGATGTATGGAATCGCTCCGCTCTCGTCCAAAACCTCTTACCATTTGAGGGCGCCCTCATCAATACCGTCGGTTTTCCAAAGCGCGAGTCCCACCTTGTGCGTTTAGCGCTTTTACCTTTTTCCGCCCATGGTCCTCTGGTTCCCAATGCAACCGAGTGCTTGGGCTTCCTCAATTTCGGCCCTATTCGCCCAGCGATGCGCGATTAGCGCTATGCACTAATTGCACATCAAAAATCACCTTCGTTTCCTGATCCAGGGCTCCCAGGGGCTACTTTGACCTCCTGCGCAGTCTCCATGGGCCTCGATCAACACGCTTTGACTGAGGTCCTCATCGTTCCATGCTGGCTGCCATTGCCACTGGTTTAGGGTGTTTTTGATCGCTGTTTTGGATTCTTTAGAGATTTGCTCTGACCTGATATAGTTATGGTTCTTTGACAATCTTCTATGGATCCAATTCAGATCACGGCCTTCCCACTGAAAAAGATTTTGGACCACCAAAAGTTGGTTTTTAAGCATCGACTAAGTGAGGGTATTGCTTTCTCACTTGTCCAATCTCAATCCACTTTGCGCTGCTCAGCTTTGAACCTTTGAGCCCAATCCTGAGGTACTCAACATCTCCCCTGCGCGTCGTCCTCACCTTCCTGTCTAGCACTGTGTCTTCCTACAATTCATTAAGATATTCAGGTAGCAGGTCATCTATAGAAGGCAATTGACTCTGCTCTTCAGGGTCCTCAATCATTGAAGGTTCAAACAATCTCAAGCAATCTGCATTTACGACTGAGTAGATGTGCATGTAAGCTGGTAGATCAAGGCGAAAAGCATTTTCACCAATCTTCTCAAGTATCCTAAAGGGTCCATACCTGATAGGCTTTAGCTTTTTACCTTCACCTTGCATCCTATCTTTGCTGATATACAGCCAAACTTGGTCTCCAACTTGAAAACTATGCTCCATCTGATGCTTGTCATGCCTAGCCTTGTACTTGGCCTGGCTCTTTTCCAGTTGTTCCTGTACTGCCTGGTGGATCTCCTGGATCTGTTCAATGAACCTAGTTGCCTTGTCCACATCATTGTGTCCATCAACCATGGTGTCTTTACCAAAGACAAAATCCAAAGGAGACCATGGTGTGAAACCAAAACAGCTCTCAAAAGGAGATCTCTATGCAAAAGAGTGTTTTTCCCTGTTGTAAGCATGCTGCACATAACACAAGTGTTCATCCCAAAGCTTAGGATGTTTGCTGCAATAACCTCTCAGTAACTGGATCACTGTCCTGTTAACTACTTCTGTCTGGCCATCAGTTTGTGGATGAAAAGTTATGCTTTTCGTTAGTATTGTGTCCATCAGTTCCCACAGACTCGACCAAAACTTCCCCACAAATCGGGTGTCTGGATTAGAGACAATGGAAGTGGGTAATCCAAAATGAACCCATACATGTTCAAAGAACAATTTTGCAGTCTGTTCAGCTATAATCTGTTTATTACAAGGTATCAAAATACACATTTTGTTGAACCTATCCACAACAACATATAGATAATCATGACCTTTCCTAGATTTAGGCAGTCCTCCAACAAAATCCATGGAAACACTTTCCCAAGGGTGAGAAGGAACTGGCAATGGAGTGTACAAGCCTAGTTTTCTGTTGTTGGGCTTGCTTTTAGCACACATGGCACACCCTCTTACATATCTAGAAACTGTCTCATTCATTTTCAGCCAATAGCAGAATCTTTGCAGCTGTGCAACTGTTTTACTTACCCCAAAGTGACCTGATATCAGAGAAGTGTGTGCTTCCCTAATTATCTTTACTCTCTCAGTTTGTGGAATGCAGAGTTTCCCACAATGATATAAGAGTCGGTCCTTCACATGATAGTCCAATTCTTCTACTCTTTTGCCTTGACTCAAAGTTGCATATACATCTTTAAAGTCCATATCCTGAGCATATTGTTCAATGTAGCTTTCATGTAGTACAGAATTATGCTTAAGTATGGTGGATGCATTTATAATGGGTCTAGATAACATGTCTGCAACTTTGTTATGTATGCCCTTTTTATATCTGATGACTAAATGAAACTGTTGTAGAAAACCCATCCATCTGTAATGTCTTGATTGTTGCAACTTAGTTTGGGAGTGTAGACATTGAAGTGGTTGATGATGAGTATGTATTACTGTCTCTTTGCCCATTAAGTAATGTTTCCACTTTTTCACACTCTGAACTAATGCATACAATTCCTTATCATATGTAGGATAGTTAACTACTGCAGGATTAAAAGTCTCAGAATGATAACATATGGGTTTACCGTGCTGTGTCAATACTACTCCCATGGCATAGTCACTGGCATCAGTTTGGATCTCAAATGGTCTTTGTAAATCTGGCAGTGCTAGTACAGGTGCTATACTAATTTTGTCTTTCAAGGTGTCGAAGGCTTTTTGATGTTTTCCTCCCCACTGAAACACCTTATTCAATCCTATTAAAGCATGTAAGGGAGCTGCAATTGAGGAAAAGTTAGAAATGAACTTCCTCCAATATTGTGCTGCTCCTAAGAAGCTTTTCACTTCTGTAGCAGACCTGGGTTTAGGCCAGTTCACAATGACTGCCACTTTAGAGGGATCTATTTTCAATTCACCTCCCCCTACTATATGACCCAAGTAGTTTAGTGATGTTTCGCCAAATTCGCATTTTGAGAGTTTAACATAAATTTTTGCTCTTTTCAAAACATCTAATGTCTGCTTAACATGCTTTAAATGTTCTTCCCACGTTTTAATAAAAATCAGAATGTCATCCAGATACACAATAACAAAATCATCAAGAAAAGGTCTGAGTACATCATTCATTAATCTCATGAAAGTAGCAGGAGCATTAGTTAAGCCAAAAGGCATAACCAGCCATTCATACAATCCCTGCTTTGTTTTGAAAGCAGTCTTCCATGCATCTTGCTCTACAACTCTGACCTGATGGTATCCACTGTGCAAATCCAGCTTGGTGAAATAAACAGCTTCCTTTAATTGATCTAAAAGATCATCTATGTGAGGAAGGGGATAACGATTTTTTATTGTTATCTTATTCAGTGCTCGGTAATCAATGCACATTCTCCACGAGCCATCTTTATTTCTCACCAAAATGATTGGTGATCCACATGGTGATTTGCTAGGTCTGATGAAGCCCTTCTCGAGCAACTCCTGCACCTGCTTCTTGATTTCAGCATTCTCTAAAGCAGACAACCTGTACATCCCAATGTTAGGCAAAGGAACATCTTGCTGCAAAATAATATCATGTACTATTCCCTTTTTGGGTGGCGGACCTTTAGGTTCTTGAAATAAGACATCATACTCTGAAACAACCTTTTCTATATTAGCTTGTTGTTCAGCATTACAGCCCTCAAATACATTGGTTTTATCGGGTTTATGTTCCTTTAAAACCATCAGTAAGAATTGTTTGCATGAATTTATCATTCTTTTCATCTATCCTGAGTTTATGAGAGTATAATTATTCTTGAGCTTATGAGCTCTTACAAAGCATTCGATTCCATCTTTAACAAGCATATACTTGTTCTCAACTCTATAGAAAATAGCCTTTCTATCATACAAGTAAGGGCTTCCTAAAACAATTCCACATATATCCAAAGGAATTATGTCTAACTCAACCTCATCTACAAATGTTGACCCATAAGAAAACTTGAGTTTGCACTGTCTAGTCACTTGTAGTTGTGCTTTATCATTCAACCATCCTAATGGGTATGGTTTCTTGTGAGGTGTAGTTGCTAATCCCAATTTCTTTACAATTGCTTCAGAAATCAAATTTACTTGTGAGCCACTATCAAATAAAGTATCAATCTTTTGATTTTTGGAAATAACTCGAATATGGAAAAACTCATGTCTTTTTCTCTCATTTTCTTCATCAATAACAGATTGAGCAGAATTACTAGTAGATGCTTCAGAATTCTTACCTTTTATACCTATGGCTGTTATAGTTGTTTCATCTCCCGGGTCTGACCCCAAATCTTTCTCAATAGCTACAGCAGTCTTCTTCTTCCTGCCCTCGGACTTCTTAGGTCTCAGCTTTGGATGCAAAATCCAACAATGCTCATCATCATGCCCCTCCTTTTTACAGTGAGTGCATGAAGCTTTGGCTTTCTATGCAGTGTTAGCCTTCCTTGCTTTCCACTTCTATTTTCTTTTCTCCTTGCTCTTGCTTACAGTGGGTTGGGATGGTCCCCCAACTTCTGGATTTCCATTCTTTCCTCTAGCTTCTAGATGAGTAGCTTGTACAGATACCTCATCTATACTAGTGGGATTAAACATGAGGATGGTATGCCTCATGTAGCTGTGTAGACCACCAATGTACTTCAAAAGAGTCTCTGGTGAGTCTAATGAGATACCCAACATCAATGCTCTCTTTCTGAATTCTTGAGTATACCCTTGCACACTTTGCCCCTTCAACTGTCGAAGAGTTTTCCAACTCATCATGGCTTGTTGCATGTAGGCCAATGGATAGAACTGCTTTTTGATTGCAGAAACAAAGTCACTCCAGACAGAGATGGTCTTACCATGTCTTTTTATATCAGCTTGGGTTCTTCCTTCCCACCAAACCAAGGCAGTGCCTCCTAGGCGTAGGCTTGCCAATTGAATCATACTCTTGTCTGAGTTTATGTTCTGTACTCTGCAATACACATCAATTTGTCTAATCCAATTGTCCAATTTTTTAGCATTTAGCTCTCCATCATATATAGGCAAATCAAATTTAACATCTAACTTAATCAAAGATGCTTTCTTATTATGCACAGGGCTATTAGGTGGTGTGAGAAAGCTGGAAGTGAGACTCATCTTCTTCTTTATCTTGTTTAGAACCTGAGGAGTCTTCATCCTTATGCTTTCTAAAGTCCCCATACATTTCTTCTACCATATACTTTATAGCTAGGAAACTCTCCATGAATTGAGGGTCTGGCCCCACAAAACCTTCCTCTGACATTGTCTTCCGAGGATAGACTCTCCCAATTTCAGGATTAGTTTCCACCAACTCTCCTTCTCCTAATTTGAGTTTCGATCTTGTGAGCATTCACAGCTAAACCAACACAAGCTTGTCTAACCTTTCAGCCTAGAGCTCTGATACCACTTGATCTTATATTCACCCTATGAGTGACATCAGTTAAAGATTTATTAAACTAAGGTATTACAGACTCATGTGCTGGTGTGTGTTCTATGTTATTGAAGCAACAGATCGATCAGATTGACAATACAAAGACAATAAAATGGAAAGACAACAGAGAAATACAGTAAGCAAACATAAAGACATAAGCAATTTTAATAAGGAGTTCACCCTATTCTCCAGGGCTACATCTCCAGTCCAAATTTCAGTGGTGGCCTTATTTTATTGTGTCTTAAGAAAATAATTTACAATGCAGGAGCTCAATATGAGTCACCTGAAACAGATTTGCTTGGCAGGGTGTTTCTTGGATTCCCCAAGCCACTGGAGTGCATAGACTCGTTTGCCTACCAGTTCTGTGACCTCTCTAGTCTGACAAATCCTTTCTGGGATGGCTTGAATCTCTCAAGCTCTCGGATGCTCGATGCAACCTTTGGTCAGCTCGGCCCTCTGTCTCTTCTGCTTTGCTTTACTGTTCTCTGTGTTCAATCCTCCTCTCAGGGTTCACTGTTCCACTTTCTGTCTCTCGACTTCGATTAACTAGACTGATTGTCTTCTTCCCCTGTTCATGGCTTTAGCCATTCAAACCCTATGCCTGTTCGGTTCCTCTTCTACCTCTATCGATACACCTTCTACAACTGCACTTGGAGTTCCCGGCTCGGCATCATCATGAATGCACAAGGAGTGGCCACTTGTCCTCCTCTAAATGGCGCTTGTCCTCCTCTAAATGGCGCCAGCATGCTTCGTTGATTCATTTCTTCAGTTACGTCGTGGATGAATTCTTCCTCCACCGTGGCAGTCAAACAGATTCCAAATCCCTTTTAAAACACGGCGTATTCCCTCGTCGATTCCGCTTCCTCCATCGAGCGCAATCTCAGCCGTCCGATCTGAGCCCTCTAGATCCGACACCATACGCACGTTTCGCGCAGTTGACTTGCTTGACCAATAGCACGCGATCAAAGGCAGTTTTCTCTCACCTCTGCTTGCCACGCGTCGATTGATGTATGGAATCGCTCCGCTCTCGTCCAAAACCTCTTACCGTTTGAGGGCGCCCCGATCAATACCGCCGGTTTTCCAGAGCACGGGTCCTGCCTTGTACGTTTAGCGCTTTTTACCTTTTTCTGCCCGTTTTCCTCCAATTCCCAATGTGATCGAGTGCTCGGGCTTCCTCCATTTCAGCCCTGTTTGCCTAGCGATGCACGATTAGTGCTAATTGCGCATCAAAAATCACCTCCGTTTCCCGATCTAGGGCTCCCAGGGGCAACTTTGACCTCCCGCGCAGTCTCCATGGGCCTCGATTAGTGTGCTTTGACCGAGGTCCTCATCGTTCCACGCTGGCTGCCATTACCACTGGTTCAGGGTGTTTTTGATCGCTGTTTTGGATTCTTTAGAGATTACAGTCATGGTTCTTTGAAAGTCTTCTATGGATCCAATTCGGATCAGATGGATGGATGAGGGAGATGGTGATACTTACTTCTTGTCAAGTAGTCTGGGATGAAGATGGTAATTTGGAAATCAACTCAAACCTCTATGGCCCTTTTTCACTTCCTCAAACTTCCTATAGCAGTCTCTCGACGCTCTTGTAGCAGTTGTAGGTCTGCTTGTAGCTCCTTCCTGATGAAATTGCAGAACGAGGTTCGAAACTCCTCGATGGCACACCAAGATTGTCCTCTCCCTAAATGTTTTTGAAATGAGCGAGTATGAAAAAGAAGTCGAGCCCAAATACATAGTATGCCATTTTTGGTTTAGGCTTGGAGTGATTTGGTGACCTGACAGTCACACGAAGTTTCCTCTTTTGGACCATTGTCCCCCCTCTTAGTAATTATTTCTCCTTCCCTCGTAATCACCACCCATTATTTGTCATCCCACCTCGATCGATGTGACATCTCCATGTTGCATGACTTCCTACCATTACTTTTAGTTCACTAGCTGAGGGTGGCCAAGTTAACTGGCCACCTCCAGCTTATTAATACATCACCTCTTGACATTTATACATTTTCATTATTCACACATAGGGAGGAGGTAAGATTTTTCCATACCTGTTCTTACCTCATGATCGAATTTTTGTATGGATTTTCATGTTGGAGTTGGACCATATCATTGGCATCAAGGGAGTTGACTTGTTGGCTTATTTCCTGTGTCTTTCTTAATTTCTCCTCATGATACTTGATTGTTGTGTTTGTTGTGTGTGCAAGTACCTTGTTGATGTTCAAGATGTTGTTGTTGATGGAAAGTCCTCCTAGGAGTGACATGACTTCTTTAGGGTGGTATCATAAGGTTCCTTCACCCCCCCTGATGATAAAAAAACAAGATCAATGCTTTCTATGATGTGTTCACAGGTTGCTACGGGATGAGGGTTTTTTCCTGTAGTAGTCCTTTCCTTTTCCTCTAGGGTCTTCAATATGCATGGGGGTGATGAGAGAAGTTGTAACAAGTCCTAATGAAAATGTTATGATCATGAGGGATTAGTGTATATGATCTATTTTTAGTAACCCGAAGGAGGTACTTTCGTTATTTTTAGAAATTTCCACCAAGTGTTGCTTTTTCCTTGATTTTAGGCATATGCATCATAAACACTAACTTGGAAAAATCTATTTAATCAACACTGTTATAAATAATTTTCACACTTGATATTCAAGCTCTATCATTCCCGAGGAGATCCAGGAGCATTTAGTGCGATCGTCGTCGTTTTTCCGAGTGAGTTTTGTTTTTCTCGTCTTTTGCCACTTTTTCTATCACTTTTTGTTGTTTAGCTTGTATGAGTGTTTTTTCACTTGTTTCTTTGCATGAATGCTATTTTTTTAACTTTTTTTATATTTTAGAAATGTTTTTTCAAGTTATAGATTGCCTTTCCCAAGTGTCGCATGATTTTTCCCGTTTTTGCACCAACGGACACCGTTGCGACGACTCTCCTCACATGCTTCGTTTTCCTTGATTTTAACCAATTGTTTCACTTGTTTTACATGCATGCATCAATACTTAGTCATATATGTACTCAGAGTCACACCATCTTTCAGCTCTACTTGTTTTTCACACTTCCCTTGGGCAAATTTAGGTCCCCTTGCCTAGATCTCACTATGCACATCTAGCTCTCTGCAATCTGGAGACTCAAGCCTCTAGCTTGGCTTCTGGAATTGCACAGATTCTAGCATGGGTTGGATCCTGGAACTGTGCACTACACAGTTCGAGGAGCCAGTCTCCCAGCTTGGCCATTGAGACTGCACAATGCGCAGTCTCTCCCAGACCTGGCCTAAACTGAACTACGCATTGTGCAGTTCTAGTCATCAAGCTCCCACACTAACTAATGGGACTGTGCAATGTGCAGTTCCCACAGTCAATCAGTCACCTCTTTCATCAAAATTGTGCAATCCTTCCGATCATGAGCCCGGCTTGTTGCTTGATCTTGTCTTGAATTTTTTTTTCTTTTAGTTGATATTTGCTTTCCATGAGTGTCCTCTCTGTCCCACAGCTACAACAGTTATTAAGCATCTCTCTAGCAATTACAGTTAACATGGAATCCAAGAGATATGCATCAAAGGAAACCACCCAGAGCAGTATTTGGGAAGCAGTTGAGTAGATATCAGTTGATCTACCAGTATATGCAAATACTCATTATTCATTAAGAAAGGAACGACACTAACATAGTAGCAGATCAAAGACAGAATTGGAAGACCGGTAGGTTTGCCTTAGCATCCAGTGGTCATGATTATAAAAGGTTGCATGCAAGTACACCACCTTCCCATGTGTAGACATCATTAGCTAGACTGTCTCACATACGGATGAACAGGCTATGACATTAAGCAGTGTCAGCGGGAGAGAGCTTGCCACCTTCAGGGCAGAGAAATTTCAACAAGTGTATCAATTTCCTGAGCCAGTGAAGCGCATGGACTCACTCTTCTATTCCACCCCTAGCTATGTGAACATGAGAGACATTTTCAAATATTGGGTGCAAGAGTCTTCGAAGTTTAGAGAGACAACCACCCATGTTTACAAGACAAATTCCCTCATGAAGGCTTACTAGTGTTTATCATATTTTCTTGTAGAATATATGGTCAAGGGAAGACAAAAACCTTTCATGAAGGGTGGGTAGTTTCTCTGGACCAGCTAGTGAAATATGGGAGGACATTCAACTAGTCGGATCTGTTGGCTCATCAGTTGAAATCCCATGTGGCTAAGGCTCAGAATCCACCCAAGAATGAGCAAGCAAGGTTTTACATGTCCGCATATTTACTAAATGAAATCTATTCCCAACAATAGTTCCCTGGAATGAGCTGGACATGGACACCACAAGAGACTATCATCAACATCTATTGCAAGTTGATTTCCAACTACAGCTATCAAGGAGTGATGGAAAGGCTAACTGACCATTTTATCTTCCCTTTGTACAAGCTTATATTTGAGTAGGATCCACCTTGAATGTCACGAGAAGCAATGGAGGAGATAGTAAACATTGCAGATTGGTATGCCTCACCAGGTGGCACCTTCATTAGATATTTTGGCGGAGAGAATCCCCTGTATGTTCTACCAAGGTATGACACTGACAAATTGGTCATCCAAGAAGTTTCATACAACCTCGCTACAAGGTTTTCAATAGGACTACATAGGAAGAAGAAAGTTCCATGGCCCTCTCTTCCTTTGCAGATCGGATTATACGAGATTAAGAGCTTGAAATATGTGGATGTCGAGGCTAAGAACATAGTGAAATTCAAGTTTGGTGCCAAGGATTTTAATCCGTATGATCCCCATGATATTTGCAAGGACCATTGTATGCGAGTGTACTTTTCGTGGATCCATGGGACATTTCATTGGCCAGAGGAGGACCCTTGGAGGTACTTCTAAAATTCCCCCAAACTCAATGAGCCAGCCAGTTTAGCAAGAACCTAGAAGGTTTCTCTAAAGAAAGCAGTAGCCCCGGAAGAAACAACAAAAGTAGCAGAAGTTAGCAATCCAATGTAGGACAAGGGAAAGAGGAAGATTGTTGAGAATCCATAGGGAGAGAAAAGCTGCAAAATGAAGGCAGATCCTATCTTAGAGAAGGAAGTTTCGGAAGTCGAAGAAAAGAGGGAGAAGTTGATGAAGAGAGTAGAGTGAAGGAAGAGAGAAAGGCAGAGGTTTTTAGGAAGCATAACTGAATCTATAGGAGATGGAGAAGAACTTTAAGGAAGAAGTGTAGAAATTCCCACCTGTAGATCACCTGATAATGCAATCTACTAAAGAAAAATACTTGATCTACTTCTACAATCAATTCAGTGGAAGCTTAATCAATTTGAGTAACATCAATAATAACACATATAACTGATATGGAGAAATCAATCACACATAACACAGAAGAAATATCCAGGGGAAAACACCAGCCTAAAACCCCATCTCTGTATTATCATACAAGTGGAAATATAGCCAGTATTACAAAAAGAATTAGCTCAAAAGCTATCATGCTCTCTCTGCAATACCTCTGCTACTCATAGACAGTCAAAGGCCTCTATCTAACCTTTGGTCTGCCCTCCAAGCCTCCTATTTCTTTGCGCAATTCTGATTGGGGTCCAGTGCAGCCACTTGTGTGAATTGGCCTCTTCACACACTCACTAACCTCTAATCCAACTACACAGTCCTGAAGGAGATAAATCCTCATCATGGATGAGCTTCCTTTATAGGAAAAATATTCATCCAACTGATAATACATTGTCCCTTCTCTGATCTCAACTGGGTCTCTGTCTGAACTAATATGCATGAGTTATTCATGATAGAATATTCAGTTATCTGAAGAACAGCAGTTATATGCAAGCATGCATTAACTAACTGAACTTACATTAATTTAAACAAATTGTTTAAATCAATTTAACTAGACTTGACTTTGTTAGCTAAGCCAACTAATTACTATTCAAATTAGAACTCATCCTTATCTCTTTAACTGATGGATAAATCCCTCAATCAATGGAGAAACTATTGCATGTCCTCACATAGACTTCATGTTTGATTTTTCACAACTAATTAACTCATGAAGAATTAATTTATTTATTTTCAAACAACTGTTAAGTTCAAATTCGAATTTTACTTCCTATTTTTAGTCCAAGGACTGACTAAAATAGGAATCCATCCTGAACTGCTAAAAATAGAAATTATATTTTTAGCACTTCTATTTTTCATTCCCTATTGCTCAATCCAACACTGGTGCCCAAACTGCTATTTATAGCAGTGCTATTTTTAGCACTTCTATTTTTAGCATTTCTTGTTTCTATTTTCAACACTCCCTCTCAACAAGAAAGGCATTCAAATCAAACCCTATCTTGTACCTCTGGAATGTTCTACATGCAACACTTCTACCAAGTGTGGTTTCTCTAGCAACTCTCGGGACAAAAAAAAGCTCCCAACTGACCTCTCTGTTGGGCTAGAAACATACTCTGATGCTGAAGCTCTACCTACTGCTGAATAGTGCTCCCTCTCTGACCTCTGAGTTGCTGCAACACTCCATGCATCTCGCACCATTGCACACTTCTCTGTGTCATCCTGCACTGGTGCAACACTCCCGTGCCTCTCGCATTGTTGCAGCCTGCTAGCTCTACACAGTCCTGGGGCTCCTGCGCTGTAGCTCTCTCTGCCGCTCCATCCACATCTGTCTCTACCCAATCAACCAGCCCTGCTACTCCTTGTCAGGGCTCCTATAGCAAAGTCGAATCAAGTAGGTTGGGTACCTCAAGGATCCTGCCCCTATTCCAGCCTTCTTGGGACAATCACTCCACATCGCCCCACCTCCTACCTGGAGGTATGGATGCATGTGATCCCTCTGCCCACTTGGATCAAAATTTCCCCCTTCTGGAGGTCTATGCATGAGTGGATGCCTCCACTCTGTCTCCTCTTGGCTTCCCCAGTTGTGGCTGTTCCACAACCCCCTGAAGCTACTTCAAAAATCGTGGCTCCTCCATAATTGTCTGAGACTTCGTCTGGCGATGCATGTTGAGAGGTAATTTACTCTCCCTCTCAACCACCAAGTATCTAACCTTTGCCTTGCTCCTCAAGGCTTTGCATGCATCTTGTACCTCAAGTGCATACAGGTTCTTGGCTAGCACACCAATCTGTTTCATATTTCCCGCCGTCACAAAATTTTCTAGAAAAAGAGTTGATTTTAAATCAGCGATATCTCCCTCATCCGAACTCCGATTCAGCCGATTTTTTTTTTGATTTTGGGTATTTTTCTGCAAGGAATCTAGATCTTCTATTTGTTTCTGAAAATTTTGCACAAAAATTTTCAGATCTGCTCTGAAAACTCGCGGCCCAAAACTCAAAACTTCGAAATCTCCTCTAGTATATTGTTCTCCGCTTTGATCACCTTTGCTCTGATACCATGTAGAAATTTCCACCTGTAGATCACCTGATAATGCAATATACTAAAGAAAAATACTTGATCTACTTCTACAATCAATTCAGCGGAAGCTTAATCAATTTGAGCAACATCAATAAGAACACATATAACTGATATGGAGAAATCAATCACACATAACACAGAAGAAATATCTAGGGGAAAGCACCAGCCTAAAACCCCATCTCTGTATTATCATACAAGTGGAAATATAGCCAGTATTACAAAAAGAATCAGCTCAAAAGCTATCCTGCTCTCTCTGCAATACCTCTGCTACTCATAGATAGTCAAAGGCCTCTATCTAACCTTTGGTCTGCCCTCCAAGCCTCCTATTTCTTTGCACAATTCTGATTGGGGTCTAGTGCAGCCACTTGTGTGAATTGGCCTCTTCACACACTCACTAACCTCTGATCCAACTACGCAGTCCTGAAGGAGATAAATCCTCATCATGGATGAGCTTCCTTTATAGGAAAAATATTCATCCAACTGATAGTACACTGTCCCTTCTCTGATCTCAACTGGGTCTCTATCTGAACTGACATGCATGAGTTATTCATGAGAGAATATTTAGTTATCTGAAGAACAGCAATTATATGCAAGCATGCATTAACTAACTGAACTTACATTAATTTAAACAAACTGTTTAAATCAATCTAACTAGACTTGACTCTGTTAACTGAGCCAACTAATTACTACTCAAATTAGAACTCATCCTTATCTCTTTAACTGATGGATAAATCCCTCAATTAATGGACAAACTGTTGCATGTCCTCACATAGACTTCATGTTTGATTTTTCACAACTAATTAACTTATGGAGAATTAATTAATTTATTTTCAAACAACTGTTAAGTTCAAATTCGAATTTTACTTCTTATTTTTAGTCCAGGGACTGACTAAAATAGGAATCCATCCTGAACTGCTAAAAATAACAATTCTATTTTATTGCTATTTTTAGCACTTCCATTTTTCATTCCCTGTTGCTCGATCCAGCACTGGTGCCCAAACTACTATTTATAGCAGTGTTATTTTTAGCACTTCTATTTTTAGCATTTCTTGTTGCTATTTTCAACAAGAACAGGGGTTGAGGAGGAGAGAAAGAGAAGAGAAGAAGAAGTAAGAAGAAGAAAAAAGGCAAGGCACGATGACATAGGAAATAATGTCGATACAGTTTGATGATCTAAAACAACGAGGAGCTGAGGATTTCGGATAAGGGTGAACAGATGCATGATCGAGAGCTTTCTCAGCAGATTGAGAAGTTGATTGAAGTGACAGACATGGAGTTGGAACAGGAGCCACATAATGAAAACACTGACCTAATGCTGAGAGCACCACAGGTCATCCCTCAGTCTCTATTACCTCCAGTAGTTGAACCAACCCCGAGCGAGAAAGGATATGTTGTTCTCCTTAATGATGATCCAGTAATGGATGTGTACAATCTATCATGTGACGAGTTACAGAAGAATATTGTACATGTGTGGAGGAAGCATTTTCTGGATGATCACGCATCACCTGCATTCATCAAGGAGAGGGTGATAGTTTCAGACACCAGGAAGCATCCAAATGCCCTTGCCGAAGCCATCTTGGCCTATGCAAGAGTGAAAATCTCAAATGTTAAGTCTCTAATGGCCGAGAATGAACAACAGGCAAAGAACTTGCAGGTTGTTAGGCAAGAGGCAGAACAATTCCGAGCAACAGCACAGAATGTAGTTTCCGCATTGGGTGAGATGAGGAAAGTGATACTTGCTGAAGTATCATCGCTTGGAGAAACCATGTGAAACCTCTATGACATATTTTTCGTAGTGCATAAGGTAGTTTTTTATTTTCATGGCCTACAGCAGCAGATAAAATATTTTTTTCAAACTCTCAAGAACATACATGTTGACATCGCCCATGTACAAGAGTGGACAATGTGATCCAAAGGGGCCCCGCTTGACTTAGAGAAGAAGATGAAACCATAGGCAGAGCTGGAGAAAGTGAAGATTTGGACGTTGATCCAAAACATTGAGAAGCTCGCCTCATTCATCGACAACATATAGGCCTCATATGTATGGTTTCACATTAGTTAGGATGTCATGGTCAGAAAGCATCTGATCCCATCAATTGGTTCCCTCATAGATTCTGAACCCAAGAACCAAGTCCAACTAGAGATCGAAGAGTACTTGGAGTAGCTAAGACAAGAAGCCACCAAGGGAGACTTGGAGTTGAACACACAACATGTAGAAGTACATCGGTGGTCTTGTCAAAGTCAAGACAATGTTGTTGATGCTTCAGGAAAAGTTGGATATAGGTTCCAAGACAGTGTACCTAGATTCCATGGAGGCCAAAGTGCACTTCCAGAAAGACACTGTCAAGCAATTTGGGGACATCATCACACAGTACCAAGCTTGGAACCAATGTGTGACCAAGAAGCACCAAGTGGAGGTTGCCAAGTTAGACTTCCCACAAAATTTGGAATCATAGTGTTTTTCTTGTTAGGATGTCTCTACCCTATTTTTTCTTATGTGGGTACATGTGGAAAATGTAACATTATTTGTAATTATATTGAAAGTGAAATTCCAAGTGTCAATATTAGAATATGAAAATTCATCATGTAACTTAATGTGTCATTTAGCAAAGAAGTTGAAGAGTCACGAGGGAAGTCAAAGAGTCACAAAGGGGAATGTCAAGGGTCACCCGACCCTTTGTAATAAATAGAACCTCATAACTCATAGAATAGGCTTTTGGGAGCCAATATTTTGGTTAGGCTTAGTGTAGGTTTTAACCCCGTACATAAATTACCTACATACGAATTATAAAACCATAACATAAATAATGGCGAGGGCATAAAACATAAAATAGATATACATAGATATTTTCCCCTGGATCCCATAATCGAGACTATAAAATTTATTTTTCGTTACATTCCTTTCAATTTTACAATACAAATATATACATGCTGAAGCATCCATAAACCCCAATCCATTAACCCTAGATTAGAAAATTATCGGAGTCCCTTAACTAGATCTACAAAACACCATGGGAAGAAAACCATCATGCCCAAAACCATGTGTGAAAACCATGCACAAAACCATAGGTATCTGCCCACCTAATATAGGGTCCAAAAAACATTTCCTGGGGCACTGCCCTGGACCCCGTAGAGGGGGGCTACTGCCTCCCTGTGACCCCCCCACGTGTGGGACTAGTCGTGGAAAGAATATAACACACACCCAACGTTTTCCCACTCAGTGTTTTCTTTCCACCAGAGAGATTAGTCATTGGTCCAGCCCTGCAACGCTCATTGTTTCTCTACACCAAGAAAACTTCTCAGTGATCACAGACTTTGTCAATGCATCTACAGTATTATTCAAAGTGTCCACCTTTACCAGCAACACCTTTTTGTCCTCAACCATATCCCTTACAAAGTGATACTGAACATCAATGTGCTTTGTCTTTGAATAATAAGCAAGGTTCTTTGCCAAGAAAATTGCACTTTGGCTGTCACATTCTATCCTTATAGCTCGCTATACTAACCCCATACTTGAATACAATCTCTACAACCAAACTGCTTCCTTTCTTGCATGAGTGGCTGCCATGTATTATGCCTCTATAGTTGAAAGTGCCACTATAGATTGTTTCTTACTCATCCAACTAACTGCACCTCCAAATAGGTTACAAACATACCCACCTGTAGATCTTCTCTGATCCATATCTCCAATCTAGTCTACATCAACAAAGCCACGGATGTCCAAAACTCTTTCCAATCCTGGTCTTCCTTGGTAGCATAGACCATAGTCACTAGTGCCACGCAAATACCATAAAAATCACTTCATTGGTGTCCAATGCTCCTTCCCT
Source organism: Pinus tabuliformis (assembly GCA_031772625.1). Classification (NCBI taxonomy): domain Eukaryota; kingdom Viridiplantae; phylum Streptophyta; class Pinopsida; order Pinales; family Pinaceae; genus Pinus; species Pinus tabuliformis. The sequence continues at coordinate 1,142,504,281 of CM062811.1, read as the reverse complement.
GGTTTTTGACATAAACCCACTCAATGTGTAGTGTATGGTCTAGTACATACCATTGCATACATCAGGCTACCGACTTCACTTGTTGTTTGCTTAGTGGGTCTTGATCCAGGTTCAGAGTTATTTTTTCCAAACAAATCCCTACACTTTTGGCCCTTTCGGTGGATTGAAGTCTCACCTGAAGTAGTATGGGGGGATGTTAGAACCAAGTTTCTGCACCCAGAGATTAGTCTAATGTCGTTTTATGCCCTAAAGCTACCTTCACATGGATCGATAAGCCCTTAGGACTTATCGATATAACTACCCTTAATCAGCTTTTATACCTCCACGAATGTTCACAACTGTCTTTCGCGGAACCTAAACAAGTGAATCAATCACTTACGTGCCTTTGTGATTACTCCTAATCTTGTGTTACCCAGATCGGCCTAAGCGTTGAGAACTTTAACATGCAATAAGATATGCTTCGCGTAAACAATTAATATTAAGTGCATTCATATAACAACATCAATTATGTAAATTCATGCATCAATACAGTATTACTTCATAAACCCATCATTCATTACAACATAAAATTGCATTCATTCATAATAGAAGTAAATGGAAAAAACACAGGAATTTCTGGAATAATCTCTTTATTAATACTTTAGTTCTGCTTACAGACTCAAGACTTCCCTGTGCACTCAGCTGCAGGGGTCTACGCACTCAGCTGCGGACTCTACTCTAGGCCTTTACGCACACAGCTGCAGAGCCTCTCTTCTACTCTAAGACTTCTTTGCTCTTTCCTCTACTGACCCATTACATTCATCTTCATCATTGATACTTCTTCTGCCTTAGACATCCTAAGACACACCTTTTTATACAATCCCATGGTCCACAGACCATGGGTAGATATTCAAAAGCTGACTCAACTTACATAAAAGAAGGGTAAAACCCTTTATGACACTTTACTATCTACACGCTTCGTGACCACAACTTGCAGAGACTTTACATTTTATACAACAAAACTTGGGCTTTTTGCCCCAAAACTGACCCTAGGGGACCCTATCCCAACAGGCCCCCAACACAAAGATCGTGACTCACCCTCGAGTCACTCTGCTGGCGAAGATCTTACTATGGAGACCTCCCAACTCTACTTGTGCCACTGCTACCTCAACCATGCTCTGCATGGCTGCCTGTTTGATCTGCTCCACCAGTTGCTCTGTTGCTAGTCCCGCACTGTCTGCCTTGATTTTCTATTGCGTGCTCTGTAGGCTCACCAACTTCTCCTCAATGTTGGTGGAGATAATGTAGGCCTCATCCAGCCAAGGCCCCAATCTGGCCTTGAGGATTGCCTCTTTCCTCTACGTTGCTTCCACCTGTTCAAGAAGTTGTTTCGCCTCCTATAACTTGGCCAACCGTTATGTTATAGCGATGGTGTGCGTCGTCGATCTCGCTTCATCATACTACTGCTGCAATTGATGGGCTTTTGTATTTAACCTCTACAAGTTAGGATCTTCCTACAGAGTCGTGACTACCTCCATGGATTTCTCGAAGAGTGAGGTGCAATCGACCACCGCAGCGTCCACTGCTGTGACTCCATCCTTTACAGCAGCTTCATGTTGTTCTCTAACCTCTGGCGGAGTTGAAGGCTGTGACTTCAACTCTAACTCTGTGATTTTCATATTTAGTTCAAACTAAACCTTGGCCACTTTTGTCTTGGTGTCATGCACGACTGCAGCTAGCTTCCTGATCTTGACCTCCAACGGCACTTCCTCCGGGATATGTAGTTCTAGAACTTTTTTGCATGCCTCGGCCACCACAGCTGTAAGCTGGTCGTTCCGCACCTGAACTTTCTTCTGGGCCTCCAGCGCTGCTTATTTATCCACCCGTTCAATAATACTTGCTGCAAGCATCTTGTCCAATTCCAGACAGACCTTTTCCTTGTATTTGGGATTAAAGCAACATGGCCTCTACTTAACAGGATTCACATCCGGTTTTAAAGTTATTTTCATCACTCCCAAATCGCTAATGATGCCTTTGAAGTCCAAAAATTTTGTGGGAAACAAATCCTAATATTCGTGGAGAAACTCAACGACCTTGTCCACCGTAGCATCATCCCAATAATCCCCTATCTTCACAAACTTTGGTTCCACCTTTGTGCTAATGTTTACATGTCGGGTTTTTAGCGGCGTGGTGATATCTGGATTCTCTATCTGCGGCCCCTTAACCTCGCGGTGGCCTTCTGTCTCTAGGATGTTAATGTTCCTTGTATCCTCCTCTTCTTCTTCAGCAGTCACATTATAGCACTCCAGCACATGGCACAGCTGGGTGCTCCAATTTGGTTAAATCAAGTCCAAAGTATCTTGTGGTATTCTAAAGATCGCTGCCTTGACCTCCTGCAATGCCTCGTCAACACATTCGAACCCATATTCAAAGCTGAATGTCATCAAGAATCCATGTCTCAAAACGTCCCATTCTTCAATGCCATGGCAGAGCTCTGTTTCCAGGTACCAATTCATTGGTATTACATTCAAAGTGTGACAAAATAAATGCACCCACTCCGATTGTGGCTCTGATCCATAAGTGTCTGTCCATTTTGCTAAGTGATCATGCAGATCGTTCCTCCCATCATATTTCTCTATTAGTCAAACTTTTGGGCGACCAAACTACAACCTCATCATTATTTTGTATTCACACCATCCATCAAAAATGTCTTTATTCATACCCCACCACCTTGCAGGCATAGCGCGCAGCGCCAAATCCAATTCTTGTAAGCGATGCTTCTCAGCCACTTCCCTTTCAAATGCATCAAAAATTTATCTACATCAATTAGACCACAATAATAAGGCAAACTCCTTACCTCTGATGATACACAGTGCAGCGATTTAGTCATCATGTTACAGCGCAGCGTAGATACTTCATGCAACCTATTATGCCAGTGCTCTAGCTCTTCATTTGAATCTGATGTATAGGAACTTTCGCAGTCCCATGCAATGCATCCATCAGCTGTCAGATTAACCCAATCTTGATCTCGTGCTATTATTTTATAGATCTGGTCTAGATCATCATCGCTTTCCTCATAATCACGGACCAGTTCAGTATAGTGCGGTCCTTCTGCAGGGTCCAAAGGTACTACCACGCGGAGCAATTTTTTTTCAAATGACATCGTCCGCTTCTTCAGATTGATTACCCCATTCATGTCGATAGCCCAATCAATCCCAAGGAGCGTGGGGTATGGATTTTTATCATCCACGATCTCTATCACTTCAAAATCAGCCAATGCACTCACGCCTTCAATATCTATTGTCACTCCCTGCAATCTTCCCATGGGGATAATCTTCTATTGATTTTCCATCCTCAATTGAATCGGAGACCACTGCAGCACAGGTCTCCCCATTCTCTCCCATGTCTATTTAGGAAAAACATTCGCATCTGACCCAAGATCCAAAATAACTTGGTCCATTTCATATTCTCCTATTTGCGCGGTGAGCCTCATCTCACGCCCAGTTCTTGCCTTATGCTTACCAATTTTTCTGACTATGCGAGGTCCTTCAGGAGAATTTTCTTTACCGACACATTTATTTATCAACTCCTATAATCCTTTCACGGCCTTGCTATCGCGTAGCAGCTTCATACAGGTCTCCAAGAATGTAGTAAGCATGGAGGGGTCCATTTCTTTAGACAACTTATCCTGACTTCCTAAGGTAGAGGCCTCAGTGAAGCTTTTCTTCGCTTCCATGAATGTTTCTCTTACGTGCTCCAAATCAAACCCACCCTCTTTTTCTCGAGACTTGCAGATCCATTCACTTTCTGCAGGTTATTTTCCTTTATCCTCGCCAGTCATCATTTCACTTCGCAGCACGATATTCACATTAGGATCTTCTTCGTGGAGTTCATCCCTCATCATGTGCAAGTTCTGGGTAGGTTGCTGAGGTTGTTCCCTCTTCTCCTGCATCTTAGCTATCAATACAGGGCAGTCTTATCGTCTAATCAAACTAACAGGCATGTTGGGCTCGTACACTCCTATGCGTAGTGTCCTGGAACTCCACAATTCTAATAAATGACTTGTCCCTGACTTCTACCAGGTCCTCCTCCTCCTCGGCCTTGTCTGCGCACCTGATATCCTCCGTGTGCTCACCCAGCACCTTGATCCAGAGGCCAAGTCTTTGTCTGCATTTGATACGCTCATAGCTATGGTAGTTACTCTCATCATGGCCCACTGATTTACAGAAGTTACAGAAGATTTTTTGTGGTGTCTGCACAAATTTCTGCAGCAAGTGACAATTGTTTGTTACATGTTTTCCAGCTACCTGACAGATAGCACACCATAGCGTGGGCCCTGTACTTGGCCCTGCTTGAGCTTCTAGCCTCAGAGGCATTGGCCCTCCTCCTACAACATAATTCACGAAGACAGGGCAATGATCTTTATCATGCCCCTGGATCTTACATTTCAGACACCAAACTTCTTCGTGCACCTCTGGTCGAGCTGCTCTATCCTTCTTCAGGCTTTGAAACTCTAGGAAAAGATTCTGCAACTCCGCGTGAATCTGTTGAACTCCCAAAGCAGCGTCTTGAATCAGTGTCTCATGCAATCTCATCGCAATTTCTAGGGCTTTTGCCTAGGTCCCAATATTTTGCTGCGATAAAGCAACCCTTAGATGGGGTAAGAGCAAAGCTACAAACCATTCACGGTGCTACCCATCTGTGAGATTCATGTTAGATTCATGGATTTGGCACTTCAGTCTCTGATCTAGCTCCCAGGGTGTTTCACCAGGCCTCATCATGATTTCCTTAAATCCAATGACTAATTTCGATTCATATTTGGGCCTACTGAATTCCTTATTTAGCATAGTCTAAGTGTCTGCTAATGAATCCATCGGGTTATCAGTGCAGTACTTAATGTACCATGTTAGCGCGCAATCCTATAGAGAAGTAACCAACTACATTTTCTTCATATGATCATCTGTAATATTTTAGTTTGTCCACATAGCCTTCGCAACAAACCAAAACTAGTCGAGGTCCTCATTTCCCAAGCCCTTGAAAATGGGAAGCTTCATTGTATTCGACATATTGAATGGTGGTGGTGGGGTGGGTGAAGGTGTATGTTGTGGAGGTGAAGGTGGAGGTGGTGTACGACGAGATGGATGAGGTATTCGTAGAAACCCTTGCCTTATTAACTCAACAGTGCTCTGCGGTGATGCCTGTGCTACTCCTTCGTCATCACTCAGAGGAGGTTCAATCAACGAGTTATATTTAGGGCCTATCCTCCCTCTATCCTTGAATAACTTTCCACTTGGCATAGCTCCAAACATCAAGGTAATGGCACAACCCGCTTTTCACACAAGAGCATCTTAATATAAGTATTCAAAGATCTTAAATACTTACCTCGCAGTCCCTTGAAGAAGCATCACTATGCTTCATTGTAGCTAACTGAGGTATTGACCACAAATTCTGTCACAAATCCTCCTATGACGCGATCAAGCCAGTGATTGACAACGCGTGTGATCTTATCTTCAGAGGCTTCCAATCTCCACACTAGCTCTGAGGTCCACACTATTGGACCATCAAGCCTCCACCTTCCTTGGCCATCTGCCAATTTAGCGATCCACTCGTATAGTTCGATCGGGAAGGAACAGAAGAAAATCTTGTGTATCTCTATGTACAAATATCTATCCAACCACTGTTCTTTTGTCAAGCGTGGATTTCTGTTTTCTTGCATCGCGAATTCATGGATCTTTCTATCCAACCACTCCTCAATTTCCTTCTTAGTTGGATTCCAGTGATGCGACATCACACATCTCCTTATGCAGATCTCAATCCCAACAACGGAACCATTTGTTGGCTTAGTGGGTCCTGACCCAGGTTCAGAGTTAGTTTTTCCAAACAAATCCCTACACTACTGGCCCTTTTGGCATCAATCCGTGGAGCACAGACTGAAGTCTCACCCAAAGCAGTATGGGGGGATACACCCAGAGATTAGTGTGATGTCGTTTTATGCCCTAAACCTGCCTTCGCACAGATCGATAAGCCCTTAGATCTTATCGATATAACTACCCTTAATCAGCTTTTATACCTCCACGAACATTCATAATTGTCTTTCGTGGACCCTAAATAGGTGAATCAATCACTTACGCGCCTCTGTGATTACTCCTAATCCCGTGTTACCCAGATCGGCCTAAGCATTGAGAACTTTAATATGAAATAAGATAGGCTTCGCGTAAACAGTTAATATTAAGTGTGTTCATATAACAACATCAATTATATAAAGTCGCGCATCAATACAGTATTACTTCATAAACCCATCATTCATGACAGCGTAAAAGTGCATTCATTCATAACAAAAGTAAATGGACAAAACACAGGAATTTTTGGCACGGGGGCTTCACTTGGGGAGCAATACCATACCACGCGGGTTCATATTTGGGGATATTTATTGAGGAAAAAATGAAAATAATATATGGGGGGAGAGGGTTCTTATCTTAGCAGGTATAAAAAATGGAGTCCAAAGTTAATGAAAAAATATAAAGGGGTATAAAAAATGTTAACAAAAAAATGGATACCTACAATATCTAGTGAAAGTAGGGGTTTTTAAATTGGGAATGTGTATTGGGTTTATATTGGTAGGGGGTTAAATAATGTGATTTTTAGAGGTATTTTCCAATATGTAGTCAAATTAAGGGTATTGTTTAATATGTCATGAACGCACATGATATGTCAGAGGTTCATTGAGTGAATCCCCTATGATTTCTGGAACAATCTCTTTATTAACACTTTAGTTATGCTTACAGACTCAATATTTCCTTGCGCACTTAGCTGCAGGGCTCTGCGCACTCAGTTACGGACTCCACTCTAGGCCTCTGTGCACATAGCTACAGAGCCTCTCTTCTACTCTAAGACCTTTTTGCTCTTTCCTCTACTGACCCATTACATTCATGTTTATCATTGATACTTCTTTTGCCTTAGACATCCTATGACACACCTTTTTATACAATCCCATGGTCCGCGGACCATGAGTATATCTTCAAAAGCTGACTCAACTTACATAAAAGAAGGGTAAAACCCTTTATGACACTTTACTATATACATGCTCTGCGACCACAACTTGCGGAGACTTTACATTCTATACAACAAAACTTGGGCTTTTTTCCCCAAAACTGACCCTAGGGGACCATGTCCCAACACTTGTGTATGGAACACGAGACATGTCCTCTTCCTCTTCTTATGTCTTAGCACATTGTTCAACAGGTAAATTTACACCTATAGGAATAGGACCTTCACCGGTTTACTATCCTGCATATTAAACCTCTGCAATATTGTCTCGACATACTTCCTCTAGTTTAACCAGAGCTTCCTTTCTGCCGGATATCATTTAATTTCAAATGCCCAAAAAATAGTTTGCAGCACCAAGATATTTCATGTCGAATTTGGAGGACAATTGGGTCTTCAGGTCCTGGATAATTTCTTTGTTATTTCCAATCAACAACATATTATCCACATACAAGACCAAATAAATAACACGGTAACCAATTAATTTAAAATACAGACAATGATCTGCTTTGATTCTGGTGAATCCAAGTTCCTGTATATATGTATCAAATTTCTGATATCACATCCTTGGTGACTATTTTAACCCATACAAAGACTTTTTTAACCTGCATACCAGTTCTTTCTTACCCTTTACCGCAAAGTATTCAAGTTGCTTCATGTAGATCTCTTCTTCTAGATCCCCGTGAAGAAATGTTGTCTTCACGTCCATGTGTTCTACCTCAAAATAAAAAGTAGCAGAAATAAATAAAAGTAATATAATAGAAGCTACCTTGGCAACAAGAGAAAAAATATCACCAAAATCAATTCCTGGCACCTGGGAATAACCTTTTTCTACCAACTGAGCTTTGTATTTCTCTTACTTGCCTTCTGCATTCATCTTCTTCTTAAACACCCATTTGCTACCAATGGGTTTCCTTCCAGCCGAAAACTCCACCAGATCCGAAGCCTAATTTTTGTGCAAAGATGCTATTTCATCAACCATGCCTCTTTCCAGAGTTTTCCATCCTCTGAATCTACTACTTCCCTGACAGTTATGGGATCATCATCAGTAATAGATAATAATAAAAAATGAATAGAAAGTAGTTGGACTATATCTTTCTGGTTGCCTTCTTTCTCAAACTAGTCTTCTCATAGCTGGAGTTTTTGGCTCTTCATCTTTTGATTCCTCTTCTATTGTAGAGTCTAATTCCTCCTCCTTTAGGTTAAACTCTATCTTCTCAGATTCCTTTGGTAGGACTTAATGTTTAATAACATCTTTCACATCTCTAAACACCACATCGCAGTTGTACACAACCTTCCTTGTTTATGGGTTAAAAATCTTATAACCTTTTAAACCATCCTTATACCCAATAAAGATGCACCTTTTATATTTACTATCGAGCTTGGTTTTTCACCTTTGGAACATGTACATATGCATCACATCCAAATACCCTCAGATGTGAAAGAGAGGGTTTATGACCAGTCCATACATCTTGTGGAGTTTTATCCTCCAACGTTGATGAAGGTGATATGTTGACCAGGTAACATGCAATATCCACTGCCTCTACCCAAAATTCTTGTCCTAACCTGACACCACTGAGCATTCTTCTTGCCTTTTCCATCAACGTCCTGTTCATTCTCTCTGCAACTCCATTTTTCCCAGGTGTGTATGGAGTAGTCTTCTATTGTGCTATACCACACTTCTTATAGAACTCTTCAAATTCCTTCTTGCAAAACTCTCCACCATTATCTGTCCTCAGCACCTTTATCTTCTTCTCTGTCTAGTTTTCCACCATAGCATTAAATTCTTTAAACCTCTTAAAGACTTCAGATTTATTCCTGAGGAAATATATCCATGTATTCATTGAGAAGTCATCTACAAATGATACATAGTACACAGACTTACCCAGTGATGGAACCGACACAGGTCCAAGCATATCACTGTGCACAAGCTCTAATATTTGTTTCACCCTCTTAGCACCAGAGGGGAAACTCACCTGATTCTTCTTCCCATACAATTTTCACAGAAATCAAAATCTAGAGATAAATTAGACATACCTTCTACCATACCATTACCATGAAGTATTTGAAGACCCTTCTCTCCAATATGTCCAAGCCTTTGATGCCATAACATGGTCTTTTCTCCAAATACCACTAGATTTTTTGCTCCACTTTCAGGAACCATAGAACTGTAGCACATATCAATAAAAGTGCTACCCTGAAGCTTGTATAGAGTTCCAATCCAAACTCCCTGCATCAATACCAATTCTCCCATAACCATCTTGTAGGTTTCTTTCTCGAACACTATTTTTACACCTACATCATCTAGCTTGCTTAAAGAAATCAGATTTTTGGCCATTGCAGGAATATGCAGAACACCCGGAAGTGTTCTAATTCTTCCACTTTGCAACTTCAACTTGACTTTTCCGTGACCGATAATTCTAGCCTTCCTGTCATGTCCTAAGAAGACATCACCACCATCATATTTATCATACTTGCAAAACCACTCCCTGTGAGGAGTGAAGTGAAAGGATACACCTGAGTCAATCAAGCATGCCTCATGATCTGCATGTGTACTTGAAGAAGAATCCAAGTACACATCCCCAACTTCATCTGAGGTGGTTTTTCCCTCTACCGAAGGAGCATCATCAAATCCCTTTCCTTTCTAAGGAGCTTTAGATCTATGGTACTTTTTGAAGTTCCCTTCCTTTCCGCATTTCTAGCACACCTTTACAGGTTTTCCTGGAGATTTAGATCTCCCTCTATATTTAGATCTCCCACTTGAGGATTTATTTTTGTTTATGTTATGGGACCGTCCTCATATAGACAAGGCATCACCATTCTGGCCCTCCATATTTTTCTGTCTCATCTCCTCCGACAACAAGGATGAGACTATTTCATCAAACTGTAAGGCAGTCACATTGCTACCTATTGCAACAACCAGACTATCCCACAAATCTAGTAGAGAACACAACAAACTGATGCACTTATCTTCATCTGAAATTTTTATATCAATAGATAACAACTGGCTTACCACAATATTAAAGGCATTCAGATGCTTTGTCACCGAGTCTCCATCCTTCATCCTCAGGTTATACAGATTTTTCCATAGGAACAGTTTATTCACCAGAGACTTAGATTGGTACAAAGTCCCTAACTTGTCTCACAAAGCCTTTGCCGAAACTTCCCTTGATATATTTAATAATACTAAATCTAATATACACAACCATATTTTGTTGTTTTCCTTCCGATCCAACTTCACCCAGTCTTCAGCTAACATTGTCGTTGGTTTAGTACTTGGATCTACCATGATCCACTGATCGTTATCCACCAGCAGATCCTCCATCTTGATTTTCCACAACTCAAAACTCTGACTATTAAATTTCTCGATCTCTATCTTTCCACTGCTCGCCATCTTCTTTCACCACAAGAATCGATCCCGCAGATCTCCCACTAAATAGGGTGTACCACAGGCTCTATCAAAACTACTCAACAGCGAATGCGTCCCCTTGAAGCCAAAACAGCTCTGATACCAAATGTAGGTTTTAACCCCGTACAGAAATTACCTGCATACGAATTCTAAAAACATAAAATAAAATATGGTGAGAGCATAAAACATAAAATAGATATACATTGGTATTTTCCCCTGGATCCCAAAACAGGGACTACTAGATTGATTTTTCATTATATTCCTTTCAATGTTACAATACACATATATACATGTCGAAGCATCTATAAACCTCAATCCATTAACCCTATATTAGAACATAACCGTAATTCCCTTGACCGGATCTACAAAATACCATGTGCAGAAAACCATCATGCCAAAAGCATGTGTGAAAACCATGCACAAAACCATAGGTAGGTATGCCCACCTAATATAGGGTACAAAAAAAATCGCTGGGGCACTACCCCATACCCCATAGAGGGGGGCTACCACCCCCCGACATGGGAGGCTATGACCCCCTTCTCCGTCTAGCTCAACAAACAGTGGGGGTTTTTGCCCCCCCTACACATGGGGCTAGTCATGGAAAGAATATAACACACACCCAACACTTAGGCTTAGGAAAGGCTCGGGAGTATTATGAAGAACCTTGGCTTCTCCACAGTGTACAGCAACTATAGTTCTTTGGAGCAGCAAGTGTTATTAACTATAATGTTCCAATATTGGGGCTAGTGTTCATCAATGGTGTATGTATGGATGGAACTTTCACTTATTATAATAATATCAATGTCAGCACGCTTTCATGCATATGTTGTTAATATAGTAGGACTATTCTTGTAGTATTGGTAATGTATGTTATTTAACATACGCATATTCTTATGAACTATTTTGTATGCATTTGTACGAATCTCTTTGAATGCGTGTTGTTGGATTAACTCATCACTTTAACTTGTGGAATATTCTGCATTTTAGCTTGTGATGTCTTTTTGCTCATGTGTTCCTTTCAAGTTGCATACTATCACATGCTTCTAAGGGGTGCACTTCCTTTTCCCCTTTATGTGTTAGAACCTTCATGCATTGCACTTGAATCTCCGTAGGGTCACACACTTTCTCTCACCCAAAGTTATCATACCTTCCTCTGTGCGCTACCGTGGTCAATGCATTACACTACTACCCACTGTTGGGACTCCTACTCCAAATGGTGTGAAGTCTAGTTGGGACTTCATATCGGGGAGATCACATGAATGTTGGCGGGTATAGCACCATCAACATTTCTGGAACTAGAAGGAGGGTCAGATGACAAGCTGAGTCCTTGAAGTCTGTTTTGAATTTCTGCACATATTTCATGACTTCTTTCCAAATCGAAACCTCGGCATGTTTTTCTAACTCTAAACATTTTAAAGTATTGGCAAGCATTTTAGATTGCTTATCCAAATTAAGTTTAATGGCGAGGGTGGAATATACTTGCTCACGCACACAGTTGCTTTTTTTGGTTTCTGTGACAGGCATGATGTCTCGTCTGACACTATTGCCTGTGGTTTGTTCTCTTTCACGTTCAAAGGGCGCCCAAAGCAATAGTGTCACACAATGCCCGCAACCTCTATACACTCTTTTGAGCAGTTTTTTAGAGAATCATGTGTGCTTTCATTATTTATGACCATAAAGCCCTTAATAGAAAAAAAATTAAAATTGTGGAAATCACCTCACAAATATCTTCAATATTTTCACAATAATTTTCTTCACTACTGTTTTGAATTTCCTGAAGATGAAGTTGACTGGGAATTCTTGGATGAAAGATTTCAATATCTTGTTCACATTTATGAGAATCCACATGAGTTAAAATCTTTCAAACCTCTCCCAACATGCCTCGATGTTAGAGATTATAAATCTGAGATGGACAAGGTTGTTGTCCCAAGTGACCCTTCGTCTCCTCTCCATCATATAGCTCTAGCTCCACAGGTCGAGATGGGAGAAGTTAAGAATCCGCCTGTTGATCTATCTCCATCTCTTCCTACCCCACCTGCTGACAGGATTTCTGCACAGATTTGAACTGTAACTCTGATGGTTGCCATGAAGTGTTATTCCCTCATCCTCTGTCCTTCATTCCCTTTAATCCTATGGATTTTGGTTTGTTGTGTTCATTTGTCTTGGATCTCACATGTGATGTTCACAAGGATCAATTTCTGGATGGAGTTGGTGTTGAACAACCAACCTGAGATATCATTTTTTATATGTGTGGGAATCTAAACGAGAATTTGCAGTGAATGATGATCTCCTTTTGTCTACACCTTGTCTACTTTATCCTGACATCTTCCATGATTTTGTCAGTTCTGTTCTATCTTGTGAAAATTCATTTCCAGATTTTTTATTTCCGATCATTCATAGAAAACGTGGAATGCTATTTTTTCATTTCAATGTGGAGATGACAAATCTATCTTCCATGATCCTCCTAATCTCTCATCTTACCTTTCCGGAAACATAGAGGGTGAAATTTCTCATTTTCCATCATCCCCTCTTTATGATTCGTCAGATCATGAGGATGCCTCTATCCATCATCTTGAACTTTTTGATCATGGTTGTCATGATCTTTTCATTCATTCATCCGATCACGATTTTTGTTTGTTTGTTGTTGATATTTCTAATCCACTAGTCTTTGATGATCCATCTTCTGATGAGAAACTCCTCAAGTTGTCGAGGCACTTCAGCTTGAGCTTATGGTTATGTCAAGTTCTCGTAGCCTTGAGGTCAGGTCCACTTCGAATCATAAATCTATTGAATCTTTCCAGGCTCCTTATCACTCTATTGTTCATGTTGAAAATCAATCTATCCTACTATTTTTGCATCCTCCACTGGAATCACATGATCCTATTTCTCAAGCATTGGAGGAGTTGTACATTAGAAAGCACTATTTCAAAACGGAAGTTTTCTCCTTTCTTTATGCTTGCTCATTTTTCAAGTTCAAAGGTGTGTACATGTTTGTCCTCCACTCCCAACGTGTTGGCATACCATGGTACATCGACAGAGTCCCTCTCATGTGCTTTCCGTTTTTACTTCTCTGTAGATGCATTCAAGCTTCAAAAGTATTGGTTTGCATTGTTCTATCTTTCTTATCTATTGGTTTACTTGTATATCTTTCTTTTCTTACATGCTGTCACCTTCATGGGCCAACCAATGCACTGATTAATGCATTGAAATATCACTTTACATGAGTTGGCCTATGTTCTAATTAGATTAGGAGTAGGAGTAGTTTTTATTTTCTTGTTTGTTTCTTTATTTGCTTATTTTTATTACTTTATCCCACTTCTTTCCTTTGTTTGTTTTCTTTTGCACCCGTAGGTTAGTTTTGCATGAAACTGTGTTTGGATTCTTAGACAAGCAGGGTGAAGTTCTAGAGGAACTTGTAAAACTATTAACTCCTAGTTATCTATTTATTCCCTCTCTTTGTGTGAGTCTTGAATTTCTTCTAGTCAATGATACCCTAATGGAAAATATATTCCTTTTAGAACGACTGATGGTGAAATCATGATGCTTGCACTTTTAACTAGTACTGCCTAATCTAATCAGTTTTCTACCTTCGGTTAACCCTTTTCAACTCTTTCAAGTAGAGTAAGGAGAGTGGGGAAACCTTAACAAGTATGTCAGAGGTATATATAAATATCCTTCTTAGAAGAGACAACCTATTCTGCTCTCAATAAGTCGGGATCCCTCTTCCGCCTCATGAAATAAATAAGTGTCTATGGACAGTTCTTTGAAAATGAAAAAAAATAAAATAAAGGAAGAAAGAAGAGAAAGACTTCCTGCGCAAAGAGGTGAAGCAAGTAACTCCGTCGGGGTACTATCCATGCTCATTAGCAGTGGAGCAATGCTTGTATTCCTAAAGTGACTCCGTCGGGGTACTATCCAGGCCTATTGGAAGCGAAGAAACACCAAAGATGAAACTAAAACTATGATAGTTTATTTTACTTGTGCATCTATATACCCCTTATCCCCAATCGAAACAACTTAGTTTGACTTGGATTGGTATGTGTTATGCCGATAAAGAGAATGGTAGGGGCTACATCTTTAACTCGATCTAAGTGAACAAGCTATGATAATTGAAGAATTGAGCAATACTTCCAAAAGAGTTAAACTCGCTTTGCATGATACAATGTCCATATAGAGAGCTCGAGTTCTACTAGTGTGTCGCCAATGTTGTAGCAGCTACAACCACCCTCCAAAACAAATTCTATGCTTCGATTTTGGAGACTTCCTTCTAAACCACAACAGCTCATCTTGCACTGATCTAGGTATGAGTGCTTTGAATGAGACTTATCCTTTTCATTTTGGCTTGTGTTTTCTCACTTACTTGATTTGTTGACCCACAAGTCGATCTCCTGACTTAGTCCCACAATAATTCTAGGCTTGCCTCAGAAAATTGTGCAATTCTTGAGGGAAAATATCCTTATTGTTGAGAATTGCACAGTCTTGACTACCAGTGAGCCTTGAGCTCTGGAATTGCGTAGTCATGGAGGGGCAGCACATGCACTGAACCCAGAAACTGCGTAGACCTCACTGTGCTCAGAAACTGCATAGTACATGAGCCAGAGAGTTTTCCAGTCCTTCCTAGAACTGTGCAATATTTCCAGGAAATGCATGGAAATTTTCCTAAAAATAATAATAATAATAATAAATAATTAAAAAAAAAAAATCCTTAAAAAATAGGGATCTATTTTTAGTAACACGAAGCAGGCACTTGCATTATTTTTAGAAACTACCGCCAAGTGTCGCTTTTTCCTTGATTTTAGGCATGCACATCATAAACCCTAACTTGGCCAAATCTATTTAATTGATGCTTCTAGAACTCATTTTCATACTTGATCTTGGAGCTCTAGAATTCTTGAGGAGATCAAGGAGCCTTCGATGCAATTGTCATCGCTTTTCCAGGTGAGTTTTGTTTTTCTCGTCTTTTGTAGCTTTTTTGTCCTTTTTTGTTTTTTAGCTTGTGTGAGTGTTGTTTCAATTGTTTCTTTGCATGGTTGCTGGCATTTTAACTTTTTTTAGATTGTAGAAGTGTTGCTTCAAGTTATATATTGTCTTCCCCAAGTGTCACATGAACTTTCTTGTTTTTGCACCAACAGTCGTCGTTGCGGAAACTCTCCTCACATGCTTCGTTTTCCTTCAGTTTAATCAATTGTTGCACTTGTCTTACATGCATGCATCAACACTTAGTTAGATCTACACTCAATATCACACCATCTTTCAAACCTGCTTGTTTTTCACACTCCCCTTGGGCAGATCTAGATCCCCTTTCCCTGATCAATTACTCAATATTTAGCTCAAAAATCAAAGTCCTCATAATGGCTCGAAACCTGAATGACCGTGTCCGTCTCGAAAAAATTATCTTAATGCAACTCGTTTCACTGAAAACCGAGTTCGTGTGAGGAAGTTATTGTGTTCTATTCGCTTTGTTAAACAAATGAAATTTGCAAAAAAAAAACATAGTCACTGCACAATCAAAAGTTTGTATTGTTGACGTGGCAGGTGACTGTGTAGGGTCAATTTGGTCAACATTCAATCACAGTTTGACAAGTGGCATATTCTCATTGGGTTTCAGATAGGTGTGTTGGCATAGTTTGATTGGTTAACATTTGGGCCAATGAGAGAATGCCACATGGCAAGCCCGGAGGCCACCATGTGGCACCTCCCAACAGCCTAGGAAAACTCAACAGTGGAGAAAAATTTTATTGGAGGTGTCAGGGTTCGACCCCGCGACCTCCCTCCGCAGACCAAAGCCTTCTACCAACTCTGCTACTAGTTGTTGCTTACCCCTATAGCGGACCATACATATTTAAACTGTAATGGTTATTGGTATGGTGGTTAGGGGAGGGCCAACCCATAGACCAGCCCTCCCAATTTGAATGCAACAATAGTCACCGCAAGCAGTTATGAAAATGGCTATGTCAAATGGCTCCACAAACCTTCACCACAATGATTAGGCCACATGTGAACACGTGTAAAGGTATGCAGTTATGATTATGTTAACCATCAGGATCCAAAACTATAATGGCCATCATGTGAATGGATCCGACGACTATGGTGGAAGTCAGCTAACCTAGCATCCAACGCTACGAAACCGTGATGTTTAACAAACTATGACATGTGTCACCTCCGATGAAACCGCCAACAGTTTCGGAAACAGTTAGGTTTGTCTGCGTAATTAAGCGCTAATCCCGGTTTAGAATTCAACTAATCTGCAGTTAAATCTGAGATTAAACGAGTAGAGTTTTGGCGGTTCCAACATTTTTGGCACCAACTCCTAATTTAGCAGCCCTAACTGGAGTCATTCTAGTTTTGGAGGAGCTTTTC
Source organism: Pinus tabuliformis (assembly GCA_031772625.1). Taxonomy (NCBI): domain Eukaryota; kingdom Viridiplantae; phylum Streptophyta; class Pinopsida; order Pinales; family Pinaceae; genus Pinus; species Pinus tabuliformis. Next base: position 1,142,487,489 of record CM062811.1, on the reverse strand, counting down.
AAGGAAAAAACTATCTGAGTCATAACTGGAGCAATTTTCGACCAAATTGAGCTCAGGAAAAGGTGTTCCTAGCTAATTTGGACATTTTGAACACATTGGTATAGGTATCAGGATCAGTAGAACTTTGTAAACAACATTTTTTTTTCCATATTGAGATAATACAAAGGCCCAAGCCATGGAAGTTGGACCAAGGAGATGTAGCCCAGGAGGGGTGAACTCCTTCATCAAAACATTGTGTTAAAGTGTCTATTTGATGGTTGGTTGTACTTTGAATGTATGTTGTTCAATACTTGCCTTTTAAGCTATTTTTCTCATGAATGTCTCACTAAACTTGATGAAATTTACCTGTTTCATTCACTAAACAACCTTATGCACAGGAAGCAATGAACAAGCACATGTTTATAAATCTGTAATTGAAATTAGCACAGCAAAACTAACATTCAATAACATATCAATTTGGTATCAGAGCAAGGTTGATTTGCTAGACTACTTGAGTTTTGTACAATTAGGATTTTAATGGTTGCAAAATTGTGATGCTTACAAGGTTAAAGTTGCAGAGAGGAGAAAGGAAACGGTTTGTTGCAACTCCTAACATTATGCCCAGAAGAAGGAGAGCCACAAGGCCACAATCTACACCACCCAAAGTTCCAATTCTAGTTGCACTTGAAACTCCTCAAGCTTTGCCTTCAATTGAGATTGAAGAGGTACAAGCAGTACCTGCTTTTGAGCCTAAATCCACAACCATTATGTCTAGAGAAAGAGAGCCTGAAGGTCCTTCTTCAGAAGAGGAAGAATTCAAGAAATCTTTTTTCACTTTAACTGAGATGGTTAAAGTCCTCTATGAAGAGAGGAACACTAGAATGGTTGGAGAGAGTTCTAAACCTCCACATGGAGAAGGAAGCTCAAGAGACAAAAAATATGATAAGAAGGATTCCAAGGGTAATGATGGAAAGCCACCTCCATCTCCACCATCCTCATCATCTTCATCATCTCACATAGCATCATCTTCCACTACCACCACCGAAATTTTCCATACTCATTCAAAAACCCCAAAAGGAAAAACTCCCTTACTCAAATTGGACATAAATTTGAACTTCCCATGTACAAAGGAGAGGTGAATGTAGAAAAAGTTAGACAATTGGATTCGACAATTGGAGGTATACTTCAGAATTCAGAATGTTCAAGAAGACGACATAAAGATCCAGTTGGCTTCATTGAGGCTAGAAAGAGAAGCAATAGTCTTGTGGGAAGAAAAGACTCAAGAGGAAATGTGAATTCATGGTAAGATATTCATTTATTGGTTTGAATTTGTTTCTGCAATTAAAATAAATTTTTACCCTTTAGCCTATATGCAAAAAGCCACCATGATTTGGCAAAATTTTAGGCATCTCAAAGGCCAAACGGTCCAAGACTATACACAGGAGTTTAGAAAGAGGGATTTGTTGTTAGGAGTAAACTTGAATTCCCAAGATACATCGTTGAAATATATTGGGGGTTTACATTCCTATTTGAAACATACTATCCTTATGTTCAACCCAAGCAAATTGGATGAGGTTTGTGTGTAAGCCACGCACCTTGAAGCAAGGGGAAATAACATTCAAGAAGAGGGTAGTAAGAAGTATCCTTTCAAGGGTAAGGAGAAAGAGAGGGGGGGGGAATGGAAGGGAAAGAAGAATGAAAGTGTGAAGAAAGAAAGGGAGAAAACCATATGCCAGCATTGTTCCAAAGCTGGGGATGATGAAGCCCATTGTTTGAAATTACATCCCGAACTAAGGCCCAAGAAACAAAAAAATAAGGGAAAACAAAAGACGACCGCTGCCACACAACATGACCTTGGTTCAGATTCTAGTGATGAGACCAATATTTTAGCGATGGCCACAAAAGGGAAAGAAATTGTTGCAAGTACTAGTTCCTCACATAGTCAAAACAACACTCCAAATGAAGAATCAAGAATAGAGTTGTTTCATGTAAGGGTAATTTCAAATCATACAAATATTGATGCATTATTCGATAGTGGTTCACAATCAAACTTAATTTCAGAAGACTTGGTTAAAAAGCTCAACCTTGAAAATGTACCTCATCATAAGCCATATCCATTGGGTTGGATAGTTAACAATGCAAACTTACAAGTTACAAGGAAGTGTTTGTTCAAGTTCGCCATTACTGAAAAGTTCATTGATGAAGTTGAGTTAGATGTAGTTCCACTTGACATCTTAGGAATCATTTTGGGTAGTCCTTATTTGTATGATAGGAAAGCAATATTTTATCACCATGAAAACAAATACATATTTCTCAAGAATGGGGTGGAGTACATTGTGAGAGCCCATCGCAAAAAGTTGAACATTTCTTTGGTTAATGCAGGGCAGATGAAGAGACTAGTAAATGCAAGTAAAAAATTTGTGCTTCTCATGATCAAGAAAAAGAATGATATTGATTATGAATCTTTTGAAGGTTGTGATGACAAATTGAAATCTGATTTGTTTGATGTGGTAAGCAAGCATGGCGAGATGTTTCAGGAACCAAAGGGGTTACCTCCCAAGAGGGGAATTCAACATGAGATACAGCTGCAGCAGGATGTTCCACTTCCAAACATTGGCATGTATCGCATGTCAATTATGGAGAGCATGGAAATCAAGAAGAAAATTCAAGAATTGTTGAACAAAGGTATCATACGCCCATCCACTTCACCATGTGGTTCACCCATTGTTTTGGTGCCAAAGAAAGATGGAACTTGGCGCATGTGTGTGGATTTCCGTGCACTAAAAAAAAATCACAGTAAAGAATCGTTATCCACTCCCAAGACTTGATGATTTCCTTGATCAGTTGAGGTATGCAAAGCATTTCACTAAGTTAGATTTACGAAGTGGTTATCATCAAGTTATAATAACTGAAGAGGACATTTGGAAAACCACATTTAAAACTAAACAAGGATTGTTTGAGTGGCTTGTTATGCCTTTCAGTCTTACAAATGCTCTAGCTACTTTCATGAGAGTTATGAATGATGTATTGAGACCATTTCTAGATGACTTTGTCATTGTGTACTTAGATGATATACTCATATTTAGCAAATCTAAATATGAACATGTCATGCATGTAAACAAAGTACTTGATGTCTTGAGAAAAGAACAGTTGTTTTTAAAGATGTCAAAGTGTGAATTTGGAAAGACTTCTTTAGTGTATTTGGAACACATTTTTGGAGGAGGTGAGTTGAAGATAGACCCCTCTAAAGTTGAGGTCATTCTGAATTAACCCAAGCCCAATACAGTTACAGAGGTAAGAAGCTTTTTAGGGGCAACACAATATTGGAGAAAGTTTATTGCTAATTTTTCTTCCATTGCAGCTCCATTACATGCATTGAAAAGTGTCAAGAAAGTCTTCCATTGGGGAGATGTACAGCAGAAAGCATTTGATGCTTTGAAGCAAAATATCAGTTCAGCACTGGTATTGGCACTTCTGGATCTTAGACGGCCATTCGAGATTCAAACGGATGCTAGTGATTACGCCATGGGAGTAGTTCTTATGCAGCATGGTAATCCCATTCCATTTCATTATGAAATTTTTAATGGAGATATAACTAACTATCCCACTTTTGACAAAGAAATTTACACATTGGTACAAAGTGTTAATAAATGGAAACACTACTTGATGGGAAAAGAGACCATTATCCATACTAACCATCAACCATTGCAGTATTTACAGTCACAGTCAAAGTTGCAGCAGTCACGACATTTCAGATGGATGGGTTTTCTACAATAGTTTCATTTGGTTATCAGGTACAAAAAGGGAATCTACAATAAGGTAGTTGATATGCTTTCAAGGCCTATTGTGAATTCTTCTGTTATACTCAAGCATAATTCTATTTTGCATGAAAGTTACATTCAACAATATGCAAATGATAGTGACTTTGAATATGTGTATGCAAGCTTGAGTCAAGCAAACCAAATTGAAGAGTTGGATTATCATGTGCATAACAGTTTGTTGTATCATTTGGGAAAGTTGTGTATTCCACAGGGAGAAAGAAATAGTATCATAAGGGAGGCACACATTTCATTGATTGCTGGACACTTTGGTGTAGGCAAGACAGTAGCAAATATCCAAAGGTATTGTTATTGGCCACGCATGTTTGATAATGTTTCTCATTTCATAAGAGGATTTTCTTTGTGTGCAACAAGTAACCCTAGCAATAGGAAACTTGGATTGTACACCCCACTTCTGGTACCTTCATGTCCATGGAATAGTATCTCAATGGATTTTGTAGGAGGTCTTCCATTGTCAAGGAAAGGTCATGATTACTTGTATGTAGTTGTAGACAGGTTCAGAAAAATGTGCATATTAACACCATGTAAAAAGAAAATTACAGCTAAACAAACAACTCTTCTTTTCTTCCAAAACATTCGGATTCATTTTGGTCTTCCTACTTCTATTGTAAGTGATTGAGATTCTTGTTTTGTTGGGAATTTTTGGTCAAATTTGTGGGACATGATGGACACAAAGTTGAAGAAGAGTACAACCTTTCATCCACAAACAGATGGATAAACTGAGGTGGTCAAAAAAATATTCATTCATCTTCTTAGAGGATATTGCAGCAAACATCCCAAGGTGTGGGATGAACAGTTGAATTGCATACAGCATGCATATAACAGGGCAAAGCATTCTTCCACAAACACATCGCCATTTGAGGCATGTTATGGGTACTTGCCAAGATCGCCATTGGACTTCATCTTTGAGAAAGATGTTGCCATCAATGGTCACAGTGACATCGATAAGGCAAGGAAGTTCATAGAGAAAATTCAATTGATACATCATACAGTGCAGGAACAGCTTGAGAAAAGTCAAAGTAGCTACAAAGCAAGGCATGACAAACACTGGTTGATCACAAATTTCAAGTTGGTGGCGAAGTTTGGTTATATATTAGCAAGGATAGACTTCAAGGGGAAGGTAAAAATCTTAAGCCAATCTGTTATGGAAGATTGGTAACAATGCATTTAAGCTTGATTTGCTTCCTCATATGAAAATATACTCTGTTGTTAATGTTGAGAATTTGAGATTGTTTGAGCCTCCTTTGATTGATGATCAAGGAGAGTATGTTTAGCTGCCATCAATAGATCATTTCTCACCAGAATATCTTGATGAACTTCAGCAGGATCTCATACTTGACAGAAGAACCAGGACTTCAAAAAGAGGGGATGTTGAATACCTTAGAGTGGGACTCAAGGGACAAAAGTCTTCTAAAGCCAAATGGTTGTAGATTTAGAAGGTGAGGGAGATGTACCCTCACCTGCTGAACAATTGATAGTATCTTTTGGGGTCCAAAAGGCTTCTAGTGGGGAGGAATGATCAGGCACTCAGTATTTAGCTCAAAAATCAAAGTTCTCAGAATGGCTCGAAACCTAAACGACCGCGTCCATCTCAAAAAAAAAATCCTAACACAACTCATTTCACTGAAAATAGAGTTCGTATGAGGAAGTTATTTAGTTTTGTTCGCTTTGATAAACAGGCGAAATTTGCAAAAAAAAATACACAATCAATGCACAGTCAACAGTCTGTACTGCTGATGTGGCAGGTGAATGTGTAGGGTCAATTTTTTCAATACTCAATCACAGTTTGACAAGTGGGATATTCTCATTAGGTTTCAGATAGGTGTGTTGGCATAGTTTGATTGGTTAACATTTGGGGAAATGAGAGAATGCCACGTGACAAGCCCGGAGGGCGCCACATGGCACCTCCAACACCCTAGGTAGACTCAACAGTGGAGAAAACTTTTATTGGAGGCACCGAGGTTCGACCTCGTGACCTCCCTCTGCAAACCAAAGCCTTCTACCAACTCTGCTACTAGTTGTTTCTTACCCCTATAGCGGACCATACATATTTAAACTGTAACGGTTATTGGTATGGCAGTTAGGGGAGGGACAGCCCGCAAGCCAGCACTCCCCATGTGAACGCAACGATAGTCACCACAAGCAGTTCTAAAAACGGCTATGTGAAAGGGCTCCACAAACCTTCACCGCAACGGTTAGGCCACATGTGAATGCTTGTAAAGGTATGCGGTTATGGTTATGTTAACCGTCGGGATCCAAAACTGTAATGGTCATCATGTGAACGAATCTGATGGCCATGGTTGAGGTTAGCTAACCTGGCAGCCAGCACTATGAAACCGTGATGTTTAACAAACCGTGACATGTGTCACCTCCGATGAAACTGCCAACGGTTTCGGAAACGGTCAGGTTTATCCGTGTAATTAAGTGCTAATCCTGGTTTAGCATTCAACTAATCTACAGTTAACTATGAGATTAAACTGGCAGAGTTTTGGCAGTTCCGACATTTTTGGTGCCAACTCCTAATTTAGTGGCCCTAACTAGAGTCATTCCAGTTTTGGAGGAGCTTTTCAAGGAAAAATTTGTCTGAGTCATAACTGGAGCAATTTTCGACCAAATTGAGCTCAGGAAAAGGTGTTCCTAGCTAATTTGGACATTCTGAACACATTGGTGTAGGTATTAGGAGCAGTAGATCTTTTTAAATAGAATTTTTTTTCATATTGAGCTAATACAGAGGCCCAAGCCATGGAAGCTGGACCAAGGAGATGTAGCCCAGGAGGGGTGAACTCCTTCATCAAAACATTGTGTTGAGTGTCTCTTTGATGGTTTTCTACACTTTGAATGTCTGGTGTTTATTACTTTCCTTTTAAGCTATTTTTCTCATGAATGTCTCATTAAACTTGATGAAATTTACTTGTTTCAATCACCAAACAACCTAAGGAAACTTATGCATAGGAAGCAATGAACAAGCACATGTTTACAAATCTATAATTGAAATTAGCACAGTAAAACTAACATTCAATAATAGATCATTCCCATATCTCACCGTGCACATCTAACTCAGTGAAATATGGAGACTCAAGCCTATGGCTTGGATTCTGGAATTGCACAGAGCCTAGCCTAGGTTGGCTCCAACTACGCACTACGCAATTCCAGGAGAAAATCACCCAGCTTATCCACTGAGATTGCACAATGTGTAGTCTCTCCCGGGCCTTGGCCCAGACTGAATTGCGCATTACACAATTCCAAACATCAAGTTCCCACATTGAGTGTTGGGACTGCACAGTTCCCACAGTGATTCAGTCACCTCTGTCAGTAAAAATGTGCAATCCTTCCCATCATGAGCTCGACTTGCTGCTTGATCTTGACTTGAAGTTGTTTTTCTTTTAGCTGACATTTTATTTCCATGAGTGTCCTCTTTATCCCACAGGTACAGCAGTTGTTGAGCATCTCTCTAACAATTACAGTTAACATGGCATCGAAGAGAGTTGCATCAAAGGAAACCATCGAGAGTAGTACTGGAGAAGTATTTGAGTAGATATCAGTTGATCTACTAGTATATGCAAACACGCAATTCTTCATTAAGAAGGGAACAACACTGACATGGCAGCAGATCAAAGACACTTTTGTCGAGGACTTCAAGATAGACTTGGAAGACAGGTAGGTTTATCTTAGCATCCAGTGGTCAAGATTATACAAGGTTGCATGTAGGTACCTCACCTTCCCATGTGCAGACATCATTAGTTGGATTGTCTCACATACGGATGAACAGACTATGACATTGAGCAGTGCCAGCTGAAGAGACCTTTCCACCTTCAAGGCATAGAAATTTCAGTATATATATCACTTTCCTAAGTCGATGAAGCGCATGGACTCACTCTTCTATGCCACCCATAACTATGTGAACACAAGAGACATTGTCAAGTGTTGGGTGAAAGAGTCGTTGAAGTTTAGACAGACACCCACCCATGTTTACAAGACAAAGTCCCTCAAGAAGGCTTACCAATTCTTGATCATCTTTGCTTGTAGAATATATGGTCAAGAGAACACAGAAACCTTTCCTAAAGGGTGGGTAGTATTACTAGACCAATTGGTGAATGATGGGAGGTCATTCAACTGGTCGGATCTATTGGCTCATCAGTTGAAGTCCCATGTGGCTAAGGCTCAAAATCTGCCCAAGAATGAGCAAGAAAAATTTTACTTGTCTGCATATTTACTAGATGCAATCTGTGCCCATCAACAATTCCCTGACATGAGTTGGACATGGACACCACAAGAGACTATCGTCAACATCTATTTCAAGTTTCTTTCCAACTGCAGATATCGAGGAGTGATGGCAAGGCTAACTCACCATTTTATCATCCTGTTATACAAGCTTATATTTGAGCAGGATCCGCCTTGCATGTCCTGAGAAGCAATGGAGTGATAGTAAACATTGTAGATTGGTATGCCTCACCAAGTGGCACCTTCATTCGAGTGTTTGGTGGAGAGAATCCTTTGCATTTTCTACCAAGGTATGCCACTGAAAAACTAGTCATGCAAGAAGTTTCATACCACCTCGATACAGGGTTGTCATCATGACTGCATAGGAAGAAGAAAGTGCCATGGCCCGCTCTTCCTTTGCGGATCTGACTATACAAAATTAAGATCATGAAAGACGTAGATGTCGAAGCTAAGGACATAGTGAAATTCGATTTCGGCACCAAGGACTTTAATCAGTATGATCCCCACATTATTTAAAAATACCATTGTACGCTACTGTACTTTTTGTGGATCCACGAGACATTTCATTGTCTAGAGGAGGACCCTTAGAGGTACTTCTATAATGCCTCCAGACTCAATGAGCCGATCAGTTTTGCAAGAACTTGGAAGGCTTCTCTAAAGATAGTAGTAGCTCCGAAAGCAACAAAAACAGGAGCAGAAGGCAGCAATCCAGTGCAAGACAAGGGAAAGAGGAAGATTGATGAGAATTCAAAGGGAGAGCAAAGCTGCAAAATGAAGGCAGATCCTATCCTAGAGAAGGTAGCTTTGGCAACGGAATCAAAGAGGAAGTAGTGGATGAAGAGAGAAGAGCGAAGGAAGAGAGAAAAGTAGAGGTTGCAAGACTCAAAACTGAAGTTGCAAGAGATGGAGAAGAAGATGAAGGAAGAATGGGAGTTGAGGAGGAGAGAAAGAGAAGAGAAGCAGAATCAGGAAGAAGAACAAAGGCAAGGTGTGATGACAGATTAAACAGTGCTAATACAGGTTGATGAGCTAGAACATCCAACAGTTTAGGAAGAGGATGAATAGATGTAGGATGTAGAGCTTGCTCAGAAGATTGAGCAATTGATTGAAGTGACAGACATGGAGTTGGAATAGGAGCCACATAATGAAGACACTGACTTGATGGTAGGAGCACCACAGGTCATCCCTCTGTCTCCACCACCTCTAGTAGCAGAACCAACCTCGAGCGAGCAAGGAGATGTTGTTCTCCTTGATGATGATCCAGTCATGGATGTGTACAATCTATCATTTGACGAGTTGTAGAAGAATATTTTACAGGCGCATAGGAAGCACTTTCCATATGATCACACATCACCTACATTCATCAAGGAAAGGGTGATAGTGTCATACACTAGGCATCATCCAACTTCCCTTGCGGAAGCCATCTTGGCCTATGCAGGAGTAACAAGCTCAAATTTTAAGTCTATGATGGCCGAGAACGAACAACTGGAAAATAACTTGTAGGCTACCAAGCGAGAGGCAGAATAATTCCAAGAAACAGCGCCGAATGAAGTTTCCGCATTAGGGGAGATGAGGAAAGTGATACTTGCTAAAGTATCATCACTTGGAGAAACCATGTGGAAGCTCTATGACGGATTTGTCACCATGCATAAGGCAGTTATTTTCAAACCCTCAAGAACATACATGTTATTGTCGCCCATGTACAAGAGTGGACAATGTGGTACAAAGGCGCCTCGCTTTACTTAGAGAAGAAGATGAATCCACAGACAGAGTTGGAGAAAGCGAAGGTTCGAATGTTGATCTAGAACAAGCAGCTCGCCTCATTCATCGACAGCATACAAGCCTCATATGTGTGGTTGCACAGTAGTTTGGATGTCATGGTGAGAAAGCATCAGATCCCATCAATCGATTCCCTCACCGATGCTAAACCCAAGAACCAATTCCAGCTGTATAGCGATCGGTACTTGGAGGAGCTAAGACAAGAAGTCACCAAGGAAGACTTGGAGCTGAACGCACATAACATGCAGAAGTACATCGATGATCCTGTCAAAGTCAAGACAATGTTGCTCATGCTTCAGAACGAGTTGGATACAGGTTCCAAGACAGTGTACCCAGATTCCATGGAGGCTAGAGTCCACTTCCAAAAAGACATCGTCAAGAATTTTGGGGACACCATCACACAATACCAAGCTTGGCACCAATATGTGACCAAGAAGCACCAAGTGGAGATTTTCAAGTTGGACTTCCCCCAAACTTCGGAATCATAGTGTTTGTCTTGTTAGGTTGTCTCTGCCCTATTTTGTCTTATGTGGGTACATGTGGAAAATGTAATATTATTTGTAATTATATTGTAAGTGAAATTCCAAGTGTCAATATTGGAATATGAAAAGTCATCATGTAATGTAATGTGTCATTTAGTGAAGAATTTGAAGAGTCATGAGGGAATTCAAAGAGTCACAAAGGGGAATGTCAAGGGTCACCCAACCCTTTGTTATAAATAGAACCTCATAACTCATAGAATAGGGTTTTTGGGAGCCAAGCTTTTGGCTAGGCTTAGGCTTGGGAATATTGTGAAAAGCCTCGGCTTCTCCATAGAGTAGAGAGAGTAAACTTCTTTGGAGGAGCAGGTGTTATTGACTGTAATGTTCTGCTATTGGGGCTAGTGGTCGTCAATGGTGTATGTATGGATGGAACTTTCACTTATAATAATAATATCAGAGTCAACACGCTTTTATGCATATGTTGTTAATATACTAGGACTATTCTTGTTGTATTGGCAATGTATGTTATTTAACTTATGCATATGCTTATGAACTACTTTGTATGCATTTGTACGAATCTTGTTGAATGTGTGTTGTTGGATTAACTTATCACTTTAACTTGTGGACTATTCTGCATTTTAGCTTGTGATGTCATTTCGCTCATGTGTTCCTTTTAAGCTGCGTACTATTACAGGCTTCTAAGGGGCGCACTTCCTTTTCCCCTCCGTGTGTTAGAACCTTCATGCATTGCACTTAATTCTCTGTAGGGTCACACACTTACTCTCACCCAAAGTTATCATACCTTCCTCTACGCACTACCGCAGTCAAGGCATTACACTACTACCCACTACTAGGACTCCTACTCCAAATGGTGTGAGGTCTAGTTGGGACTTCATAGCGGGGAGATCCCCTAAATGTTGGTAGGTCCATCATAATCAACAAGTTTTTATTGATGACAAAGCATAGTAGGTTGAAATGCTTGTTTTATTAGCCTTGTTTTAATGTCAAACAAGCTAGATGGCTAGAAGTGATTAGTAAGTATGATTTCAAGATCATGCATATAAAAGGTAAGGAGAATTGAGTAGATACATGCTAAGTTGAAGCATGTAGGTAATTCATATGAGAAAAACTAGTAAATGTGAAACTAATTTGAAGGCTAGGATAAGGGATAGTTTACAGAATGATCATCACTTTGAATATATGAAGGAATGCATGCATTAAGAGACTAAGAACATAATTGTGTAGGGTATTGTTAGGTCCCTATAGTACTAGTGTATTCCCTCATTGTTATTGTCAATGTAGCCCCTTTATTGTTATTTTTGTGCCCATATATTGTTATTGTTGTGCCCATGTTATCTCCATATTGTTATTAGTGTGCCCCGTAGAAGCCCACTATTGTTATTGTTGTGCCCTTACATTATTATTGTTATGTCAACTCTAATTATATTGTGACCCCTTAGACTCCTATAAATAGAAAAGGAAGTTTTTTCATGTGAATTATCCAAGAACTATTCATTTTATGTAATGTAAAGGAGGTTTCCCTCTCGAAGAGGATAATTTTTAAGTCGTTGATCTATCTATTTGTGAGTTGGTTACATAATAGGTATCAATTGACAAAGTGTGGACTATTAATGTAGCAAAATAGGTTGTATAAACTATACTCTATAGAGTTAAAGAGGCTCATCATGGATGAACTCCATAAGAACCCTTATTTTAGACACTCGGGCTATTAGAAGATTATTTTAGTTGCAAGGAAGTTGCATTACTAGCTTAGGATAAAAAAGGAAGTTGAGGAGAATATTGCTAGATGCTCTAATGCCAATAAGTCAAGGATGAGCATAAGCACCTAATAGGATTATTGCAATCACCAACAATTCTAGAATGGAAATGTGAAACCATAACTATGGATTTCATGTCAGGGTTTCCAAGGATTGGAAAACAACATGATGCAATTAAGATAGTGGTAGACAAATTGACCAAGGCTAGTCATTTCATTCTAATAAATTCCACCTATAAGGAAATTGATATTACCGAGATATTCATGAAATAGATCTTTGAATTGAGTGGAATGCTAAAGGTGCTTGATTGAGATTCTAATTTTGAATCAAATTTTTGGAAGGAATTTTTTAAAGAATTCATAATGCAATTGGCTTTTAGTATTTCCAACTATCCTCAAATAGAAAGGATGAATCAAATATTAGAAGACATGCTTCACATGTATGGCATGAGTAAACCTATTGAATGGGAGGATCACCTACCATTGGTTGATTTTTCCTACAATGATGGCTACCAAGAGTCATAATTTAAGGATGGGTCCTTTTGAAGCACTCCATGGAAGAAAGTGTAGCACCTTGATGAGTTGGGATTCTCCAGTATATCAGATTATAGTTGGACCAAACATTTTGAAAGAGGTAACATAAGGTCATCAAGATCAAGTAGATGTTGAAAGCAACACAAATCTACAAAATAACTATGCAAATAATAATAAAAAAGACCCACAAAGAGTTCACAATGGGAGAAAATACGTATCTTAGGGTTAAGCCCAAAAAGAGCTCTCTAAGAATGGGAACTTTTGGTAAATCGACACCTCACTACTATGGACCATACAAGATCCTAGAGAGAATGGGACTAATGGCATACATGGTTGCCTTACCTCCTATTGTTAAAGTGCATAACATATTCCATGTATTTTTGCTTAAAAAATGTGTGCATGATTATAGTCATATCATTGATTGGACAATGATCTAGGTGGAACTCAAAGGAGAATTCTAGCAAGAGCATTAACACATACTATGTTGGAGTTAATGCTTACATTCCATATTTAAGAAGTTGGTTTGTGATGGTTGAGAAATTCTCTCAGCCTCTCTATCTAATTTAGGGATAAGTTGGATCTCAGAAACTCTATTTAATAGAGTAATCTGAATGTAAATCTGTGTGTGAGTGTCTTTGCACATACACCATTTGTGCATAATATATGATTGAGTTTCTATAATTGTGTTGTTTTAGCCATTTTTATCATGGTATCAGAGCTAGATATGAACCTGTGTTGTCCATCTGAGGAGCGCTGCCTACCTGGGGAGCAACTGCTTGAATACTCGCTGCTGCGTTAACTGCGTGGAGCTGCACCGGGGAGATAATTGATTCTGCGTACTACTGTTGTTGGAGCATGGTAAAGAGCTTTTCAATTGGTTGTTTGATTACTTGTTCGAGTTGCGCAGAACTGTGAGAGCATTGCTGGAAGGGGAATAACAGACCAGTATGTTGAGAAACCCGTGATGCGGTGAGGGTCGTTTGGTGATCGGAAAGGCGTGTGACGGTGCCTGCAGAAGAGTTGTGTGCTCTGGAAAAGGACTCACGGCGCCTCTGGATAGGCAGTCTTGGTTGGCTCTTGTCTTGGTCGAGAGTTGTGTAGTCATCGTCAGTGCTACTTGCTTTGTCGAGGAGCGCCGAGGAAGATAGCCGAGGAGCGTCGAGGGTTGTGGATTCCATTTGAGCAGTGTTTCTCTTATCGAATCTGAGAGCCTGAAATTGCGTGCTAACCACAGGTGTTCCTTCGTTGAATTGCATTAGCATGGCCTTCAATGTATCCTTTAGATGTGAACCTTTCAAAATTAGTTCTCTTCCATATATAGCAAACCCACTTTCGTGTGAGCGATCTCCATACTGGTGTTGCGGATTTGTGTGTGATCTGTCACCTGGAGAGACGATCCATGTGTTTAGAGTGGCAGCCTGTGTGTTTTAAAGTGGACCATTGTTTGGTATTGCGATGAATAGCTCGATGGCTTTTGATGGATACCTGTAAGCGTGTTGGTTGTGTATTGTAGAGGTCTTGTGAGAGTGTGGAGACTAGTTCGAGCGGCCAACGACCGTGGCGTGAGCGGCCCATTTTGTTCTGGCTTGAGGAGGCCGTGTTTGGTGCATTTTCCGGGATTTATTAAACTCTTTTAAAATAACCAGCAGTTCAACTATGTGTCTGATGCCAATACTTAAAGATCAAGTAGCAGTAAGGCTCAATATGGATGGTTGTCCAGATAGTATGGCAGTTGCGGATCTAGGGAAGGATCCCTCATTAGTGGTAGACATGGAAGTGGTTTCCTAATGAGGTTATGCGACAGATTGGGATGTTGTCCAGTAATTGACTTCGGGAGGTCCTTGATTCGGGAGTTGAGGAAGGGAACTCGGGAATCCAACTTGCCAACTACACCTTTTCGAGGGTTATGAGGCAACTTGATGGAGCATCTACTGATAAGCTTGATTATTTTGTTATTTTCATGTAATGTAATCATTAAGGGGGGATGTTGGAGTTAATGCTTACATTCCATATTTAAGAAGTTGGTTTGTGATGGTTGAGAAATTCTCTCAACCTCTCTATCTAATTTAGGAATAAGTTGGATCTCAAAAACTCTATTTAATAGAGTAATCTGAATGTAAATCTGTGTGTGAGTGTCTTTGCACATACACCATTTGTGCATAATATATGATTGAGTTTCTATAATTGTGTTGTTTTAGCCATTTTTATCATACTAGACAAAAAGGAGACACTACTCTAGAAAGAAGTCATTGTGCAAGTCAAGGTATAGTGGAGAAACTTTGGAGTAATTGAGGCAATATGGGAATTGAAGGATACCATGAGAATGACATATTTGTTTTATTTTCAACTGAAAAGTAATGATTGTGACTAGTATAACAATAGAAATGGTGTTCCATTAAGGGGTTGGGGATTGTAACGCCTCATTTTGATCCCTAATATTAATATAATTATTTATTTATTATTTCTTGTATCGGAATTTATGTGCCATCATTATAAGAAGCTAAATTGGATAGCTCAGAGACAAGGTGAATGCAATTATTTTCTCGTTAATGAAATATGTTAAGTAGATGACAAGGACTATGAGCACCGACACAAACTATGATAGCATGAGTGGGAAATGGTGAGGGGGGGTGTGGGAGTTAATCTTGCCTACAATTTCTCGAAAAGCCTCATTGAAGATATGAACCAAAGCTTTGTGCCAAAATTTAAATTTGAAAATGTTTTCTCACCTTTTTCCTCTAACCTAAATCTCATTGAATGAAGAACTTGGTAGTTAAAGCAACCAACTGCGACAATTATGGAGGTTGGATGGTGGTTGAAGAGTTCTTTTAGATTTCAATGAGTAAAATGAGCAAGTACACATCTTTAATTTCAAGAGTTGAACCATGAATTGTGTGGGAGAATGGGAAAAAGTCATTTAATGTTTCGTTCATACATAGACAATAAGGGAATGCACGAGTTCCTAGAGAAGTAAATCCATGAGCAAAGAACTGTCATTCTTGAGTGGAATGATTATTGTGACATTCTGGGAAATGAGAACTTGATTAGTTGCCCAAATTCATCCAAAAAAGTGCAATTCATGATTTGATTCAGTGCTTGTGTGTTTTAGGCTTGCAGAGCCCAATTTTTGTTTTCTAAATTCTTGTAGAGGACTTATGGAACCTAACTAAGCTAAGGGGTTTACGATTGATGTGTGCTAAGAAAGCATCAAAGGAAAGGAGCAAGAAAAATATTAAGAGACTATGGAGCAATGAAGGGATTTCCTCCTTTCCTTTGGAATCCAGCTAAGAGACATTTGGAGATCATGGGGACCCCAAGCTCAGTAAGGAAGAGGAGTTCTCTACTACCTCATGTTGGTGAGGGACAGTTGCCTTCACCTAGCCAAATTCCTGAGAATTTGAAAAGCTCCTCTTGTAGTATCATGGCTCAACTAGCAGGGGTTCAACTATAGAGATATGATGTGCAACGAGACCTATGGTTGGGTGGAAAAAAATAATTCCTAGTTCAATCGAAAATGTTACATTAGAGATAAGTGTCCCTACTTGTGTTAATGAAATTCATGTAATTATGCTTTCATGGTTAGATCTATTGAAATTGCCAGATGCATCTCAGTTGGTTGGTGGGCATGATGGCAATTATATGATGAAATGGTAATGAGATTTTCAAATTTATAATGTTGCATGTGTGATACCTACTATGTGTACATCCCTTGTTGGGGTTGGGCTAAATGTTCCCTTCTCCTGGAACCTTTGTGGGTGTGCCTAGTTGAGAGACATCCTCCAGATGTTTTAGGTAATAGTGATGGAGTGTTGGTAGACCATTTAGTCTTTCCTATATTGGGTTAAATCTATAAGGAAGACTAAGCCTAATCTCATTGTTCTTAAAACACCTAAAATAAAACTTAAAGCTATTTACTTTTGGAATATATATCTCTTTTGAATACTCAAGTTTGAATGTCAGTATTGGACTATCAACCCCTTAACTTACCTTAGTCTCCATTCTTAGACTAAAGAAATTATGGACAACTTTGTTTGATTGAAGGGGTCTTCCAGGTATAATTTAACGTGTTCCCCTTATTGCTAAATATATTGTTGTAAGAGAAATACTGAGTCTAAAATATCCCTTACCATCTATATAAAGGAGGTTAGCTTTACACACACAGAAACAAAAATAAATAAAAAAATGTATGTATTACATTTCTTCTCGCGAGATACAAGCTATTCCTGAGCATGAGGAGCCCACTAATTATTAGAGGTAAATAAACATTCCTTTCTCATGCTCTTTTTCCATAAAAAGGCTTCTAATTGCCATAATGTTGGTTTTTGCATTATTAGTGGATTTCACTTTTGAGACCTGTGCTTGTTAGTAATGAAATCAATTGGTATTTGGTTTGATATATAGATATGAGCAAGGTGAAGTCTTGTGAGCTTGGTTTAATGAGGCCTTAAAATCGTTGTTCAGGAGTTTGTATCCACAAGCTCCCTTTAACCTCTCCGAAATGCTTGGAAATTTAATCCTTTTTATAAATCAAATTCTTCAAATACATGGAGACACTCTATTTGAAACTTGTTTCGAAAATTCCATTCCAACTTTCTTGTAAGAAATATGGACATCCACTTCCAACAACTTGAAAATTTTCATTTCTAGCCATCTTCATTTGAGACCAATGAGACACATAAAAAGGGAATGGAACAATACCATTCAATGATAAATTTTAGCACTTCGATATAGCTTTGCTGTGAAATTATGAAAACATTTTTAATATTACTCTTGAATGATGAATTCTTTACCGTAAAATTATGAAAAATGGTTTTCTGCTATCTAAAATTTTGAAATGAAACTTGCATATTACCAAATGGTGTAAAAGCAAGATGGTTTCCCTCTCATGTATATCATTCTCGATTATTGAACTCTTAAAAATGAATTTCCAATTCTTCTACTATGTTCGATCTCTTCCCATTTTTATTACTTTGAATCAGAGAAAAACCTCCATAACCATTACAACTGGTGGAACCCAGATCTTAATACTTTCTATAAAGAAGTAAAAATGAAAACCCTCAATTCCATGCAATGAAAATCCCATGGTATCACTGCACAATGACCCTTTAAATGCCATGGAATAAATAGGGGTTCCCCAATGCATATACTAGTGGATTTCCAAGTCTCTACCATCGGCACTTTGCCAAAAATGCCCTCACCAACGCCTTGCCACCGATGACCTTCGCGTCAGTGTTTCGACCGCTGCGTTTTGACCGAACCTCAACGTGTGAGTCTCCTCATGTCGGTGTTTTGGTTGAGTGTCTTTGCGTCGGCGTTGCAGGTGTTTAGAGAAGCACGTATCTGTTGCTTCATGCATTCTACTTCGACGTGTCTCTGTTGTTGCTAGTTTCGAAGAAGGTGGCTACCTAGTTTGACAAATTTGAATCCTTATGAGTGGTTATCAAGAGGCAAGATTTTTAGAGGCATGGCTAAGAATCTTGCCTCCGGATTATTACAAAGTCGTTATCATGAGGCAAGATTTTTAGAGGCATGGCTAAGAATCTTGCCTCGTGATTATTATAAAGTGGTTATCACGAGGCAATTGTTAGAGAGTGCTTAGTGGTGAAGCGCCACTAGATAGTTCACCATTTTGTTTGTTTAGAAATATTTGTCACTAGAGCGAGTAAATTCTTCCTTTTGCTATAGAGTGTTGTAACATTATGGACCAAGAAAATTGTCATAAAGTGAGTGCATTAAATGAATACAATTACAAGTTAAAAAAAAATAACATGCTACAATTACAAACTTAAGAAACAAAAGATGGGAAGCATTGGTAATCTTTATATTATCAATGAAAATGCTTGGGCGTTGAGATATACACTTGGGGAGAATGATATTGAGCGGGTTAGCTCTCACACTATCTTTGGGATGGTTCTCTCTCTTTCTCGCTCTCTCTCTCAAGTAAATAAGTGTTTGTTAATATATGGGTTGTTAAAATGAATGCACAATGCCTCAATTCATAGGACCTCTTATACCCCTTCTCCAAAACTTGAAGAGATAAATCCCAATAAATTGTCCTAGAAGAAATAAGAAAAAACACTACATAATTTCACTGATATTCATTTTTAACTTGTAAACTTTGGGGCCTGGATGAAAGAAGCAATCAATTCCTATATTTGTCTTTTGTGCCTTACAAAACTTTTTGACATTACATCAAGAACTAGTAAATTTACATGTGTAACAATCCTATCCAAGAGGTCTTCGCACATTGTTATAGAGGCTTTAAATACAATTATGTAATCTTTAAGGATGATGAGAATTGCAATAGATTCCATTTCTCAATGCTAAAGTGCTAGAATATGCTTAGTAGTGTCAAAATACAAATGGTCCCACTTTCTCCACAATATAATGATTGGCCTCAAATTAGGCACTTCAATGCTCATATTTCTTAATGGCAATAACTAGAATATACAATGTGTTTCTAGATTTCACTGAGCAAGCCTTCACACAATAATGAAAGTTGTTAGAATCTCCCATGATTGCAAGGCAACAAGCACATTGTTCCATGTTGGTGCCCATGAGCTTCCACAAAACTGTCACAATTCCCTTGACCAAACCTTGATGAATTCCCCCTTGAGGAGGAAGAAAACCTAGGAGTTAAATTTGCCTTGGGATCAAATGAAAATTCTAATGAGAAATCCCTTACATATTAGTTGGAAATAAATGTATCCTTGTATCCACCCAAAAGATTGCTATAAGATCCAAGCATGAGAGAATGACCTTAGTCCATAGCTCTCATAAATACCTAGCCATGAATAATCACATGCAAGTACAAGATCTTGTGATTCCTCTCTTGTAAATTTGTTAACCTTGGGGAAGCCACTAATGTGATACACCTAATTAGAGGGGGTGATCACTTGAATTATGAGTTGACATATATGAAGAAGGTTGCAAAGGGCCATTGCTCACCATGCTTTGGATGCACTCTAGTATCATATCTGAGGAAATTCAATGACAACTATTTATGACACTTTGAGCAAAGGATTGAAGGATGGCACCATAAATAATGCAATTATTAAACACTTAAGACAAGATTGTAAGTCGCCAATCAATTGATATCCTATTTACATGTCAATAGGGGCTTGGTTGGTTGGTAAAGTCAGGTGTTAAGATTCTCCACATAAAAGTTCAAATCCCCTCAAAGACAAATTCCCTCATTGTGGGTGAACTTTACCTCTTATGCAAGCCACTTCATACAATTAGAGCCAAGAGCAAGTTCACACAAACACACACATATATATGGCACCATCAACATGGAAGCATGATCCTACCAAACAACATCCTTCATGATCAAAGAACATATCAATCAATTAACGTTTTTCTTTATAACATTCAAATCCCTCGAAAACAAACTTACCTTTAATAAATCACTTTACTTTTATAAACAATGTATTTTGTACAATTAAAAATAAATAACATGCGTGTGTATATATATATAAACAAACAAACAAGGACTCAAAAGCATGGTCCCAACAACAACATTGTGTAAAGTCAAAGAACATGACATATGAGAACAACACTTTGAAAGTAGTGATTTCATTATACATCCAAAAAGAACATTTTATGGAATAATGAACTATGTACTTTACATCAATCTCTTAGCTATGTTGTGTCCCTAAAACCATTAATTTGTTAACGCCATATTGTACATTGGGGTTAAACATGTGACTAGGGCTTTGACTTGGCCCAAGACTGGGAAATTAGGGTCAAGAATAATCACAGAGAGGCCTCTCGGGCCTCATTTCTAAGTGTACATCTGTTTTATAGCTTGCATTATTATTGCAGTCAAGCTAATATAATTTTGGTGGTAGTCGTTGATATCAAAGTTTCTCATATATTTTAACGAAAATATTTGTGGGATCCTCACAAAAAAATCCTGAGTTTATCCTCCCTTTTCTATCGTTAGAGGCTTACTTATATTCCATGTTGTGTTGTGTGCCTAAATAATCTTGTATGCAAAGGCATATGCCAATGCAACAAGCATCTTACATTAATATAATCACATTTCTAATCCATTTTCAATTGCCTTTGTTTCAGCAACTTTTCCCTTTTCACTTCCTTTTTTCCATTACACGGTCTTCACCCCATTGTGTCCGACCCCGTGTTCGAACCCATTGATGTAAGAGTGGAAGATTTTTACATCATGGTTTAAATGTTTTTATGTTTTCATTTTTTCCTTCGCATGTTTTCTAATAAATTGTTTGAAATTGGGTCAAAAATTGTTGAAATGACAGTTTAGTTGTTAAATATGTAAAACTTTGTTTTCGAAATTTTTCAATCTATTTATGCATTCAGAAATACATTTTTAAATAACATAAAATAACAATCTCATCCAGAATAATATCACTATCCACCAATAAAACAAAATAATAAATAAAAAGAAATACATTTTAAATAACATAAAATAACAATCTCATCCAGAATAATATCACTACCCACCAATAAAACAAAATAATAAATAAAAACAAGAGAATTTTACTTCACCAAATTTCACAAATATAATTCCCATCAATCTTTTCCCTCAAAGAAAACATATTCTATAAATTTACGATTACAATTTACGATTTCAATTTTCCCATGATATGGGAAAACTATCAAGAATGGTACCATGATATTCACAGCTGAAGCCAATTGCTCGACCAACTACTTAATGTGATCAAAATGCACAATGATCAATGCTATATTGATGCCGCAACTAACACCTACTGCCAGCTTCTTTATGTGATCTAAATGCACAATGATCAATGCTTCTTCTACCATCTCAAAATAGTTATATTGATGACGCAACTAACACCTACTGCCAACTTGAATAGGTTCATAATGATTTGTCTACTGAGTTCTCTCACCAGTCTACTTCCAATCAACTGCATTTGTACTAGGGTCTCTATCCTCTGCCATCACCAACTACAGTTCTTTCTTTAAATAAATTGACTCCAGTATGATCTTCCACATGACAAAATCCTCTCCTTACATCTGCTCCACCACTTTAAGCTCTATTATTGCAATCACTATGGGGTTTCTCTGGTTAACTATACACTTCTCAGAGACCTGCCCACCACTAGGCAACTAAAGAGATGGTAGTTTAGAAGCTCTAAAACAATTTTGTTGTGCCAAGACTTCAACAAACGAAGCCCACATATACAAAAGAAATTAAAACTCAAATCCAATTAACGATTGCAGTTTACTGAGAACTTTTGGGGCCTTTTGGCCAGAATTCCATTACATAATTTTTGGGGGAGATCCTAATGTTTTGTTGTTTAAACGATGTATTTGAATATTTTTGGGGGAGATCCTAATGTTTTGTTGTTTAAACGATGTATTTGAATATAGAAAAGGATTTGGCGACGTTGTAAATTCAACGACTTAAAATTATAATGTTCTCAAATTTACCAAATTTCAAATAAAATTCCACCAGAAAATCTAAAGTCACCTCATTAAACCACTGCATATTGAGATATTCCAAATATAATTAAATGACCATAAATATTCTTTCTATCATTAACACAGGATTAAACAGTTACATTAAGGGCCTCATTAAACCACTGCATATTGATATATTCCAAATATAATTAAATGACCATAAATATTCTTTCTATTATTGACATAGGATTAAACAGTTACATTAAAGGAACATCTGTCTCTCTAACAATAACTATTAGTAGGCATGCACATTTATAGCGCAACTCTAAACATCCCATGCTTTTGTTTTTTCTGGGGTATATTTTCTGATAAGTTGTTTAAAATTTGGCCAAAAATTGTTGGAATGGTATATTTAAGTTGTTAAATCTGTAAAAACTGAATGACTTAAAAAACATTGTAAGGCTCTGAATTCATTTATGTGTTTAAAAATGTATTTTAAATAACAAAAAAACAAATTTTCCAAAAAAAAGTATCAGCAGATTCCAGAGAAAAAAAAAAAAAAAAACACAACCAATAAACCTCACCTAAATTTATAAATCATATGCAACTATCTTGATGGCCACATATGTGGTATATTAATGATGACGGCCTAACATGGTATATTAATTCCATGTGGTATGTTAATGATGACAGCCTAACATGGTAATTCATTCCATGTTTAATGATAACTACCTAACAACCTGACTCTGATATTTGGCTAACAACCCAACAAATGAGAGAGAGAGATAATTGTCGGTCTATCCCACTAATCATTGTCTATAGATTATCATGTCAACTCGCACCGTTAACAACTTCTCTAACATGTCCATGTTGGTGCCTCTAGTTAATCTCCATGTTGCCAGTTACATCAACTTGTAAATACCAGACACAAGAATTTGGGGATTTGCCCTCTCAGCAAGGTTTCAACTCAAAATTCAACTAATCAGTGATCGTGTCAACTCGCACCATTAACAACTTCTCTAACATGTCCATGTTGGTGCCACTAGTTAACCTCCATGTTAAAGTTGCCACTTAATTATATTTGGAATACCAGACACATGAATTTGCGGATTTTCCATCTCAGCAAGCTTTCAACTCAAAGAATTTTGAGGCGGTTTTTCCCTTTTCTATATGCATTTAATCAAGCAACCTCTAAGGACAACCCTTCTCTAAAAAATCCAATGCTGCCTCAGAATATCTAAGACAACCGTAAAAAGTGGGAAATGTTGCAACTTTAATATCCAACAAAATGGACTCCAAAGATTTGATTGTGTGAGATACATGTTAGGAGGAAATTAACCATGATAAGTGAGCAATAAACACGAATGAATAATGTAGTTCACCGTGCCTAGTGGAGAAGAAAAGCTTTGTTTAAGGATATGAAAGTCGCATCATCATAAGTACAAGCAAACTTACCATGGGTAAGTGAAGTCTGTTAATGTCAATTTAAAGTAAATACATCAAACAAACTTGATTCAAAAGAAGTGAATGAATCCAATCATGAAACCCAAGATGTAAACTAGAGTGCTTTCATTATCAAAAGGTTTATTTTTCCTTCCATTTGAACACAAAAAAGGCAAACAGGTTGCACTTGTACATACTCGAACTGTACTCGCCATCCTTGAATCACAGGAAACCACCTTGTTACAATTCACAAGCATAGCATGTCACACCCATTTTGACTCTAGTATGGCATTAACAAGATTCATCCAGCCATCTTGAACCTGGCTTGGTTTAAAATAAATGTGTGCGAAATCTCTAAAAATTAAAATTGAGATTATCTATGTACAATGTCAAAGATAATTCAGAAATGCACCTTTCCATACCCCGTTTCAGCTTTCTATATTCCAATAAATGACCTTTTGATTTTAGAAGGATTGGATCAAGGACTTGAAAATAATGCTTCAAAAATCATGTTTTACGAGGTTTGACAAATAACAGAGATTCCTCAACTACTAGTCTATTGTGACTATTGCTTTTAAGAACTAGTTTCCCATTAATTATACTTGATCCAAAAATTCTCCAGATGAAACACAGAAACTGTAAAGACTTGACTATCTGTACAAAAATTCCATGTGTTTTCTTGGGTTCTACATTGCACTGTCATCTATCTGTGCAAGATCTGCTACAGCCAACTTACTGTGCAATAAATTTTATTGCAGTATTCAACTTCTGTGCAAAATCAGTTTGCTACAGCGAGAGTAAAAACACAGGGCCCAAATAAGGTCAACAAAACCATGGATAGCCGAGAAAGTGCATTTGATTTACATACGGAACAGATTCATTAACTAATCTTCCATCAATGACAAATGGATTCATTTACTAATCTGCCATCAATAAAATACTGCAGGCATACAGTATGATAAGAGAAATGGAAATATGCATCCATACAATCAATTAACACACATTCAAAACTGGAGATGGATCAATATTTCTCTACATCTAATATCCTTTCCAAAATCCATTCATAATGTCAACAGAAGATGCATTGAACCTACATGAGCTGTCTCTCCTCAAAGAATCACTTTTAAAATTATATTCTGTAAATCTTCCACTTTCACACTCTTCACCCTACTCCCTTGATGAAGCAACCTGGCATACCACAAAAATATACTGTCCTCAAATGTATCACTTTTAAAATCATGATGTAAATCCTCCACTTTAACCCCCTTCATGTTACTCCTTTGATGAACCAACCTAGCCTTCAGTAGTCTTCTATTAATTTACAGTTTGAAAGCAGTCGTTAATTTGAACCTAGTCTTTTGTGGTCTTTTTGGTCTTTTGAGAAATACCAGAAGCATTTCTCAAAAGTACCCGGAGTTGAAAGCAAACTTTCATTCGAACTAAGTAATCTATAGTATTCTACTAAGTAATGATTAAAACTCATACGCAAAAAAAAGATATTACATTATTATTTAATGAGCATGCACATGAAAAACCAAGATCTAATTTGACTATACTATTTTTTTGGACAGGACGAGTCTAAAACAGAAAGTTTACAAGGTCAATAACCATGTAAAATAAAGTAAAATAAATATCACGTAAGTGCAAAATCGCATGTCTTGTAAGATTCTCAGCATCTCAAGCCTTGAGACTTTTGGGATTGATATCATTGTATGAGGGTTCTTCTGGATACTGTTTTTAATTCTGGACCACACTAGTATTGTCCATCATCAGGATTATTACACTTAATCTTGATGATGAACGACACTGGTTTGGTCTTAAACGTCAAATTAAAAACAGATGTAATGAATCTGGTAGAACCCTCTTACAAAGATTCTGAGCAGTTGAAAAAAGACACAAGTCCATTTAACTGATTGGCATTCAGACACTCCTTTTGATGTCCGCCGAATGAAGACATTATGCTATTAAAATTCAAGCATGCTGCAACAGAGAAATAGAAAGTTCAACTTCTGGAACATACTGTTTATCACATAATATTTACAGAAATTCAAAGTTGAACAAACTATTATAAGCATTCTTCTTGACAGAATAGCAGAACAAGACACAGCCATTTCCATATTTGCAGTCAAGCTGCTCATACTTTTCAAACTCAATAGACTCAACAGACTCAAGCAGCAACTCCCCTTCTGTAGTCCATATATTGATCAGATTCAATTATTAGTCCTGTTACATAAATCATTGCCAGAGATCAATATCCATCTTCTCTGCCAAAATGCCAACATTAAAATACATGAATGGAAGACTAGTTTAAATAAAGAAAAAACAAAATACATTATTTGAAGAATCATCTAGTACAGTGGCAGTAATCAAGAAATCCAAGTCAATATAAATATGGCACTAAAAATCTTCCTTGTTTACAGATAAATTTTTGCCATCCTCCACTCGAACAAAATCCACAAATAGAAGACACAATAACTAGCCATTGATTGACACTAAGAAACCTCTTAAACTACAGATTTTTTCAAACAATCTCCACGCACAGGACTTGCTTAGATTCAAATTACAGTGAGCACTTCCTAGCGGCACATAAGTAGTAGCTTCTGCACTTGAAAATTAAAAATACCTTATATCCATATGTCTCACGCCTTAATGAAATGGATGATTGGAGTAAATTCAGCTCCTACAAACAAAACTATCAGTGCTGAACTTCACGTGCATTCTTGGAGAGTGCTCAACTGGGATAAATCTTTTGTAGCAGCATGCTTCAGCTCATTAGTTTCAGACTCTTTGAGTGAAATAACAGTTTCAAAAGCTCCAACCAGAGCCTTTACTTTGCTTTTCCTGGTATGAGCCAGCTTATTCACTGTTTCTTCTATAACATGATTCAACATAAACTCTTCTGATCCCTTCCTTCCTTGTACATCCTGGTGCCTTAGAACTACGTTCTCTGGCTGTGGATTTGAAACAGATTGGTCAATGTTTCTTCCTCTTCTAAATCTTCTTCTCACGAAAGCCTGATCTTCCTCTTTGACAGGCAGCTCTTGACCTCTTCTGAACCTTAGTTTCTCCGCACCCTGATCACCCTCTTCACCAGCCACCATTTGATGCTCTTTTCTAACCCTGGCAGATTCTCCTTGTTCATCATGTGATCCACTTTCAGAATATTCACTATATTCAGAGTATTCAGAATCCTGTTCATCAAATTCTTGATCATCATAATCCATGGCAAAATTTTCCCCATATGGTTCAAGATCACCACTCCACTCAGCAACATATTCATCAGAGGCCACGCTTTCACGAGCTATAGGAATCATAATTCCATCATTGGAATGCTCTTTAACAGAATGGTCATCTTCATAATCATTATGCTTCATCAAAACATGTTCGTGCTCCTTGTCACTTGAATCACCAGCACTCAGAGATTGTTCATAAAACTGATGAGCATCTTCACCTACATTTGCCAATATTTGATTATCATTGCCCGATTCTTCTGTACCGCTGCCACATACGTCCAATGTTCCAACTTCATTAGGCTTTTCTTCTTGTGGAACAGAGGATGTGGTTGACCTAACTGATGTTGGAGAATCAGATTTAGCTGTCTTCTTCTCTGTCTTCTTTAAGAGATGCTCTCTCGTCTTTAAGGCCGCCTTCTTGTTCGGCTGTGGCATTGCTGTTTTAGCCGTCCCTTTAGCAATGCCAGCAGGCTTGGGCGATGGAGTAATTGTTTTAGCATTTCCATGGCCATTGCCAGAAGGCTTGGACGGTGGAGTCATGATTTTAGCATTACCAGCAGGCTTGGCAGATCTGGACGATATTGTTGGCGGAGTAATTGAAAGCTTTGGTTTCCTGTCTGAAGAAGATATTGTTGGCGGAGTAATTGATAGCTTTGGTTTCCTGTCTGAAGAAGATTTAGCCGGCACATCTTTTGATTTTTCAGGTGTGGACTTGACCATTTTAACCTGAGACGGTACAGTATTACCAATGGTCTTCCCCCTTGGAGAAATTTTGGAAGAATTACTAACTGAAGAAGAAGCAGACCTATCTAGAGAATTATTACTCTGAATGCTTTTAGGGGACTTGTAAATCTTGGGGACTGCAGATTTTGAGGGCGTCAGACTTGTCTTGTTTGAAACTCTAGCATGAGTATGAGTGTTCTTAGAGGCATCCGACGAATGAAAATGTGCGTTCGCTCCATATTTACATGCATCATGACAGGAACTGGTAGATGGCCTGAGATAATGTGGGATGTGTTTGGAGGCCTCATCCCTTGAGACGGGACTTTTAAGCTCTTTGGCAGAACTATTAGCAACCTTTGATCCTTTCTCCACATTATTAGAAAGCTTCTGAATACCAGGTTTATGACCTGTGAACATAGCCTTCTGAGGAGTCTTTGCAGCAGTAACAGGCTTGTTCATCTGATCTTCGGGATCGCCTCCAACTGGGGATCTTTCAATTGCTTTCTCCTCTCCAGAGGACTTTTCAGTCATTGAGTTGCCAGGCCCAGTAACATTGGCATCATCTATTTCCTCTTTGATTGTCATTTCAAGAATAAAAATCACAAAAAGTACTCAATCTCTATATAGGACAAAACAACTTGTTCTCACCAGTACAAAATTCAACAAAGGCAACTGTTACCGATGTAGTTTCCTGATCTGTAATAAAAGGCTCCCTTCAAATGTATGTATCAATCCTGCAAAATGCAAATGTGTAACGAGTTAAAAAATGCCCCATCGCGGAATTCAAAAAATCTAATCAAATGATACTAAAAACCTCAGATCCACCAACACTTGTGTCTTCGGCAGATCGAATTAAATAAAAATGCAACCTTTATCAACTCTAGTCAACATAAATTTTAAATGCAAACTTTATCGACTCTAGTCAAGATAAATTTCCTCCCGAGCCACTACCCAATAAGGAATAATCCAGATGTTCATCTGAACAGCCAGGTGCTTTTCCAATCTATGGATCCATCAAAAACAAACCAGAATCTTCAATGAGCTTCTCATTGGTCTGAATCCAAATCGATCTGCTCTTCCAATAGCGAGAAACTAAAATATTTGTTATCAACTACCCAATTTCATTCACTCCCTAAGGCAACAGATGACTTCTTGCCCGTTTATTTCAACCTAATCAGACAGCAGATTCATAGCCACCATCTGATCCACAGCTCCACAAAAGCAAAAGGTTATTGATTTCAATTAAATGCCCTTCACACCATTTTAGGGTTCAATCATCCCATGTGAACAAACAACCAGAAGAGAATGTAATGCTAATATAGGCTCCCACCCTACTAAACGTATTCAACAAGTTTTACAGGAATGGATTGCTTTAAACAGATGCACAATAGCATTAAGATTAAAGAACATGAGAACTCGAATAGTTTAAGATATATCACCCATGTAATCCGAGCTACTGATCCAAAACATGCATAACAGTAATAGAAAAGGAAGATGAAGACATAAATGATGTTTTTGCCTGGCAATATTCAGACCATTATCTAATAATTGCCACATAAAACAACCGCCTTGCTTTACCTACAAGCAAAGCAATTCGCTCAGTGGTTGACAAAAGGGGATTTCTTGAAAAGCGCCTCAAATTCAATTGCCCGCATAAAATTTCAATACAAAGATGATCCAACAATCTGTAAACAACGATTGCCCGCTTGAAATTTGAAGCCCAAAATGGTCTTAACGACCCAAATCAGATAACCCTTATAACAGTTCAATCCAAATATCCAAAAAACACCACAGAGATGATTTCCGCGTCAAAATTCATTACAGAGCTAATCAGACCACAGAAAAAACAATTGCCCGCATCAGATTTGAAGGCAAAGAAGGTCTAAACAGCACAAATCAGATGAACCACAGAGCATTTCAATCCAAAAAACAGACCATAGGGTCGAGATATAATTACCCAGGGATGGATTGATTAGCACATTCCAAATACAGAACAAACTTTAACAGGCACAGCCCAAATTATTTAGTGGGTACATGGGCTAAATCTAGGGTCAAATTAAATCAAACACTGCGCCCAAAAAATTAGGAAAACAACTCACCTACAGAGGACAGGACAGGAGTGCGGATTCAGTAGTTCAACCGTAAAATCATTCCATGACAGATATATCAATTTATCGTTCAGGGGAGGGCTCTAATCCTCTTCAATTTCTACTCCGTTCTCTTCAATGGAGGCACGCAACTGCCCAATAAGACAAACACTCGCGAGCAGGGTAAACAAAAGTGGACGGTCGCTAAATCACAGCCCTAAAAATAAATCTACCATGTCTACCCCACTATTAATTAAAAGACTGTTCGGCCATTAAAAAAATGATGTCGTGGAGTTTTATTTCGTTTTGCGGGTTTTCCGTTCAACAGAATCGTCGCAACATCAATTATTGACCGCATCGAAAATACCAAAGAGCACAGAGATTTACACATGCGATTAAATGGCATCACAAAGGTCGGTCTGGATTCCCGTCAATTAACGCGAAATAAGACGTTAGAACGTACCTGTAAAATGACCGAAATGGGTAAACTTGGCTGTCACAGATTCCTCTTCTCTGTTTCCGGGAACTTTCAATTCGCTGGTGGGAGATTTGGAATGGTATGAGGCAAGATTTTATAAGTAAAAATTAATATGGATCATTGTAACAAACAGGAAAATAAATTATATATTTTATTGTAAACAACGTTAATTATGCGTATTATTTTGGGAAGAAAATTCAACGTGTTGCGTAAGTAATGTTTAGTCTTAATAAATCAAGATAAAATAAAATTATTAAATATTATAGTTTGACTGGTTTAGGGGTTAAGCGTGTGTTTTTAGAATTATTTTTCTAACTGTGAAGGAAGTGAAATGGGTAGATTTTACTAAATTACGCAATCGCCATGTTATTCACAAATCTAGGTATATTTGATTAAATTAGGTAATTATTTTGTTATTCACAATTTTTTTATGGAGTTGTTTTAGTGTGATTTGAGGTGAAATTTCGATTTGTGTTATCTAAATTAGTTTTTTGACTCGATATATGGGTTCAACATCCTGAAAAATTTATAGGGCATTTCGATTGTGCTCGGTTACCCATCAAGTTTGTGATTTCAATAAATTCCTCCAGATTTTAGAGAAAATAAACCAGAAAAACTTCCAAAAAATCTCATTAAAAACAACTCGAATTTTTATGAAAAAATTTATATATTAATATATAAGAATAGCAAAATAAATTAATATTTTAATGCAATTAAATTTATATAGATATATATATTATTTATATAAAAATTAACTCTTTTAAATATCTATTTTAGTTGTCCACATCTTTTTGGATTGAGTGTGGATTGATGGTGAATAGGTATTGTTAGGACACTCCTTGTCATAAGTCATGGTTCAATTACCCAAAAAAACCTAAATAATAATTTCTTAAGTCATGGTTCAATTACCCAAAAAAACCTAAATAATAATTTCTTAATAAGTTAGCTTACCCAAAAAAAAAACTAAATATAATGATTAAATGCTTTCACCCAATTTTCACCCTCCAAAAAAATAGTTTATTATCTCTTTCACCCAAATTTCACTCAAAATACTTCAAAAAAAAACATTTAATTCAACCTTTTTAACAAAAAAAATGCATGTAAGACTTTGCTCACCAAAGGTAGTTCACTTGGCAATCCAATGTTATGTAAAGTTATGTGGGTGATGAAATACCCATGTCCAATTCCCCCAACTCATTAGCCCTTTGTTATTTATGGGGGCACCTGAGTTATACCTAGGGGTTATAATGGTAGTAGTTGGAATGGACCCATGTCATGCGAATATGAGCCAATTGTTGATTCCTCTAGTATATAAAAAAATAACAAAGCATATAATACTCCATGTTAATTGGGTTTATCTTGGGTGGTTGGTAAATATGATTGTTATCCTCCCCATTGAAGTTCAATTTTTGCAAATGAAATAATGAGTTTTGTTGTGGCTTTTTAGCTTTATTAAGAAATTTAAGTGTTTGGATATATAAATTTTTCTTTAGCTAAAAAAAAATTATATTTTTAATAAAGTAGTCCAACTCTTCTACATTTTGGTTTTTCATTAGAATTCAACAATAATTTTTTTTACGAAATCCTGGCTTTTTTTTGTTATTTAAAATGTGTTTTTGAATGCATAAATGGATTTGACACCAACTATTTCTACATTTTGGTTTTTCATTAGAATTCAACAATAATTTATTTTACGAAATCATGGTTTTCCGTTATTTAAAAAGTGTTTTTGAATGCATAAATGGATTCGACACCTTGAAACCCCTTGTATCACTCTGATTATGTAGATTTTGTAGCTTAAAGTGTGATTCCAATGAATCTTTACCGAATTTTGGGCAAAATCGAATGGAAAATCTACCCAAAAAAGCCAAAATGTAGAAGATTTAGACTATAGCATAGTTAATATTGATATTGTATAACTCAATACTAGCAAGAACTTGTAACATAACACATTTAGGGTTTCATTGAAGAAGATGTGTAGCCTTATGGCCTTATCACTATGAGTCAATATTAATCATTCTACTATTTAGATATATAAGAATTTTTTTATATACCATGGTGAATTGGTAAGTTGTTGGAGTAATCTCGACAAAGCCCGGGATAAAACCTTCTAGCCACCACTATAACACCAAGAGTATAACTAACAACCTACAGCCGAGATATACCGATGACTTATTACTTAGCAAAAATTGAGAAGTCACGACGCCACTAGAGCGGACTCTATCCCAAGGGACACCTACTCTTTGAGCTTTATCACAATGGACCAACACATACCTCTATATTAATTGAATCTCGGTGAAAAGGACAACAAATTATTTTCCAACCACTAGAGCTAAACCCACAAAACTAAATTATAAGATTTTAAAGAGAAATACCAAAGTGTGATAAGGGATAATATCTAATTTGATGTATGGGTTAAGGTTAGATGTTACAAGCCACATAACTTTATTGATATACTTTCATCAATGATAATATTGGATAATGGTTTTCTTATAATAGTGACTTTCTTATCAATATTATTTACATTAAAATTATTTTTGTAACTTTGGCATAGGATCTCAAACCACTTTTAATGAGTTAAGAGCTTCACTTCCTTGAATGTAAAGAAATAATTTTAATGGCCCAAAATCTTAGATGTAAGGAAATATGTTAATGACACAAAATCTAGAGGCATTTGGTGAGAGAGAAACTCTACACCCTTAAGAAGCACTAATGGGTAAGGAAACAGGTTAATGACACAAAACTTAAAAACATTTAACAAGAGAAAACCTCTACCCCTTAAAAACCACCAATAAGTTACTTTAAATAAAATAAGTTTTTGGAATAATGATATTGAATTAACTTCCATTCACAAATAACAACTCATAATAGTTGTCATTTAAATTTGTTTTGGGTGATTAAAAAGAATAATGGTTTCCTTCACCATCAAAATTCAATTCCCACATTCAATTTCTAGAGTAACATATTAAGCTCATATTAAATATATTGTTATAATAATTTCAAGTCATCTCATCTTACCTTTACCTTTTAATTAAAGACAATTTTATTATTAAAAAAAAAACTCATATTAATTATCTTCACTATCCATTAACAACTAAATTAATATAATTATTTCCCTATATATGAAAATATTTAACAATCAGTTTTAATATATTTTATTACAAGAAATTTTAATATATTTTATTACATGAAATTTATAAGATCGAGATCTAAGTCGAAATTTTGGGAAGTGTCTCCATCGTGGGAGGTGTGTCTATCATGATCTCTATATTCGGGACGTGTCGTGATTGTTTATTGTATCTTTCTCTGCCTCTTAAATAGGGTGTCATAAAATGTGTTTGTCTTTGTGTTATTTTTTTAAATATATAAATTTATTAAATTATATAAAATATAATTGTATATTTTTATTATTTTAAAATATAGGTTTTTATTTTTTTTAAATAATTGGTATTTTAAATATTAAAATTTATATTTTATATAATATTTATAAAAAAAATTATAATAACTAATTAGCAACTGTTTAATAATAAAATGTAAGTAATTATAATAACTAATTAGGAAATGATTTAATGATAAGATTTAAGTTATAAATTTTCCCCGATAAAGGTGGTAACAAATAATTTAATTTTGAGGCTTATAGGGAGGTATTTAATTCCTCCTCCATGCAATATTAGTATGATGAAATGCGTCATGGATGACTCTACTAGTGAGCAGGAGCTAAAAGTTCTAGAGAGTTTCATGAGTATATTTGGTGGTTGTTTGACTACGATTTCCTGTTGTTGGTTTTAGGGGATGGGCGGTAAGGTTGTTGTGAGGAATTCATCTTCAAGTGTATAGGGTGGCTCTCTATCTCAACCATCCCTTGCCTTTTGCTTAGCGAATTCCAAATTGTTCAGTGATTCCAATGAGTATGGTGTCACTTTCATCTTGGTGGTGGAATTGAGTGTAATTGTTTGGGACCTAGGTTTAGAGTGGCTTGTCTAGGCAAAGTCCAAGCTTTGGTGGTTTGGGTGTGTTGGTCCACTCCAAGCAGGGCAGGTTGCACACACATTAGTTCTCGTGGTTCTTGGCAGCTCCATCTCACGGGTAATTTTTTCCATCTTGGTTGTTTTTATAGTTTAGGAGTTTTTTGTTGGATGGTCTAGTAGCATTTTTCTTGAGAAACTTCTCGGGTTCTTGGGGTTAGTTGGAGGGGTCGTCAGAGGTGGCAGCAGCCTCTCAATGGTGTGTGGTACTCTTCTCATTTCCAATTCATCTCAAGTATTTCAATGGAGAGGTGGCTCTAATGCCTTAAGCTAGCTTTTTCAGATAGAGGGGTTAGGGTGTATCCTGTCATTTACGGTTGAAGGGTGGGCGCATATTTGGCTATGGGAGTTTGGTGTTGGCCATTATGAGCCCCGCCCTGTCTAGAGGTTGGAAAGTGGGTAGTTTTGTCTCGGTGGCATTTCCTTTGGCTCACTTGGAGTTTACTGTATCGGTGTTCTTTCGGGGGAGGTTTCTTGGGCTACTCTCATTTGTCGACATTTTTCTAGTGTGTGTCCTTCCCGGAATTGCATGGCAAGTTAGCTAGGGGCCAATGCAACATCAACGTGGACATGCCCCTTGGGGTGCTGGTCTTTGGGGTTGGGGCACAGTCCACCAAGTGGAATTTAGGGATATTGGTAAGGAGATAAATCAACAACCCGCCAATTCACAAGGGAGAGTTGATTTACCTCCTCCGTTTGAATCGCTAGAATCTCATATTTGGCAAGTTACATTACTAGTGGAGCAATTAGCTCGATATAGACACGACGACAACAATGAGGTTATAACATTCATGAATGACCTTCAGCGCAAGTGGCACAGGCTAAACAAGTTGGTCTCTCTCCATTGTGGCCAAAAACGGAGTGAGGAAAGGCAGGACCAACTGGAAGGTAGATTGGCTTATATGGAGGCTCACATTCATGAGGCCTTTCATCCTCCTTAGCCTCCTGGTAATGGACTGGATGCTCCAGATCCGGGTAATGTAGTTGCTCAAGGATGACAGTGTAGGAATTTACAGGGTAAGTTCCTCAGAAAGAACACCAAAAGGACACCGCTCACAACCAGATCTCAAATCAATACACCAGTATTTTTGACGTGGTTAAAACCCTCAAAGTGCAAGGAGGGAAACAGTCCACGGCCTGTCCCAACGTGGGTACTACAGGCAATTTATTAATCAAAGAATGAAAATTTACATAAGCTTCTCTCATGCACGGATTACCCGAACAATGACCCTCCATGCGCTTTAAATAGAACTCATGGACCAATCGGGTGTCAAGCCACGGATCAAGTGTCGGTAATACCGAGGTGAGAGTGAACCGTCGGATCACTACATATCGTGACCGTCGGATTGTAAGTTACAAAATGTACAACGGTAAAGAAACACACTTTACCTAACTCTAACCTAACTCTATACTAGACCAAGTTGAACTTAACTATATCCTATGTGTCGGAATATCCTAACATCCCCCCTTAAGAACAACTTGGGATAGGATTGAAGGATTTACAAATATGACACAATAGGAGAAGGAAGGAGGCACTAGAGCCTATCCCCCCTTAGTGACAACTTCCTGAACTCCAAGCATATATCGAAGTTTAGTGAACTTCGCCTCTGTGAGAGCCTTTGTGAAGATGTCTGCAACCTGATCATCTGTTGGACAATATTACACTTCAATAACATGGTCATGAATGAGCTTTCTGATGAAGTGCATGTGTAGTTCAATGTGTTTGCTGCGCTGATGCTGGACTGGATCTTTGCATAGCTGAATGGCACTTTGATTATCACACCAAAGTGTGGTTGGATGCTGCTGCTCAAAGCCAAACTCTGATAGGATCTGACGAAGCCACAAGGCTTCCTTACTAGCTTCCACGGCACCACGATACTCTGCTTCTGCTGACGAAAGAGAAATGGCAGCCTGTTTCTTACAAGCCCATGTAATAGGTCCTGAACCAAGAGTGAAGACATAACCGGCAGTAGACTTCCGATCATCAGGGTCACCAGCCCAATCAGAATCAGTGAAACCAACTAACAGAGGAGCTGCTTTGGCACTGTAATGAATCCCAAACTGTACTGTACCTCGAACATAACGAAGTATTCTTTTAGCTGCTTTCCAATGACTTTCACGGGGGTTTTGCATAAAACGAGCAACAAGGCCAACAGCAAAGGAAAGATCAGGACGAGTATGGGTTAAATACAAGAGTTTTCCGACAAGTTGACGGTATAAGGTAGCATCAACTTCAGGAGAAGTACAAGAGACTGAAAGTTTGACTCCAGACTGAAAGGGAGAAGGGGCTGGCTTACAGTCTTCCATGTGAAAATGACGAAGAATATCACAAGCATACTTGGACTGGGAAAGGAAAATACCCTCCTGGGATTGCAAGACTTGAAGACCGAGAAAATAGTGTAAGTGTCCTAAGTCTGTCATTTCAAATTTCTTTTTAAGGTTGGACTTCACATGGTTTATAAGGTTGGGATCACTACCAGTAAGAATAAGATCATCAACATAAAGAACAAGGATGATAAGAGAGTTGCCCACTTTCTTGGTGTAGACAGTATTGTCAGAATGACACCTAGAAAAGCCAGATTCTAAAAGAAAGCTATCCATTTTGGCATACCAAGCCCGAGGAGCTTGCTTGAGGCCATAAAGGGATTTCTTAAGTCGACAAACAAGGTGGAGTCTGTTTGTATGAAGCCAATGGGTTGTTCCATATAGATTTCTTCCTGCAAGTCCCCATGCAAGAAGGCAGATTTAACATCCATCTGATGGACTTCCCATTTTAAAGAGGCAGCAAGGGAAAGAACAAGGCGGATAGAGTTCATTTTGGCAACAGGGGAGAAGGTTTCAGTGTAGTCAATGCCTTCAACCTGTGAAAAGCCCTTAGCAACGAGACGAGCTTTATGTTTATTAACTTTCCCATCTGGTCCATACTTGGTTCTGTAAACCCATTTACATCTAACAAGTTTGCGTCCCTTTGGTAGAGGAACAAGATCCCATGTATCATTTGTCATCAATGAATGATATTCTTCATTCATAGCTGCTTCCCAATGTGGATGGCCTGAAGCTTCTACAAAAGTGTCAGGATCATGATTTACTGGGCTTGAGCCAGTAAAGAAGAGGCTCTTTCAAACTGAGAACGTGTACGTCGCTGATCTGTAGGATCATCGGCAAGATCACTTGCTGCATCCCGAGTAGCACGGACCCATCGTGGAAGTTGAGGATCCTGAGAAGGTGGGGGAGGATTGTCATCCTCGCTTTCATCATCTGAAGAAGAAATGTTTTCAAAGGTAGAAGAGATAGGAAGAGGTGGCACATCCGCCGGACTAGGCTCGCAGGCCGATTTATTTTCATCAAACTTTACATCTCTTCTAATGATAACATTTTTGGACTTAAATGGAATAAGTCTATATCCTTTTACATCTTCAGAATATCCAACAAAAGTACATTTCTCACTCTTAGGTTCTAAAGCTTTATGCTTTTCATCTGGAATATGGGCCCATGCTTCACTTCCAAACACACGAAAGTGACTTACATCTGGTTTAATGGAACTCCAAGCTTCTTCTGGAGTGATATTCTCTAGAACCTTAGTAGGAGTGCGATTGATTATATAATTTGCACAATTAATTGCTTCGGCCCAAAAACTAAGACTGAGTCCTTTAGATTGCAGCATACAATTAGCCATTTCCTTTAAGGTGCGATTTTTCCTTTCAGCTACACCATTTTGTTGTGGAGTGTATGGAACAGTATGTTGCATTTGAATTCCATTTTCGGTGCAAAAGTTGATGAATGTGTTTTTAACATATTCTCCACCATTATCAGTTCTTAGCTTAAGAATTTGATGTCCAGATTGTTTTTCAACAAAGGCTTTGAAGGCCAAAAAGGTGTTAAATACTTCGCTCTTGAGTTTTAAGAAGTATACCCAAGTGCGTCTGGAGAAATCATCAATGAAAGTTAAGAAGTACTTGCAGCCAGAGAATGAAGCAACAGGAAGAGGACCACATAAATCACTGTGCACAAGCTGTAAAGGGGCTGAGGCGTGCCAAGAGGCACGTTTGTCAAAACTGTCCCGATGATGTTTTCCGAGTACACATCCGGAACAAACACCATCTCTGCAAGATACCATAGGAAGACCTGTCACCATATTTTCTTTACATAGATGCTGAAAGGAGCGATAGTTTAAGTGACCAAATCGCTCATGCCAAAGTTTGCTCACTTCATCATTATGAGCAACAAATACTGAGGGAAGATTTGATGACCCAAAGTTGTGAAACTTATACAACCTTTTGGAATCATCAGCAAGACCAGTAGCTAGAATCTGTTTAGGATCTTTTAGATCCTTGATTACAACATCATGAGGTGAAAATTCAACAATTTTACCTTCACCTGAATGAGTTATCTGATAGACAGATAGAAGGTTGCAGGATAAGGTTGGAACACATAATACATCATTAAACTGACCATTGTCTAGATGAACAGTTCCAGTCCCTACAACATTAAGAGATCTATCATCACCAACATATATATTTTTGGTGTTACAATCATTTAAAGAAGAAAACATGGCTTGGTTTTTGGCCATGTGACAAGAGGCTCCAGAATCAATGAGCCACTCATGAGAATGAGAAGAAGAAGAAGATACATTTAATGCATAACCAGACTGAGATGATTGACAATGACATGCAGAAAGTGCCATTCCGGAAGTTGAAGTTGAAGTAGGCTCCACATGGATGTTATGTTTCTTCATTGCGGCTTCCAAGGCTTCCATCTTCTTAAAGCATTTAGATTCTAAGTGGCCATCTCGATTACAAAAGTTACAATGTCTATCAGTCTTCTTCCATTTGTTTTTATTGGTCTTATCATTTTGCTGAAATGATCTTTCATTTTGAGGCTGAGATGGTTTAGGACCATTCTTTTGAGGATATGACTTCTTAGATTCTTTAATTTGGTTGCTGCTGGGCGGCTAACGCTTTCGTGGAAGAGTTTCCAAGATTAAGAAGACCAAGGTGTAAGAGTTTTTCTTGTTCTCTTATTAAGGAATCACAAAAGGAGTCAAAGGAAGGGGCCTTGTAGTCTTTTCCTTGACAAATGAAAGCTTCCCTTGTAGAATGGAAAGTGGAAACAAATACAGAGTAGGCTGGTCCCAACTTAGTAAGGATGGAATAAATAAGGTTACCATCTTCTTTCTTAACTTTAACACCTTCCAAGAGATATCTAAGGGTCTTGAATTTGGACAAGAAATCTTCAATGCAAGAAAAATTATTAGGATCCAAAGTAAGCAGCTCATTTTCAAGTTGATGGGCTCTAATTTCATTTTTAATCCCAAAAACTTTAGCGAGTTTTTCTAATGCTTCATGAGGAGTCTCAAAGTTTGCAATGTGGAATCTAAGATCAGGAGAAATAGACATCCCTATCAAACCACGTGCTTGATCTTGTCTATTTTCCCATTTTGCAACCTTGTCTTCATCTTTTGGTTTCTTCTCTTGGTCTGTGGCTATTCTGAAGAGACCTTTACTTCTAAGTAAATCTTCCATGTAGGCTACCCATTGGAAGTAGTTAGTGCTGTCAAGAATGACTTGGCATGGACTTTCCATTTTAAAAAAAAACTGAAGCTGAAGATGCTGAAAGTAAGTGTTCCAATGGATAGATCTCGAAAAAATAGGCGGTTTTAAAAAAAACGGCTCTGAAAAAGGCTTCCGGATGAAGAAGTTATGGCTTTTTAAAAAAAATTGTTGAAGTTGCCGGCAAAGTGCGCGAATGAAAAAATCCGCCCCCACAAAATGGAGACTTGAACCCAAGACCTCTACTCTCTTAAAATAGCTTTGAACCAATTGATCTATACAAAAAATTTGAGAGAGAGAGAGAGAGAGAGGGGGGGGCCTTGGTTTGCGTGCTTGCCTTGAGAAAGCTCTTTTTCCCTACAAAACACAAAACACAAAACCCAACACGAATATGCAAAGAAAAAACGAACCTTGCGGCTCAAAGTTAGCTTTAGCCAAAAAACTAGAAATTTTTTAAAAAAAATCTCAAAGTTAGCTTTAGCCGAAAAACTAAATATTTTTCTCAATGTTTCTGATTTTCCGAGATCACACTAAGGTGCAGGGAAAAGAGCATACGCATGAGAAAAATCCTTCCTTTCTGTTTCTGATTTGCCCAGATCGCACAGAGTCGCAGGGCAAAGAGCATACGCAGAAATGAAAGGTATAGATTCGGTTAAAAAAAAAGGCTAAATAAACCGAAACCGAAATAAGCAGAGAGAAAATAACAGTAAACTGCAAAAAACACTGTATACCTCCCGATCTGAAAAATGACGCAGCTAGGGCTACCGGAAACCTTTTCACGTGAAACAAAAGGGGTTCCTCACTGGAACAGATGCTCCGAACGCAACAGAGCAGTCCTCTCGGCCCGAAAGCAGTCAGAAACAACAGATCTAGGAAACGACAGCCGCATGTAGTTCTACCGGCTTCAGATTTGGATCACCAACGGACGCGGCCCTCAAATAGCTCTGATACCATGTAGGAATTTACAGGGTAAGTTCCTCAGAAAGAACACCAAAAGGACACCGCTCACAACCAGATCTCAAATCAATACACCAGTATTTTTGACGTGGTTAAAACCCTCAAAGTGCAAGGAGGGAAACAGTCCACGGCCTGTCCCAACGTGGGTACTACAGGCAATTTATTAATCAAAGAATGAAAATTTACATAAGCTTCTCTCATGCACGGATTACCCGAACAATGACCCTCCATGCGCTTTAAATAGAACTCATGGACCAATCGGGTGTCAAGCCACGGATCAAGTGTCGGTAATACCGAGGTGAGAGTGAACCGTCGGATCACTACATATCGTGACCGTCGGATTGTAAGTTACAAAATGTACAACGGTAAAGAAACACACTTTACCTAACTCTAACCTAACTCTATACTAGACCAAGTTGAACTTAACTATATCCTATGTGTCGGAATATCCTAACAGACAGTGGGTTGCATTTTGGTTCTTTTTTTTTATTATTAATATGGGCTATCTGTATGAGGTCTCTCAATTTTCTTTTGTTGTTGTCAATGTTATTTTGCCATTATCTGTTGGCCAACAAGTCCAATAGGAAATGATGCTAGAAGTATTTTGAGAGCAAGTTCCTCACAATGTACTTTTGAGTTGGCTTAATAGAAATTATAGACTTAAAGAAAAAAAGATTTAAGTTATAGATTTAGTTTCCTTAATTAGATTTCACTTTCTTCGTTTATATTAAGGATTACTTATTCCCTTATCTACTCTCAATCACATACATTTTATTTATATTATTTTTTTTTGTTAATTTTATTATCACATTTATTAGAATTTTTAATGTGTGATATGTAAATGGGAAATTTTTCATTAATTAGGTTATATAATGTAAGAGAAAGTGTTACTCAATTTTTACCTCATCATTTCTACATAGTCAAGATAGCTTTTCTTATCATATGTATTTAATATTATGGGATGTTAAGTTTAAAGTGCTTTTGTACTTTAATTTTCCTTCTTGATATGGGTCAAATATTTATGATGGTTAATGTCTAAATCAACCATTAATTCACATGAAACAAACATGTCACAAGTTGGATTTGAAACCAAGTGGGAAGGATAATAGTTTTTCATCCCAACCACTTGATAATACCCAACTTACACAACATGACAAGCTATTGCTTTGAATAGAACCTGATATTTGATATTTGATATTTGAAGAGGAAAATGAGATGAATATGGCACCAAAAGAATAAACTATCAACAATGTTAATATAAGAGTGAAAAACAAGCACTATTAATATTTTTTGTCAAGATGGGTAATTAGTAACTAGAATATATTGATAATACCCAACTTACACAACATGACAAGCTATTGCTTTGAATAGAACCTGATATTTGATATTTGAAGAGGAAAATGAGATGAATATGGCACCAAAAGAATAAACTATCAACAATGTTAATATAAGAGTGAAAAACAAGCACTATTAATATTTTTTGTCAAGGGGATGGGGTAATTAGTAACTAGAATATATAATCATACCGACAAGAAGAATCACATAGATTTGCTCTCAAGAAAAAGGCCATTGACGTGATATGATAGCCCACAAATCATTCTGAACAAAATTTGCCAAAATTTGAATAGAGATGAGCAACATTATCACCATAAGTCCTAACCACTCCAAATAAACAAAAGTACTGTTAATATGAAATCAAATAACAATATAAAAATATTTAAAATAATATATATAATAATAATTAATTAAGTAATTAATTAATAATGAGATAAGACTATATATATATATATATATATATATATATATATATATATATATATATATATATATAACATTCTATGTAATTGATGTGTTTGTTTCTATTTCCTTTGAATAATAAAGTAATCACACAAAATCTTTTATTTAAATAATAAGATAGTAAAACAAAATGTATTTAATATCCAATGTTTTTATAAAATTATTACAATTTATGTGGTAATTTTTGGGTTGAGAGGTGCAACTTAGTACAGGGCGGTGTTGTGGTGGTGTAAATGTTTGTAAGCATTTATATGTCAGCTCAACTAAAAAATGATAATGATAATGATTAATGTCCACTAAGACCAATATGGTCTATCAGACATTAAGAAAATAGGAGATTAGTTGAGATTATTTAATATTTTATTTATATTATCGAAAAAAAAGGGAGATAAGATTTCATAGACCACCATAGTTTTGCTGACTTAATAAGTCAAGGAGGTTGGTAGTGTGTCAAAGATTTTGAAAATTAGAATGGAAGAGTTTTGAGAATTGATCAATGCCCAATTTCATTTAAGCTCATGAGTATTAGTTTTTATCTTGGCAATGTTCACTTTCTTCGTAGAACTGGTCAAGACAGAAAGATAAGTCTCATTATCAAGATTGGGGTTGATCACCTTCTTGTAATATTTTAGCTTAATTTTTCCTTCTAACTCTTTATCATCCCACAACTTATCCTTAAATTTGAAAGTAATAAAAGGTTAAAACAAATATAGAGTCAAGTAAGAAGGAGATGTTGTAGTGTCCATAAATGAATGTAAACATTTAAATGTTTACTCAATTAATAATAAAAAATTAAAAGCAATAAAAATAACAATATTCAATTTGTTATATTGTATTTGTTTTATTAATAAATTTACAAACAATTTTTTAGATAAAAGAAAAAGTCATAATATACATATCACATTAAAATACATAACATATAAATAGTAGCTATAAATTAAAATTCATTTTGCCATGTAAAATAAATAATGATTGGGTAACAATATTTATATTTAATTAATAAGCACATAAAAACTTAATATTTACAATAAACTTACATTATAATAAGATTAATCACATATATTCACCTCCACTTTACCATGGATATTATTATCTTGTAACTAGGCTTTGTTGCAATATGAAGGGCCAATTTCACAGCTTATCAATAACACATGCCCAAAAACCATAACTCATTTCACAATAAAAATATTTTATTTTAATGTGCTTTTATAACTTTTTTAATTAAATTTAAAAACAAAAATGTTATAATTACTTTTGAGATATATCTAAACCCTCTATCCTCACTATTACTAAAAATATTCTGTGGATATTCCATAGAGATTAAATCAAGGTTTTAATAAAATTAAAGATGAGAATATTTTTATATATAAATATGTGAAAATTATATAATATAAATAATATTATTAAGAACCATCATAGATCCATCATAACTAAGGATCTACCAAGCTAGGAGAGGAATCAAATCTCTCGAGGTGAAAACTTTTCCTCAAGTTTTCCACTCAAAAAGAATTTTTCATGTTGGGAGTTTTGATCCCTCTCGACACATGGTAGATCCAGAGTTAAGATGGATCCATGTTGATCTATCTCTTAAATAATATAGTAAGAAAAAACTCATATAACATTAAATCTAAAAATGTTTAATAATTTTTAAAACTGGTTGAAGTTTAGAATGAAAAAATAATATACTTAAAATATTATTGATAACTTTACACTAATAACTTGGGAGCTTGGGCTCGATCATTCTCCGTAGCTAGTTGTTTAGACATGCAATTGTCGAGTGTTAC
The DNA here is from genome assembly GCA_031772625.1 of Pinus tabuliformis. Classification (NCBI taxonomy): domain Eukaryota; kingdom Viridiplantae; phylum Streptophyta; class Pinopsida; order Pinales; family Pinaceae; genus Pinus; species Pinus tabuliformis. Next base: position 1,142,443,403 of record CM062811.1, on the reverse strand, counting down.
AGGTGGGTGCTCCCTCTAACATTAGCAGAGCTGCAAGGGATAAGAGGTTTGCAAAGAATAACAGAGGTTATTCTTGTCGGACTGAGATGCTTTGAGAACACGAGCAAGTTAGGAGATGAGGGAGAGGAAGGGTTCATTATCCCTTCCTCCTTAGCATGGACATGGAATGGACTAGTTCGATGAAGACATGCCTCAATGCTTCAAGCAACTAGTTGTAGTGATGGAAGATGAGGAAACAAGAAACACTGGATACAAGCACTGAGTTATTAGAAATTTTCTTGCTCAACATTTATATGACCAAGAGGAAACCTTGAGCATTGTGGAGGATAAGATAATTGACATGGACTTCATCCTAGTCCAATCCAGGTCGGCCTTATGAGTTCTGGCGGGAGTCCTAGGAATTTAATTCCCTCCTCCTCCCCCATCCCATGCCTCCTTCAACTCTCCTCATAACACTAAATCCTCATCCTTGAGTCCCCTAGATTCAATCCTTCGGGGAGAAAGACTGATCAACCCTGTAAGGTTGGGGTCTCCTCAAATCAAAGAGAAGTGATCCAAGACATCAGATTTACTAGGCACCAAGGCGAGGGAAAGGGTCATGACCAACAATGTTGTTGCGGTAGGTAATCCAAAGGACGAGACTCTACAACAAGAAGCCAATACCAACACCAGAGGAACACTCGTGGAATGGGAGAGACCACCCTAGTTGCCAGAAGGTAAGGACAATCACTTCAAGTATCTCTCAACATGACTTTGATCACTCTTAATCAGTGTTTGTTTTATTGTCCTCTTTTTTACACGCTAGGATGTTATTTTGTTGTTAAAATTGTTCTCAAGACTTTAAGGGAGACCATCTAGTTTCCCACTTATGGGCAGTTGGTCTTCCCCAAGGTATTTCCTAGCTTAATAGGATTTTCTAATATATTTCCCAACTTAATAGGATTTTTTATTTTTATTTTTCTTCTAGAATTGCTTGTTTTGAACACAGTTTGTCTCTATCTCCACCAATCTGTACTCTATGTAAATATTACATAATTTGATGAAAAATTTTCTTATTAAAAAAAATTACAATATTAATATTGAAATATCCTTAAATAAGAAATCTCTAAATAAGAATTTTTTTTTTTTTTAATAATTGAATGTGGAATAGGAGTACGAGTATGAATATGCCAATTTTATTTTCAGAAGAAAAAAAAAACTATTTCTTTTTTAAATATTTACTCTAAAATTAACATAATTTTATATATATATAAAATAATAAAGATCGTCTACAAAAGTTAATAAAAATATGTTATTAGAAATAAAATGTTAAAATACAAATAGATAGCATTTTATAAATGTTAAATAATACATTATATTATTGTAAATAGTTTTAGCAAAGTTCATAAAAACAATTTTATTAATATTATTTGAGATAAAACTATTTTATTGATTTTGGCGTAATATTGAGAGTTAATTTTTTTTATTAATTAAAAGTTTACTTTCCTCCGAGGCAAGGATTTAATATGTTAATGAGCTAAAATTCATAAATATTTGGTAAGATACAAGTCTATTCTTTTTAGGCCACCAACAAATTATGTCAGATAACCTGATTTTTTCCAATAATGATAATAAGTCAACTCATATTAGTAGATAAAAGCAAAAATAATTATCCTCATTGAATATTAAAGTATAATAAAGTTTTTCAACTTCTAAAATAATAGATTAAAAAATAAACAAAACAAACAAACTTGAATACACACCGATATATTATTTTTGTATTTTAAAATTAAATTAAGACCAGTTTATAAAAAACTTGTTTAAAGCTCAACTTCCTTTCAAAGCCTTTGGGAATAACGTTGAGTCTGGTAAATAAGATATTCTATGACCATGAAGAGTTTTAGTGGGGCCAAATAAGTAAGTTGTGCCACCAAATAATGTGTAAGAGCTGATAACAAGGTCTAGAAACAGCTACCATACACACCAATATATTATTTTTGTATTTTAAAATTAAATTAAGACCAATTTATAAAAAACTTGTTTAAGGCTCAACTTCCTTTCAAAGCCTTTGGAACAACGTTGAGTCTAGTAAATAAGATATTCTATGACCATGGAGAGTTTTAGTGGGGCCAAATAAGTAAGTTGTGCCACCAAATAATGTGGAAGAGTTGATAACGAGGTCTTTACTTAGAAGTATGGAAAAAGGGGACCAAGGTACTGACATACACAAAGTCTCCCCATATTAAACTAAAAATAAATTTGAGGATCACGAACTTCTTCATGTAATCTAACATGGCCATTTACAAATATCGACACTGAATATGACAAGAGAACTATTGATTATTGTAAAATGTGGTGGGGCCACATCACAATGTTCCTAGCATGATAGGTATATATCATTCCATGTATGATTACATGGACCCATATCACATTGTTTCACAACATGAGGCAAGCATTGTTTCATAGCCCAATAGGGTGCAAAGAGTAAGAAATAAGTGGAGTATTTGATATGTTAACCTTGGTTGGTGTAAATTTTGTAAGGGTGGATGAAAGTTTGAGTATTTGATATGTTAACCTTGGTTGGTGTAAATTTTGTAATGGTGGATGAAAGTTTGATGAGATGGTTGGGTTAGGTTTTATAATTTTTTATTTGATTTAAATCTCTGATGAGTTTTGACTCATTATAATAACAATAATAAAAATTGGTGTAAATGTTGTTGTAAATTTTGTAATGGTTGATGAAGGTTTGATTAGATGGTTGGGTTAGGTTTTATAATTTTTATTTGATTTAAATCTCTGATGATGGTTGATGAAAGTTTGATTAGATGGTTGGGTTAGGTTTTATAATTTTTATTTGATTTAAATCTCTGATGAGCTTTGACTCATTATAATAACAATAATAAAAAATATACTCTTACTCCATGAGTGAGGCTCCCTATCTAGTGTCTCTTGACATCTTTGTCTTTACTAAATCATATGGCTTTTTTTACTAGGCGATGACTTGTAAACTGAGTAATAGTCTCAAAATGATAGTAACCACTAATAATATTTAAAATTAATTAAATCTCATTTAGTTATTAATTTTTTTAAATAAAAAATAAAAAATTGAAAAACTAATTAAGCTTTTTTATATTTTGAATATCATATGTGTAGGTTTGGAGTATGTTTTAAAATTATTTTTATTTGGTTAAGAGCTTGTTTTTTGGATATTAAGGAAATAGGTTAACGACCCAAGATCCAGAGGCATCTGATAGGAGTGAAAACTTGAACCCTTATGGACCATCAGTGAATTATTCCAGGTGGTGTGGTTTTCTTTGAATAACAGTGATGAGCCAACTTACATTCATAGATAATAGCAAGAAATAATTATCCTCGCTATTGGTTTAACAACTAAATTATAACAAATTTTCTCGCCTAATATAAATATATATCACATATTCGTAGTTATAATAATGTTCATCATTTTCATTTTATTAATATATATCACATATTCGTAGTTATAATAATGTTCATCATTTTCATTTTATTATTATAAGGTGGTATGTTATATTATAAATGTTAATCTGCCATTTTGTGATAGTTTCTTTTGTAGTCATTACAGATTTATCACGTTAAATGATATTAAAGCCCTAAAGACCATTTTCAAATTCACAGTGTTAATTGAATTATTGTACTTAGGAGACAGCGAAATAAAAAATTAACCTTCATATGAGACAAAATAACAAGCGACAAACTTAATCTCGCCGAAATATTCCTTGAATCCCGGGCCGTTAATGACCCTACAGTAAAGTCTTTGTGTGTACTTAATGGGACCGTGCGATATATAAAATTAAATAAATAATGCCCTTTACGCACATATATCTACTTTAGGGAAGGCTGTCTTACATAATTTGAATTTTTTTTGGATATGGGTAAATTTTACATTTTATATTTTTTAAATTAAAATTTTATTGATAAATATGGTCGGATAAAATATATATTTTAAATCAAAATGTAAAGTATTATATAAAAACTTTGTTTGGAAGATAAACATGAGCTTCATAAAGAAATATAGTTCCTTGATCACACAAAAGGTTTGAAAATGTTTATGGATTTTACTAAATCAAAGTTTTGAAATAAAAAATTTCAAAAAAGAAATTGAAATTGAATTAACACTTTTGTGGGATTGAGACATTGAACCAACCATCATGCTAAAGCATATGCTTTTTATTAGGATTTAATCTTAGCATAAGAAAGGAATATCTCTGGTCTTTTGGTGAGAGGATATGCACAACTTATCATTCAAGGTATGATTAATGAGACTTTGTCAAACAATTTGAGTTTTAAAGTAATCCTAGAGGTGGTGTAGAAGATTCTAAAGAAGTTTTACATTTACGAGTTCCATCACATTTTGTGACAAAATAATAATTTAGTTTATTTCTTGGCTAAATCACGCACCTCATTAGCTCAAGGCATAATCAAAATACCCACACCATAGTTGGGTGATTGAAACCTAAAAAAATAATGGGGAGAGACATGTTACCTTAGAAATGGAAGTCATATCATGCAAGTGTTATTATAAAACAAAGTGGAATGAATGGAGTTGACAAACTCTTGAATATGTGGTCATTACTCTTAGGGCTTGTGGCATATGAGAATGCTTTGTGTATGGAGTGTTTCCCATCCTTTCAAGTTTATACATGAGGCAGTCATTGTACTTTGGTCCTTTTTCAGTGGGAAATTGGTAATGGGAAATAATTGCAATGCGCTCCAGGTCCTCTAGTTCGTTGTCTACAATGCATCTATGTAAGGGTCGTCAAGATGATGCAAATATATTTGTGGCTATAACGTGGGGTAAGTAGAAGGGACACCTCCATAATCAGGAAGGAAACCCCCAGATAAGGAAATACCTCCATAAAATTCAGATGGAAAGGAGGCAGTCTGCAAGGTTGGAATCCAAAATTGGCAGTTTAATGAGTTGATGGTGGGGTAAATGTGGTTTTGCTATCTTTTTCTCCTTGGTAACTTTCTGTTGTGCTTCGTTTTGTAGTCTGGTTGTGCACGAATCATGGTTAAACCTATGAATTGAAGTAAGAGTCTAGGTATATTGGGTAGAGTTTGGTTTTGCATCAGTGTATTGTCACAATCATGTCCTTGCTTTATGTGGAATCAGTTGGGGAAGGAGGTTTCGAATTATAGTAGATATACAGGTCACCCTGGCCAACTTAGTCATAATATGGTATGGGTCTCCCTTAATGCCATTTCAAAAAGTGGGGAGAACACTTCCACATTTATGGAAGTATTGAATTAATTAGGTTTGTGAATTATTTTGGGAAGATTCATTCCACCCCATGCAACTTAAAGTAGTTGTGTTGTGTTCTGTAACAACCAATATTATGTCAAGTATAGGGGATTTGGGTAAATTTCTAGGGTGGTCACAACCTCACATCTTGGGCAAAGTAGTTAGGGGGGAAAGGTTTACAAAAAGTTAGGGATCAACTCTTTGCCAATTTAGGTCCTTTTTTGCTCTAAAGGTGTTTTGAGCTTTTGGGAAAAAACTCCCTTATACGTATGTCCTCTATCCCCATCAAAGGATGAAAGTAACTGCCAACATGGAAGCACAATCATTGGATGATCTAGGGAATTGCAACACTCAAGCAACAATTGTCATTCATTGCCACCACCTTGGATCAACCACTGACATGTCAGGCTTTGGGTGTCTAGCAACACAAAGAGGCACAATGTAAGACCTGCGGTTCTTACCGAGACCATCGTGGAGCACGAAGGTTGAAGTGCGACTTGGTGTGCGCACAATTTAACAAAACAAGACAGAGCGAACACTTGGGAGCGTGTGTGCGTACAAGTGAGGAGCAAGTCGTGTGTTTATATGGTGGACAGTGTGGGCGTTCACTTGAATGAGCCGACGATGATGAAGTGTTGGTTGAGAGCGTTGGCGGGTGAGCCGACCGTGTAAAGAACCAAGGAAAGGGACGTCGGTTGAAGGTAAACAGAGGTCGGCCAAGTGATGGCACGACACACTACAATGCACATATATTGGCACATTGTTGGAGCTTTGAAGGATCATTAGAACATGAATCATTCGCTCTACATCACAAGTAGAAGTGCGCAAAGGTGTTAGGAAGTCGAGCGGAGGCGCAGGTCTATGCGCCCGCTCACGGGCAGGACTACACGATAGCTCGCACAAAGGACTTGGGTGTTGGGTGAAGGCGTGGGCGAGGAGCACCCATCGTTCGAAAGAGCGCGGGTAAGCCTCGGGTGAGGGCGCCCACCGGGCAAAGGCAAATGACACGGGTGTAACTTGGACGAGAGCGCCCAACATTCGGTTGGTGAACACGGGTAACTCGTGGGTGAAGGCGCCGATTGTTTGGTGAACGAGTGACCCAGGGGAGTTGCCCATCATGCACGAAGATACAAGGTGAAGAAAGTTCGGTTGAGGAGTGCGGTTGGCAGTCCGGTGTGAGGGCGCACCCGCCCAACTCGGGCAAGGAACTTGGTTGGCACACGAAGGTGTGGCCTTGATGTAAAATTGGCTAAGTATGAAACTTGGTGTTTCCAAGTATACTTGTAAAGCTTTGTAACATTGAAAGATTGTATAATATATTGTATTTGGGCATACTCATTGTTCAGGGAGTTGCCCCTCCTTTTATACTGTGCAATTGTGTTCTTTTGTATAATCGTTGATGATAATGAATGTGTATGGGTGTTCATTGCTATAAAGGAAACATAATAATACTTGGTTGAGAAACACAAACTAAGTAGGACAAGTGGTTAGGCGTAGTCCATGAACATAAGTATTCGTGAAAAGAAAGTGTTCGGTGGTGCCGCACCTTGCCAAGAGCGGTTGGAAGACTACCACCAGCCTAGGGGCGTGACAGTTGGTATCAGAGCAAGGTTGCTCGTGACGAAGTGCAGATGGTATTGAAGCTGATTCAGGGTTGAAGAAGCTTGACAATTGATGACAGTGGAAGCAGGTACTTGCAGGTGAAGGAAGCTGGTTTCACATACAAGTGGAACAAGGGTTGGTTCATGATTGCAAGGGACTTGGTGAAGCTAGTGAGTGGTGAAACAGGTTTAGCAAAGGTGAAGCTTAGTGCTTGGGCCAAGCTGAACGACAAGGCATGGCAGGTTTGGAAGAATGCGAAGGGAAGCTCTTGCTTACCTTATACAGGTTGAAGCAGATGAAAGAAGAGAATCCCCAGATTCGAGATAAGCTTGAAGTCTTGGAAAAGAATGTTGAAGACGAACTTCTTCAACTTGGTTGGGCAATGGAGCAGGATGAAGTTGCAGATTGTGCTGACAAGGAAGAGGAAGCCGTGATGATTGAGGATGTTGCAGATGTGACAACGATGGAAGATGAACTTGAGATTGATCAAGTTGGACCAGGATTGTGCAGTTTGCAGACATGGATGGATAAGGATACTCACATGGAGGAACCTCATGATGATGATGTAAGTACTATTAATACTTATGTTTCACTTGAGCATTTGGTAGATGAACCGTATGCAGGGAAGGGCAAACTCAGTTTGCCGATGCAAGGGAATATCTTACCATGGATGTCTATGATGAGACCTTGTATGAAGAAGCCAGGATTGTTGATTGTTGCAGGACTTGTTGGGGTTGTTTGTGACCTTATGATAGAAGGTACAAAGGCCCGTGACAAGGGAGGAACATGATGATCGTTGCGGAGGAATTGGGTCATGCTTTAGCCACATGGAGAATTGGCTAAGTGCCCGGCATGACACATGAACAGATTGGAGGAGGGCACACACTTAGGTATGATGATAATTGGGTGGACTTCTCATGGCCGAGATCAAGAGCAAGTCTTGGTGGAACCTTCAATGGGGGAGCTATGATGGAAGGGACTCGTGATGATGATGATATGGTTGGGTGACCGAGTTCACTAAACCAAAGATTGCAGACTTGGATGAGAATGACTGATTGTTGTGATGGGTCTACTTGGTTGGACTACATGGGAAACTTGATTCATGGACATCAGGTTGGAGACATGGAGCATGGCAGTCTCATGCAGGGACATTATGCAAGAGCACTTGTAGAAATGTCACTTATGGGAATCCAATGAGGAGTGCCAAGGCAGGGATGTTGTGTAGTTGGATTTGCTGGTGTGACATGGAGATGTTTTACTTATGAGCCGATGGAGAGGTTGTGCACTCTTGTATAACAAGGCCATGAACTTGAATGGAGTTGTGAGCAGACTATGGAGCATTCCTACTACATGCAGAGTTGAGGCATCTTGCAGAGACCTTTGGGACGAGACTTGTATGCTTGCTAGAGTGTTGGCTGGAGATGACACATGGAGCTCATGACGACATGAGATTGTTGTGACTTTTGGGGACTTCATATATGTTGGACTTGGAGGATCTGATGCATTGAGGAACTGAGGTCAGGGGCTTTGATGCAGGATGGGATGCATACTTTCAAGTACATGTATGGGTGTGGCTTGAAAGAGTGACTTGATGTGGAGGATCGATATGAGACACTTTGGAGTGATGGGGTTACAACGATGATGATGCCTTGGTGGCAACACTTGGGCATGGATTGAGCCGAGACTTAACCACTTTTGACACATGGGAGCTGATTGATCTATGATCATGGGTAGCACATGGATAGATGAGACAGGTGTATACTTGTTTCTATGGCAGACTTGAGGGATGGCACATACAGAGATGATGGAGGTTGCTTCATGGACCTGGATGTGGCACATCGAGAGTCGAAGATGATCTCTTCACTTTGAGGAGATGGATGTTTTACAGATGGATGATGTTGGGATAGATGCGGCTGATTTTATGCAGCACATTGGTACCAAACATCATGGAAAACATGTTGCAGATGAGATGGAGACTACTTCATGGACCTGAGCATGGCTTATACTTGTATGGATATGGATTCTAGATCGAGTTGATGATGTGACAGGATGTTCTGAGAAATGACTGATGGTGGCATGAGGATGTGCATTCTCATGGTTTGAGCATGACAGTTGGATTAGCTACCCAACTAGTTCAAACATGAGGGAGCTCAATGTACAAAGATGTGTTAGTATTGTGTTGGAGTATCATGGCAGCAGTTCACACGAGGACGACACATGATGAGGTCGGCACGAGATGTTGCAGGAAGCATGTAGCTTGAGATGGAGGGACCAATCTTCCACGATGGAGCGCAGCATGTGGAGATTGTGACAGGGTGGTTGATAGTCATGGATTGAGATGATCTTCTGATGTATGACATACAGATGGGGTGTATACCTTGGTATGGTGATCTTGGTGACAGATGGTTGTCGGGACGAGACATGATGGAGATGGTAGCTCTACATATGTCGCAGGGGTGTTTGCAGTATGTGGAGTGTCAAGCGGAAAGAGTCGATATTGCGGACAAAACCGACCTCCCTAGAAGCAAAGGCTTTCTAGTGACAAACAAGACAAATAAAAACTACCTTTCTCTAAACATGCATTTAGAATACAAGTAATCAGGTGATTGTAACATACCTTTAGTCCAAAGCTTTGTAGTAGTCCAGCCTCACCGATCCGGATGAGCTCCTCCTTCTCTTCGAAACCTGCATTCACTAACAAGCCAAAAGATTAAATAGCACCTGATAAACTCATAAAATAATACATATCCATCATACAGACCAAGGAGTATATGAAACAAATCATGAATAACAATCTGTTGAGAAAAATGAGTTCATTTGTATTAAGTGGAAACAAAAGAAACCATTACAACCTGAGCCTTGGTGTTGTGCAGGTCCTTCCTAGGGTCCAGCAAGAGTTTTCCTTTACTTTGATCAGCTCACCCACTTCCAAATAAGGCTAGGAAAGGATGGGAATCTCTCCTCTCAAGCTTTACAAGGGAGTCCTAATTCCAGCAGCATCTACCCTTAGGAATGTTCAGCTTTCAACCTCCCCTCCCTCTGGCCCAATGCTTGTATTTATAGTGCTCTAGAGGAAGTTATTCAGGTTCACCATCAATGGGATAAGCCCCTCTTTAGCTGATAGCTCCCCTCTTGATGGGATAAGTTCCTCTTTGATAGGGATACATGAACCATCTGGAGGCGCTCCATACACGTCAAACAAGCTTCTAGAATGCTCTAGAAATGACCACAAGTAACTTTTTTGGAGTGAAACTTACGCCTTTTGACCTTTACAGGAGTACGCACCCTCCCCTTTACAGACAGAGCGTACAAGTACGCAGGTATTGTGAACTTGGGGTGCGTACACGCAGGTAAAGCTAAGAGAAACTGCGTACCCAGAGATATATAGATTTTTAAAGACTTTCTCTCTTTCTTGGAGTTTGACATGGAGAGCAGAGGTATGAGACTTGCCAAGGAGGATAGTATGACAGTTGATGGAGCCATACTAACTACAAATAGTCAAGGTGACAAATTTTAGTGTAACAGATTGCCCCCTAAAGTGCGAAGCCTGTAGTAGATAAGGGTTTCATATCATCTAGGAAGGGTGAAGTACTTTATCATTTCAAGGATTATCTTGTGGAGAGCCCAGTCGGAACTTGCAAGTATTCAACACAAAATACATATATAAGATCATATCATCGCTGAGGTAGGCATTCCCATACTCAGATTGAAAACTTTTAACTAACAAACTAACTACTGTTCTGATACAGGAATGATTTTACAGTACATCATAATTATAGACTTTTGTAGACACAGTATGGACGCAGCCATCTGTTTATAGTTAGTCTACTGTATAATGAATACAAAACTCCTCGCAGCCTGGATAGTGGAAACTGTTAACACCCAGGTTGTTCCCTTTGACTCCCAAGGGAATACGGCCGGGGTAACCACCAGGGAAAATTTTAAGAACCCCCCCTAAATTTATAAATATAATAAATGGGCGAATCTCCATGGTATATAGGAAAAATGAAAGGCGATTTTATCAATAATATAATATGTATATATAATTTTTTGGCGAATCTCTCACCAGGCATGGTGAATATCTTACTCAATCATAAAATCTTGTAAGATCTTGGCGAGTCTTTCACTAAATAATAAAACTTTGTAAAGTCCTAGTGAATCTTAGCATAGGCTACATGCTGGTTTAATTCCCCCATTTAAATAGGCTACATTCCAGGTGAATACCATGGGTCAATACCATGTGCCATTTTGGTGAATACCATGGGTCAATACCATGTGCCATTTTTATTTTTATTAATTCTAATATTAGGGTTAATAATGGTTTTTTGCATGGTATTAATAACAATCTAGTCCATGGTATTTGTCCCATAGTATTTTGGCCATAGGTTTCACCTAAATATAACCCATTTTTCGAGTGTTCGTAAATATAAGGTGACTTATGGAGTAAATATAAAAAAATGTTTTATTTGTTTACCATACCTCTCGTTTATTTATATTTTTATTAATTTACCATACCTCTTTTACAAATATGGTATTTGGCCCATAGGATTCACTTAAATAAAACCTCTTTCTTGAGCCTTCATAAATAGAACGAGGGTTATGGACTAAATATAAAAAGAGGTTTTATTTATTTACCATACATCTAGTTTATTTATATTTTTATTTATTTACCATACCTTTTGAGTAAGTATAAAAAGACGTTTATTTACCATACCTCCACTCTACTTATATTTTTATTTGTTTACACCCTTACATGTATATAAGGTGACTTATGGAGTGAATATAAAAAATGTTTTATTTATTTACCATACCTCTCATTTATTTATATTTTTATTAATTTACCATACCTCTTTTATAAATATGGTATTTGGCCCATAGGATTCACTTAAATAAAACCTATTCTTGAAAATGGGCGAATGGATTCACTTAAATAAAACCTATTCTTGAAAATGGGCGAATGGAATGTTGTAAGTCCTAATTTCAAGGGTTAAATTTACCTTTTTTACCCTCTCCCTTAAAATAAGGTGGGCTATTTGAGGTGATTTGTAAAAATGTACTATGATACAAAATATTCGCCCACTAAAAATTTAAAACCCCTTAATTTCGCCAAAGGGCGAACATTCGCCCCTAAAATTATCCTTGGTAACCACTAACCAATCTTTGGATTACAGGCCCTAGCCTGCCTGAAATCAGAGAGGGCTCTCTCTTTAAATTTTAGCTTTGTTTTGTAAAGATTTTAGGCTAGTTATGGGTTTAGTTTTTTGTTTAAAGTTTTGGTTGTGAAATGTTGTCGTGAGAATGGCATGAAATGTTTGGGAGATGTTAGTCCATTGGGCATATGGAGTCAGAGATTTGGGACAGTCCTGGTGCCTGTAATGGGGAAAGTTTTACTATAAGGCTAGATGACTATTCTTGATATAAATTCTGATTAGTGAGTGAAACAGTGGGAGATGGAATTACAGACAGTATGATAACAAATTGAACAACAATTTCTAATTAGTAGCATACATGAATTACTAAATAGAAACTGTGAAAGATTCAGGGTTTATTGGAGCAGTTAAGAATTCCAATTAAACAACTGAGCCTATAGAAAACATTTATAGCAAAGACAGATTGAAATCAGGGTGTCTCCATGGACAAATCCTGAGCTATTCTTTTTCTTTCTTCCTAAGTTTAGATTAACATGTGAAAGATATGAGTTGAACTGATAATAAACGTGAAAGAGATAGAGAAAACTTATTATATCAAGACACAACACTAGAATCCTGCAGCATTCAGTAGTTCCAAGACAGCAAGCATCAGTAAGACCAACTTCTGCAAACCCCAAAGCCTTTTTCTATTATTTCTCCAGAGATTACAGCCGAGTTCTCCTTTGTAACAAGAAAACAACAACCCCGAAATGAACTGCGTGGGGGAGATTTTATACAAAAATATCAAGTAAAATATCTAGAATGATAGTTATTGAGCAATAACTATCTATACCAACTTTGTACAGTGAAGTTATTTACAAAATTTAAAGCCTGTAGTAAAGGTACATAACAGCTGTTTGTTGTTTGTCAGTTGATGATGACTTTTGGGCCCAAGGGCCGGCTGCGTTAATTCTTGGACGGCTCCTGCTGACGACGGCTGCTGTAGATGACACGTTGCGGCTCTGATGCCTTTGGGATGCTGACCTGTAATCTTTGACCTGTGGTTGCTGATCTGTGACTTCTTTATTGATACTTTGCTTGCTGTAAAATGCATTTGATTAAATTAAATTATCAAATCACAACAAAGTCCTTATCATATCTGTCCACCATTGATCAGTGGGCATCTGATGCCTTTGCATCTTGTGTAATGTTTCATCAGCATCTGTATATTTGTAGTAATTAGGGGGGACTGCAAACAGATGATTGATTTCATGTTCTATAAAAAACAGATTTTCTAGTTTATCATACAACTCTTGTCCTATGGGCGGCCCAGTTTCTTCCGAAGTGCTAGATGAGGTAGTCAACTGATCAGTGATGTAGTTGTCGACTCTTTTTGCATATTTCTCATGAGAAGATAGCCTTCCTGCGTTGTTTAGTAAAATGGGGAGTCCCCTGTCATATAATGTTGTGATCTTGGCACCAAAAGTATTTACCTCTGCTTGAATATCCTGACATTTTCTTTCTAGTGCCTGTACATAGTTTCTGAGGGTGAGTACCCTTTTGATCAGCAAAATTGTATCAGTTCTATCTCTGACACCCATGTTTGCTAACTGTATGCCAGTTCTGTTGTTCAACACATTGATCATTCTAGTAGCTACATCTGGCATACTTCCTAGAGAAGCTCTGGCTTTTTGACTTTCTGCATAAGCCCTACCCAGCAAATCCATTTGCTCATGGATGGTCTCTATATATTTCCATTGGTCTGTGATTGATTGACCAATCTTTAACCATATGATTTTCTTGAGCTCCGTTATTGCTTTGCCCATGGCCATCTCTTTCTCTAGCTCTTTGATTTTTCTTTCCAAGGTCCTTACTTCCCTTGTCTTTTCTGCCACCTGTTGCTTAGATTTATCATGTTTCTCATTGAGTGTGGCCAATTTCTCCTTGGCTTCATTCAGCTCTGCCATCTGGGCTTCTAGGACTTGAATCTCCTTCATCATCTTTTGCATGTCTAGGCTTGGAGCCTGTTCTGGTGCCGTTGCTGGTGTTGATGTTGATGGAGCTATTTGAGCTGTCTGCCCTGTGGGAGGAGCAGTAGTTTGAGGGGACTCCTCAAGGTTTATGACTTGCTGAGGGGGTTGAGATGGCTGGCCTCCCTCTTTCTGCTTTAGTGCCTCCTGTAGTGCAGCCTCTGTTTCTACCAATTTACCTTCTGTTTGGACCAGTTGCTGATGTAGTGTTATCAGCATGGCTGTTGTATCCTGGTCTTTCCTCTGCTGAGCAACCTCTTCTATTTGGGGGTGAAGGGTTGCTGGGATCTTCACCATCTTTCTCAAAGCTCCAATATCTGCATCTCTTTCTTTTAGCAGTGCCTGCACAGCTTTGGGATCCTTTGGGTCATGCCCGAGCTCTATAATTATTTCCTCCAGAGACCTGATCCTGTTGCCTTTAGCCTGGGAGGATGCCTTTTCTAACTCCAATTGTGCAGTGGTATTACTCAAAGAATTCTGCAATCTATAACTTATCAATGTTTTATCTGCAAGAGTGGCATACACCATCTCACCCGTTTGCTTGTGCAATTCAATTTGATCCATTGGGTGGATGTCCTTGGACAAGATTTCCAAGTTTGTTCTTATATAATCAGCTGCAGACTGTGGTTGCAGCGTTGTGGGCATGAAATGGCTCATTATCATTTTGCCCTCTTGCACATCATATGCAGACATCAACCTCTGCTGGTTTGTAGGAGCCATTTTCAACAAGCGATTGTACAGCTGTAACCTCACTGGCTCATTTCTGGCCTTGATGTCTATGAATTGTTTCTTTATGCTAGACTCACCCTTTCTTTGTTGCCCTGAGGAGCTGACCTCTCCTTCAAGTATTTTTTGCTGCTCTTGCTGTAATGAGCTAGTTGATACCTCTGTGCCGGGGGATCCATCTGTGTTTGACCAAAAGGCATCTCCTCCTCTGAAAAAGGATTGAGACTTTGTCTCTTTTCCCCTTGCTGTGATGTTGCGGTACTAAGTGGAGTCTGTTCCTCTCTATCTCTCTTCTTACCCCTCTCTTCATTGATAGGGGTTTGGAGCACCGAAGTCTCCACTGTAACATTCTATACTGGGGCCTCCTTTTCTTGCATTTTCTCATCATTAGGACCAGGAGCCTCTGCCATTTCTTCCTGCTGTTCAGGATGATTTTCAGGCTGTTCTTCTTGGGCTGATTGCTGCTCTTCAGGGGCCTCTTGCTGTTCTGTTTCCTTGCCTTTATCCTTGGCTGAAGTCTCTGCTGTAATTGGGGCTTGGACTGCCTTTTGTGGAGCTGTGGATGATGAGGCAGCTGCTCCCACTTGAGTGCCTGGAAGAGAAAATACCTGTGAACAAAGCTCTAAGTCAGCCAACTTTTGGATATTCCTTATTCCTCTTTGAGCTAATTCTTCTTGTGTAGTAGCCTCTTCTAAGGTGCCTTCCCTCCATTCTAGTTGATTTGCATATTTTTCTATGTGAGGCAACCTTAAGTGATCATAACTGGACAGCCTATATCTGACCCTTCTTAAGCTTATGAAATGAGTGGGATCGTATGGTATCTAAAGGAAGCTGGTTTGTAAGCCAAGGCCATTTAGCATTCTATCTGCCTCTTGCCAAGCTTCCTCCCTTTTATTGTAGATGAAGGGGCCTAATTGGTTTCTGACTTTAAGCTGTGCTTTCTTGCCCTTGCTTGAAAAATGGAGTACATCAGCATTCCCAAATTTTCTGAAATACTCAAGGGCAAATAATCTCATAGGCACATATCTGGGCAATCTGTATGGGGCCAATTCACACCCATATATTCTGATAACTGTGTGGTTTTGGTAAAAATACCAATCCCCAATGCTGTATACCTTGGACAACAGAAGAATTCTCTGCATCTCATCAGTTAGTCTTGGAGGAGGTGAGCTCAGAAGCAGAGACATGGCTGGGTGGATGAAGAGGTCTATAAACTCACAATAAGTGTAAGGGGAACAAGACCTATCGTGGAAAACAGAGGACCAATAGACCACTGACCTTGGATTGCCTTGTGCATCCATTCTTTTCACAGAAAAAGGAAATTTCTCATGCTGATAGTATAGGATTAAATGATAGATATAGGAGGTGTATCTGAACACCCTTTCTCTTTCCAAGTCTATCAATTGCTCATGTATTTTATTGGAGATGTAAGTGGCATAGTCATAACAGATTGGGGGCTTACCAGGGGAAAACATGGCCATTATCACCAGCACAGTTTCATCAATAATTTCTATTGAATTATAGCCCAATATGGGACTAATCATGTCTGCAAGGTCTGTGCCCAATTGATTTAGGTATACATAATGGATGGGAGGGTACTTCATGGTCTCAGAGGTTGAATTAATGAACAATTGATTTATCTTGGTGATTTGAGCATCTGTCAGTTTAACTCCCTGTTTTATCAGATCCGTCATTGATAAAGGAACTAATTTCTTAGCAGTTTTGAAGTTTAGCATCTCTCTAATGGCTGCAAGGGTGACATAAAAAACAACTGAGCCTGAAGGGTCATAGTAGGCAGCACACCGGTGGACTAGGTCAGGAAACATATTGACCTGAGGGAGCTTGAAGATGGGGAGGAAAGAGTCCCAAATGCCCAATATATCAATTCCACTATTATGCTTAATTTTCAATTCATTTAGCAAGTGAATGTGATACTTGCTATTCATTAGCATTTCCTATGATATTTGGTAATCTTTATCTGCTAATGGTTTCCACCCCAACTCTCTCTGAGGGGCATTCAATGGAGCAATATTCAGGGCAACAGGTGCTACTGGTGTATCCATGTTTTACAAGCGAATTTGGGTTAAATTTCGACTATTTTTGGGAGAAATACCGTCCTGCGCGGTAGGTTAAGTAATTTGCTGAATTACAGCCTGTTTCAGAGCAACAGGGGTGTAATTGGGCACAATTGGCCGGTTAAAAACTGATGGAATTGGTTTTAAGGCGTAGCAGGCCTATTTCTCCAGGGAAGATGGTCAATTTTAATGGTTTTTTAACAATGCAGGACAAAACAGAGCGCGCAGTTGGGGAATCGACAAATACCTGGTTTAATGGCGGTATTTGAGCTTGGTTGCAGTCGAATTCTGGGCGGAAGCAGCTCTGAATGGTCTTGGCAAGGTGCGGCAGCAAAGGACGTGAAAATACATGCAGGAGGTAGAGCAGAAGAACACGGAAAAATGCGCCAAAATGGCAAAATTCGGCCAAATATGGACTTTTTGGCGTTGGCGCGAAAATTTGGATGGCGTCAGCATGACGTCATCAGGTGGGGTCAGGGTCGGGTGACGTCAGCATGACGTCATCAGGTGGGGTCAGGGTCGGGTGACATCAGCATGACGTCATCGGGTGACGTGGCGGCCTGTGAGTGGTCCACGGGGACTGCATAGGTGGCGTGACAGCTCGGAGCGATGGCGGGCGGGGGCGCTGATGCGGCGGTGAGGTGGCGTGACGTTGGCATGACCGGTCAGCGGAAAACCGGGAGTGGTAAGCAGTTTTATATCGCACCGCTATTCATACGGAAGCGGGATTGTCAGAGGCTGGCCCGATCCAGTAATATGGAGACGCGTGCCCCCGTGTGTACGTCAGCGGACGTCATTTTTCGGAAGCTAACGGCAGTACATCGGGGCCGCTCCGAAATTGATGAGGGCCGTCGGATGGGAAAGCCCAGATCCGACGGCTGGCGGGAGGGCAAGTTGTCAGGGCGATACGGTCAGGCGGGGCAAATAAAATATTATTATTCGTTGAAATATGCGCCCGGCGGAACATTGGAAAAAGTGGGTTTTGCGGGTTTTTAACAGTGTTACGGGTTAAAAAGGGGTCGTTTGGGTTTTTCAAAGGTTTATTTACAACATCAAGTTCGCGCGTTGAGACAGAGTTAGGTTAATAAACCAAGCAGATCTTGGTTTATTTCCAAGATTAATTTTTCAGCGCTCTTTGGGTCGCGCTCAATGTTTTAGCGCTTGAAAACATTCGAAACGATACATAGAGCTATAATGCTCGGGGAGGGGATATATAGATTTTTTTGGTTTTTTGCATAATTTACATAGTAATAGGGGGAATAGGGGGTATAGGGAGTTAAATAGTGATAGATTAGCAGTTAGTATGAGTGGAAAAGGTGGATGAGGGGGGAAAAACACTAAGTTTTATATGAAATCAACTTAGTTTAGGAAGTAGATCAAAATGAAAAGAATTTTTACACAAGAAATGTGGAAATGGCATATATACAAGTAAACATAGGATGTTAGCAAGATTTTCAGATAGGGAAACTTGGGAAGTTAGACATGCTCCATGGTGATGCTGCAAAAATGATAGAGAAGAGGAGCTTCTCTATCCAATGAAGTTTTCTTGCTTTAGACCAACAAAATTGAAAAGAGTTGACACTTCTGCAACCCCATCTACCTACCCATCTACTTGTCTAGCATTTTTTGTTTCTTCATAGAGGGTGCACTTGGACTAGCAAACCCTCAATTGTTCTTTTCTTTTCTTTTTGCTTTTTTCTTTGCTTTTCTATCTACAACTAACCTTATTACCTCCAAGGCCCCAGATTAAGCAGTTGGGAACCTTAATTCTCTACCTAACTACTGGCCTGCCAAGATTAAGCAGTGTGGACAGGCTTCTTTCTCTATTCTTATGACAAGAAATTGAAACATGGCATGATCCAGATTAGGCTGTTGGACCATCCATCCAAAATTCAGTCAACATCAAGCTATGTACACATATTGCATTCTCTTGGAAATATGGGATCTTTGCATCACCAAAGCAGAGCATATTTGGAACTTTCTTTGCCAATCATGAAATATGAAACCTATTGGTATAGGTATCTAACGGTGGCTCCACATGGGGATGGTTTTTCCATTTGAAAGACCAAGAACAGCAGGTCAGAATGCCTTGGCCCTTGACTCCTTTTACCAAAACTTGGAGTTTTCCTCCTCGAAATCTCAAAATTGTGCCCTTCCCATCTTGGTAGATCTCTGAACTTATTTGCCTTTTGCTGATAACTTACAAAAACTTGGGAAGCTGCATTTTATATATGTTAACAGAAAGTAATATATACGCCCTATAAGAAAGTAATATATACGCCCTATAATGTACAAGGGAGAGTCAAACTATATGCATGGGAAGTAGTCAAAATAGTGCTTCAACATCCTGCCATTCACAGGACCTTCATCCAAGTCAGTTTCATCCAGATTTTTTAGGAAGTAAGTGTTGTTTCCTTGCACTGCTTGGATAACAAATGGTCCTCTCCAAAGAGAATCAAATTTTCCATGTTTTCCTTTATCTTCCCTTCTTGAATCCCACTTGAGGACTTTGTCACCAATGTTGAAATCTTCGGCCTTAGTCCTTCTATCAAAAGCTTTCTTTAACTTTTCTTGTAAAACTTGAACTCTGCTATAAACTTGGTCTCTAGTTTGTTGCAAACATATTATTTGATTGATCCTTCTTTGCATGTCATTGGGCTCAGCTTGACTTTCTTGAAGTAGTTTCATAACAGGAACCCCTAGTGATGAAGGAAATTTGGCTTCTAATCCATAGACTAACTCATATGGGCTGACCCCAATGGATCTCTTGGTTGTTAGTCTATCTGCCCATAAGGCATTCACAAGCTTCTTATGACAATTCTTCTTATTTTCTTCCAACACCTTCTTTATGATGTTTACAAGGATTTTATTTGATGATTCAGCTAGGCCATTTCCTTGAGGGTAGTATGCAGTGGAATGGCCCAAAGTAATATGAAATTTGTGGCAGAAGTTTACCATCTTCTTGGATCTAAAAGCAGCAGCATTGTCTGTTATTATCTTGTTGGGGCAACCAAATCTAGACAATATGTTATTCTCCAAAAATTGAATGATAGTTGAATCATTTGCTTGTCTACATGGGATGGCCTCAATCCATTTGGTGAAGTAGTTTGTGGCTGTGAGGATCCATCTATGTTGGCCTGAAGATGAGGGATGAATTTCCCCAATGAAATCCAAGCCCCATTGTTGAAAAGGTCCCTCTGTTGCAATAGGCCTCAAAGGAAGCGGCAGTAACTTTCTCTTTCCCTCAAACATTTGACACTTATGGCATGAGGTAGTAAAATTTTTAACATCAGAGAACAAAGTGGGCCAATAGTAACTAGCCCTCAGTATCTTATCCACAGTGGACTTCCAATACAAGTGTCCACCACAATCACCTGCATGAAATTCTTTCATGACATTGTTAGTCTCATTCTCAATTAAGCAGTTTAACAATATACCCTCATGGTTTTTCCAAAGCAAATTGCCATCCATGACACAAAATCTTGAAGCTTTCATTTTTAGGAACCTACATTTAGTTCTGGACAATCCTGGGGGAGCACACAAGTTTTGCAACACATAACATATATCAGAATACTAAGAGGATTGTTCAAAGGCTACATTGATCTTTGGAGTCGCCAGCTCCGGTTCATTGTCCATTTGATTTATGTCTAGGGCTTGGAAATTTGTTTCAGACATTAGTTTGGCCAAACCTTGGCCCTTTATTAGTTTTGTAGGTCTTATCTCAATGTCAAATTCTAAGATGTTTGCAATCCATTTTCCTCTTCTACCCTCTAAATTTTCCTGAGTCAAAATATCCTTGACAATAGCATTTGGTACATAGGCAATGACATGAGAGTATAGGATGTAAATTCTGAAATCTTTGATGGCTTTGACCAAAGCATAAGCTTGTTTTTCCATGATCTGGTATTTGAGAGGTGCATCTCTTAGCGCTCTGCTAAAGAAAGCAATAGGTTTTTCATTCCCTTGATCATCTTTTTGTAACAAGACAGCAGCAATTGTGTGTTGGGAAGCAAAGGAAAATATAATGAAGTCTCTATCAAATTGAGGGTTTGTCAGGACCGGGGTTTGGGTGAGGGCTAGTTTGATTCCTTCAAACGCTTGATTTGCTTCCACAGTCCACTTTACCTTAGAATCCTTTTTAAGCATGTTATTAAGTAATCTGATCAATTTTGCCAAGTTTGGGATAAATCTCCTTAGGAAGTTGATCTTACCCAAGAAGGCTTGCAATTCTTTTACATTTCTTGGATGAGGCATTTGTAGGATGGCCTGTATTCTGTCTGGATGAATTCTAATACCATGCTTTGAAATAATATGACCCAATAACTTGCCTTCTTCCAAACCAAACAGGGATTTCTTGGGATTTAAGGAAATTCCATATTTCCTACAAGTTATGAATATTTGCCTTAGATGTTTCAAATGTTCAGAGTCAGATTTTGAAAATGGTGTAAGGTCATCTAGGTAAACCACAAGGAAATCATGAATCTCTTTGGCAAAAGCAATATCCATTGCTCTTTGAAAGGTAGCTCCTGCATTTTTCAACCCAAAAGGCATTTTGACATATTTGAAGGTTCCCCATGGGGTTGTGAATGATGTTTTGTCCTGATCATCAGGGTGAACTAGGATCTGGTTGAAACTTGAGAATCCATCAAGTAAAGAAATTCTTGAGGCCCCCACTACTCTTTGCAAGATGTGATCCATCTTGGGTAAGGGGTAATTATCTTTTAGGGACACTTGATTCAAGTTCCTTAGATCAACACAAAGCCTTATTTCACCCATTTTCTTTCTTGTAGGGACCAAATTTGAAATCCAATCAGAAAACCTGATTGGTGCTATGATGCCAGCTTTAAACATTTTTTGTACCTCTTGCTCCATTGGTGGGAGAAGCATAGGATTGATTCTCCTCAATTTTTGTTTAAAGGGTTTTTGATTTGGCTTGAGGGGGATAGTATGTTGGATGACAGAGGTGTCATATGATTTCAAATCCTCATAGCTCCATGCAAAGACATCTTGGAATTCTTTGAAAAGGTCAACATATTTGGGCTTTTGGTTAGGAGGTAAGGAAGCAAACAATTTTATTATTTTGGGTTGTTCAGCAGTTCCAATGTTACATTCTTCTATGGCAGCATTGAGGGGCTGTATTTTTGGCTTCCTAAGAATATCATTTGAGTCAAAAATGTCTTCCAAAGGAGTGAGGCCTGTTGGAAGAAAATTGTCTTTCAATTGTATAACTTCAGCTTCAGCATCAGCTATTTCCTCACAACTGATTTGTTTAATTTCTTGTATGTTTTCTTTGTTAAAAATTGTTGGATGTAGCATTTGGTTTGCTGTTTTGGGTGAAATATTTGTTTGGCGCTGTTCACCTAGTGTTTGTGAATCACTTGCAGCCTCTGTATCAATGTTTAGTCCTGAAAATTCTTGCTGCAAAGTCAAGAAATTATTTATTTGTGTATCATCCTCAAACACTTGCCAATCCTTGACATTGTTTGGGACAGAAGGTCTGTGTTTTATCTCAGCTGTAAAGCAATGCTTGGGTTCAAAAGGTAGTTTACAAGTGCTTGCAAATGTGGCCAAACTATGAGCATGAAGATTATGGGTTCTAGAAATTTTGGTAATTTGAAATTCAGTGAAGGAATTTAGTATTTCAGCAGCAGCAGACCTATAAGATCTCAGTCTTTTGTCATTGGTGACAAAATTTCCCTTTACTTGTTGGATAATTATGTCTGAGTCTCCTAGGATTGAAACCTTTGTGGCTTGTAAGGATTTTACTAGTTTGAGGCCTAGTAAAAGAGCTTCATATTCTGCCATATTGTTGGTGCACCTGAAGTTTAGCCTATAGGCTCGGCCCTCTGCATGACTGTTTTGTTTGTTATGTATCCAAACCCCTACTCCTGCCCCTAATTTGTTGACTGACCCATCAAATTCAAGGAACCAGAGGACTTCTTGGTTAAGGGAAGAATTGTCAACTATTATGGGACTTGGCATCAACAACTTGAGATCTTGGCTTACACTTGGTTTTTCTTCTTGAACAATTTTGTTTATTGATTGCTCGACCATTATTTCTAGAGCAGCAGTTTGTTCATTTATATACTGATCTTGTTTGAGTGTCTTGGTCTCATCATCATTTGTAGGACCTGTATTATCATTGAAGAGAATATAGGAGTCTATGTCAGAATGGACAGCATATATGGGAAAGTTTTGAGGTTTTTCTTCACTGCTGACCATGTATTTCATGAGTGTTTCTCTGTATAGTCTCTTTGGTTGCCCAAAGACAGAGATGGTGGCATAGGACATGTCTAATTGAAGGGAGCCTTGAAGTTTAGCACCCCATGATCTTGATAATAACATTCCATATTTTGGTGGGATATCAGCAACCACCACATCCATTAAAATTGTTTTATTTGGATATTGAACCAAGGAAACACATAAATCCTTTATCAAACCTAAACACTTAACTTGGCTGGAGTCAAATGAAAATAGGTCCTTGTATGGCCTTGTTATGTCTAAATTCAGTCTCTCCATCACAAATTTGGGCATAAGGTTATGGGATGCCCCAGAATCAAACATGGCATTGTGTAGTATCTTGTCATGGATATGCAGGCTGACATAAAAAGGTAAAATTCCATTACCTGCTGTTTTTCCATCAACCTCAGGGCCAAAAAGTAATTCTGGGGTATCATCCAACACATTAACATCATCTTTATTGTTTGTCAATTGAAGGGACTTTTTTTTTTGTTGTTTGTAAATGTCATGTTTGGCTAATTCAGCAAGGGGTATGGCTATTTTCAATTTACCAATTTCAGACTCAAAGTCAAAAGGTTTTTCAGTTTGAATTTTAGCATTCTGGTTGACCATTTTTTCTTTATCATTTGACCTTTTAGAGGGTTCCTCTTGGTTCTGTGTCTGATTTTGGGGTTTGTCCTTTTTACCCATCTTTTGAGGAGGGTTGTTTGAATTGGTATGTAAAGGAAGTGCAACTGATGGCTGTTGATTTGAGGCATATGTTTCAGTGATATCCTCCACTGTGACTTCATTAGTGATAGGATCAGATTTGTCTTTGGATTCTGAAATGGTAGCTTTCTTAGATTGCTGGTCATCTTTTACCTTTTCAGGCTGTGACACATTTATGGTTCTACTTCTTAGTTTGTACTGTTTATGAACTTCAAAAACAGCTGTATCATATCCTTGCTTAAAGTCAAAAGACTCACTTGATTTTGTTTGAAATTGCTTTACTTCGTCTTCTTCCTGATCTTCTTGAGTCAGGAAAACTTGTTGTTCATTGTTCAAACCCATCAAATTGATGTGGGTGTCATCTATTTGCTCATTAGAAGTAGATGTCTCAGCATAATTTTCTTGGAAAGGAGGTCTGACCTCATTTTCAGGGCTTTCCTTTCCAGCATGTTGATTTTGGTTTCTCCTAAAATTTGGATTTCTGACTTGAACTTATGGTAATTGCCTTTACAGTTACCAGACTTTGCAGGGCTGCCGCTTTGCACATTGCCACTGGATCCCAGATGCGGATGGCGATTGATTGCTATCAGGGCACCATTTTCAATTGGTGCGATGCTGTGTTGGCCAACTTAAAGGGCCAACTGACTAGGACCAAAAACGGACAGCTGAAGACTTTTGGTTATGGGCCTTTAGTTGTGAGTTTTGCCCTAGAGAGGGTCCCGATGCTGATCCCATAGCAGCTTACTGTTGAGATTAGGCCTCCCCGAGAGCCTAAGTTGATGCGATGGGTTGCGGTGATGGCCTGTCATCCTGACGAGGGCACGGAGGTTGTCCGATTTAGACCGGAGTATTTTCACTGGTTAGAGAACCAGGTCTTCTCGATACAGGATTTTCCGTATGCCGGAGTTGATTTTCACGGAGATCCGGACATGATTCTTCCACCGGGAGAACAGTGGGACGGCACAGGTACTTCATTTTCCACAAGTTTTTAAATTATTTACTTTTTTTTTTGTTTTTATATCGTCTCAAAACTGACAATGACAATTTTCAAAATGCAAATGTAGGTCCACAGCATCCGGCCAATCTCCGGCCTTTCGAGAGGAGAGTACCAGTTGCACCAGCACCGTCCCCACAGGATGCGGCCGCAGAGACCTTAGCCGAGTTGGAACAGGACCTAGAGCGTCTTACGACAGACATACCAGAGACGACTATAGATGATATCCCTATCAGACTTCAGCGCTATGTGGTCGCAGTCCCAGGACCTTTTAGGAGGTTCTTGTGTAGGGTAGCGCGTGCAGTGGTGTCGTATAGAGAGCACCACCAGTGACTGGCTGGTCACTTTTGTAGACACATGTGACATTTTGGTTTTTTGTACTTATCATTTTTGCCGATCATAAGGTGTTTTTCAACCTATGATCGAAGACGATATATTTTTTGACACACTCCTATCTATATATCATTATTACCGGCTTATCTTGTTAAACATGTGTGATGAAATGTTTTTAAATTTACATGTATGATTATCGCAAATGTCTGTCTAACATTCGAGAAGCAATTGCATCTGCTAATGTATTTAATGACCTTGGAATATGCTGATATTCAATGTAATCAAATTCACGTTCCAAGAGGCGCACTCTAAAAAATAACCTTAATAACACTGGATTTCTAATGGCATATACTCTATTAAGCTATAATACAACGAGTTCAGAATCTAACCTCAATATCAAACTCCGAATCCCAAACGAAATAGATTCAGACAATAATTCAATCACTGCACTGTATTCTGCAATGTTGTTTGTTGTTTGACCGAGGCTCACCCCATGCATAGAAACTAACTCGTCAGAGGGCGAATAGATAACCCAAGCTGCGGAAGAGATATTCCGTGTACTACGACAAGAACCATCAGTAAATCCAATGTACGTTTGGAGAGGCGTCGACATCTGCAATATCAAGAGTAAAACAAAGATAAGCCAGAATAACGACGAAAAACACACTCTCTAAGCTAAGCACACTGTCTATACTAACAAACACACCAGCTAGAAAGAAAAATCTAACCTAAATAAATCTCCATACCCATCATTTAAGCATAATACCTCTTTAGGTAAAGTCCATTTCTGGGTTTACCCAAAGAGTCCCCATCAAAATCTACCAGCTCATAGGCCCCTTTTGCTAGCTTTCGCTTGACAATGTAGGGCCCATGCCACATAGGAACGAATTTTCCAGCACCTAATTTATCGTTAGCTTGATCATATAATAGCACTAGGTCTCCTTCCGAAAAATTTCGAGGGGTCACGTTGCGATCATACTGAGCTTTCATCCGTTTTGCGTGAGTCTCGATTGCCAATGCAGTGTCACGTTGAGTCTCATCTAATTGAGCTAAGTATAATAGACGCTTCTCCTCTTCGGAAGTAGCTGGAAGTAATTCGACAGCCATTTGAAGTGACGGGATTTCGCATTCAATGGGCAGCACTGCTTCCAAACCATAAACTAGTTGGAAAGGAGTGAACCCTGTTGATGTTTTCACTGAGGTTCGGTACGCCCAAAGCGCAGAAAATACCATGTTGTGCCAATTCGACCGATGAATACCAATGATTCGTCGGATCATGATAACTAAAACTTTGTTGATAGACTCAACCAGGCCATTGGCTTGTGGATAATAAGGAGTTGAGCTATCGTGACGCAAACCAAGCTGGCTTGTAAGTTCTGTCATCATAAAGTTTCGAAAATGGCGCCCATGGTCAGTGATTATCGCTTGTGGAACACCAAACCTAGCAATAATGTGATTGAATACGAAAATTGCAGTTGTCTTGCCGTCTGCCTCGAATGTAGGCATCGCCTCGGCCCACTTAGTAAAATAATCAACTGCAAGGATGATATACGCATGCCCCCTGGCTGAGTGAGGGTTACATGTAATAAAATCGATACCCCATTTAGCAAAAGGACCAATGAAAATTATAGGGTGGAGAGGAGCAGGTGGTGCGCGCATCTTGCGATCAAACACTTGACAGTTGTGGCATTTCCGGACCGCAACAATACAGTCTTTAAACAAGGACGGCCAGAAGTAGCCAGCGCGCAATATCTTTTGGGCTGTGGCATACCCAGACATATGACCGCCACACGCTCCAGAGTGACAGTCATTCAAAACCCTTTCAGCTTCCTCAAGGGTTAAGCAACGACAAAAAACCAAGTCCGCCTCACGGCGATAAAGAGTATCTCCAATAATTTTGTACTGTTGGGACTGGAATCGAATTTTCCGACGTTCCGACTTTGAAACTTCGGGCCGAAAGGATTGGGTTTGGAGATAGACAATTATATCCCCATACCACGGATCTAAAGTGCTGATGAGAAACAAATATTCGTCCGCAATGGGTTCCTCTGCCACAGTTTCCGTGTCAGCACGCGGGAAATCACACATCAACTCCGCAAAAACTAAAGATTTCTTAGACTTAGACTTTTCAAATTCCAAGTCGAACTCTTGTAGAATAACAATCCATTTAGAGTACTTGCCCCCTAGCAATTGTTTAGTCAAAATGTAGATCATAGGGTTGCAATCCGAATGACTGTAGTTTTACGGAGAAGAATGTAGTGACGAAAACGCTGGACAGCTTGAACGGCTGCCAAGGCCAATTTCTCCACATGTGAATATTTGAGCTCAGTGGGACTTAACGTCCGACTAAGATAATAGATCACATGTTCCGTTCCGAATTCATCTTCCTATACTAAGACCATTCCAATGGTGGAATGAGCGGCGGCGAGGTACAAAAAGTAATCCTGGTTGTAGTTGGGAGGATGCAGCAACGGTGCATGGGTCAACGCGTGCTTGAGCGCATCAAAAGATTTCTGAGCTATCTCATCCCAAGAGAATTGAGCGTTTTGTTTCAACAACCTGGTAAAACCTTTGGTAATCTCGGCGTAGTTAGGAATGAATCAGCATAAAAAGTTTTCTTTCCCCTGCAAACTTTGGAGTTGGCGAAGACTCGAAGGAGGAGGCAATTTGATGATAGCTTCTACCTTTGAGGGATCGACGCAAATGCCGGCTTTTGAAACTACAAATCCTAGCAATCGTCCCACTTCTATACAGAAGACACATTTGTGTGGGTTCAACCGTATACGATAATGCCGACACCTCATAAAAATTGCTCGTAAATGGACAAGGTGATTAGCTCGATGTAAGGAGTGAGCGGGCAAATCATCGAGATACGGTTGCACAATGTGTTTGATGTCATGAAATGCATAAGACATAGCCCTTTGAAAAGTGGCTCCGGCATTCTTAAGCCCAAAAGGTAATTTGCAATAAGAAAATGTCCCCCATGGACAAATGAAAGCCGTTTTTGGTTGATCGGTAGGTAGAATATTGATTTGGTTGTAACCGGAAAAACCGTCCATAAAGGAAAATATTTCACTGCCGGCAAAATCATCAATTATTTGATCGATATAGGGTGCTGGATAGTTTTCCTTGGGACAAGCACGATTGATATCCCTATAGTCGATACATATTCTTATTGTTTCCTGTTTTTTGTTAACCAGAACAATATTCGATACCCAATCCGTTAACGGGATCGGATAAATGAAACCTGCTTTCAACAGTTTCTCAACTTTAGCTTTAATCGCAGCCACTTTTCGTGGGTGAATCTGACGAGTCCCCAGTGGAGTCGCCATTTTGTCAAGCGGAAAGAGTCGATATTGCGGACAAAACCGACCTCCCTAGAAGCAAAGGATTTCTAGTGACAAACAAGACAAATAAACACTACCTTTCTCTAAACATGCATTTAGAATACAAGTAATCAGGTGATTGTAATATACCTTTAGTCCAAAGCTTTGTAGTAGTCCAGCCTCGTCGATCCGGATGAGCTCCTCCTTCTCTTCGAAACCTGCATTCACTAACAAGCCAAAAGATTAAATAACACCTGATAAACTCATAAAATAATACATATCCATCATACAGACCAAGGAGTATATGAAACAAATCATGAATAACAATCTGTTGAGAAAAATGAGTCCATTTGTATTAAGTGGAAACAAAAGAAACCATTACAACCTGAGCCTTGGTGTTGTGTAGGTCCTTCCTAGGGTCCAGCAAGAGTTTTCCTTTACTTTGATCAGCTCACCCACTTCCAAATAAGGCTAGGAAAGGATGGGAATCTCTCCTCTCAAGCTTTACAAGGGAGTCCTAATTCCAGCAGCATCTACCCTTAGGAATGTTCAGCTTTCAACCTCCCCTCCCTCTGGCCCATTGCCTGTATTTATAGTGCTCTAGAGGAAGTTATTCAGGTCCACCATCAATGGGATAAGCCCCTCTTTAGATGGGATAGATCCCCTCTTGATGGGATAAGTTCCTCTTTGATAGGGATACATGAACCATCTGGAGGCACTCCATACACGTCAAACAAGCTTCTAGAATGCTCTAGAAATGACCACAAGTAACTTTTTTGGAGTGAAACTTACGCCTTTTGACCTTTACAGGAGTACGCACCCTCCCCTTTACAGACAGAGCGTACAAGTACGCAGGTATTGTGAACTTGGGGTGCGTACATGCAGGTAAAGCTAAGAGAAACTGCGTACCCAGAGATATATAGATTTTTAAAGACTTTATCTCTTTCTTGGAGTTTGACATGGAGAGAAAAGGTATGAGACTTGCCAAGGAGGATAGTATGACAGTTGATGGAGCCATACTAACTGCAAATAGTCAAGGTGACAAATTTTAGTGTAACATGGAGGAGTTGATGTCATGGATGAGACAGTTGTTGATCTTGGTGGATGGCTACCAGGATGGGATGTTTTTGAGGACGACAACAACTTCAGGTGGAGGAGGATGTAAGGACCTGCAGTTCTTACCGAGACCACCGTGGAGTGCGAAGGTTGAAGTGCGACTTGGTGTGCGCACGATTTAACAAAAAAAGACAGAGCGAACACTTGGGAGCGTGCGTGCGTACAAGTGAGGAGCAAGTCGTGTGTTTATATGGTGGACAACGTGGGTGTTCACTTGGATGAGATGACGATGATGAAGTGTTGGTTGAGAGTGTTGGCGGGTGAGCCGACTTTGTAAAGAACCAAGGAAAGGGGCGTCGGTTGAAGGTAAATGGAGGTCGGCCAAGTGATGGCATGACACACTACAATGCGTATATATTGGCATGTTGTTGGAGCTTTGAAGGATCATTCGAACATGAATCATTCACTCTACATCGCAAGTATAAGTGCGCAAAGGTGTTAGGAAGTCGAGCGGAGGCCCAGGTCTATGCGCCCGCTCACGGGCAGGACTACACGATAGCTCACACAAAGGACTTGCGTGTTGGGTGAAGGCGTGGGCGAGGAGAGCCCATCATTCGGAGGAGCGTGGTAAGCCTCAGGTGAGGGTGCCCGCCGGGCAAAGGCAAACGACACGGGTGTAACTTGGACGAGAGCGCCCAACGTTCGGTTGGTGAGCACGGGTAACTCGTGGGTGAAGGCGTCGGTTGTTTCGTGAACGAGTGACTCAGGGGAGTTGCCCGTCGTGCACGAAGATACAAGGTGAATGAAGTTCGGTTGAGGAGTGCGGTTGGCAGTCCGGTGTGAGGGCGCGCCCGCCCAACTCGGGCAAGGAACTTGGTTGGCATACAAAGGTGTGGCCTTGATGTAAAATTGGTTAAGTATGAAACTTGGTGTTTCCAAGTATACTTGTAAAGCTTTGTAACATTGAAAGATTGTATAATATATTGTATTCGGGCAGACTCATTGTTCAGGGATTTGCCCCTCCCTTTATACTGTGCAATTGTGTTCTTTTGTATAATCTTTGATGATAATGAATGTGTATGGGTGTTCATTGGTATAAAGGAAACATAATAATACTTGGTTGAGAAACACAAACTAAGTAGGACAAGTGGTTAGGCGTAGTCCATGAACAGAAGTATTGGTGAAAAGAAAGTGTTCAGTGGTGCCGCACCTTGCCAAGAGTGGTTGGAATACTACCGCCGACTTAGGGGCGTGACACACAAGGTCTCAATTAATTATTAGTTAGGGATTATATTTGGTCTATGCAGTCTCTGCTCTTCTTGCATGGTATGATCAAGGGATTCAGAGAAGACAAGTGGAGGCATAAAATCATGTCGAGATTATCGAGTGATGAGTTTAAGAAGATCATGGTGCAGAACAACCATCTTCAAGAAGAAATTATCTCTCTGAAGCTGTGACACAACCAGTTGGTCTCTAGCATGACCATAACTACGGATTTGTTGGTTGAGCACTATACCTTGATGCAAAAAAATGAGGATGAGCTCTCTATTATTATTAGCTAAGAGACAGTCTTCCTTGGATTTAAGGAAACAGGTTAATGACCCAAGACCCAGAGGCATCTGGTAGGAGTGAAATCTTGCCCGCTTACGGACCACCAACGGGTTATTCCAGGGGGCATGATTTTCCTTGAATAACGGTGATGAGTCAGTCCGCATTCGCGAATAACAACTAGAGATGGTTGTCCTCACTGTTGGTTTGACAACTAAGTCATGATAGGTTTTCCCACCTATGAAAAAACAAGTAGTTTTCAAAACCTGCTTCCTCAAGCAATACCAAGAACAATAGAACACAAAATCTACTTGATCTTAATGTAACTATGTCCCCTCATATGGGAGGATTCGAGCCTAGCGATGTCACTCCCCCTTTGGACAATTAGGATGTTAGTCTATTGATGCTATCTAATTTTGCATGTTTTCTAGCATATATATGCCTAATTTTTTAGCATGTATATTTTCATAGTTAATAATATGATGATGATAACTTCTAGAATATTGTGTGATCTCTATGAGTTGTCTGATATTTCAGGTGAACACTTCACCCATCTTTAGGAACCGAAATCTCAGATCAATGATACAAAGAGTGTTAGGCCAAGAATAAATAGAGATATGGTATGACCATTAGGGATGGTAAAGAGAATGAGAATGTTGATTATTTAATATTTATTAATATTTATTTATTAATAATATTAATTTTGGAATAAAATAAAATAAATAAAATTAGTTAAAAGAATTTGCGGAATAGGGAAGGGGTTAAAATTGAAGGAAGGATTAAATTAATAAGAATAAAAATAACAAAATATGGTTAAAATGACATTAATATTAAATAGATAAGAGTTAATTATTTATATTAAAATATTAAACAATATTAAAATATATTAAATTATTATATTAAAGTAGAATAAATATAGTTTAAATTGGAATTAGATTAAGAAAATATAAACTAAAATTAGTATTAAAGATTTTATTTTTTTGGTTTGCTAGATAATGTGAGTCCTAAGATGATTGGCAAGCCTAACTTGTGGCTTGAGTAGTCGCAACCCAAGGGCATCTAAGCCATCAAAATCACTCAGGGATCGCACCTAGCCTGGGCCACACCAGGCCTTAGCATGGTTGGATTTTTGCCCACGAAGGGTTTAAACCGATGACCTTAACACCACGTAGTGCCTTAAAAGAACACCATGTCACCATCTTCTCTATGCCTCGTGGGTTGTTATATATAAAGAAGAAAGAGGTTAAGGGAACATAAAATATTAGATTGGATTAAAATATTTAATGAAGGGTTAAGGTTAAAATTAGAGAAAAGATAATAAATGGAATGAAGGATAAAATTAATAAGAATAAAAATATTAATAATATAATGAATTTAAATTTTGGAGGGAAGGCAGGAGCGAGAGGGGTAGGGATTATCTATTACCCTGATGAAGAAATAGTAATACAATATGCATGGAGATTGGGAAATTCTACTAATAATCAAGTTGAATTTCTAGCTTTGTGGCAAGGGTTAGAATTGGCTATCTCAAGAGGAATTTGATAGTTAACGGTGTATGGAGACTCGATGATTGTCCTCCAATAGGTGTGTAAACTCAAAGATAATTTTAGTCAGGTCAAATCCTCTATTCTACAAAGAATAAGCTTACAAATAACAAAATTTGATATTGTTGAGTTCTACCATGTTAAGCGACACCTCAGCTCAAAAGTGGATGCACTAGAAATAAGGGAGCTTCCTTAGAACAAGGTATCTTAGCTCAAGACAATATAAGTGGTGTGTATGGACCATTACCATGAAAGTCCCGAGCATAAACCAAAGTATAAGTGGTTTGAATATTTTAAGTAGTAATAAAGGTGGAATTATTTGGGTGTTGTTTGATGGCCTCATGTCCGACTGCAACAATCTATTTCGAATCCTCAGTCTCTTTTCTCAGCATTTCAACAACCATTCCATTTAGATAGGATCTGGGTGCATGTGTCCACCTAGAGAACCTTTGTTCTCATGCAAGGCCATGGACAAATGTATGCTAGTTCAATATTCAATAAATTTGGGAGGATGTGAAGCAATGTTACTTCCAAATCCGAGGTGAGGCAGGCACGCTTAGGGTACAAAATTTTAATAGCGATGGGAGGAAATTGCAATGAATTTAAACCAGAAATCGAATGTTTGAGTATGAGAATTTACAGGGTAGTTAATTGCATTGAAGATAGAAATAAAATTGATGAATCAGTGGGGGATTTTTTTTTTTGATTATAAGACACGGTCATTCATCTCCATTTCAATAGCAGTTCGGGTCTAGTTCATCAAAGTTTATGCAGGAAAAGAGGATTGTGGTATTGGAATTATCATGGAAAGGTTGTTGGGAACTAAAAAAGAAGACTTCAGACAACACCTAAACTACCTCACAGTGACAATGGCATACATATTGACATTGTTAACCAGGCAGGGGGAAATGGAGGCCATTGAGTTTCAAGCTCAATTGGTGCTCTTAAATCATAAAACTGGCCTATTGCATACCAAGATAGATAAGTTGAAAACAAGAAATGAAATTTTGGAGCTCTTTTTGACCAAACTAGAATCATCAAGTGGGAATGACACAACTGAACCAGAGGAGGA
The DNA here is from genome assembly GCA_031772625.1 of Pinus tabuliformis. Lineage (NCBI taxonomy): Eukaryota > Viridiplantae > Streptophyta > Pinopsida > Pinales > Pinaceae > Pinus > Pinus tabuliformis. Next base: position 1,142,409,760 of record CM062811.1, on the reverse strand, counting down.
AGAGGATAGGATCGTGAAATTGGTGGCACCTCGGGTTGTGGTCGCAGATATGTTGCAAAGGGATGTTGAGGTTGTTATGCTTCTATACCAATAGGTGTCATATATCATGATTGACTTGATGAGCTATGTAATATGTTCATACCTTTCCTTGTTGCAAAGGTTTTCCATATTTTCAAAAAAATCAAAAAATTTAAAAAATGTAAAGAGGGTATACCATAAAAGAAAAATCAAGGGGTGAAAAGAATAAAAGATGGTCAAAAAATGAAAGAAAATGAACCCCACCAAAAAGAAAGACCAGGAAAGTGTGCAAGTCTAAAATGTCACTACTTTTTACTTTTATGCAATAAACAATTGTGTGCAGCTTGTTAACTTATGCCACAATTGATGAACAGTCAAATAGCTTAAGCTTGGCCAGTTCATATTTGAATTTTGTGTTTTAGAGATAGAGAATAAAATCTGACCAAACTGTTTAATCTTGGCAGATTAGTAGATAGGTAGTGTGAATAAAAGGAGCTCAACAGTGTAATCTGAGCCCTTGGATGTAATAAGGCTAGATTTAGATAGATATCTCCCTGTAAAAGAAAAGAAAAATTTGATAAGGGTTTGCCAGTGTAAGTGCATCCAAATAAAGAAGAAAGAATGTTAGGTTAAAGTAGGTAGGGTAGGTAGATGATGTTGCAGAATTACATGTGATGAATAATGACTCTAAATGTGTTAATCTTTACTTTCATCACAAGTACAAGGTAGATTCTACACTGAAAGCATTTCAAGCAAGGCAATGGTCAAATACTTAACCTACCCCCTCATTTTTCCCTAAATTCTCACTAATTTCCCCTAAGTACTAAGGCATTTGGTAAATTAGAGGGGCTTAGAGAATTTCTCTGACTTCTGGAGGGACCGGACCCTCGACCCAATAGCTTATAAAGCCTAAAGTAGTTAAAATTATTCATAAAATCACTCATTCACCTTCAGAATTCTTTTCCTAAGTAAAATCCTATTTTGATTAGGAAAATTGCAAATATTTCTCATATAAACCTTTCCACCCTAAGCCTAAGTTTAACTACGCATGTCAAATGTTTTATACTTAGCGCTTTCGTTTTATTGTCATATTAACTTTTAACTTATATTGTATAAATCTGTGATAATGTTTCCCCTTTCCTGTATTATTTAATATATCAAATATTCCCTAAATTCTACATATCCCGCCCCTGATTAAATATAATCATAAAGATTTTTAATCGGGATTAATTAGTTAATTTGTAACTAATTAACAACCCATAAATCCCCCACCGCATCAATGGGATTAATTAACGCTTCTGGTTAATTAATAACCTTCCCTGACCTATCCTGCCACTCCCGATATGATTTAATTAACCCTTAATCATATCGGGCTCCCCCTATCAAACTCCCTCATATCGCACCTTTTGTCAACTGTCCGATAAGGTCCTCCAGATCTGACAGCCTTTCTGAATTTCACACGACCCTTTGTGACCGCACGTTAGTGCACAATCACAAAGCGGTTTTCTCCCAGCACCTCCACCACACGTCAAACATTCTATGGAATCGCTAGCTCCCGACTTATTACCGCCTGTCCCCAAAAGTGGTGCGATATGAAACCGCTCACTGCCTTCCCGCATACGAAAAAACTGTCATATCACTCCCTGTTGACGTCACCCGTCTCGAAACTAAAAAACCCCGCCAACCCTTGATTTTGTAAATAAAACAAACAATGTCGTTTTCATTGCCTCATACTATAAACCCGTGCTCCCATGCAAAAGAACGTTGAAGTCAACAGTTCAAAGTTTTCAGCTGCCAACCCGCTTGAAACTTGCAGCCGATGCAGCCCAGAGCCTGTTAGCCACAACCAGTACCTGAATTTCACTGTTCATCCCCCGAACACAGGTATTTATCCAAATTCCCAATAAAACCCTGCAAGTTCTCGTTTTCCACTGTAATTTGACAGAAAAGACCCAAATTCATTACAATTCAGTCTTTGTTTTCATCATATAAGTTCCCAGACCCTCTGTTTTGCCCATTTTTTAATAGAAAATCACTATTTCCATCTGAATCCACAAGAACCAGACATGGAAACCCCTTTGGCCTTGAATGTTGCACCCCTAAATGCTCCCCACAAAGATTTAGACTATCTGCCTTTAGCTGATAGGGACTTCCAGATAAAAGACCTCATCACTGACAAAAATCACTTGAGAGTCTTTTGCCAAAGCAGAGATAACTACCTAAATGGCTCTGATATCCTAGGACTGTGGGAATCCAACCTTCCTATGTATTTTCTACCCATAGTTCATGTTTTCCCAGAAATAATTCATCATTGCCATGCCAATTATGACCCTAATCGCTGAGCAGTCATGTCCCTGAGCCAAACAATTCTTTTTCCAATAACTGCCGAGTCAATTAATGAAATGTTACAGTTTCATCCTAGTCAAGCCCTGACTCCCCTTTCCATGGGAGATTTACTTGAGAAATCAACTAAATTATCCCAAGAGGAACTCAATCGCCTTTATCAAACTTTCGTGTCACCAAAGCATCAGCTTGATGGCCCACCTCCTTACATGCAAACTTTCTTTACAGATATGGGACAACTCATAATCGACATGATATCATCAATAATGGGTTTCAATACTAGTGAATTTGTTGATGAGATAACCCTAGCAATGTTGTCAATTTTTACTCCTGGACAGCCCCCTGCTGTCAAATATGACTTTGCCTCCTACATTGCTAACAAGATTCATGACCAGTTCATGAGACTGGAAAATGAAAGAGTTTTCAAATATAACACCTTTATATACCATCTTATGCTCTTTTATTAGTCAGACAATTTCCCATTCCCTGTCCTGAAACTTGACACCAGAGGAAATCCAAGGTCTGTAATCTTCTGGTCTGCAGTCTTCCATGATTCCTTTGAAACCCCTTACTCCTATAATGAATTCATTGACCTATTCATTCATCCAGCAACTACCTTGTTGACAGGGATTTCCCCTCCCAGGATCAGTGGTGATATTAGAAAGACCCTTCAACTTTCTAAATAGTACAAAGTGGGAGATTGGTACCTATATCAAAACTTCACAGAATTCAGGATATATGGTTGTGAGCTTGCCCCCTTCAAATTACCAAAGTATGTTCCAATGTGACTGTTTGCATTGGAATACTATAGGCAGATGTGTAATGCAGATTTGATCCATTTTACCAAAGCCAAAAAGAAAGCACAGCTCACGATCAAATATCAAATAGGCCCTTTCATCTGCAACAGTAGAGAAGCAGGAGAAGCAGTAGAAAGGATTCTAGAAAACTACCTTAGATTACAAAAAAGCTTTGGTTGGGCCCCATATGACCCTCATGGCTTTATCTGTGATAGAAGAATGAAGAATAGGTTGTCTCCCTATATGCATCATAAGATCCTAGAAATTGAACAGTTTGCCAATATGGACGAATGGAGAGAGGGGACCTTAGTAGCTGCTGACAGTGAATAGGTGAATATTGAAAATGTAATGAGAGATCTTGAAAAGACTCTTGACTTAGATTCTCTTGGGCAGGTACATTATGATAGTTTTCAAAGATCAACATCAGGAATAAGTGCCTTAGCAGCTAGGACCTCTGAAAGGCACTCACAGTAGACCAATACACCAGCCAGAGAGACCTCCAAGGGAAAAGAAACAGAGACAATTACATGGGTTACTAAACAATCTACAATGTCTAAGCAGCCTGAAGCACCCAAAGAGCAGGCCAACATTCAAAATCCTCCAACTCAAGTCAATGTGGTAGAACCACCCATCTTGCAGACTCCTCTGAATGAGGAGAGGACTAAAAAGAGAGATAGGGAATTAGCTACCCCTGCCAGTGGACCCTCTGAACAGCCCGGTGCTAAGAGGCATAAGCTGAATCCTCTTTCAGAAGAAGAATTCTATGAAGAAAATCTTGATAGTCAAAGAAAAGAAGGTGTTGATAGTCATCAGACTTTCTCGGTAGAAGAAACACCTTCTAGCTCACAAAGACATGAGTTGGAAAGACAACAGAGTGCAGAGGTGTCATCCTTCAGGCCTCTAGGAAATGAAAATCTAGATATTAAGAAGAAGTTCAAAGAAATCAAAGCCAAAAATGAGCCATTAAGGATCCAAGTTTACAATCAATATTTGAAAATGGCTCCCACAAACCAGAACAGGTTGATGTCAGCCTATGACATCAAAGAAGGGAAAATGATTATGAGTTTTTTCAAGCCCAAGGTGCAACAGCCTCAAACAGCTGCAGATTACTTCAAAACTAATTTTGAAGTTATGGCAAAAGACATCCATCCCCTGGACCAGATTGAATTGCACAAACAAACAGGAGAGATGGTCTACTCTACACTGACAAGTAAGGCCATGATGGCTCAAAGGCTGGAAAATTCTCTAAATAATACAACTGCCCAACTACAGCTGGAGAAAGCCTCTTCACAGGCTAAAGACAACATGATTAAAACATTAGAAGAATTGATCATTGGGTTGGGTCATGATCCCAAATATGTGAAGGCTGTAGAAGCCTTAATTAAAAAGAAGGATGAAGACATCGCTGCTTTGAGAAAGCAACTGAAATTGCCACCTTCACGGCACCCACAAACAGCTAAGGTTATACAACAAAGAACATAAGAAGAGCTGATGGATTTAGTTCTAAAACTTAATGAGCAGCTAAAGGAAACTGAATAAGAATTGGAGAAATCATTGAACGATAAGCAGGGAGAGTCGACCTCTCAGCCTCCCAATGTGATTCCAGTAGTTTCCACTGCAATCCCTTCCACCCTTGGAACAGCTCTGGCACCTAATGTTCCAGTGGTCACAACAGAGGCAATAACAACAACAACAATAACAGGTATAGCACAAGTAGGAATTTAACGTCTCAGCCCAGATGAATTAGTAAAATCAATGGAGGAATTGAAGCTCCAAGTCACAGAGCTGCAAAAGGTAAAAGAAAAATTTGCTACCTTGGAGCAAAAGTATGATCTCTCAAAGATAAATGTTGCAGAAAAGACAAGGGAAATTAAAGGATTAGAAAACAAGGTAAAATCATTAGAAAAATACCTTACATTTGACAAGCCCTTGACAGATATTAAAAAGATTCTTTGGGCCAACATCACTCAATCAATAAATGATGTTTGGCCATCAATCCAAATAATTTTTGAACAAATTGATTTAGTAAAGGCAGCCCGAGAAGAGATTCAAAGGACAAGAGCAGAGTTAGGAAAGATGCCTGAGGAAGCCACCAGGCTCATAAATTTTTTGAATACCAAGAATAAGTACCAGCTTGAAGAACTGGGCATTGAAGACAGAACATGGACAATTCTAGAAGTCAAAAGGGTTTTAACTAAAAGGACTCTGATGCAAAATTTAGAAAGAAGATGCCATGACATGCAGGAAGAAATTAATGCTTTTATGAAGAAATTTGATATTTTGCAGAGTAAAGGGTTACCTAGTCCTTTAGTTATTAATGACAGGTTAATGAGGCATATAGACTATGTGGAGAAATTGAATCAATATGCAGTGAACCAGGCAAGTTCTTCAACAAGTGCATCAACATCAAAAGCATTGCCTACAGGCAGAGTTCTCTATGACAGTCTAGAGAACCTATTCTATGTCGAGCATGAAATAAAGCACTTGTTTCCAATTCAGCCTACCTTTTTCAGGTACATCGAAACAGATGAGACCCTGAGAAAACTTCAAAAAACCAGAATACCACAACCAAAATGGTGGGAAGAAATGTTAGAAATTTTGTAAATTATCCTTGGTAAAAGGTAAATTTTGGTTATTTACTACAGTCAGTAATGGTAAAGAGGATAAATAGAGATCAAACAGGTCAAAGAGTATCAGAGCAGGTAAAGAGTATCAGTGAAAACAGGGCAGCCAACACAGAATTACAAAGAAGACAGCAGCAAGCCAAATCATAGGGCCTGCCTCCAGCACATTCACAAGAATAGGAACAACACAACATCATTTTGCCTTTTCTTCTATCTACGAGACCATCCGTCTCTATTTTTCTTGTAGCTTATTGATAGTCATCCTAGAATATATCTCCCTTTTTTATGAGATATTTTGTAAGTTTTTTGTATAAATACTCCCTCAATTGGAGTATTGAGTGTGGATTCTTAGACATTGCTATAAAACTGATTACTTTGGAATAAAGTGTTGTTGGACAAATTTTGTATGGCTAGCTAGATGAAGAATTAATGCAAAGGACTTTTCACAAGATTCATGTGTCAGACACCGAATCAATAAGTATTCTATATCTTATGTTTTAAATTTTTCTTGTTTATTATATCAACTGTGTTTCATATCTGAATAGAAAACAAAAAATAATAAGTTAGAAAGTGCTTAAGTGCAATATATTTTCAATCGTTTTTATTCTTAATGTTTTCCTCTAAGCTAGTATAAACAGTGAATTCTTAATTGCTCTTGTTTCCTAGTTTACTCACTTTGATTATTTAGTAAGGAATTCTTAATTGCTCTTTATTGGTAATCATTCAAGTTCCCTCCTTTAAATTATGTTGAAGGATTCTTAATTGCCCTTCATTCCTTTTAAGTCCATTACATCTTTTAAAAAGTCTCTATTTGCTCCCTGTTTAGCTATCTTGCCCTATGAAACCATCCCTTGTTAAGAAACCAAATCCAGTTAAGCCATCTTCTTTGACTCCATTAGCCCAATGGCCTAAATTATTCAGTCCTACCCCTATACTATTGAATCTCACCACCAAACACAATCAAAACCACTAAACTTTCATAACTAGCCTAATATCTTTCAAAACAAAGCTAAAACTTAAAGAGAGAGCCCTCTCTGGTTACAGTTTGGCTAGTTTTTGTATCTAAAAGTTGGTTTGTGGTTACTTCGGAACCCTTTCCTCTTCCCAACAACTTCAAGGAAAATCTGAGTGATAATAGAGGTGGTGAAAGAAATCTAGGAATCTACTCCATTGCAGCGAAGGCAACATGATGAGGAAAATGAAGAATTTAACCATGAATATGGTTTAAACTATGTAGGCTAGTTTATTTCTTAAGTTAATTCATGTATTGCAAGTATGTAGTAAGTTCAGGAGTTTTTTGGAGGATTTATAGGTAATTTCAGCTTAGAAGTGCAATATGTAGACAATGTAGGAAGAAAGCAAGACTTTTTTGGACTCTTTTGATCTTAGTAAATGAAGATCATGTTGCAAACATAAAAGGTTTTGACCTTGAAACCAAATTGAATGTAATAGAAAAACCTAACTGTTTCATTTATATATATAATTTAAATTTTAGAGAAAATGATCCTTAAGAGGTCAGGCTTAAATATGGATATTGAATCTTTAAAATAATATTGGAGTGATGCTAAAATATAATAAATTCGAATAAAGCACAAGACCAAGGCCCACCCATGCTTTGGAAAAGAGGAGAACAAGATGGCTAGGGTTTCTGAACTCCTCAGCACCGCCGTCACACCGCATATCAACGAAGGGGCTGTGATAGCAGGAAGTCCCTGCAGGAAATCTTTCGATGGATCAACCGAATCGAACACACGATCAAGGTTTCGGCTTCGCAACGGACCAGACAACAAACCCCCTGCGGCAGATCGGTCCCCTGCGGTAGATCGATCTCCACTCAGGTCATGGGTGAGCTCTCCTTACCTGTTTCAGGGTATTTCTCACTGTGCGCCATTTGAACTCATTGTAACAGGACATGGCATGGACGATGCAGCCCACCACCGACCAGATCTGCAAACAAAAGCACATTTCTACCTTGATTTCGAGCTTTTAACTGTGCTTAAAGGCAAGGAAGAAGTGATCTGGCCTGAAATGGCTGTGCGAACAGGAGCTGAACAGAATGTTGCGACCCTACTGCCCATTGGAATAATGAGGGGCGACCCAGATTTGATACCTGAGATCCTTACGACGAATGGTCAGCAGAAGGGACAATTGCGAGCTACTGGGTATGAATCGAGCAGATCTAATGATATTATTATTGAATGGCTTGGATCTGCTAAAGCACACTCTGGATCTACTACGACTGTACCTGAAAAACTGCTGACAGGAGGTGGAAAGCCCTTTTATACAACGGGAAGACATATAATCCCTAGATTTGCCATCGATCTGCCAGATCTGGAAATCAAGCCAGTAAATCGGGGCCTGGATAAGGTTGATCCATCAGATCTGAAGCAAATCTTTATCAGATCGATAAAAGGCAGACATTGTTGTGTACAGATCAGGAAAGGGATGAGTGTTCTGGAGTTAAAAAAGGAGATCCAGATCAAATTGGGAACTCCAGTAACATACCAAAATCTGTTATTTTCAGGACTTTGCTTGCAGGACCAACACACACTCCAGCACTATGGAGTTGTTAAAGATTCAACCATCATCCCCAATCTGTGATTGCGAGGTGGGTGCAAGGGATCCAGCTCAAAATCTACAGGCTCTTTTCGCGATGCAGTCAAAGGAAAGGAACCATTGCAACACAGACCAACAACCACAACAGAGCTTCCAGGTCCCTACATTGTGGAACAGAAGCTGGAATCACCCATGCTTACTGTATCTCTACCAGAGGTAACGGATCTATACACAGATTTAATCCACAATGCTGTTATATGTAGATTTAATGGTTATTGGCCAAAAGAGGATGCACTACATCAATGGATTTTCACATCATGGTCATCTAAATGTGAAATATATCTATGCCCTAAGGGTTTTTTCATAGTTAGATTTAGCACAGAACTGGAACGAGACAATATCATTAATCAGGGGCCTTGGTTTTGGGGCAGTGCTGGTCTCTTTATCACCCCCTGGTTCCCGGATTTTGATGCCAATACCGTGGTAGTTTCAACGATGCCAGTTTGGGTAAGACTGCATAATCTCCCACTGCATTTTTGGCACCAAAAAGCTTTAACATCCATTGGGAACGCCTTAGGAAAACATCTTAAAACAAATGAAGACAGAGCTATCCGGGGAATCTTCACATATGCCAGAATATGTGTAGAGGTGGATCTAAGTCAAGGACTCCCAGATCACATCACATTGAATTTTAATAATTCACTGTGGACACAACCACTTAACTACGAGAACACGACATTCAGATGCCGCGGCTGCTTGCAGACAGGGCACCTACAATATGCATCTCCACTGGCTAGTAAGGAGCCAAAAGGGAACAAGAAACAATAGAGAAAACCCAAGGGTGGCAGCATACCGAACCACTGGAGGTGGAAGCACTAAAGACAGAACCCACAGACATGCAAAGGAGACAGGAAAAAACACAGGAAGATAGCACCGAAGGGCCCAATTTGGAGCCAAATAACTTGGTACGGCAACAAGAGTTACAGCTGGAAATAAGCGGCGCCAAACGAGCACATAGTTCCGAAGGATCGGAATCTGATAAAGAACAACCTATGTACATAGAGGAAAACCAGCTTTCTATAATTGTCCCCACTCCCAACACTGGAGTTTGGCGAAAAGTGGAGAAGAAAAAAGGCAGGAAAATATAGGCCTGCCGGCACAATATTTCTTTTCTTGTTTTTGTATTCTTATGCGTCCTGATTTTCAGGAACAACTCATACGCATATGCTCTAAGCATCTACAAAATGTAATTTTCTTCATATGAATAAAATTACGACTTTTTTCCTACGTGAAAAAAATAATAATAAATTCGAATTAAGATATTATATTAAACTAGTATAAAAGTAGTTATAATTAGAACTATTTTTAATTAGAATTAGATTAATTTTTTTTAACATAATGATTAATTTTATATTATATAAGGTGGATTGCATGGGAAAAACCATTTACATATGCATATACAAAACTTGCTTCAATGATATCAGCAACTTCGACGTTCCAGTAAATCCATAACAAAGATTTTTTGCCTCTAAGGGCCCTCTGAATTACAATTCTATATTGATACCTTCCATAAAAGTTATAAGTAGAACTTCGGCGTAAATCACATTTAGAAAGACCTTTGTCGACGCGTTTCGAACCAACCAGTGTGGTTCATTGTCAGGACAAGTTGAAGAAACAGATCCAGCTTTGCATGTTAAATAGTCTGAGCAGAGCCTCCAACGGCTACCTTGATCAACGGCTAATTTTGACTTAGGGACCTGTTGAGGGCCCCGAAATCGGGTCAACAACAAGGGGGATACCCACCCGGTCCGGAACCTGGTTGGCGGCTCCTTGCCCGTTTGGTGTAGCGGGTCCGACTGGGGATAATGGGACCAGCTTCCCAATCTAAAGGATGTGTGTGTGTGTGTGTAGATTTTGATGATGCTAATTTAGAGGTATTTTTAAGCTAATTTAATTCTAAACTCTAAACTGACTCTATGCTACTGTAATCTAACAAAAACAACACATCTAATCTATACTAACCCGGGGTAGAATTCTTTCATTAATCTAAAAAGATTTCATACAATAACTGGTAATAAAGATCATTCAGCTATTATAAGAATGTAAATCAATTAAGATAAACCATTCTGCATAAGAAGTTAGGCAAAACAGTTGTGAACAGCATATCGCATAACAGTTTATTCATATGTCAAGCACAAATAAATGAATCCACCGTACAAAAGTGCCAAATGGTAACCCACACATTCATAAATTAACATATAAACAACTCAGCTGTATATCACTCTAAGAATATGAGCAGAAATTAATCAAGAGATAAAAGTACCATTTATGACTGATTTCACTCACAAACTTCAAGCAATAACGATTTATCTCTACTTACTTCTAACATCTACTAAGAGTA